>OU015496.1:29529253-30246753 GCA_907164885.2 Dolomedes plantarius | reverse complement strand
TATTTTATTTTTTTTACATACTAAAAACTTATTACATAATAAAATATATAGAAAACCGATACCAAAAATAAATTTGATTAGAATCTTAAAAAAATCCAAACATTGCAACTGCAATTTTGACATATATGATTGTTACATGTTTAGTTTATGAACTAAGCTAACATCATATTAACACTGTAAATTGCAGTGGTGCACCCAGGATTTTTCTTGGGTGGGAGGGGGGTGGCGAGATGAACGGATAAAAATATTTATAATGCAAAATCAATATTCATAATACAATTTCTATTTCTTTGGGGGGGGGGGGGTTGCGGTGCGCCACTGGTAAATTGAAAACCTTTTTACGAAGTAGACGGGTCCATGGTGAAAAAAAGCTAACACGAGTGATAACCTTGGGTCTATGAGATCCAGACTGCTTTTTGAGACACTTCAATTTTGGAACTAAACTAAGGTAGGATCAAGGAATGCCATCTAGAGGATTTGATAGGAAGGTACTCTAGCAGTGAACTGGTTGTAATGGTATTATTGGGGCTATTAATTATGATACCCAGTGATATGATTTACATATGTAGATTTAAGTATTGCGTTGTGTTTTTTGAAGAATGACAGATTATCCGATTGATATAATAACGGATACATTTATTAATACATTATGATATCACAACTAATCTCTTCATTAACAGTTTCAGTCAATATCATTATAACCCTTTTTATTTTACTTCATACACTACAATTATCACTAGTACTTTCTTAACAATTATTATACCTTTACTACAATATTTTCTCATTTAATGGATTTTATAACCCGTTCATCAACTCATAATAACATCATATTTCAACGTTATATCAATTTCTAATAGAAAGATCTATAGTATATACATTCGGAATACGTAGTGTATGAATGAGAAATCGCGAGGGCACACATTTAAAACCAGTGGTCAATACGGAGCACAAACGACACATACCTCCATTGATGAACTCTCATGAAGTCAATTTAAAGCGCTGGCATTGTCGGGGACTTGGTCTTTCGATTCTCCCTCTTTTGATAAACTCGTCTGCAGTCCATTAAATGCGCTCGCGTCGGCTTGGGACCCTCCTTTCAAACCCGTCTATGGTTGCGGCACTCCTTCAGGGTCCGTAACTTCAGCTTGTAGCATAGGGTGGGTCATACTGCTCAGGGAAATCCGATTCTCGGGATGTGGCACTCTGCTTCCACGTGGTCAGCCGGCTCTATTCTTTCATAGAATCTGGTTAGTCTCGATGTTAGTCACTGCCTAGTATTTACGCTTTGGGACATCGGTGCAAATAAAGCGTCAAGCTATATTAATTTATCATACGCTGGCTAAGTTTCAATTCGAGCTTTCTCATTCTAAATTAATTCTTCGGCTCATGCTCTTAACTACGGTCTAGGTGTTCGTCCTTGCTGCTCCTCGGTCGTAATGATTTTTTAGGATCCCCGCATCATCTGATCTGGTCATTCCCTCGTTTTCTTATTGGTCAGAGATATGTTATTTCTATTCTATTGGGCTACTCATTTCTTTCCAGAACCTTCTTTTTCTCCGCCTCTCGTAGGTGGGGCCACTCGCCTCCCATCATCATTATTCCCACGGCCATATTCCCATCTTCTCGAATATCATCTGTTTCTGATTTTCACCACTTAGCACATACCATCACTATTCAATGCATTTCCTCGTTAGTGTGCTCCTCTTCCTATATTTTTCACATCTGCATCTGGTCTAAGCATACCCCACATTGTAAATTTTCTTTGGGCGGTTTCTTTTTCATCCTTAATGGCACTTAAACATCCTGTTTCTTTTCTAAACTATGTCCACGTCCCTCGCTTATTTATCACTCGTCACTGCTTCTCTTAACTCGATCATTTCTTAATTGATTCCTTCATCCGTGCCGAATGTTGCGGCGCTTTTGCACCGTAACACTGGTTAAATAGTTTCTATATATCAGACTAGCTGAAAACCCGCTCTTCGCTACGGAGTACATTCAAATTAAATACAACGGTCAATATATGCAATTAATGCCAATATATATATATATATATATATATATATATATATATATATATATATATATTTATATTTATAATAAATGCGACGATCAATATATACAATTGATGTAAAAAAAATATATATATATTTATAAAGAAATCGTAAGGGATATTTTTATATACAAAATAATGTCCAACCGTCTGCCGCATTAGGAAGAAATTTTTTTTTTTTTGTCTATTTAGTTGTTATGCACGTGACGATAAATTTATTTAAAGTACCAGAAAAAGAAATCACGTGATCAGCATTTAATAAATTAAATTCTAAAAATTAATCTTTAAAAATTCACTAAAATTCAGAAAATGAAGGTAAAGATTCGAAAAAGATCTCATTTTAAAGGAATTTGTATGATCTTTCTCGTGGTATAAATTGCATAACGCTCAATTTATTATTTTAAATGAAAACTTAAAAAAAGTCACTAAAACAGCTTAAAAATTTAATTTAACAAAATCTAAGACGAATTTTTCAAAAATTTTTCTTAGTGCACCCCTACACCATAAGAAGAATCGCCATGCAAAATTTCAGCCCTTTAGGTCCAACGGTTTGGTCTGTGCGTTGTATATCAGTCAGTGAATGAGTTAGTTACGGAACTGTTTTTTATATATAGCTGATAACAAAACTGGTGTCTCCTGGGCCTGACAGACCCGGGGATACCTCTGAAGGGTTAACACCGTTCAGTCTTGGCCAACCTTGGTGCAGGACATCCTGATCTTCTCCTGTATATTAAAAAGTGAAATCATCAGCTTTCATGCGCATCTTCAAGGGGTCATATGCTCTGTTTCCTTTGGACCTCATTCTCTCGTAATCGGCATCTGTAAAATACATTCAAGGTCAAATGAAGCACTTTCAACTGAGCTACCAATGTAGGACTACTGTTTTTATAATAGTTCACTTCCGGAGACCTAGCTCACTAAAAGTATTCTGCCTAAAGGTCTCTCGGTTATTTTTTATTTTGAATTTTTTATCATGTGCGAACACCAATAAAAACATCACGTATTGGAAAGTGTGCATACGCTTTGCACTGTAATCATATTACTTTAGCGGAGGTTGTTATTCTCCGTAAAATTTTCAGTTATCTAAAAAAAAAAAACCTCTTCATTAGCTTTAGTTTTTGGCGGTTCTCGATAGATAAAATTTTTCATGTACAGTAAAACCTCGATTATCCGGTCCTTGTTGATCCGGAACTTCGGATAATCCAGATCTGATTTGTAGACATTTTTATTTAATGTTCACATTAAATAATAATTTTTAACTATGATAGCAAGAACGTCACTACAAGTACGCCAAATATTAGCTTTTTAGTTTGATTCAATGTACAGTTTCTGCATAGATTGTACAATAAATTATGGTGATAAAATTCTTTTTGTTGAGTTTAAGAAAACTTTACTAGACTTACCAATTCTTTGCTAAGAAATGATGTGAAAAGTTATTGGTTCGTCTCCGACTCGACGGACTATTAACAATATGACTATATGACTATTAACAATAAATCGTTCATTCTGAAAATGATTTTCTAACGCTTTGAAAAGGGATTTATAGGAATCATCCGCAGTAACAACATCTAAAGCAGTATGGCTCAAGGTAGATTTTAAATAATATAGCTTTTGTGTATCACTTAACTATCATTCGAATCGATTAATGTTTTAAACTGATCTTTGAAAATATACCAGTCTTGAAAATTCCCAGAAAATTTCGGTAGAGGTATATCAGGCAATTTAAAATTAACATTTGAATTTCATAATTTAGAGCCATTTGAGTAACTTTCGGTTTCGCTATATATCTTATTAGCATTAGAGAGTAAGAATTTTCTAAGCCTTACCTCTAGGTTTTCAGCCTCTTCTTCTATTTCTGTGAAGGCTGCTAGATGATTTTCCAACTCTGTTTCATCTACAACTATTCCAAAATGTTCGATTTTCAAGTCATGCAAGTGCGACATAACTTTCTGTACACTATCTAATTTTACTTGATATTCCAATGTCTCTTTTCTCTTCTCATCTTCGAGGAAATTTGCAATTTTAGTCAACTGAGCTTTATAGGCCCCTATTTGACGATTAAGAGCTACTAATTTATTTTTATCAGTCATGATTACAACTGATTGTTCATACTATCAAGGAATTTAAAACCAAATGTAAAATACCAGTCCTACTCCTGGCGACGTAGGTTCGCATCCATTGGAATGCGAATGTAAATTATAAGTGGACTGTAGAATGCTTGAAAAACAACATCACGTTAAAATAGTTTACATTCGCATCCAGTTATTCTTATATGTTTAATATCTTGTAAACATTACTATGTAATTTTGTTACAGAACACAGTTTATTATAAGCAGTTTATAACAAACGGTAAGTCTGCTTAGATAAGGATTTCGTTTTGCTTATATTACCCGGATTATTAATATTTTCGATTATCTAAATTGCCTATGGTCCCAGTTAGTCCGGATTATCGAGGTTTTACTGTACCTTGCAAAGTAAGATGCCGAATTCCTGGGCAATAAAAGGCTAAATATAGATTCTGTATGTAACATTACATAAAGAAATTATAGTGCCATATTCTGACATGATGGGTGCAATTAATTTTTCTCTTTTTAATTTCCTTTACCGCGGTGTTCTTGGAATTACACAAAATTTCATGTCGATTGATGGTTTTTCTCTAGAAGTTCCTAATTGAGGGAAAACTTTTATGACAGACAACCAATACAAATCTAGACTTTCAAAGAAAGCTAAAAATAATTAACATTTACAAGAAAGAAAAAAAAAGAACTGCTATTTGTGTTTTTTGAAAACTGACTTAACGAATTTCAACTGTGGAATAATCCGTTTACTCCCTTTTTCCTTTTAAAAATTCAACGAGCTTCTACAGTCGTTTAAAATAATACTTTTACAAAATTGTAAAAAAAAAGGAATCTTTTAAATACAATTAGACTATTTCTTTTCGCTGATTCGGTGTACTTATTCATTAAGTGTTTAAAATCATTCTTGCTTGCTTTTAAAAAGAGATTGATATTGGCTGCAAAGTACAGGATTCACTTAAAAGGTTTCCGAGACGTTTGATTTTGCTTTTGTTCTTTCGATGTTGTTTGAAAGTAGCATAAAATGCAAAAAAAAAAAGTTATTGAGAGGGTTATAATTTTTCACTTTCGTAGTCACTAATATCTTAATGTCAGCTGAAATCTTGTATTTTTAAATGCGCCTCTTTACATTTATGCAACAACTCCAAAAAATTATATCGCTGTTATAACAAAGTAAATTGATTCTTTCAAGGAAGAATTAAACACTTCAGTGTGTGTGTGTGTGTGTGTGTAAGTGTGTGTGTGTGTGTGTATGTTTTAATAAAGGTTTCTTTAGAACAAGATGCAAAATATTTTTGATACAACTTTTAAATTGTTAAATTTAAGTTAGAAAGAAGAAAAAAAATGGAGTCTATTATTGACAACATGAAAAAGAATGATAGCACAGCATTTAAATTTGATGAAAAGATTTTAATTTCTTTGAATTTGCATTGAATTTTTAAGGTTTCGTGTTGTAATTATTTTTGACATATTTTTCTGGTTATTCAGCAGATGAACGTCTCTAATTCCTGTTAAAAGATTGTTTTTAAGAAACGTGAAATGAATTTATACACGATTATTTTTATTTTTAGTTTATCTATAGTATAATGCGAAATAAACTACTCGTATTTTGATTTTAAAATCAATTTTTAAAATATTGCTACTTTCCTATTTTATGTATGTTTTGAATTTAATTTCAAAGAAAACGTATATGTGGAAGTAAATGTTTGATGAAAAGCCAATGCTTCTAAACGCCCACACATGCAGATTGTTAACGTTTTACTTGTTTTTTAAAAACAGAGCAAAGATTCTATGGCTAGAAAAAGTAGACATTTAATGTTTCAAACAGTAGGAATCAGCTAGTTCAGCTAAAATACAAAGAAAAGCGACTTAAGTGGGAAAGTATTGGTGTTCTCTTTTTTGTGCAAATTATTGTATAAAAATGGCAAAGAATCTTTAGCCAAAGGAAATACTATACATTCATTCAGCTATCGAAAGAATTTTTACAAACAGTGTACACTCCAACCTGTGTTTTCGCGGTCTTTTTTTTGTGCTATTGTTTTTGTGCGACTTTTTTTTTGTTCGGTATATATAAAAAAATATCTATGAAAATACATAATAAGAATGAAATGTAAGAAAAAAAAATATTTTAGGTAATCTCTGTCTAACGAAACTACCCCGGGTTATTAACGTAGGATTACTTATCGTTTCTTACCTCTTAAAAAAAATTTTTTTTTACGCATATTGGTACTTTTCTGTTTAACTGTTTTACTGCTACTAGGTTTAGCACGTATTGAGGAACGTAATCCTACGTTAAAAGCAAGAAATTAATTAAATGGGAATTTTCACTTATTTTAAGCGATTTTATTTTCAACGATTTTTGAGCGTTTTTTTCTATGTGGTCCCTATCCACCACACAAAAACAGGTTTGAGTGTATATATTTTTTAATGTGATATACATATCTATTTTTATTTTTAATGAGAGACGATATTTGTGATATTTTACAAATTATAAATTAATGTATAGTGTTATGATTGGAGTATTTTTTGAAGATAAAAATAAGTATTTTATTTGTTACCGGCTGATGTCCTAGAAGAAAAATAAAGGCTTATCAAAATATGCTAAGTGTCCACTTGAGAGAAAATCTAGAGCGAAAGTCTCGAGATTAGTCTCAGGATGTTGTCGATTTAAAATCACTTACGCTCTCGAGACAGTTTCGTGAGACTCGACAGTCACTGCAGTCTCGTGACCAGGAACATTTCGTGTCCACTTGAGAGTGAACTCGCAGACAGTTGTGTGATTTGATCGCAATTTGTTTATTTTTATCTTTTCTTTCCAAATGGATTCGCGTCAAGTCGTAGCTTTTATAATTGCGTATAAAATTGTGCAAAAGCGGAAAGTGAAAAAAATCAGTGGCGTAGCGAGCATAACTGGCGCCCGGGGCACGATACCTTTGTGGCGCCCCCCCCTGAAAAACATATAGCAATATAATATACAGACCCCATATTGGCGCCCTCGATAAACATATAATAACATAATATATACACCTTATATTGGCACTCCCCCCCGAAAAGCATATAGTAACATAATATATAGACCTTATGTTGGTGCCCTCCCCTAAAAACATATAGTAATATAGTATATAGACCTTATATTGGCATCCACCTCGAAAACATATAGTAATATAATATTTGGATCTTACATTGGCGCCCCTCTGCGAGTGGCGCCCGGGGCATGATAGACCCCCTTGCCCCCCCCTTTGCTACGCCACTGGAAAAAATAGCAGTGTTGGGTAAGAAAATGGGCGGATCGACGAATTGAATTCGAAGCTAATTCAACACTCGTAAATGAGTTGCGGTTGGAAGATGCCCAACAGTTCAGAAATTTTATTCGGATGCCTGCAGTTCGATTTGAACAGCTTCTAAATTTAGTAAAACACCATGTTGTCAAGCAAGATACAAAATTACGTGACGCAATTCCTGTTCATGACAGATTGATGGCCACACTTCGTTTTCTAGCTTCAGGTAAGCATGTTGAAGCGAATATTCAAGCACAGTAGAGTCCCTCTACATATTTTAGCTATTTTTTTTATGAATAGCTCTTCTTGATACAGCATACGTAGATCCAAGTTTCTGACCTAACGAAATAGGGTTAACAAAACAAAACAACTTTGTGACTGTGCAATAAAACTCAAAATTTATTTATTGTACAGCACTACAAAACATAGTTGTAACAGACTCACAAATGAACGAATAATACGCTAAAAGTACCAACTAACAACTGAGGGGAAGGAAACAAAAGAAAATGACCATCACAGTTTTTAAATTTTGTCGCTCATTTTTTCTATTGCGATTCCTGTATAATTTATGTTTCACTTTCCATAAAAACTCCTGTTCCTCATAAAGATGGATTAACTCCAACACTTCATCATCAGTCCACTCTTTTATCTGGTACAACCTTCTTTTCGCTTATTTTGAACAATTATTTACCGATTTACATTTATTGTGAAATAAAAATAAAAATTAAATTAAAAGAATGAAATCAAGTCTCAGCTCTGACAAAAATCTTCCAATAATGACGGAAGACTGGAGACTAAGTCACGAGAGCAGGAAGGAGCATGTTCATTTTGTGACAGGTGCAGTCTCTGATACTTGCACCTGCTTATCTCCGAAACTGCTCTCAGGCCCCTATCCATTTCTGAGTCTAGTCTCGAGACTACTCTCGAGACTGTTTTGTCACAAGTAGACACTTAGCCTTATAAAGTTTATAGGCTGGGGCAGCTGCTTTAGGAGGTACTTTTGGTCTCTGAGATATATCTTGCCTGCATATGTTACTTGAAATGAGTGTCTCTTGAATTGAGATAAAAGTTTGTCATTACTGATAACAAACATTGGAAGGTCTGTCAAATGACTATTTCATATAGATAATTCTTGTCATTAGAGGGATGAGGGAATCAGTTTAATTCACCAAGAAGTGTGATTTCGTTGAATGTTATTCAATTTTTAAGGTTTCGTCGTGTAATTATTTTTGACTTATTTTTCTAGTTATTTAGCAGATGAACGTGATTAATTCCTGTTAAAAGATTGTTTTTATGAAACATGAAAGGAATTTTATACACAATAATTTTTTCTTTTAGTTTACTTATGGTATAATGCGAAGTAAACTGCTTTTATTTTGCTTTTAAAATCAATTTTAAAAATATTGCTATTTTCCTATTTTTTATTTCTTATCTTTTATTTCTTTCCTATATTTATTTTATTTTATATTTATTTATTTTTTTAAATTCATATTCCTATTATACATAATTGAAATATGAAACTAATATTTTAAGTAACTTTCATAAAATAAATGTAGTTTGCATGTGATGTGATAAATGATTAAGACAACAGGAGGAAAAATGATAAATCTTTAGTCTCTGGAAGATTATATTATGGTAGGACAGAAAAAACATCTCAATGTTTACTTTAAGTTTGGAATGAAAAAAATTCAAATTTTGTGACGGGTTAAACATTTTAGGATTTTCCCCGTCATTCCTTGTGTAATTATTGTTTAAGACTGCTAAGTTGTTGCTATACTCCATTCGCCCAGCTTAATGTTAACTCATGGAGAAAATTCTTCAAATAATCGTCGACTGAAATTGAAAGATTTTAAAAATGTTTACTCCGTAATAGAAAAAGAAATTTTTTACTCATTTTTACCCAATTTTCTACTCATTTTTCACTTTAAAAAAATCTTTTTCTTGCCTTAAAAGAAACGTATTTTAAAGTACTTATAGTTTTATTCTTTAACCCCTAGATATCAGCCCAATCAGTGTAATCGTAATGTATTTGGAATTTTGATAGTTTTGTATTCATGGAATGGCAACCCGTAGTAATGTTTTGACTTTCTCTAGATTTAAGTTTGGATTCAAATAAGATGGTTGTGTCTTTTTTAGCTTTGTGCTAAGAATTGCGTTGCGATACTGTTCTAACTGTTTGAACTGTCTATATGTGTGTGGAAATAAATTACCGTAATTTTTTCGGCGTATAACAAGCACTTTTAATACAAAAAATAAGATCGAAATTTACGGGTGCACGTTATACGTCGAATATAAAAATTATAGATTTAAAAATAAGGTAAAGATGAACATAAAAAAATTAGATATCTACATGTACCTAAATGCTGTTTATTTAAAAGAAATGACATACCTTATAAACTTAAAAATATTAATTATCTGATAACATGAATAGTTAGTCATATTCGTCTTCCGTTATATCTTCAGGCACATCAACGTATTCTCTTTCCTATTCACCATCACTGTTACTCTGATCCATAAATAAATAATCATCTTCATCTAGATTTTTAGATATACTACACTTTTTAAATGACTTTTGAATCATGTCAGGTTTAATTTCATTCCATTATTTTATTATCAACTCACATACTATTTCTAGAATGGCACGACGCATTTTGCCGTCTGTTGTAAATGTTTTCCCCTTCAAACATCCACGTGTTCCACTGTCGTTTTAAATTTCCTTTGAATGGTTTATTGATACAAACGTTTAAAGGTTGCACTAATGGCGTCAATCCGCCTGGAATAACTGCCATGAATGCTTTACACTCTTTCATCAATTTCTTCAAATTATCCGTTAGATGGGATCTGAACATGTCTTAAACAAAAAGAGTTTCTGGATTCTTTAAGGAATTATTAACTACCTCAAGCATTTCCCCTACACACATATTGTTCCCGTCATCGCTTGTCAATTCCCTATACCATTGTTCGAAAACCCGAGAAAATCCTTCGAAGGAATGACTTCAAAAGATAAGAGCATCGCACATGTACATTTTAGGTTTCTTCGTCAAGAAAATGGTACGCATTATACGGAGAATGTGCCTAAATTTTTTTAAAAAATGTGGTTTGAAATTATAGGTGCACGTTATACGCCGGCAAATACGGTACATTGTCGTTTGTGTAGTCACGCCTTGAATGACTATATCCAACCGTTGTTAATGAATTTCTCTGACCATTTATCCGAAAATCAGAATGTTGGCTTCCGCCAAAACGCAAATGATGTTTTTAAATTTGAATTATCCGGGGAAATGTGATGGGCTGTGTTTTAGACGAAAATAATTTTCTTTGATGGAAAAGTTTGTAACAAATTTCTGCCTCTATTATAGAGTACAATTAAAAACAATATTTAAATCCAGGTCTATAATCATTTGAAATTTTTTCACCATGCGCTAACATTGCGTTCAGAGAATCCAATATATAGCTACTACTCAGCAACTTAAAGGTGGCCATACACGTGCAGGAAATCCTCAAGGAAAAAAGTTTGTAATATTTCCTTGAGGATTTTAACGGAAATTAGTTGTGTTTTTCATGTGTAGAAGTCGCTAGTCGTCCATGCTTTGATGCATTTTCAGCATTACTTTGCCATGTAATTTCTATCAGTGTTCAGTATTGTCTTTGTTACGAACCACCGAGCATGGAACGTCCGTTTAATGGACTATAGGATAATGAATAAATATTAACCAGGATCTATGATGGTCGTGTTTTTTGGAGTTTGGTCATCCTTTTGTCTCAAGGATTTCAAATGAACCTTCGCGCACATTTATATGCGCGAGGGATTGGAACACAGCGTATGTTCCAATCGGGATTTCGGGGACTGTACCGTCCGTCACCTGTCTTGAGTCTGTCCCCACACACGATGGCGAATTCCCCAAGGTTTTGACTGCGGAGTCAAAACCTCGAGGATTTCCTGTGCGTGTATCAGGACTTAAAGACATAAAAGAAAATGTTTTACGAAATGTTTAGTAAAACGATTGTAGATATTTTGAATGTTTAATTTTTTTTTAAATTTCAAAACACTAAATTTTCTAAAATGTTAACCTAATATCGGCATGAAAATTAGAGACATAACAAAAGTCTCGTTAGCAAAATAATAAATAACATCTTAATAAATAAATTATATAATTTTCTTTAAAACTTTTAGTTTTTTCTTCACGGGACTATGATAAATATTTGCGTAGGTTTTAACAAATCAGACAATGCATTTTAACCCGTAAAAGACTTTTGGATCTTTGTTTCAAAAGTTAGGAAAACGTGAACGTATTTGGATGTATTCAACATCAGAATTGTTGAAAGAGAAATGTATTATGGATTAATTCAATTCTCGAATGTCGATCCATAGACATGCTTGAGGCTTTAAAACTTACAGTTTTCGACTTCCCCCGATACAACATCTTTATCAGAGCACTTATGTTGAGCTCTTGAGTGCATAAAAGCATAATTCAGATCACAAGAGACTCTCAGCGATTGCTCCTTCGTCTATTGAGATAATATTAATCGCAGATATGAAGTTGCCATCTACATGTTACATCATGTGATCGAAAAGTTCATAGAGAACAACTGCAGGGGAGGATTTCCTTAATGCTAAATTACATAAAAAGGCGAGGTTGAAAATTAAAAACTTTATTCTTGCTATGTATAATTATTTTTAGATCAACCGCTCAAAAAAAAAAAAAAAAATCTGAGGGTCATTTAAAAAAGGTTTTTGAATATTTTACAGGGTGTCCGGGCTAAAAGTATCCAAATGTTATGAGTTATTATCACGGAACTACCCATTAGAATATAGCAGACTGTTCCTCCGTGGATTACAAACCCCTCCGAGATTTTTTGAGTGCAGACGGTTCAGGCGCGCATGCGCATAGTAGTCAGCAATCGGCACGAAAACGCAAAACCTGTTCCATGGGTTTCATTACTGAAAAGATGTGGACGCCACAGCAGAAGGTGTAGTTCGTGCTTTGGTTAACGGAATTTAAATCAGTGACGCGTGTTCAGCGACTTGTGCGAACAGAATGGAATGTCGATCCTCCGTCACATTAAATTCCATCCGTCAATGGGATAGAACTTTAAGGGAGACGGGAACTTTGGTATCTCAAACTGGCAAACATCCTAAAGTTTTTGGGACAGATGACACTGTTCATCGTGTTTTGGAAGAGGGAGTCCAATTGTCTGGCCGCCAAGATCTCCGGATTTGATTACATTAGACTGTTTTGCTTGGGGATTGGTTAAATCCGTTGTGTATAAACAAAAAAAATTAATTGTGGTTGAGTTGAATAAGCGTATTATTCAATCAATTCGTCTAATAACTCCTGATATGCTACGAAACACTTGGAGAGAACTGGATTACCATTTAGACGTTAGTTGTGCTACAAAAGGTGCACACATCGGAAGCTATTGATATTAAAACTGATTGATATTGAGATGTTCTTTCTATTTAAATAATTTTTTCTAAAAATTCTAATGGGCAGTTACGTAAAAATAAGTCGTAACTTTTGGAAACTTTTAGCCCGGACACCCTGTATTTTAATAAGAATTTTAATACCTCTACCTATATTTATATTAATATATGTTAACAAAGGGAGACAATACGTGACATTTAATTAAAACCAGGAATCCCCACAGCCGTACATAGAAATAATCCCGAGGATTCTACGATATGCAGTTTTACAAGTTTGACAATTTTTATGTAGTATTTGTCTGAATGAATGCCTGTTAGGAAAAATATAAAGTTTTCTTTTATTTACAGCTCTTTTCTTTTATTTACAATATAAGTCAGTTTCAGTGATCATTTTAAAAGTGAAAGGCAATTACTAAATGCGTTGTATTCATAGTAGTCCCATGATGTATACACTCTAGAGCAGGGGTAGCCAACCTGCGGCTCGAGAGCCACATGCGGCTCTTTGAAGGATTATTTGTGGCTCTCGATAAATGTACCCGAGTTCCTTTTTGATTTTTGTGTTATTATATTTTAAAAAATTATTATCGTTCCGTATGTGTTTCAAAATGTCTTTAGTGGCGGGAACGAGGGTTGCTTCAACGTTCATCGTCAACCAAAACCAAAACTAAATAGATATTAAAAGCAAAACAGCGGCTGACGGCGACGACAACTCTAGACAGCAGCATGAAGTGGAAACTTCACGACTTTATCCAGTGTTCGGCGTCCGACGGTCATCACTTATGGCGGGAAAGAACGCCACTAGTCAGGCCTAGCGTCGAAAATAAATCATCTAACTGGAATCAGGTCTAACGCCATCTCAGAAGGTGAAGATATTTATTTAATTACAATAGCACATACATAATTAATTTAATTATATTTACATTTATACAATTTTAACATTAGAAAGAACAACTACCACATTCAAAGGCATTAGAAGATCAACTACTAACCCCAACGCCTGTCTGGTGGGAGGTTTTCCCCGGAAGCCCCTCTCCCTTTTTAAAGACAAAAATGATAAAGAGAAGACACTTCCTCGTGGCGCGTAGCGCCCTCTACTCATTAGAGAAGAAAGTTGGTGAGGAAAAAAGGGTTGGTTACACTTTTAAATTACTGACAACAAATATGAAAGACTAAGTGCAACGTTGTAACAAATTTCATTTCCGTCCAAGTTAAGAATGATATGACTCATCGAAAACTGCGCGAACGAACATAAACAGTGGCGTAATCGTCCCTAATCGACCGACTCCAGACCGATTTTGAATTTGTAAACTTTCATTGCAACGGACAGTTGACATTGTGCTCTGGAGGAAACAATTTGTATCACTCTTGCTACGGATATAATTTGTAATCTGGAATTTTTGGTAAGTTAACTATAATTTGTTTCGTAGTATGTAACACGTGTTGCTATTGTTTAAATAACCAAAACTTGCTTTTTCTAAATTTCTTTATTTCCAGTTCTTTTAAAAATATGACGACAGAGAACGAAAATTAAAAAAGAAAATACGAGCAAGAAAATAGAAGTTTTAATAATGAGTAGGAGGAGAATTTCTTTTTTATTGACAATAACGGAAAAGCATTATGTGTTATTTGCAATTCTACGGTCAAAAATTATAAAGCTAGCAATTTACGTCGACATTATGAAACCAATCATCCTCAGTTTTCTAATCAGTATCCACCAAATTCCAAATTAAGATCAGATAAACTTGCTTCTTTAAAATCAAATTTAAATAAACAACAGTCAATTTTGATGACCTTTAGCAATAAAGCTAATAATGTGGCTGAAGCCAGTTTTGTTATTGCCTGGAATATTGCTCGAGCAAAACGCCCGTACGGAGAGGGAGAGTTTATTAAAAAAAACTTGGAAGATGTACTTAAAGTTTTAGATCCAAATAATGTAGCATTGCACAAAGTTGTTTCGCAAATTCCCCTCTCGAGACACACAACCGAACGACGCATAACTGCAATTAATACATCTCTTGAATATAATTTAAAAAATTATTTGAAGAACTGTATTGCATTCAGCTTAGCCCTTGACGAATCGACAGATATCACAGATCTTCCGCAATTGGCAGTTTTCATACGTTTTGTTTCACCTGACTTCGTCGTTAAAGAAGAATTATTAGATTTAGTAGCACTTCAAGAGTCAACCCGCGGTGTCGATATTAAAAATGCATTAGATTCCATAATGAAAACTTTTGATGTGCCTCTTAATAAACTTGTAAGCATTGCAACTGATGGAGCTCCGGCAATGCTGGGTAAAAAAATCGGTCTCATTGGGCTTTTAAGAGATGATTCTCAAATTCCACAATTCATACCGATTCACTGCATAATTCACCGAGAACATCTCGTTACAAAATATTAAAAATATCCTGATGTTATGAAAACAGTGTTACACATTGTAAATTACATTCGCACCAATGCAAAAAATCATCGACAATTCGAAAATTTCCTTGAAGAATTAAAGGACGAAGAACTTCTAAATGACATTAATTTCTTTTGCATTGTTAGATGGTTATCTAGCTGCAACGTATTAAATCGATTTGTAGATTTGTTTGATCCGATAACTGCATTTCTAAAAGAAAAGGAAATAACATATTTAGAATTAGACGATGGCGAGTGGTTACAAGACTTAATATTTTTGACTGATGTCATGGAACACTTGCAAACACTGAATTTACAATTGCAGGGGAAAGATAAAATAATATCTGACCTTTCACAGTGTATATTTAGTTTTCAAACTAAATTACAACTTTTTCAAAAGGACATTAAAAATAAAACATTTTGTCATTTTCCTGGAATAAAAAAATTGTTCCAATATTAACAAGAAAAACCCAACGAGTATATAAAAATGCTAGAAGGAATATTGACGGAATTCCAAAATATATTTCAAGACTTGAAATATTTTAAATCTGCACTTGATTTTTTTCTGAATCCATTTGAAATTAACATAATTCAAGGTGAGTTTTCCATTTCCAATATAATTATGACCCAAAAAGCATCTGGAGAATTAAGAGAGATGCAAGAAAATCAAGCTCTACAATTAAAATATAAGTCGACGCCGATTACTGAATTTTGGAAATTTGTACCAGAATCGAAGTATCCTGAATTAAAAAAGGCTGCTTGTCGAATTATTTCAATATTCGGAACAACGTACTTATGTGAATCATTTTATTTCACTTTAAAATTCGTGAAATCCAAACACCGATCAGTATTAACTAACCAGCATCTCAAAGAATTACTGAGAAGTGCTGTCACCAATTATTCACCAAATTGTAAAGAATTATCAAGAGAAGTAAAATGAATGTCTTTAATTTTTAATATTTAAATTCGATACACATATTTTGTACTTTTATTTATACTATGTTTTTAATAAATATAATTTCTGTAAAAAGAATTTTTTAATACCTTTTTTGCATACCTTTTAGATACGTATTTAATTGCGACTCGCGAAATATTTCAAATTTTGAAAAATGGCTCGGACTATCAAGGAGCTTGGCCACCCCTGCTCTAGAGCCAAAACATTATGACCACCCCTACATTTTGCAATGAATTCGCCTGGATGACGTGGAAGGCACGTGATCAGGTGGAAGTGGTATTTAACTGCTGCTAGAGAGTCTGAAGAATCATTCTTTCACTTACTTCTGTCTGTGATGGGAAAGGCTGCGGATCTAATCGACTTTGATAGAGGACAGATTGTAATGGCTCGAAGACTCGGAACAAGTATTTCCGAAACTGCACGACTCGTGGGTTGTTCGCGACCTACAGTTGTTAGTACTTATGCAAAGTGGAAGAATGACAGTGAAACCAGCAGTAGACGACATGGTGTTGGACGTCCACACGCTATCAAAGAAAAAGGTCGTCGGAGACTGTTTCGCATGGTAAAGCAAAATCGGAGCCAGACAGTGGCTCAGCTGACAGTCCAATACAATGCAGGGCCAAGTAGAATAGTATCGCAGCACACTGTTCAGTGGACACTGTTGGATATGGGGCTACGCAGCAAACGTCCCACTCGTGTGCCTTTGCTGACCAAGCGTCATCGCCAACTGCGCCTGCGCTGGGACCGGGAACATCGCGACTGGTCCATGGATCAGTGGGAGAGAGTTACCTGGTCAGATGAATCACGGTTTGTCCTTCATCACGCCGATGGCCGTGTCAGGATACGACGTCTTCCTGGCGAACTGTTGCTCCCTCAATGTACAGTAGGTCATACACAGGCCGGTGGTGGCGGTATTATGCTTTGGGGGACGTTCTCCTGGGCGTCTCTGGGACCCGTGGTTGTGGTAGAGCAGACCATGAATACTACAGCGTATCTGACCATCTTTGCTAACCAGTTGCACCCTTACATGGCCTCTGTTTTTCCAGCTGGAAATGGAATGTTCCAACAGGACAACGCCCCTTGTCACAAGGCTAAAATTGTGTTGGAGTGGTTTCAGGAAAATGATGCTGAATTCCAGTTAATGTCCTGGCCGCCTAACTCACCGGATCTCAATCCGATAGAACACATTTGGGATATCATGGGACGGCAGCTCAGAGTTCAAAGACCACCAATTCGCAATATCTCGGATTTTCTTGACCGTTGTTTAAACATCTGGTACAATCTGTCTCCGGCCATCTACCAAGGACTTGTGGCATCCTTGCCAAGGCGGGTTGAAGCTGTGTTGCGCGCCAAAGGTGGGCCAACTCGTTATTGACAGGTGGTCATGATGTTTTGGCTCTTGAGTGTATATACTCTGTAACATACGATGGCTTGAGTTAACATTTGCTAGTAAAATCTATTAGGTTGTTTGCAATAAATGCTCAAAATTTTGGTATCTGGGGATGTTAAATAAACAGAACATCTAATAGAGCTCGGGATGTTCCCAAAATTTATTCTGTAGAGCAGGCCGACACCACTCGAAATGGGATAGGGTCCATATTACTTTACGAAAATCTACTGCGGCCTACAAGAAAATAAGACGGGAAAGTGGAAAATGTTTTATCTAATAAAATATAAATGACTGATCATCTTAAAATTCAAATAAATGTTAATATTCATTGCTTATATGTTCTTTTCGTAATATTATATATCTAAAAATAATATAATGTATGTTTTAGTTTTATAATATGTGTCTTCATAATAGGCTGCAGACTGACTGCTGGCTGGCCGTATATTGTGCAGGACGGTTGTAGAATAATGCCGTCTGATAAGTGATGGGTTTTTAAAGTAGGGTTTACCAAAAACCGTAGATGGGAAATTTTAAAGCAACATTATTCGAAAATTATTTAATATTTATAGGATGGAATGTTATACATATATACCTCACCTTCGATATATTAGCAAATGTAAAGACTTTGTTTTCTTTTTCTTTTAAAAAAAGTTTTGTTCCAAACTTATGTATAATATAAAACAGTTCCGTAACTGACTGACTCACTGACTGACTGATTGACTGACTGACATACAACGCACAGACCAAACCGCTGGACCTAAAATACTGAAATTTTGCATGGCAATTCTTCTTATAGTGTAGGGGTGCAGTAAGAGAGATTTTTGAAAAATTCTTCTTAGATTTTTTTAAATTAAATTTTTAAGCTGTTTTTGTAACTTTTTTAAAGTTTGCATTTAAAATAAGAATTTGAGGGTTATAAAATTTATATCACGAGAAAGATCATAAAAATTCCTTTAAAATGAAATCTTTTTCGAATCGTTACCTTCCTTTTCTGATATTTGGTGCATTTTTAAAGATTAAAGATTTTAGAATTTAATTTATTAAATGCTGATTACGTGATTTCTTTTTCTGGTACTTTAAATAAATTTATCGTCACGTCCATAACAATAAAATAGACAAAAGAATATTTTTTCCCTTGTTAATGCGGCAGACGATTGGACATTATCCATAAAAAATATTAAAATACAGTGAAAGATATGTTCCGCAAACTGTACTTTATTAACTGTACTATATTCTTTAGTATGTCCTATTAGATTTAATTTGAATATTTTCTTTTACTTTATTTTGTCTATAAAAATATCTTACGATTTTTTTATAAATATATTTTTTTGTTTTTATTACATCAATTGTATACATGTATTTATTCAAACATCAATTGTATACATGTGATCGTCGTATTTATTATACACACATACACACACACACACACACACATATATATATATATATATATATATATATATATATATATATTTGGCATTAATTGCATACATTGGCCGTGGTATTTAATTTGAATGTACTCCGTAGCGAAGTGCGGGTTTTCAGCTAGTTTGCTATAAAAATTAACAGTGGAAGGAACTATGAAAACGCTTCATTTGATGTTGTTTGGGAAGTGAATTCTGTTGGGTAAAATCATATTGAAATTAAAAATATCTTTGTTTACCGACCTTTGTCGGAATCTTTCGATCGAATGTCTTAATTTACTTTACAATTGTAAGATCAAAATATTCAATAAATGTCTTAAGCACTTATGAAGGACAAGAATCATATAAATTTTATTTAATAAATCATTTTGTGAGGGGACTGTAAAAGTGGGAGTTTTTAAAATGTTCGAAACGCAGAAATAATTTAATTACAGTAAAAAATTCGAAAAAAGTACGATTGGATTTTGTTTTGTTCGTTTTTTAAATATTCAAAATCAACCCACCAACATGTCACAGTTTGAATGAATATATAAAAGTTGAAAAAAAAGTCCTATATATTTAAAACGAAACGTCTTCTTATCTTTGCACTCCGGTTTTATCGACCATTATGTTTACTTGACATAAATGGAGAAGAATCCATGCACTATTCTGCTTTATTTTCGGGATTTCAAAATAAAAATCTGTCAAGAGTAAATTAAAATGGAATCGCGAAGCCGATATCTTTATTTGATAAACTGTTGGCTGTCACTGCGAAAACTAAATCGCTTTTTTTTTGCCCCGTTGGATATTTCCTCTTCTCCCCTTTTTCATGCTTTAAAAATTGAACGCCCTAAACAAAGAATAATAATGAAATTCGATCGCGGTACATAAACTTTTCTTAAATTAGGGAGACAGGATGGAAGGAGAAACACGTTTTAATGAAACAGCCAAACATCGAAATCTAATTAATTCGTTTAAATTCACATTTTTGCGGATCGGACGCTCTCTTAAAAATGCATATTAAAATGGATTGTAATCTTGGAAACAGATTCCCTTCCATTTTCAAAAAGGAAAGCATACCCCCCCCCCCCCCACACACACACACACTAATGCTTCGAAAGGACGTTATACATTAAAAATATTTCCTTCTTCTGCTACTTTGGTTTGAATCACACACAGTTATAAAATTAGTTTTGTAGAGATAATGGAAATTGAAGTGAGACGGCACTTAAGATTTTTTTCTCCCATATAAATAGCATTTAATAATGTTATATATGTAATTGCGTGTAATTTATTTTCTGACTTTGGGTAGAAAATTTTAAAAAGGCATTTAAACTAATATCTATCGCTGATAAATTGTGGTTTCGGGCAAAACTGAGCTACTTTCTGAAATATAAATCCATTAAAAAAAATATTTACGCAGACTTAATTTAATATTTTCGAAATTTTATTTCTAAGAATAGTTTTAACAAGAGAAAATTCAGCGAAATACACTTTAAAGCAGTAGTATGGAATCTAATTACGTTGTAGGATATAACTTTTTCTTTGGCGCAATACACGCCAGTTGAAATCACAAGCTCAGATTTAAAAAAAAAAAAAAAGCTCTAAAGTGCAGTCTTAGAAGAGTAATTTTAGATATAAAAATATATTCTCCTATTCGGTATTATTCAGAAAGAATACTTATTAGAGATTATTTTTGTAATTTTAGCTCATTAAATTTTTATTAAATTCATTGTGAAGTGATTTTTAAGAATAAAAGCAAGTATCCGTTTGCGTTTTTCCCCGGATTTTAATAAAGCATTGTCTTTGAAACATATTCCCTTTCATTTTTAGGAGTACTATATTCTTTTACTCTCTATTGTATCAAATGAACGTAGTGATTAAGGATAATTCCCTTTTTTTCCTTATTTAAACTTTAGTTACATTGTTATTAAATTAGTCTTATTTCTGAGAGTACAAGTATCTGAGAGTACAAGTATCGGTTTAAGTCTAACCCTCCCTTCTATTTATAATGAAAGAAATATTTAAATACCACAAATTCCAATATTAATAATCGTCTGGAAATTTACATTTACAGAGAAAATGATATAAGCTCGTTCGACCTTGCTTTATGTTGGTTTTTCTCATGCATTTCTGAAGAAATTATTGTAGATTCTGCGAATTTTCGAATACAATTTTCCCTTTCACGAGCTATGCATTCGTGCTGATCCGTAAGTTTTAGTAGAAATTAAAATTTTTTTGGGGATGATTTTAAAAATTATATGAAGTAAATTGGAGTTTTCATGTTCACAGGAAAAACCCTTAAACTACCCGTACGTCAATTTTATTTGAGATTTATTGATTGGCATTTCTACAAAGTAGTAGAGGGTGCGACAGAATGAACGTTCTGATTTGGAACGTCAAAAACAATAATTACAAGATAAAAAGAAGTTTTTATATACCATGTTTTTAAATTTTCTGTTGAATCATATAAACTTGACAATTATATGTATTAATAAATACTTTTTAAAAATTTTTTTGATGAATTATCCCATCAACTTGAAGGAAAATGAAGTCAATTGGAAGTTAACTCGCATATAACTTTTCATTCCCGTTCCGGCCAATAGATGGCTGCATCAGTCTACAAAACGAAATTAACTGAAAATAACTGAAAATTAATTTAATTCTGGTTAAAGATGGCTAAAAGTATTAAAAAATACATTGTCATCGTGTTCTGAGCTATTCTAAAAGTTTGAAATGTCTATCTAGTCGGGAAGTTAGTTAAAATCGATTGCAAGATTTGTACTTTAAACACACAAACAAGAAAGCAAGTTAATAAAAACATTAAAAATACAAAGCAAGATAAAGAAAGAAATGTTTTATACCTGAGAAAAAATTTCTTTATTTATAATTTATTTTATTCTTATTATTTATTTATTTTATTTATTTATTTATTTATACCCTCGGAACGTTCTTTCTGCCGCATCCTGTATATAATGAAGAATTTTTAGCACAATATTATTATTCTTTTTGAAAGATGAGTGGTAACAAATATCTTTGTTATTTGAGTCATAGTTTATATAGTTCCAACAAGAACCTAGACTTTCCCCGAGGCTAGAAAATTTAATCTCTCTTCCAGCTGAATGCGATACTTCATTACTATCTTGTCATACAAACCAAAAAATTGAACTTTTAATGGTTGGAACGTAATCCTGCTTCAATGAGAATTAAACAATATTTTGGGAGAAACAGCATGAAATAAGAAATATTCTTATAGGAGAAAATATGTATGCTGAGTTTAGAAAAATTGCCTTGGGTTTGAAATCTGAGTTAAAAAATTTATGATTTTTGTTGTTTTACTTATATGTATGATTTTTGTTGTTTTATTTATACGGGTGGCCGTATAAATCTCAACTAGGTAGGCTGTAGAGAGAAAGCATAGGACTCATGTTTAGCTCATGGTTATAGGGCACAACAACGGTTGGAGGCTCACTTTTTTCGCCCGGTGCACGACAGTTGACTGGGCAACCCCAGGGACAGTATCTGGTGGGTTCGTACCCTCAACCCACCCCTACAAACCACGCGGTAGGACTCTCCGGCCTACAGATTAAACGTGCCCATACCCGGGTCAGAAGCAAGATCATTTAGTGGCTCTTATCGGGATTCGAACAGAGTACCCTCGTTGCCGAATTCTGAAGCGCTAACCCCTAGGGTGCTCCGGGTCAAGTGCATGGTGATCAGTACAGTTCGTTTTAATTTTTTCCATGTTTTAATTAAATTGCTGTCTTGTTTGTGTGTGCGTTTGTGTGTTTGTCCAGTACAAATCTTGCAATCGATTTTTAACTAACTTCCCGACTAGCTAGACATTTCAGACTTTTAGAATAGCTCAGAACACGATGACAATGCATTTTTTAAATACTTTTAGCCATCTTTAAGCAGATTTTTACCATTTTTTTTATTATTTTCAGTTAATTTTGTTTTGTAGACTGGTGCAGCCATCTATCAAACGGAACGGGAACGAAAAGTTAAACGCAAGTTAACTTCCAATTAACTTCATTTTCTTTCAAGTTGATGGGATAATTCATCAAAAAAATTTTAAAAAAGCATTTATTAATACATAGAATTGTCAAGTTTATAGGATTCAACAGAAAATTTAAAAACATGGTATATAAAAAGTTCTTTTTATCTTGTAATTATTGATTGCTGCATTGAATTTTATTGAACCTTCATCCCATCGGAATATTATCACTTTATTCTAAAGAGGTGCCAACGATTTCAAACTGCAATACCGAAACTTTTCCCCGATTTTGTTACCAATTTTCGCTGTTTAATAAATTAATATAAATGACTTAAGCTCACCTAAAAATAGGGTTTGGAAAATATTTATATCAGTAAAAAAAGATTTTTTTCAATAATAATGTAGTAAAACTGTTCAGCTCAGATCAGAAATGTTTAAATATTTGTTATGCAAAAAAGGTCAAATGTTTATTAAATCTTTCTATCAGTATTCAAACTGTTGTGCAATATATAAAAAAAACTAACTTAAACTCAAGTTAATAATCAACCTATTCCTGTCGGCGTGTAATATAAAACGGTATGGGAAATCTTTGACCTGGTCAAACATGGAGGAGAGCCTTGCCATTTTACAGCATTACTTTAAAGTGCAGGTCACGTTCCCTCACCCTATCGGATATATACATCCATGAATATGAAATGAAGGTCCCCTTAAAAAACAACGTGGGCTTCACGTTTGCTAGAATTTCCTATCTTTTTTGTTCTTTGTCTCAAGAATGGGGTGAAGATACGTTAGAATTCACGAAAATCTTTTAAATTGCATTGGATCGGTTGTGTGCTAAATGGGTTATTTATAATAGAGCAATTGTGTACTTTTTACTTTTGTAAATAAGTATTGTCGAGGGAATTAACTTAAAAAAATCTTTCCAACATTCGATTTTTTAAGATATATCAGATTACGAGGTGCGATGAATTGGGAGATAAACAGCTAATGTTAATTAATATGCATTCATAAAGGTTTTATAGCCTTCAGTAAAATATAAATCAGACGCTTAAACCATGACTGGAAGATTCGGATCAAACGAAATAAATTAATAATTCTTGTCAGATTTGTTGATAATGGATTTAAGAATTCGATTCACCCCAATTATGTAAATGAAAATGTGAATCTAAATTTTTATTAAAAATATATATTAGTCCAACCTTACTTCATTTATAAATCATAAGATTTTACAAGGAGCACACAATCTATTGCAACTGCACATGAAATCTAAATGTTTCAGTGTATTTATGTAAGATTTAGTACAAACTTGGTTTAACTATGAATGATGCAGAAAATTAAAATTTAAAATTGAGATATATATATTAAATGTAAATTTACAGAAACAAAAAATATGAATTGCAAAAAAGTGTTTCATGTATTTCTTCTCTAAATATTGATGTGTATTCAACAAAAACTACAATTATGCGGTCATGGTAAGGCACAATATTTGACATCAGATAACTATCTTTTATTTTACAATTTAACCATTGGCTAGAATAGTCTAGATCAGGGGTTCTCAACCCTTTTCCTTCATCGACCCCTTTTAAAAGAATGATTTTCTTCATTGATTCCTCACATTTTCTCTATAGGATACAGCATACAACATAATTATAATACTAATAATCTATCTATATATAAAAAAGTTCCGTAATTGACTGACTGACTGACTGACTGATTGACTGACTGACATACAACGCACAGACCAAACCGCTGGACCTAAAGGGCTGAAATGTCGCACGACCATTCTTTTTATAGTGTAGGGGCACTAAGAAAGATTTTAGAAAAATTCTTCTTAGGTTTTTTAAAATTAAATTTTTAAATTGTTTTAGTAACTTTTTAAAGTTTGCATTTAAAATAATAATTTGAGAGTTATGAAGTTTATATCACGAGAAGGACCATAAAAATTCCTTTAAAATGAGATCTTTTTCGAATGTTTACCTTCCATTTCTGATTTTTGGTGAATTTTTAAAAATTAATTTTTAGAATTTAAATTATTAAATGCTGATCCCGGGATTTATTTTCCGGGTACTTTAAATAAATTTACTGTCACGTCCGTAACAATGAAATAGACAAAAAAATATTTTTTCCCTTGCTAATGCGGCAGACGATTAGTCATTATCGAAAAAAATATTTAAATACAGTAAAAGATATGTTCCTCAAACTGTACTATATTAACTGTACTTTATTCTTTAGTATGTCCTATTAGATATAATTTGAATATTTTTGTCATAGAGATGTGACAGTAGTGTCACAGCCAGGGGCAGGAGAATTGAAAATTACAGGACGAAGCAAAATAATTGCTAAATGTAAGAAAGAAACATGGCAAAAGACGGGCAAAACAAAAGAGAAGGGGAGAGAGCCAGCAATATACCGAAATTTATAGATTGTGCTTGTAGCAAGAAGTATAAGATAAAAGTTCAAGAGAGTGAGTTGAACGAATAGAAGAAAAGAAGAAAGGGAACACTAAATTTATGATGGCTCTAAAACAGACCACCCTGAAGCCGAAGCATGGGTGAAAGCTAAATTAGAAAGGGGGAATTTTATAAATCCCGCCCTCGATGCGCATTGGTGAAAAGGGGATTGAGAAGAGGCAGCCACGGACGAATGGCGATGGCATGGTAATAATATGACCAATGGAAATTGTAAGAGGCGGAGTGAACATTAATAAGAAAATAATATGAAATGAGAAATAGTGTGAAGGCACAGATAACCTAAGAAAGAGAGTTAGTCAGAAGTTTTTGAAAATAGAAGTAGTGTCAAGGCACATTTACCTATGAGGAGAGTCAGTTAGAAGTTTGGAGATAGAAGTAGTGTCGAGCACCCAGTGTCTTGTGCCGAGGGTCTGCAAGGAGTGAAGGAGTCAGAGAACCGATGATGAGAGTGCCCCAGTGTCCCGTGTAGAGTGTCTGCCATGATTGGCGGAGCTTTATACCAGACGAAGAAAGTGCCCTAGTTCCGTGCGATGATAAGGAAACGAAGTTCGTCATTACGAGTGCCAGCTGCCCATCATAGTGATCCAACAGTCATCTTTTGAGGTACCGACTTTTTGCATTTCCTTCTTATATTACTGTCATTGCTTCTCAGTGTGTAGCCTTAATAACTAATATAGAGCGCTATGAGTATATTGTTTGAGTATAAAATGTTAAGGAGATGACCGATAATTCGTAAAAAACAATTTAATTAATATGATGTATGCTTATATATATGAATTAATTTAGTAGTAATGAAGTTGAGAGTAATATGTGTAGATGAAGTACGAAAGATTGTCATAATAATTGAATGAATTAAATATAGGTGTTGTGGTGAATTAATTTAGTAGTAATGAAGTTGAGAGTAATATGTGTAGATGAAGTACGAAATATTGTCATAATAATTGAATAAATTAAATATATGTGTAGTAGAGAATTAATTTAGTAGTAAAGAAGTTGTGAGTAATGTGTAAATGCCGGAGGAAATATTTAGTAACTTGTAGCGTATTATTTATGTGTTTTAATAATCAATAAAGTAATTTGTCAGTGTAAACCAGAGTTGTTTCTATCATTTGGGAATCACAATTAATCAATGTACTAACCACGGCAATGAATTCTTAAATCAATAAATTAAAAAAATCATAACCATCATCGTTAATAAGTAAAATTAATATATAATACCCCCAATTAAAATTACTCTCTTTCTCACTGCCACAATTTTCTTCTACATTATTTTGTCTATAAAAATATCTCTTGCGATTTTTTTATAAATATATTTTTTTGTTTTTTTTACATCAATTGTATACATTGATCGTCGTATTTATTATACACACACATATATATATATATATATATATATATATATATATATATATTTATTTATTTATTTTTTTGGCATTAATTGCTTACATTGACCGTTGTATTTAATTTGAATGTACTCCGTAGCGAAGTGCGGGTTTTCAGCTAGTATCTTATAAATATTTAACTTGCCAGAACAAGATGATGCATCTATTTCAACCTATGGTAATCATGATAAGTTTAATGCAATATTCATATTATAAATAACTACCTACCATTTTCCTACGTACATTGACCGTTGTATTTAATTTGAATGTACTCCGTAGCGAAGTACAGGTTTTCCGCTAGTTGCACATAAAATGAGTGACGTAGCGAGCATAACTGGCGCCCGGGGCACGATACCTTTTTGGCGCCCCTCGAAAAACCTATAGGAATATAATACATAGAATTAGTTAAAAAGATAGACCATTTGGCGCCCCTCTGCGTGCGAGTGGCTCCCGAGGCATAATAGACCCGCTTGCCTCCCTCTCGCTATGCCACTGCATCAAATACTTTAATATGACTAAGAATATGAAAAAAAATTAGAAAAAGTGGTTCATTAGGTTTATGTTTTGCTATTTTTGTACTATTTTCATTTTTTATTTCACAAATATTTCGGAAACACATATTGTAATTGCACAAACATCGCCAAGAGAAAAACGAAACTGCTTCTGATTGGTTGCATCGGGAGGACCCATTTTCTGTTTAAGGTCCAGTGGATTTCCTCTGTTTTGCCCAGTGTTGGTACAGAAATAAAAGCCGACGGTGGCATTCGAAGCATATACACTGCTGGCCATCCAAATTGCAACACCAAGAAAGACAAGAGATATCACAACAAAATTTATTTTGTAGATAACATGTTGAACAAGTATCAAATGATTAAATTTATAGACTTCTGTGAAGTGTGGTTCCTGCCAAAATCAGTAGCCAGAGTAGCCGCCATTGTTGGAGATCACCGCTGCCACACGCCTCGGCATTGATTCAAAGAGACTTTGGATGAGTTCTTGGGGTACAGCAGACCAAGCAGCTTCTACACGTTGCCAAAGTTGATCTGCTGTGGCAGCAGGGGATGGGATCTGGGTCAATCGTAGAGCAACCATGGACCACATGTTTTCTATCGGCGAAAGATCCGGAGAGCGAGGCGGCCAGGGAAGCAATTCAATCTGGCGATTGACGAAGAACCGTTGGACAATGCGTGCCACATGTGGTCGCGCATTATCCTGTTGAAATATGGCTGTGGGCAAGCCCTGAAGGTAAGGAAGGACAACTGGCTCCAACACCTCGGAGATGTAGCGCTGGCTGTTTAAAGTACCGGCAATGCGTACTAGAGGTGTGCGAGAGTGATATCCAATACCGCCCCATACCATAATACCCGGTGCAGGACCAGTGTGGCGGTGCATAACGCAGCTGTTCAGCATCCTGTCTTCAGTGTGTCTCCAGACTCGAATGCGACCATCGTGGTGTTGCAGACAGAAGCGTGACTCGTCAGTAAAGCCATTTCATTCCATTCTGCCGTCCACATCCTTCTGTCATCGCACCATTGGCGGCGGAGACGTCTGTGGTTCTGCGTCAAGGGTAGACAAAGCAATGGACGTCTTGCGGACAGACCACTCTGCTGTAAACGGCATCGAATGGTACGCGCAGACACTGGATGATGCGTTACAGACTGCATGTGCTGTGCTATGGTTCGTGATGTGACTGAGCGATCCGTCACTGCCATGCGCACAATTTGCCTGTCATCACGTGAAGTGGTGCGCTGAGGTGGATGCGATCGAACACGCCGGTTCGTCGTACCCTCCTGCATCCAACGATCACATATCCGCATTACAGTTGTTTGGTTTCGTCCAACACGACTACTGATTTCCCTGAAAGATAATCCACAATCTCGGTAGGCCACTATCCTTCCTCTGTCGAACTCGGATACTTGATCAAAAGATGATCGCTGTTTTCGACGAGGCATAATTGATCGTTTTTTTGAAATAACCACAAGAAAAACACAATTGCCGAACTTGAAATCGTCGAAATCTCCAAGCCTTAAATAGCGCTTTGAAGTGGCGCCACAGGCGCGCGTGATGTGCGTCTGCGCTGAAATTCTAATCATTTGCATATGTCACCTCCGCTAATGCATGTTGTTAATTTCATGTTATTTGCATGTTTCCTTCAGGGTGTTGCATTTGCAGTGGCCAGCAGTGTACAAAAGCGTCATGACATTCGACTTTAGATGCGTGGATCACTCCGCCCTATGCAAATCTGTATTTATACATATTAAAACGGATATTATTATCTAATAATTACATTCCTAAATAATTCTTTTAATAACAGAATTAATAAAATAAAATTAGTTTTGTTAAAAATAAGTTTTAAAACAGAAAACTTTATCATAGACCCCCAATAGGCCCTTGAAATACTATAGACGCTTTTTAAAGTTCCATCGACCCCCAAGGGGTTCACCTGGGAATCCCTGGTCTAGATCATGTAAACACTTTCTTTGGATATGATAAAAGATAGCTAGATAAATAAAGTATTGTAGAAGCAGCATCCATTTTACAAACACAACGAAGCTATAATATTTGTTAAGTACAATCGGGGCTTTTGCAGTATGGAAAGTTTGAACATTTTAATAATTTCTAAAATTTTTCTATTAATTTTGATTTCAGTGCACAATTATTTGCATTCCTTTTACGATATTTTTTTTTTGTTCCGTTTGCAGCTAAATGAATGGCGATTCCTCGCTGTAATGAGGAACAATGTACTCATTAGTTCCCCACCCCCTCTCTATCGCACAACGTTCAGATATATATTTTGATGTCGCTCAAATTAATAAAACCCAAACTATGATTACCTTCCCTTATAAATGGTCAACGTTATAAACTTCCTGGCCTGAGCGTAGCTTAATTTTATATTTCGGTTAATGGTGATCAAGATGACGGCCATAAATACCCTCTACTCATTCCAAAGACTGTAAACATAATGACGCCGCATGTAATATAATAGTTAATTATACCAGGAGGAATAATTAACCATTTATAATATACACATATTACCCTGTAGGGTAATTGGAGGGATATGTGATTCGGAATGAAATGAGGGGAGACGAGCATGGCCCCTTTGGTTGTGTTACATAAAATACATATTTGCTGAACAAAATCAAAATGCAGAGTGAGAACTCTACGTATGTTCTTACCATCAATATAAACTTCGCACTCTATTTCTATTTACCACGTTTCTTTGTATAGAGCAGAAGAAAACTGGTAGTAGTACTCTGGAAACAAGTCATTGAGATCAAATAATTTAGTTTTAATTGTGATTAATTAATACACAAATATATTTTTTACCATGTTTTTATTGTTTTTTTGTTTTATTTGTTTTTATTGTTTTACCATATTTGTATATTATTTACCATGTTTTCTTGTTTGTTTGTGTGTGTGTGTGTGTGTGTTTGTTCGGTACAAATCTTGCAATCGATTTTTAACTAACTTCCCGACTAGTCAGACATTTTAAACTTTTAGAATAGCTCAGAACACGATGACAATGCTTTATTTCAATACTTTTAGCCATCTTTAAGCGATAATTCTTTTTTCAGTTAACTTTGTTTTGTAGAATGGTGCAGCCATCTATCGACCGGGACGAGAACGAAAAGTTAAACGCAAGTTAACTTCCAATTAACTCCATTTTCTTTCAAGTTGATGGGATAATTCATCAAAAAATTTTAAAAAAGTATTTATTAATACATAGAATTGTCAAGTTTACATGATTCATCAGAAAATTTAAAAACATGGTATATAAAAAGTTCTTTTTATCTTGTAATTATTGAAATATATGTTAAAAATGACAGAACTTTAAAAAGGTAGAAAAAGTAACTAAATTTGAATATAATTTGTTAGGTCATAAAAGTAATTTGTAAATCATTCTTCGAGCCTTTATGGTAGCAAATTGTTTGATTGCATCTCTATAATTTGTTTTTCATAACGTCTTTTTTGTAGAAATGATTTCCAAATTATTCAATCCCTCTTGAGTTGATGTTGTAGATAATTCTTATTTATTTTCAGTTTAGAAAAACGGTGATCTGCAACTGCTACGGTTACGGATAGATTTAGTAGAATTCTTAGAACTCCAACAACGTTTGGAAATAGGCGTTTAAAGTTTAATTCTCATAATATCAAATTCAGGAGTTTATATAAAATAATTACAAGATAAAAAGAACTTTTTATATACCACGTTTTCAAATTTTCTGTTGAATCATATAATTTTGACAATTCTATGTATTAATAAACACTTTTTAAAAATTTTTTTGATGAATTATCCCATCAATTTGAATGAAAAGGAAGTTAATTGGAAGTTAAATTGCATATAACTTTTCGTTCCCGTCCCGGCTGATAGATGGCTGCACCAGTCTACGAAACGAAATTAACTGAAAATAATTGGAAATGAATTTAATTCTGCTTAAAGATGGCTAAAAGTATTAAAATAATGCATTGTCATCGTGTTCTGACGTATTCTAAAAGTTTCAAATGTCTAGCTAGTCGGGAAGTTAGTTGAAAATCAATTGCAAGATTTGTACGGGACAAACACACAAACACACAAAGACACAAACAAACAAGAAAGCGAGTTAATAAAAACATGTTAAAAATGGGTCTAAATTTTCGCTGGTATTTGTATATTTTTATGAATTTCGTCGTTTATTAGATCATAATGTTCCTATTTTTTTCGTTATTCGTTAAAATTTTTGTCTGTCTTATTTTGGCGCCTCTTTTCAATCCGGCACCTGAGGCGATCATGGGACTGGTTATATTCTAACAATACTGCGCAGTTTGGTTCGGTGAAAGACGGGCCTGGGGTTTACGCTGTCGTCTCCTAACTCGACCAGTTACCGGTTTAGGCTGAGTTGGTGCCTAGATAGTCGTAGCTTCGATATCCGCAGATTTTGTTTTCGGTCTCGCGTTTTCGCGTCACCCTTATGAATTGCGCGCTGTTGGGGTTCTTTTCATTTTCCAGGTCTCTTGAGCATCTATATTTGCCTCTTTTCGGCACATTACCTCTAAATTAGTTCGCTTCAAAATTCCCCTTTTAGCCATCTTAAATGGCATTTTTAGCTAGCGGATCTGAGCGGTACACGTTTCTCTCTTGCTGTCTGTGTGGCCTAAGGGCTTGTTTCGGTGCATCCGCGGTCTATACCCACCGGTGGGAATCCAAACCTGAAAGGCCTCCTTTGTTGCCATGGCGGGTCCCACTCGGTGCCTTGGAATGTCGTCATGCTGAGTTGGAAAAAAATTCCCGTTAGTTTTCAAGTAGATTGAAATACCGGGAGGTCATAAAAAAACTTTGCCGATATATGGACCTTTAGCGGCCGTTACGTTCAACCTATCGAGATGAGATTTCAGATATATTTATTCAAAGTTATGAGCTCGGGATTCTGAGAACGGCAACACAGTGACGCTCACGGTTACGGTTATAGGTATAAAAACACGAATTCAAATGGCAAAGCCCACTTTTTACCATTGCAAAATGCTCAGAGAATGCGAAAACTCTAAAAAGCGTTGGAACGGTACGTGTCTCACAAAAACGCGTTATGCACGAACAAAAAACAGCTCTGCGAGCGCCTAAGAAAGACAGGATCGGGGCGCACGGAGGAAATTTGCATATGGCAGAGACTAGAAACCAATCACAGCACGCCGTTCGCGCCAGATATTCAGCGTAGAAAACCGATAAAAAGCTCTGTGATCGTGTTTTTGTTAGCCATTCGCAGAGCTGTTTTTTGAAAATGCAAAACACGTCCGTTTTTTTTTTTTGTGATACACATACCGTTCCAACGCTCTTTAGGCTTTTCGCATGCACTGAGCATTTTGCGATGGGAAAAAAAATGGGTGTTGCCATTTGAAAATTTCGAATTTCTGTACCTATAACCGTAACTGGGAGCGCCACTTGGTTGCCGTTCACAGAATTCCGAGCTCATACCTCTGAATAACTATATCTGAAATCTCATCTCGATCGGTTGAACGGAACAGCCACTAGAGGTCCATATATCGGCAAAGTTTCTTTATGACCACCCTGTATTATTACTTCTGCTGCATTATGCAATTTTTGAAATTCTTCTTGAAAGGTTCTGTAATAAATAATTTCCACTAATTTTTTAACTTATTTTTCCCTGAAAATTATTTTTGTTGAAAAAAATAATAAATAATCGCTATGTATTAGTATCCGGAAAGAGATCGATGCCCATTTAAAGCTAGTAGAATCTGTCGTTAAAATTCTTGTTTCATCTTAATGCATCATTTGGAAATGTGTCAATATTTGCTCTCAACATACTTCTATCCGACAATCCTTTTTGCTTATTTCGCGCTCTGCAACTTCTCGGACATACGAGTCTTTCCGAATTCCTTCCTTCTCTCTGTATGCAGATAGTCGGAAGCAACTTAAAATCTCCGTCAAGAGTGAATGTTATTGATTTCTCATCAGGGAATTTCGGGCATTGCACAATCTGGCCACTGATGATCTTCGGGCTTCATTAACCTGCTGCTCGCGGTACGGGGATTAGGGACAGAGCGTTCATTTCATTACTTTATGTCGGATCATTGTAACACGATTTCTGCGCGGATTTAGGACGTTGTTGACTCAAAAGCCCACGTATTTAGGTTTTCTAACCCCTTCTGTACCAGTGGATCCACGTATGGATCCATGGCCTGATTCTCCACTAATACCAGTGGATGAAAGATCTGTATATTAACTTTTTTAATGTAAATTTTACATAAATTGATGTAGATATCGTTATATTTCTATATATGTATCCATTTAGATATCGTCATATTTCTATATGTATCGATTTAGATATCGTTATATTTCTATTGTATCGATTTAGATATCGTTATATTTCTATGTGTATCGATTTAGATATCGTTATATTTTTATATGTATCGATTTATATACCGTTATATTTCTATGTGTATCGATTTAGATATCGTTATATTTCTATATGTATCGATTTAGATATTGATATATATATATATATATATATATATATATATATATATATATATAGATTTAAATATCGATACCTATATCGTTTTTATTAATATGAATAAAAGCATCTCATTTATTTGAAAACTACTACTTGATATTTTAAATCTAAATGCCCGAAAAACTGATTTTGCATGTAACTGGTTTTGCATTCATATACATATGCTGGTACGGAATGGGTTAAGCTGATACTTAAAGAAATTCAGAATTTTCTTTGAAAAGTGCAGGAAATGGAATTTCTCATAAGGCCATATTTAGCCGTTAACAGATTTGTTAGCACCAAAAATATAAAGAAATTGTTAACGATTTCTCGAGGTTTGTTTAAAATAAGATATGCGGTTATTGCTTAGTTGGGGTCTGCATACAGGATGACGCCATTGGATCAAGTTCCAGATTTAATTCCTGCAGCTTTGGAAGATAGCGTTCTGGCGTGCAACAATCTTTCGCACAGCACTTACTTATTCATTTGTTCTCATTAAAAACGAGCCACGGCTTGAACAGGAATCGGGCACAGTATCTTCCCCATAACCTCGGTCAGTAGTCGAACCACAAAGCTATCATGCCGTATCATAGATCACATGACGAAGATTTTATGAAAATTTAGTAATACTTCTTGATATTTTTCATATCAGTATCACCACAGATAATAACATTCTACCGTTGTTCATTAATCCGCTCGATAAAAAACAAAAACTACTGGCGTGCTAAACCTGACCGTTTAGTCGACATACAACGGTATGATATAGAGAAATTTTCCTTTAACTGATTTATTATATAGCTAGCTGAAGTACCCAGCGTTTCCCGGGATTTTAAGAATGTTTGTCAACCAAAATCAATTTAAAAATTAACACAGTATAAATAACGTAGAAAAAATACATGTGAAATGTTATACACATCTCAGAATCTAGGAATTTCAGCCTTTCTTCATTGTAGCACTAAACTCTGAAAAGTAAAAATGTCAAATTGTCTAATGTTTGTTAACCAAAATTAATTTAAAACTAAACACAGTATAAATAACATAGAAAAAAAAATGTGAAATGTTATACACATGGATAAAAGGAAAACCCAATATAAAAATATATAAATATATAAATTTAAACTCGGCACAATCCAGCTAGATTTAGCCTTTCATCATTGGAAAAAAAAAAAAAAAAAAAAAATGAAATTACAGGTTAGCAGAATTTTCCAATATAACCATGAAATGACTCCAGCATTGCCTCTTAAAAACTGAACTCTTTGATTGAAGGCTGCAAACCATTCAACTCATCTCCACATTTAACTCCTATAAACATCCTCTACATATTAAATTCCTTTTTTTTTACATAATAAACTCCTCAGAATTTTGGTAAATTCAGCCTTTCATCATAGTACCACTAAAAGCTGAAACATCCTCTCCAGAAATATAAATCTATTAAGGGAGCCCACCACCTTTAAACTTAAAAAAAAAAAAAAAAATCGATTTTTGGTTTTTGCTATATTCTGATTTTTGGGACATTTCTGAACAATATGTAAAAAACCGCATAAAATAATTCGCATTATTTCTCGAGTTATGAGAATTTATGTAAAGTCCATTCTGTTGTCACGGTCATATTCCTATTTTAACTTTAGTTTTCTGAAATATGTAAATTTTTGGATTACGCGCACTGTTACTCCCAAACTATGTGTGCTAGGCACACAAAATTTTTAACAGATTTGTATTTTAAGCTTCTTTACTTACTAAATCCAAAAAAAGAAAAATAAATTTGTAAAAAAAAATTTACAACTTGAAAATGTTTTTAAAAAATTGCTAAATTTTAATTTTTTAAAATTTTATGTAAATTTTTCAATTTAAACTATAGTTTTTGTATATTTTTTGGTTTTACATTAAATTTCAGAATATTATCAATTTAATTTGAAAAAAAATATTTTCTGTATGCATATTTCTTAATTTTATGATGCGCGAAACATCCAATAATTTTTTCCCTTTTTAGTAATGTGTACATTTAAAAATAAAATCTAAAAACTATTTATGGATTTACAAGTTCTAATTTTGTATAAAATGTAACTGAAGAATTGTAATTTTGATATAAAACAAATATATATATATATATATATATATAAAATAACACAGCTAACACATATATATATATGTATATATATATATATACAAAATTAAAAATCTCGAAAACAAAGATCTGTAGAAGAATGCAACAAACGGTATTTTAGTGTGAAAGCTGTAAGAATTTTAACACCAATTTTCGAAATAGTTACAAAAGCTGCTAACAGATGGCGCTTTACAACTCGTATAAGCATGCAGAAATAAACTCATACTCTTTGCAAGCAGTCTTTGCAATCACTACATCACAATCTTTTCAAAATGTCCACCATTCGCTGTACGGAGGTGACGCAAACGAACAATAAAATTTGCCATCACACCCTGAAGTGTCTCAACAGAAATCGATTCAGCTGCCCAATAGATCGCCGACTGAGGCTCGTCCAGCGTGGTGGGATGGGTCCTGTAGACTGTATCTTTTAATGTGCTCCACAAAAAATAGTCTCAAGGACTCAGGTCCGGCGAATATGGAGACCAATCCATGCCTGCGCCAGTAAATTGTAGTAAATTTGGCTAACAGCGCCATCTGTTAGCAGCTTTTGTAACTATTTCGAAAATTAGTATATAAAATTCTTACAGCTTTCACGATAAATATACCGTTTGTTGCATTCTTCTACAGATCCTTGTTTTCGAGATTTTTGATTTTGAAATCAGGGACTTCTTCGCTGGACACCCTGTATATACATATTAATATTATTCGAGTTTCAGTAGCTCGAATTTGATCATGTTTACGGTCATTTCAGTGTAGTGAAAGGCAGTGTGCCCCCTTAATTACAATAGGTAGAATCTGATATCCCAAACTACGACAAAGGACCACGAGAACAAGGATTATAGCTGGAATTTGGGAATCTCGACCCCGGTCTTTTTACCAACCGAACTATCTCGGCAACATGGAGAACTATTATTTTTCGAGTTTTAATTCTTCACTCGGTCACACCTTTATTTCCGAGGTCAACGATATTGGTGTTGGTCATACATATACTCTTTTCCGACGACGCTGAATTTCTTTTCACCTTTATTATTTGTCAAATCAGTCTTCATTGTTAATGCAAATGATCGGGTGACGACCGCTTGCAGTGACAAGAGAAGTCAACTCAAGATTCAAAACCTCTGGTACTCTGCCAACTGAATAATCACGACTCTAATTTTTCAAATATCATTCCTAAAAAAATCTAATAACTTATCGCTTTTCTAATAAGTATGATTATAGTAAGTAAATTAATTTTAAAAAGGAAACTCATTGTAATATTTAAAATCAAAACCAAATCCTAATTCTAATTCTAGCACGTAGATTTAAAAAAAATGAAAATTTTCTGTACTTAATTATTCTGAACAGTGTAAAGAAAATTTAACAACCCATTTTCAATTTTCAATATGCAATTAGTTCCATATGAGAAAAAACTTTATGAAGACGACGTTATTAATAAAATTAATGAAAGTAATGAAACAAGATTTTTGAACAAATAATTCCCTATATTGATTGCTAGCTGTGTTATGTAATTATATCCAAAAATTGGCGGCACACGAAGTAAATAGGAAGTACTTAAACTTCTTAAATTCTGAACAAATAAAAAAATCTTCTTCATAGAAAATCTGATTTACCTCTGGATGATTGGTGAGTTAAATTGTGACAACAATTGCGTAGAAACAACACATGGCACTAAACAGTGTATTAGCTAAGTGTTTTTGGCCACAGCGTATAACATTAAATACAAGGATTCTTCTGTATTTTAACTACATAAAGAGGGAATAAATACCTCTTGTTTCACTGATTGAAGTATTATTTTAAACTTTTATAAAGTATGATATTTAATCTCTATATATAAAACAGTTCCGTAACTGACTGACACACTGACTGACACACTGACTGACATACAACGTACAGACCAAACCGCTGGACCTAAAGGGCTGAAATTTTGCATGGCGATTCTCCTTATAGTGTAGGGGTGTACTAAGAAAGAGTTTTAAAAAATTTCTCTTAGATTTTTTTAAATTAAATTTTTAAATTGTTTTAGTAACGTTTTTTAAGTTTGCATTTAAAATAATAATTTGAGGGTTATAAAATTTATATCACGAGAAAGATCATAAACATTCCTTTAAAATGAAATCTTTTTCAAATCTTTACCTCCATTTTCTGATTTTTGGTGAATTTTTAAAGATTAATTTTTAGAATTTAATTTTTTAAATGCTCATCACGGGATTTCATTTTCTGGTATTTTAAATTATCGTCACGTGCATGATAATGAAATAGACAAAAAATATATTTGTTTTTCTTGCTAATGCGGCAGACGATTGGACAATATCCAAAAAATATTAAAATACAGTAAAAGATAAGTTTCTCAAATTGTACTACATTAACTGTACTATATTTTTTAGTATGTTCTATTAGATTTAATTTGAATATTTTCTTCCACATTATTTTGTCTATAAAAATATCCCTTACAATTTTTTTATAAATATATATATATATATATTTTTACATGAATTGCATACATTGATCGTTGTATTTATTATATATATATATATATATACTTATTTATTTTTTTGGCATTAAGGGGACTCGGTACATCTCATTTTGTCGAAAAATGACCAAATTGACGAATTTCATATTTTTATTCTAAATTATTCCTTCACATGTCTAGAAGATTCCACCCAAATTTCGTGTCATTCTGATAAATATTTAAGGAGTTATGGTTAATTTTCGTAACCCATATCTTTCATTTTCCCTTTAAATGTCCCTTTAAATCCCAGCTGCTTCAATGTTTACAGCTGAGATCTGATCGTGTCCCTGGTTTATTGTAAAAATAATTATTTTTATATCGATGCTGCTTTCAAAGTTAGATTATCCACAACCGTAGCGCCAACTTGTTTACATTTACGAGTGCTGAACACTGTTTTTTTTCATGGATTGCGTTTTATAATTCGAGTTCGTTTAGAGAAGTGGAAGCTTCGTTCATTTTTATTTATTTTGTGTGTTCTTCTGAAATCATGCCTAGAAGGAAAAGAAAATCTGTTCTTGCAACAGAAAATAATAATAAAAGATGGAAAAAAACCGAAGGTAACATAATAAGTGATAGTAGTGCAGAATCACGTTGCATGAACACAAGCATGTCATCAAACAGTTGTGCTCGATTGCAGAATTTTCAATCTTGTAATCAAATAGAAACAGAAAATATTAATGGTGAATATATTTTTGTAAATACTGTTGAACTGTGAAATTTGTTTTCTAATGTGAAATGTGTAGATTGTGGAAACATATCTCTCAAATTAGACTGTAGCAGTGCAGTTGGTTTTTACAGAAATTTAAAACTTGTTTGTTTAGAGTGCACCAATGTATTATCAGGCACTAAAAGGAAACAAGAATGTTCTAATTTAAATATTCAAGTTGACAGTGCCTTTTCTAATATTGGGAAAGGATATACTGCTATTGAAAAATTTTGTATGTCAATGAATATGGCCCCATTTTCTTCACGAACTTATATGAGGTGTGTTGAAAAGCTTAACTCTGCAACTTGTACTTTATCAAAAAATATGTTCGAACAAGTTCATAAGGAAGTGAAAGAAGCTTATAGATCAGGTTCAAAAACTTCAGCTATTTGTGATATTTCTGTTTCCTGTTTGTGATATTTCTGTAGAAATTAAAAAGGAAGAATGTGTAAATCGCGTAAGTAAGAGATTAGGGACAGCTTTGCGAAATGCTGTTAAAGATTGGCGTGTTCGTGGTGTCAATTTAGGAGGCAAAGAGCATGGTAGTCTTAAGGAAACGACAATAAAAAAGCTCACAAAATACTATCAAAGAGCAATTTTACAGAACAAGGGTGATGTAAATAATATGAAAACTGCAATATATGCAACATTGTTCCACGGTATTTCAACTGACCAAAAACCACAGCACCACAAATGTCCAAGTGGGGCTGATTCATGGTGTTTCTATCAGTCTGCAGTTTCGAAAGTTGTAAAACCAGGAAATCATAAGTTAAATGTTGGAACACCGATTAAAAAAGAATTTTTACCTAAGATACTTCATATTTACCAACGACTAGCATCAAATGAACTTTTAGAAAAGTGCATTAGTTACAAAACGCAAAATGCAAATGAAAGTTTGCATAATATGATTTGGTCTAGGTGTACCAAAGACATATTTGTGTATAAAAAACGTGTAGATTGTTCTGTTAGACAAGCAATTTGCGAATATAACAAAGGTGTGAGTTTTACATTAAAAGGAGTTCATAAAATACTAGGAATAAAGTCAGGGTGCCATACATAAAGACTTGCAAAAATGTTAGATATGCGAAAACAATCTTTTCGAGAAAGACGAGCTACATCTAAATATCAATATGTAAGAAAAATTGTAAAAAATGCAAAAGCTAAAAGAGAAATTGTAGAAAAAAAGAGAGAAGGAATTACTTATAGTGCTGGCTACTTTTAAATCTATTGGAAAGTAATTGACCCTTGTTCATTAAATTTAGAAATTGAAATATTAAAATTTGGTGGTTTCAAAATTCATATCTTAAGCTATTAATAGTTTATGTTTATTATTATTTAGGATTTATGACAGTAGTGCATCTTATTATAAATATATAACAAGTAAGTAGTATATATTATGCCTTAATTTTTGTACATTTACAGCATTTGTCTATTTCAAGATAATTTTACTCCAGTAAACGAGTGGATAACAGCTTATATATGCATCTCAATTTTTTAAATTAAGGTTTCTAGCTTTTATTTTTTGTTGTGAAAACAAATAATATATCCTATTATTGTTGGCAAAAAAGTTTTCATGAAGTAAGATTATATTTAATATGGTTTTTCTATAAATGAAATCTTTAAACTCATTTTTCTCAGTTTGTGATTTTTCAAATTCTCCCCATCTTCGAAATGCTAAGGCTTCTACAATTCTAATGCAAATAGTCTAATTTTTTTTTTGATTAATCTTGATACTTACTGTATCAAAACGTCTGAGTGGTTTTTTGATATCTATGAAAAAACTTTTTAAAAAAATTTATGAATCTAAAAAAGTACTATTTTCTATCGTTTTTTCCATATGCAACCACATTTTATTTTTTTTTACCCTGATCTACTTATTTAATTTAAAATCTGCTCAGAAGTTTTATGTAGTTAGGTATGATGAACAAGTGGTAAAAAATCTAGTTCCAAATATAAAAATTAAAAAAGAAGTAGGAATTTGAAAATTATTGAATTTTTTTTAAAAAATTCAAATTTTTATAAAAAATTATAAAAATGTTAACAATTTGAAATGTTTTATTATTTTGTATCATTCAGACTTACTTAAATATGATTTCAGAATTTTAATATAGGCATTATTTAAGAAAAAAAAATTTTTGGTACCGAGTCCCCTTAATTGCATACATTGACCGTTGTATTTAATTTGAATGTACTCCGGGGCGAAGTGCGGGTTTTGAGCTAGTATCTTATAAATATTTAACTTGCTAAAACAAGATGATGCATCTATTTCAATCTATGGTATTCATGATAAAGTTTATCGCAATATTCATATTGCAAGTGACTACCTACCATTTTTCTGTATCAGAGAGCGAAAAAACACTTACCTAAAATATTTCATGCGTCAGAACTATAAACAAAATACTCTATCCATGTAAAACCGTAGTTATTCACCTGTACGTGGAATTTGTTTAGTTTCGTTCTGCATAATCTCGATATTGTTAACTTTTATTTTCTAAGCTGCCTCGATAGTCAAAAGACAAATACCTTGTCACAGGTAACGTATGCGTCTTACAGTAACCCATTTATTCTCCAGACAATGCAACATCTCCTTTTTATCTTTCGGAAGATTTTGGTTTTGTTCAGATGCTGGGACATAAATCTTTAGTATAAAATGCAAGTAAAAAAAGAAACTATATCGAAGGATTACGTTGTTGAAAGAATATGATGCAGTCTATAAATTGTGATACAACAAAACAGATGCTAGCTAGGGCTGAACTGATTCGGCGTTAAGATGATTTTGGAGCATTCAGTCTAAATGTTTCAAATTTGCTGTTCTAGCCATCCTTATATACTTTGTATCCTCCTTAGATATAAGATATTTCATAATTAGTTTATGATAAAGATAAATTTATATATCACTTTTTTATTTAATACTCTTTAAATATTTGATTTTTTTCTAAATGATGAAATAACTGTTTATCTATTCATTCAGTAATGCTCTTTAATACAAATCGATAAAACATTTTACAGAGGAAAAATTTTATTTTTTTAAAACACTAGATATAATTACCACTTACCGTAAGATCTCGAGTATAATACGCACTCTTTTTCGCATTTTTGTCCGCAAAATTGAGGGTGCGTATTATACTCACGTACAAAAAAAAGTAGTTTAAACATTGGATAAACGAACGTACAGCAGCTGTAAGACATTGCCGTAATATGGGTGCGTGCGCATCTGCACTCCGTGATTTATCCACCCGTTTACTAAGCAGGTATTCTTTTTAAACAAACGTAACTCACAATTCGTATCGTCAAGTGAGGATGATGATGGTGATATATATTTCGACGGCAACAATAATTGTGATATGGACGCAACAACAATAGATGAGCTGTATTCTAGTGAAAGTGATTAAGACTGATAATTTGACAGTATTTTTTGTTTTGAATTAACAATTTAAGTTTTTTGCTACTGAATTTGACGTTTTCGTTTCTTTTTATTACACATTTTATTTATGTTACTAAATATTTGTGCAATTTTTAGATAAAATATTGAAAAGTTATGGGTGCATATTATAGTCGAATTTCAATTTTTCCCGAAAATTTCGTGCAAAGTCAAACATGCGTATTATACTCGGATGCGTATTATAGTCGAGATTTTACGGTACGATGAAAAATAATGAATTTCGAAGATTAACTGTGTTATTTAAGCGACAGATCATGACTTTAACTTATGCATGCGACAATTACTATGTCTCTTATTCGGACATAGTAATTGTCGCATGCATAAGTTATTATATTCCTCTTAAAGCATTGAAAGTAATTTGCTTTTCATGTAAATAATTTTAAAACAACACATTTTTAAGGGTTTTGTAACATTCTATTGTTTCCTTCATTATGTGGATTTTATTATCTAAATTTTTAACCCCACATTTGAAAATTTAAACGAATATTGCGTATTTTTTTTTTTTGCTACTAAATGCAATCTAAAATTTATTTAATAGATGCTGTATTGGAAATATTTAAAGGAGGATGAATAATCAACTTATACTTCGTCCCAATTTTAGACATCAGCAAATGGTCCTAAGCAAAACGATTTAGCAGCATAAAGTGGCTAGCAATGCAAAATTAACTTGGTTTGGAAAATCTGTCTCGGAAGTATTTAAATAAAACAGTGAAGGATGGCAAATCATCAACTTTTACCCCGTTCCATTTTTTCAGGTCAGCAAATGGTCCTAAGCAATACAATATATCAGCATAAAGTAGCTAGCAATACAAAATAAATTTTAAACTGATTTCATAAATACCGTCTCAGAAATATTTAAAGAATGCATCAAAGAAAGGTTAATCCTTGTCCCATTTTTACTGGTCAGCAAATGGTCCTAACCAACACAGTTTGGCAACATAAATTAACTACTTATACAAAAATGAATTAAATTTCAGTCATTTCCGTAATGTTTTGTTCTAAGACTGTGGTTGTTTCTTTTCGCATTGTATTATTAATGATTCACCCTTTGTTTACATCGTCAAAGAGCGATGACGCTTCATTAGAATCCAAATATCTCTAAAACTATTGAATTAACAGAATAAGTGTACGCAGAAAAAAATATCAGTTTTCGAAGCTCTTTCCAAATATGTAACATTTATGTACTTTCATGAGAAAAAAAAATACACCGATTCTTGTATATTTGTCGGCCATTTTTTTCCGAGGATCGGTCCGCCCGGTCGCGTTACGGTCACGTGATCTCGACATCCCCTTCTGTCTCTTTATTAATATAGATGTAGATAAAATAAAATATTTTAGCAAATCCGCTGTAGTAAACGGAAGGAAGGTATGTGGAAGGGCAACGTAATCCTATTTCCGGGAAGAGACTTGCAAAGAATATACTTTTCCCCCACTTATTGAGAATGCCTCTAGAGCTTAATAACGAAATAGAAAATGTTTGTTTTTCCTCTTTGTAGTGTAATGTTTGAAAACGAGCGCTAGATAAAGTGAAAATGTTGTACCCCGTGATTCCCCACCCCTCTACCAATCAGCGGATAGGCTGCTGGGGCTTAGAACCCAAGAGGGTGGAGAGGATCGCGGGGAGTCAGTAAGAAAGAGACAGAAAGAGAGCGTCTATGCTAGGGATCAGAGGTCTGGCGAGATACACGTAGGCTCGTCTCACCTCTGGTTAGTAATTATTCGGTAATTAGAATACGGACAGAGAGAGCGTCTCTGAGAGTAGTGTTAGAAGGTCTGACGAGATAAATCAGGCTCGTCTCGCCTCCGGTGCATTAATTTGATCCGTAATTAGATTAGAGGGTAGTACAGCCGAGGTCTGGTAAGATGTTGCAGGCTTGCCCATCTCATGCTCAGAGTTGTTTGTAATTGTTATATTAATGTTCAACTGTAAATAAATTTATGCTCGTCTTGTACAGTGACGACTCGTTATTGCAGTACCTCATTTGTCCCCATGCCATCATAGAAAAAGAACCTAGGTGAACCGAGAGAGAAAGTGAGGGTTCACGACACTCTTAATCGAATCAATTTTCCTAACAACGTTTCCCATTATTTTTCTCTGTTATTATTATATTCAAATGAAACAGAAATGATTCTTAACCGAAGTTGCATTTGATTCTTCTGTTATTGTTTCTAATGCTCCCTGGCTGTAAGTTCCAGACCAGGTCCATATAGGCTTCGGGCTGAACTGTGCTGCTCTGGTTTATATATAGCACCACCAGGGTCAGAGTCCGTCTTAGCTAATTGCCACCTCAATTTTGACCGAGCTCCCCCAGAGACGACATCTGGGGGGGGGGGGATCGTACCCTCTCCCACTTTCTCTGACATCATAGAGGGATTCCATCTGATTTTTATGCGTCTTAAATGAATTTATTTGAATGATAGTCTGGCTGTATACAATCACTTAATTTTGTTTTCCTAAATATGACTGTAAAGCTTCAGACGTTACTTACGGATTTAATTTTTCTAGGATTTTATTAAAATTTATATTTAAGTATTCTTACAAATATTAAGAATATACCGGAATGAGAGAAAATATTGGAAGCTCTCAATGACAATATTTCAATACTTTGTAACTGTCATTTAAAGCAGACAGATTTTGGTCAGCCATTTACCACTACTCCTGCAGTAAATATTTGGATAACTTCGAAAATATATTTTTAAAAATTTCTAATGGCAAGGAAAGGCAAGGAAAAAAGGAAATACAAACAATCTACATATATAAAATAGCTCCGTAACTGACTCACTGACTGACATACAACGCACAGACCAAACCGCTGGACCAAAAGGGCTGAAATTTTGCATGGCGATTCTTCTTAGAGTGTAGGGATGCACTAAGAAAGATTTTTCAAAACTTCTTCTTAGATTTTTTTAAATTAAATTTTTAAGGTGTTTTTTTAACTTTTTTAAAGTTTGCATTTAAAATATAATTTTGAGGGTTATAAAATTTATATCACGAGAAAGATCATAAAAGTTCCTTTAAAATGAAATCTTTTTCGAATATTTACCTCCATTTCCTGATTTTTGGTGAATTTTTAAAGATTCATTTTTAGAATTTAATTTATTAAATGTTGATCACGTGATATATTTTCCTGGTACTTTAAATAAATTTATCGTCACGTGCATAACAACTAAATAGACAAAAAATATACTTTTGTTTCTTGATAATACGGCAGACGATTGAACATTATCCAAAAAAATATTAAAATACAGTAAAAGAAATGTTCTACAAACTGTACTATATTAACTGTACTACATTCTTTAGTATTCTTTATATTAGATTTAATTTGAATATTTTCTTCTACATTATTTTGTCTATAAAAATATTCCTTACGATTTTCTTATAAATATATGTATATATATATATATATATATATATATATATATATATATATATATATATATATATGTATATATATATATATATATATATATATATATATATATATATATATATATATATATATATATTTTTTTTTTTTTTTTTACATCAATTGTATACATTGATCGTCGTATTTATTATTATTATTATTATATAATATATATATATATATTTAATTATTTTTGGCATAAATTGCATACATTGACCGTTGTATTTACTTTGAATGTACTCCGTAGCGAAGTGCGGATTTTTAGCTAGTTACACATAAGTAACATGAAAGTAAGGGACCGCAGTCATTGCCTTAGGCAGTCTCTGGCACGCCAATATCAGTCGGTCTCGGAGTCTCAACCAAGAAGTGCTCCACAGCGACGCAGATGAGCTCTGTTCACGGGTTCCATAAGATCACAAAGTGGGCAGAAAGGCTGGGCAAATACACCAATCCGAGGGAGATGCTCACCCGGACAGTCATGGCCTGTCAATAGTTGAAAGGACGCCCCTGCGTCTAGTGGGCTATCTGGTAAGCAAGCGAGATCTTCAAACCTCCGACGTTTCGTCTTAACTTCGAAAATATCATTCACGCTATTTTAGGGAATTGATTGCCACTCATTGTTTTTGAAAACCCGATTCACGATGAGCTTGCTTTAAGCATTATTATGAATGGGGAACATTTAGTGACCCATCTTATAATCTATATATATAAAACAGTTCCGCAACTGACTGACTCACAGACTGACATACAACGCATAGACCAAACCGCTAGACCTAAAGGGCTGAAATTCCGCATGGCGATGCTTCTTATATTATAGGGGTGCACTAAGAAAGATTTTTGAAAAATTCTTCTTAGATTTTTTAAAAGTAATTTTTTAAACTGTTTTATTAACTTTTTTTAAGTTTGCATTAAAAATAATAAATTGAACGTTATAAAATTTATATCACAAGAAAGATCATAAAAATTCCTTTAAAATGAGATCTTTTTCGAATCTTTACCTCCATTTTCTGATTTTGGGTGAATTTTAAAAGATTAATTTTTAGAATGTAATTTATTAAATGCTGATCACGTGATTTATTTTTTCTGGTACTTTAAATTTATCGTCACATGCATAACAACAAAATAGACAAAAAAAAATTTTTCTTGCTAATGCGGCAGATTATTGGACATTATCCAAAAAAAATATTAAAATACAATAAAAGATATTATGTTCCTCAAACTGTACTATATTAACTGTACTATATTCTTTAGTATGTCCTATTAGATTTAATTTGAATATTTTCTTATTTTCTTCTACATTATTTTGTCTATAAAAATATCCCTTACGATTTTTTAATAAATATATATATATATTTTTTTCACATCAATTTTAAAAATTGATCGTATCGATACAGAGATAGACGCATTTATTATACACACACACACACACACATATATATATATATATATATATATATATATATATATATATTTTTTTTTAAATTTTATTTTTTTGGCATTAATTGCATACATTGACCGTTGTATTTAATTTGAATGTAATCCGTAGCGAAAAGCGGGTTTTCAGCTAGTTTAAATCATAGTTTTACATCGGTTAGTCGTTCCTTCACATACCTTCTTATTTAAACTGAGTTTCTTAGGACTTCAAACTGAGATAAGCTTGAAAATAAGCATTTTTAATGCTCATGGACGAAAGTGAGCTTAAATTATCTTTGTGAAGCCAGGAATTTATAACTGCATAAAATGAACTTATAGGATTACGTTCCTCCGGAAAGCAAAATTTCAGACGCTAAAACCGTCCGTCGTGGCGTGTTATAATTTTGGCAGAGAGCCAAACCCAGTCTGTATCGCTTGGGCAAGCAGTAAACAGTTAAACAGAAAAGTACCAAAATGCGTCAAAATTTTGACATACGTAAATGTATATATATACATACGTACATATATATAGATACATATATACATAACACATACCATTATATACGATCACATACCATCATACGATCATATATACATAAAAAAGAGGTAAGCAACGATAAGTAATCCTACGTTAATAACCCGCGGTAGTTTCGTTAGAAGAAACTACCTGAAATTTAAAAAAAATAATTTTCGACTTACATATTTTTTTAGAGATAGACTACCATGCCGTTAGTTATCTTAATCCCATAAAAGATTTAATATATAGTAAAACATCGTTTATCCGGCCCTCGTTGATCCAGATCATATTTGTAGGCATTATTTTTATTTAATATTTGCATAAGATAATAATTTTTAACTATGATAGCAAGAACGTAACTACAAGTATGCAAAATATTTCTTTTTTAGTTTGATTCAATGTACAGTTCCTGCATAGATTGTGCAATAAATTACGGCAGTAAAACGCTTTTTTTTGAGTTTAAGAAAAATTTACTAGACTTACCATTTTTTGCTAAGAAATGATGTGAAAAGTTATTTTTATATTCTTTAATGTCTTGTAAACAATAGTACGTAATTTTGTAACAAAACAGTTTTTTATCGTAATAAATGGTAAGTCTGCTTAGTTTAGGATTTTGTTTTGCATATTACACGGATTATCCGGATTTTCTAATGTCCGGATTGCCTATGGTCCCGGTTAGTCCAGATAAACGAGGTTTTACTATACCATCATATTTAAACTGAGTTTCGTAGGACTTTAATCTCAACTGAGCTTATAAATAGGAATAGTTTAATGCCAAAATGCCTCCGTGAGATTAAAGCTGCTATGTACTAAGAAAACAATCGTATTTCCCTTTTCTTCTTCTTGCAGACTCTTGTGGTGGGAGGAGTCCAGTTGACAGTTCGAGAATTCCACCCCCCTTAGGATTGACATTTTGAGGGATTGTAATGGCCCTCTCTCTATGGGGGGGGGGGTTAAGCACTGCCCTCAAATTATTTATTTAAAATATAATTTTGTCAACTATTTACAGGTACATAAATGCTGATAATCAAATAAAATTGGTATTGTCAGATAGCCTGAACTTTTCTGCAAAGCGTTACAGGGTTCATTTTGTAAATTTCGTCCACCGAAGGAATTTATGAGCGTTTAAAACACTCTATACCAGATTTTTCCCCGAATAATTTAAATTTTAAAATATTAATTGCATTTTTTTAAAACGAAAAATGTACACAAATGTAAAATTTCTTTCTCTATGACGGAGTACAATTTAAAAAAAAAACTTTGAATCCAAGTCGGCAATCCATAGACACATTTTCTCCATAGGTTAACACTGAGGTGAGCGAATCCAATACGGTTAGTACACAGCAGCCTTAAACTAAGTTTGTGCGATACTGAATTTATAATTGTCTAGGATGAAATTTTTTAAAAAATTATTTTCAACTTTTATATTTTCTTAGATAGACAACCGCATAGTTTATCAGCAGGACCTATCGTAATACCTTGACAGGTTTCGAATAAATTATCTCAGTAAAGAAAACTGCATTAAATTTTAAAATATATAAAACATTTACAAAGAGTGAGAGAAACTTTCTAAAGGGAATGAATACTTCTTCTTACATAACTCTCGGTTTTCCTATATAGTTATACGTTATGAAGCGATAAAAGTGTCTGAAAATTTTCAGTAGTTCATCTAGTTTCTAAGGAAAAATAAAGTTTTAAATTATTCTATTGTACACACTTTCGTGATAGGAATACCGCCCACAATAGACTGTTAAAAAGTATTGTTATCATGCTATTGCGATGCAGTTTTGTCAAAGTAGATGTCTGGAGTTGAATAACCTCATTACTTTGTATAAGCCTGAAGTAGAATAGTGCCTTATGAGTAAGACTAATTATGGTTATATATTATATACTGAAATCACACAGTAAATCTTTTTTCTTAGAAATGATGATGAAAAATTAGTCTCAAACTTTTGCTAATAAGGTTTCCTATTATCATTTGGTTTTTGAAAAACATAGTAATGAATCAACGTGATGAACGGTGATTTAAGTAATTAGTGTTTATTTTTTAACAGTTTCAAAGATAACAGTTTAGAATGATATATATTTTGACCACCACTGATTTTTACCATGTTTTTATTAACTGCTTTCTTGTTTGTTTGTGTGTTTGTCCCTTACAAATCTTGCAATCGATTTTTAACTATGTTCCCGACTAGCTAGACATTTGAAAACTTATAGAATTGTTCAGAACACGATGACATTGCATTTTTTAAATACTTTTAGTCATCTTTTAGTAGAATTAAATTAATTTTCCACTATTTTCAATTAATTTTGTTTTGTAGACTAGTGCAGTCATCTATCGGGCGAGACGGGAACGAAAAGTTAAACGCAAGTTAACTTCGAATTAACTTCATTTTCTTTCAAGTTGATAGGGTAGTTCATCAAAAAATATTTAAAAAGTATTTATTAATTGATACATAGAATTGACAAGTTTATATGGTTGAACAGAAAATTTAAAAACAGGGTATATATAAAGTTCTTTTTATCTTGCAATTATTAAGTCATAAAAAAAGGATTGATTCAAAACAATTATATAGGTTTTAGGGAAATTTTATTCCAAGATTTAAAAAGTGGAAAAGAGGGTAAAATATAAAACCGCGTAAATATGAGTTCGCGTAAATCGGGGTATTACCGTGTCAAAATGTTGTAAACATATTATTTTCGTATAAACCTATAGTGAAAAAAATACAAAACCGATCGAAATAAGACATCAGTTGTTTGTCCTATTTCCACTTTGTCAAAATAGGACAAACAAAAGTTTTATTAAATCTACAGGCTCGAAGCGTTCAAATAAAACAATGATTAAGTTATCGAGAGAATGAATGGTGTAATCAAAACAGCCCAATATATGATACTTGATACTAATGCAAAGACCTGTTTTGAGGAACTAATTAGAAGAGCTTAGTAAAAGCTCTTCCTGATTTCTAATTTTAAAAACTGCTTGATACGGAAATTTATAAATGAACAGACGTCCTAGTTCTAAATTAGATAGGGCGATAGAGCTTGAAACCATGGAATAGGAACACTCTGCCAGAAGTTCTATTAAGGCTTTAAAATGAATCAAATAACCAGAATCTACAATTCTATGTATAAAACAACTGACGCGTATCACTTGTAAGCCCCATTAGAAAACAGACCGTGTTACCAGGCGCTTCATTTGAAGTGGAACTTGTAAACGTACGATCCATTATAATCTGGGATAATTTGGCGACTGTGGAGCAGTAACAAAACGAAAGGCATTATATAAATGTTTCGAAATTCGTGGTCTATTTATATGTATGTGGTATTTAAGTTTGAGTCCTTCTTTATCATTCTCTAAACTATTGGACAGATCTTGCAAACGGCAGGCATATAAATCATATTTTATATTGAGGAATAAGTATATATAAAATGGCAAACTAGCGTTATTTTTCACCAAGTATGCATGGTTTTAGATTTATGCTTCGTTTTATGATGGAAACAGGTTGTGTTTACGACAGATAGAAGAAGTGATCCGTTCGAGCAGTAGAACAAATGTGCTCATAAAAGTATAATCTTACGAATGACGCTCTAAAAATAAAGCTTAATCATGTTCTACATCACATACATTTTTTGTTCATGTTAAGTGTAATGTTATGTAAGTCAAGGTTTACATGAATAGAAAAAAAACCGGTCATGCACCTATGATGAATGAACTTTAAAAAAAAATTAAACTGCACAGTAAAACAATAAAAATAGTAATGAATCGTTTGGCCAGTTGTGAAATTTAATCTACAATATTTATTAAAAATTTCAGTGGTTAACATTTCAGATGAATTAAAATTTATTATTTACTCCTCATTTAACTAAAAAGCATATTTTTTGTGGTTCAAAATTTACAATTATAAACTGATATTTCGTTGGCCTAATTAACAAACCTACGTAACTCCCAAAATAAGATTTAGGGATTTTCATGCTATTGCATTGGTTTATAGTCCTTGTACAACTGTCAAACCTCATAACTCAAAAAAATTGAATTCATCACCAAAAAGCGATAAACAACACAAACTTCGTAACTCCTTCTCTTAACTGTTGTTAACCTTGTAACTCCACTTTAATTAAAGATGTTTAATAGCATAACAATGTAGCCCACATAGATATCAGAACACTTTTTCATTTATTTTTCAGAATAAACGATAATTTATATTCTCACTGTCCAATAAATCAGTTTTTTGTTCATCCTGTAAAAAAGGGGGAAATGGTGAGTGACATGGTTTGTTAATTAGGACTACGATTTATTTTATTTGTAATTTAAGATTTATAAATTTACGCTATTACTAAAGAATTATAATTCGTTCCATTTTCTAAAAATATCAAATCTATTTCTAAAAGCTATTCAATAAATGGAGGCGTTGTAAGTCATAAAACCGTAAACATGAATTTCATTGGCTGAAATACTTTCCCTCTCAAGTCCCTATTACATGCCCTAATAGGTTTTTTATTTGGGCTCATATGTGAATCTATAGTCCCAGAGGAGACGGATGGGGAAGATTAAACATCGTTGTTGTATACCATACCTCAAAAGAATCGGGTGTGTAAAGAGTATATCAGAATCACCGGTACCTCAAAGCCTTTTATTGAAATCTAATGTGTTTTTATAAGTATCACTTACAATCATCGGAAGTCGGTATTATAGCACGCCCTTCTAAGGTAGAGCAATTCGCCAACGATTATCAGAATTCACTAAGTATTGACTTTACTAAGTATCAAACTTCACTAAGTATTGAAGGTAGTAAGTAATTCTGAGTTTCATCTAATTGGATAATCTTCTGTTAAAACGCTGCAGAAAAAGCAATTCTAATTTCATTTGAAACCCGAAATTTCATCTATGGCATTTTCTTCATGGTTATAAGTTCGACAAGTGTTACGGCCTCAATTTACATCCTTGGTACGCGCGGAAATTTCTGTAAACATCTCTACATATTGGTTTGTCCAACTACTGTATCGTTTGCATTCTGAATTACCACCCTCTTTTATTATATAAATTTAGAGGTGAAGTTATAGAGAAAATAGCTCACTTCTACCCAGACTTGGGTGTATATAATTTGAAGTGGCACTCTAAATGAATTTGATACAAACACAGTTTATACATGAAACAATGTTTATTGAATATTCTTGCACATGTAGGCTTTGCTTTTAACAACAAGATTCATACGTACTACTTGTACGGAATATATAGATATATATATATATATATATATATATATATATTAATATTCAATAGAAATCTTTTTGCCATACTCACAAACCAGCAGAGAGTCAAACCAGCAGTACTGCCACGTAAACTTTGGGCCCCCTAAGCACTAGCGCAGGATAACACCTGGAGCTACTTAACCCGTAGCTCCTTCTCGCTTATCTATCAACCTTAACAACCTTTTTCAACCCCAACAACCTTTTCTATTAATGACACTGCATGGTATTTATACTAAGCGCGTATGCCGAAATTAGCATATCTCAAGCAGCTTCTTTAATTCATTCACTCAAAAGTTCGATTCTTGTGAATCGAATCTTGTGTATACCTTACAAAGTTTCATACCTTTTTTTCTCGCAGGCTGAAATTTTTATTTTTCCCCTCTCTGTAGGCCCATCTGAATTATCAAGGTACTTTCTCCTCTGGACTCTATAAAAATCTCCTTGTAAACCTCCTTGTAACCCTCTCTATATTTTTTTCTGGTTGGAAATTTTAAGACCTGGCTCTTAATAACCCCTCATAAACATCATCCTACAACCTTCCTCATTAACGTCAGACCCAATGTCGCTGCCATAGAATACGCAAGCCCCTTAACTAAGCAATTCAATTAAATTTTGTGAGCACTGCGCCATACACCGACAGAAAACTATCAACATAGAAAAATATAAATCAAAATTAATAAAAGGGGGCTGAGGTTTGTGTGCATCCGAGCTAGTGATCTCTATAATCTTGGAACTCGAAGGTATTTAAGCGCTCCAATAAATTGACATAATTAGGCTTAAAATATAATTATCTAGCCGATACACTAATTTAACCTGTTTGCTACTCATTCACCCTACTTTAATTCGGTCATAAAAGTTTTGCAAAATCAAGCTTATTATCTTCTCCGGATCCGAGATACGATGTTGCCTTTAATAGGTTTTACGACGAGAAATTAGACAGAATTAAATTCCTCATTTCCTTATTGATAAGGAAACGTAAATTTTAAATCGAATACTTGTGTAAACGAAAATTCTCTGTATACAAAAAAATTATAAGATTCACAAAGTATTTGTAACCTTTAAGGGAATGGTGGACGTTAAAATTAATTTTTTTTTTACTTTTTCTCATAGAGATATGAAATTTTGTTCATATATACCAGGGCTGACCAACCATTTTTAGTTGGCGATCGACCTTTCTATGATTTTTTATTCGGCGATCGACTATTTCTCATTTTTTGTGGGAAATGAGCAGCTTATCGTCCCTAACATAGTCCATATATTTATGAAATTATGGCTCGCGATCGACTGAAATCATGTCGAAGATCGACCGGTCGATCGCGATCAACCGGTTGGCCACCCCTGATATATACATTGCATCATAAGTATATAGAATGCATTAAAAGAATTTTCCAGTATTATTATAATTTTAAGATTAAAAAAGATTAAATTTATAAACAACGTTTTAAAATTCTCCTTGCGACTTAATTTTTCAGGTATTTCCTCGATTTTTCATTTTAATCACTTAAAACTATATTGCATACATAACTATATTGCATAAATCTGGGTATTAGTTAATTAGTCCCTTGAATAGTGATTTTTTGAGAAATTTTTTTCTGAATTCCATCCCGATTTTCATCAAAATTTAGCCTTTTAATAAGTTATAAATAAAATTGAATTATCTTAATGCAGTCGAATTGTAGAATGCATACCCAGTTTCTTTGTAAACAGTATCAGGATTCTTCCTTCCAATTTCATGAATTTTGAACAAAAATTAAGTCGCATGGACCATTTAATAAATTCTAAAAACCTTGAAAAATCTGTTTTGAGAAAAACAGATTCAAATTTTTTTACTACACTAACCTTTATTACTTACTTTGTAGAAGCTTCGTAAATGATTTTTACAAGAAAAAACTATTTTGGTACTATGTTCCTACAGAAATAAATATATATATATATATTTGCAATAACACAATCAATATTACAGTAAAACAGATTTGCTCAAAGAAAGGTCCACGGTTCCCTTAAAGGTAAAGATTTATAAAATTAAACTTTTCGGAATGAAAGTATTGTAATCGTTATTTTATAGAATTTAACGTATAAATGAATAAGCTGTTCATTTATCTTTGTTGTATTTTAGTAAAGAAACTCTGAGTAACTGTAAGTCATATTTATGATATCAAATAAATCTAAGTGTTTTTAAGCGATAGAAAGTGATGAATTTGCTTGAAGTATTCCCTAACAAAATAAAAGGGTGATAAAAGTTTGCTATAGCCTAACATCAAATCAGAAAGGAAATATTTCAACATCACTGATTATATCATTAACACCTTGATTTCATCTTTTCAATTGTTAATGCCTAGAATCTTCTATTGCGATAAAAACCGACTTTTTACAGTTTATGCGATTTCATTTTTTATCGTTGAAATGGAAGGAAAAGAAATTCAGATTTGGGAAAAGAACCATTTCTTGAAAATCTTACTATTATATTGATATATTTGGTCTGTTAATGAAAAGACATATACACACATTGAGAAAAGTGCTTTAAACTTTTAGAAAGAATATAATAGAAGGTTATAGCTATCAATCATTATTTCCTGTGACAGATTGTGCTATCAGTTTCAATAAAGCGTAATTTATAGACTAAATATATATGAAAAAGAATCCTAGAGCTCGCATCATTGTTTACTGAACATGCAAGACTTTAGATTTATGTTCACTTTTATGATGGGAACAGGTTGTGTTTACGACATATAGAAATAAAATTTCCAGCATTAAGACAAATGCATTCTTAAAAGAATAATTTTAGGAATGTTTTCAAATTTATTTTGAACTGTTTGTATTGACATATCACGACATTAGAGTAATGATGTAACGAATGAGACTTTAAAGAACATGATTTTATAATGGAATTTTCTTACGATGAAAATTGAATACATTATAAACTATAACGAAACTAAAATATTTGAAACTGTATTGAAAAATGGTTGTTTCTACTAAATTTAGAAATTTTTCTTTAAAATAAGCTGATTTGTTCAGTATAGTAGCGGTTTAACATAATTGGATATTAGAACAAAAGAATTAGGCTTAAATCTTTTTCTATTTATGAAAAAATACTAACAATCTATATTGCAGAATTTTCTGCAGAAACTCATCCACTTCATTTCAGGTACCGTACTTTGTGACTGCAAGGGTAACTTTGTGACACATAGTAAATTTTTCGTATTTCGGATCTTGCGCCGCGCCCGTGGTACCGGGTAGGCAAAGAACAGCGCCAGCAGCTTGTCCGACATACAGAGACACCTAGTGGCCAGTGTCCAAAGCTTCTGTGTGGCATTTCTCTTCGCTGACCAGTATATTGTTCAAACTTGTTGTCAAGCTATTGACTCAAACTTCGGAAACTTTGTGTGCTGAAGGCTAACACATATACATCCATATATGTATGCTGAAGGCTAACACATGATATCCATATACAACCAACTACCACAAGTAATCTACTATATATTTGCGTTGCTAAGCCGACTTTTTGGGCAGTCCGTAAGAGAAAATCACTGCATCCATTTACTTCATTTTGGTTTTAAACGAAAGATTTTAATCTGCAGATTTGTCAAATCTGGTTTTTGTAACCGCAATGTCTATTAATTAGCGATAATTTAGAATTATAAATTGATTTCTGTGCATTCTCAGAGATATGTTTAAATCTGTCTTTAGAAAATCACTGTTTCTGCGCATGCTCAGTGACATGTTTTAATCATAAACACATTTATTTCGAGGAGTCTTTCTAGATCTCTCTCTGCCATTTTAATTTTTATGATAATTATGTTTGTGAATTATAAGATTAAACCTCATGGAAATTGTTTATTTCGCGCTGTTTAATTAGCGAAAATTTACAGTTAAAAAAATTGCTTTCTGCGCATTCTCAGTGACATTTTAAAATCTGGCTTTAGATTCTCACTAAACACGATGCCGCTTAAACACATTAACGTGTTTCAGCGAATTATTATGATTTTCAACATTTGACAATAATGTGTTGAGTATAATTTGTGTATTAGTACATTTATTTACTATCTAGCCGTCATGTTTTGACGGGTATCGACTGGTTAGATTTTGTTGTCAATATGTTGGTTAGATTTTTGAGCAATATAACTTTTGTGTAGCGATATTTCCGAGAGATATGAGAACATAACCTAAATATGGAAAGGTGACGGGGTTTACTTTATGACACATTGACACTGTCACAAAATAACCCACGAATTCGACCCACCTCCTCCAGCCGAGCGATGTTGCATTTTTCTGTCCTGTAAAATACCACCGGAGAGAAAGAAGTATCGACTATCTGGGAAAAAACTACCCGAAGGAGCAGAATGGGCCGAAAGACCAATTTCATCATCTTCTCAGAGAACTCACAGCCGCCCTGGATACCCTGGGTCTCTTTGATGTCAAAGATATAGATAAAGGTATCCAATATTTGTAATAGGTATATATAATTGTATATCAAGCTTTTGATAAGCGTTTTACTGTCTAACTTTATATCAAGAAATTTTTCCTCTTGGATTTCAAGGCGAAAACACAGATGTCACAAAGTAGCCCCACTCGGCGGGGTAATTTTGTGACACATTTCAACTTTAATTTCTCAATGGTAATTAAAGATCCGAGTTAGCTCGATACATTACTACGTAAGGAAAGGATGTACCAATGTTTTGCAATTGTTCGTTTTAGGCGGCTTTTAAAACTGCTTGGCTGGCACAGGAAAAAACTTAAAATCCGTTATAAAGTAATACCATACCATCTTACGGTATATCAATTTTCCAAGGTGTTTCCATAATGAACACGACAAATTCTAAGAATATTATATAAAAAATTATGTTTTTTTAAATAAAAGTTTTGTAATATATTTGTTTTTAGCGGAGCGTAGATGAGGTTTATTTAGAGCAAATGATAAAAGAGAATGTAGTTAAGTATTCTGTAAAAATGATTGCTGCAAAATATCGTTCAATTTTCCTTAAAAGTGAGTTATTAAAATTTCGAATCACTTTTAGAGCTTCATTCATGTTTCACTGTCCGTATGAGAAAAGTTATTTTTTAACAAAAATTCTAAAGGGTAATTCAACCTGACTGCTGATTACTGCTAGTGCCGGGTGGTTGCAATTGTAAATGGTTTATGTTTTAGGTTTTTCTACAAGCTACAAGGTAGCTCTCTCGTGACTTGTATGCAACCACAGGAACCCGTGTATCAAGGGTGACTGGTTCCAAAAGACTTCATGAGAGAGGGTTGTTTGCAAGAAGACCTGCTGTTTGCGTCCCGCTCAATTCTACGAACAGGAGAATCCGTTTATCATGGTGCAGAGAGCATAGAGATTGGAGTATGGATCAATGGGTGACTGTTCTCTTCACTGATGAGTCCCGGTTCAGCATAAACACCGATTCTCGCCGTATGTTCATATGGAGAGAACCGGGGACCCGCTACCTACCCTCCAATGTCCCCGAAATCGACCATTATGGCGGAGGAGGCTTAATGGTCTGGAGAGGCATCATGTTGGATGACTGGTGTGAGGTATAGAGATGAGGTCTTGGAGCCCTATGTTCGCCTTTTCGGAGGTGCAATTGGCCCTGAGTTCATTTTAATGGACAATAACGCGAGGCCACATAGAGCTCTTCTGGTCGACGAATTTCTAGAGAGTGAGGATATTCCCCGGATGGATTGGCAAGCCAGATCTCCAGACCTCAACCCTATAGAGCATGTCTGGGACGCTCTGGGGAGGGCAATTGCAACTCGCAACCCTCCTCCCCTCCGAGAACCATCCAGGGAATGAAAACAGCGTTGCTGAAAGAGTGGGACCAATTGCCACAGGAAATGATAAACTGCCTTATTTGAAGTTTGAAATCACACTGCGAGACCTGTATATCTGTAAGAGGGGACCATACCCCCCTATTAACCCATCTATTAACCCATTTTTTTGTTTATTATGCAACTGCTGTTTCATACCTTCCGACTCCAATGAGTGTTACGCACGATCATGCGTGTGTATTACAATTATTGAATGGTTATGTGTTTTGTATTGTATCAATGTATGTATATATCAAATTTCATTAAAATCGGTACAGTAGTTCTAGAAATAATCGACCAAATCTGCAAATTCTCTTAATTTATTACACCAGTGTAGTATAGTTTGAGGAACATAATATCTTTTACTGTATTTTAATATTTTTTTGGATAATGTCCAATCTGCCGCATTAGCAAGAAAAATTTTTTTTGTGTATTTTTTTTGTGTATTTAGTTGTTATGCAAGTGACGATAAATTTATTTAAAGTACGAGAAAAAAAATAACGTGATGAGCATTTAATAAATTTAATTCTAAAAATTAATCTTTAAAAATTCAATAAAATTCTGAAAATGGAGGTAAAGATTCGAAACAGATGTCATTTTAAAGAAACTTTTATGATCTTTCTCGTGATATAAATTTTTTAACCCTCAAATTATTATTTTAAATGCAAACTTTAAAATGTTACCAAAACAGCTTAAAAATTTAATTTCAAAAAATCTAAGAATTTTAAAAAAATCTTTCTTAATGCACCCCTACACTATAAAAAGAATCGCCATGCAAAATTTCAGCCCTTTAGGTCCAAGGGTTTGGTCTGTGCGTTGTATGTCAGTGAGTGAGTCAGTCAGTTACGGAACTGTTTTATATATATATATATATATATATTGGCATTAATTGCATACATTGACCGTTGTATTTAATTTGATTGTACTCCGTAGCGAAGTACGGGTATGCAGCTAGTACTGATATAATACAAAATATGAGACCATACGGATTGCATACGCCTAAAGGACAATGCAGGAGGCTCTGAAGGTTATACTCTAATGTATGAGGAATGGTCTTCCTGAAAGGAGTGGGATCCCCAAGACCTGCGCTAAAACCTGTGAGAGAATTTGGATATTTAAATACTATTTTAGATCATATGTAACCTGTTATGGAAAGAGTGCATCTATTGAGAGGCATATATTCAGAAGGTCAATACTCCTTGGAATCGATAACGAGGAATTATAATGTAATTTAAAGATTTGATGCTGATTTGGTGCCTATTTGGTGGTTTTATCTTTTCTCCGGTCTTAATCGCATAGAGAATTTATAAGATACTGAACGAAGAGTTTTTAAGAACTAATATGTTGATATACAGCAAAGACTTCAGCAAATTTCTATCAGCTTGGTGATTTTAAGGGGACTCAGTATCCTTAAATCTTTAAAACTTTCGGTTTTTGTAAAAAAATATGTATATTTATAATTAAATATTCATTAAATAGTTTGAAATAGTTTTAAACTTTAATAATTATATTTCTTTTAACTGTTTTGATAAATTAATCAAATTTGGTATATGCTGAGTTTTCGGAGTTCGTAGCCATTCATTTAAGTGTTGATTACTGCTAGTGGGGGGGGGGATATGAAATAAGAAAATTTATAAAAAAAAACAATTCCGAGAACAATTTCAGAAAAGACTTTCTTGTATAAAATGTTTGAAAAATTTATCATTGAACCATGAGCCACAAAAACGTTACAAGAGCCGCAAAGAAAGTGACAAAAAATCGCATGGTATATAATGTAAGGATTCAAGATTTTCAGTCACTTATTTCAAGAAACGACGAACTTTGTTTTTTAGCAACTGCCTGCATTCTGAAACTGTGTGATTTGTACACATGTTTGAAGATATATTTCGCATGGCACACCACAGTATCCCTCTCTTGTTCTACGTCATCAAGGTTATGTTTATAGACATTGGTTTTATAAAAATATTCACGTAATTTGATACAAATAGCAATACACAATATCATAAAGGTAACTCAGAATCATCTCTTGACCGTATTCAATTTATAACATTTAAGGGAACTCACTACCCTTAAATGTTTAAAACAGTCGATTTTTTGAAAAAATATATATGTTAAAGCCTGATCATATCTGAACAATATAAAGCAAACCGCATTAAAATATTCCGCTTAGTTCCGGAGATATTGATATTCTAAATATTTAATTACTGATTAAGTTTATAGTAAGAAAAATTTTAAACTAATTTTTCTCAAAATGTAATTTTGCATCATTCCGCAACTGATATCTCAAAAACTATGAAACATAATTCCATGAAATTTTTTATCACTGCATAATCGTGTTATTTTATTGTGTCTAAACTAGAATTATTGCAATCACTGAACATTTTGTTATTTTTTTCAGGAGTAAATTAATGCAAAAATTTAAGGAAATTTTAAGTATATTTTGAGCAGTTTTGAAAAAATATTTTAATGTTGAATGTTTTATGTTCAATTGTATTTTGGATTATTTTTTTTAATATGAAACAGGAATTATACATTTAAGTGCAAAATTAATTTCATAGTTCTGCGCGCAAGCCAGTATACAATAAAAATACTTAAAAAACAAGGTATATCTAAAGCATTTTAAAAAAATTATTTGAAATTATTTTGAGAGTTGAAAATTTGTTTATTAAAATAAATATATCAATTTATTATATACATAAAATTTGGAAAAATTGGGAATAAATTGAAATAGTTACAAAGAGTCAAAATAGAGAATTAGAAATAGTGAATTTATTGAAATAGAGAATTTGTAACTATTTCAAAGAATTGAAATAGTTACAAATGTATGAAAATATGCCTTATTTCCTCGACTTAACGGTCGTGAGTCCCCTTAAACTTGATGTGGCATCGAATGAGAGAGATTTTTTTTCTTTGTCGAATCTATCAGGATAAATTCAATGAGTGCTGAGATATAGGGACTTAACTCGCTCTTTATTAGGAAATTCTATCTAAAATAATGAGACTACTTAGAATAAAGATGAAATTTAAAAAATGAAAAAATTACCCAATAGGGATTCTCGAATCATATTTGTTGGCATAAAATTCAGTAAGATTTTTTTCTTACGCTTATTTTGTATTTTTGTGGCATGTAATCAACTGTTAAAACCACTTGATGTGTTGAATTGTATGTTACATTTATAAGTTTCTGCAAAATAACCATTCAGCAAATCAATAGAAACCAACTTTTGTTATAAATGCCAAGCAAATTTATTTCTGAAACATCATTTAAAGCGGGATATCATTTTGCAATTCTACGCTGATCCATGGAATTCTAAGGATATTACCGTATATTCAAGTGATTCTGATTGGTGATGCTTAAAGATTTATCATAATTCTGTTTGAAACTGGATGCGTGGGATTATCATGTTAATATTAGCTGCTATATATATGTCGATCTAATCTAAATTAGGATAGATATAATTGAGGTTGATTCATGTAAATGTGTCCTTGGAGTATTATAGAGAGAAATATGTTGAAGACTCCATTCTAGATTAAGCACATTTTGCAAAGTTCTTTTATGTCATTATAATGTTCACTTATTTCGTATATCTTTATAGATGACTACTGCAATTATTGAAAATATATCTGAAGTATGAGTGTAAAGAGAGATAAATTATTATTGCTTATATATCGCAGATCTGCTAGAAGAGTGTTTCATCTAAAAATAGCAATATTTTCAAGAAAAGCTAAAGAAGGTATATGTCGAAATTTCTTTTCTGGTTTTATGAATGCCTAAGATAATTTGGGAAAAATTATTGTTCGAATCACTTTATAGGGCAAAACTGCAAAGTTGTTTTTCATTTTTAAAGCATGATTTTGAATTTTAATTACAAGATACAACCCTCTTCTAGTAACCTCATTTTGTCAACATGGACTGAAAAGCTTGAGGGAATACTGTCATATCTCTATACTAATGCACAAATATCTAAACTTTTCACAATACAAAGAAAAAAAAAACTTGATAACATGAACAGCAGGTTAGAAAAAATACAAATTTATTAACCAAGTAAAATTTAAAGAACATTTTTATTACAAGAACATTTTAATACAACAACATTAGGCACTGACAAATATCATGTTTTCATTCTTCGCGCATGAGCAAGTTCCCCCTCCTAGTTGTGGAAGAGGGTAATAAGCGCTATCTAGGAGATTGTGTTGGTACTAGGCTTATAGCATTATTCGAGAATGAGAAGCACTTCTTATAGAGCATTCTGGTGCAATTATCTCAAAATCGAAAATTTCGGAGGTGTAACACTGTTCTAGCAGAGGTGCGATATGTGTATCAAGTTATCATCTCTAATATGATAAAAATATACTTTCTAACATATTATAATCGACCCATTATTGCTTATAATATTTCTACTTTTCCGAATACAAAAAAAAAATGTTTAAATAGTTAACAAATTTTTCTATTGAACCCCCTTGTATCATCTAATCACCATGCATCATCTAGTACCATGTATCATCTAGTCTATCATCCAGTTGTCTGTATATGAACATATTTAAGAAAGTCTTATAAAAATGCCTCTCTGTAACCCCAGAAAAACTTATGCATGACATTTATTAAAATAAAGTGTACCCGGATTATCAGAGTCCGGATTATCCGGTCCGCGGATTATCCGTGCAGGAAAAAATTTGAAATAGTTATCTAAAGTAATACCTAGTTTATGCATTTAAAAGCTGCACGCAAATTTCTTCCAACATACATTCATCAAAAGACAGAGTTTCTAAAATAAGTTTTCTATTTGTTGAAGATATTTTTTATTTGATAAACGATGCAATAATGCACTAAATTAACAGTTCTTTCATTTCCCGGGATTGTGAATACAGTGATATCCTGTAATGTCAAGAAAATTCGTAGGTATATAAAAAATACATTCGATGAAATAAAAAAAATTACATATTACATACTTAATTAATTATGTTAATAAAATAGAAAAGCAACTGTAGAATTATATTTTGAAAATACAATAAAATTGAACAGAAATCGGATTATCTGTATTTTTCGATTATTCGTGCTGCTCTTCCTCTCCAATAATCCGGATATTCAGCAGTACACTGTAGTTATTTGATTTTATGTTAAAATTGGGCCTTCCATTTGAGTGCGTTGGAAGGCTCAACAGTTGGTAACAGAAGAGCTTAAAAAAATTAGATTTGCTTTAAACGGGTGCATGAATACCGCATGTCGGTGTAGCTGAATTGGCAAATGTTGTAAATTAAATCCCAATTATTGTCTTACGGTATTCATGGTCCTTATTAGTGCTTGAATAAGCCCTCAGATTACATACTGGAGTCAGTGAGATATAATACTGCGATTCAACTGACCCGTGTGTCTTACTGTCCCACAAGTATTTGTTCGACAAATGAGAAAGATTTGCGTGTTCGTGGAAATGTTTACCAGAAGATAAAGTACACTAGTTATCAAAAATTAAGGAAAAATCATAAAAAGAGGGTTAACACGTTCAAAACTAGGCTAATCTGTTTAAAATTTAAATATGTTGTTAAGTAAAAGATGATGAGCAATAATTTTTGCGAGGAGCATAAAAGTGCATGTCTCAGAGCAAGGCGGCAATCGTCACTGCGAGGCTGAGATTAGACATCTGGCATAGCCATATTGTAACAATGACCTCCAGGCATCATTTGACCGAAGAATTGCGATGGTGAGCTTTTGGGAGACTAGAGGCATTACAAAAGCAGAAAGAAGTGGCCAGGTGGTTAAATGCGAGTCCGTCTGTGGTTCAGAGACTTTGACAACAATTTCTAACCACGGATTCGGCATCCAGGAGGTTCAGCCAAGGACAGCCATACGCTACGACGAGTGCCGATGACAGATATTTGTCATGCTCACGAAGGAATATAACCGCAACTCCGTCTGAACTCCGTCTGAACAGATCCTTCCTAGCTACAAGCTCCGGAAGGTTGGTATCAACGTCAACCGTGCGTAGAAGGCTTCACGAAGGTAATCTTTTTGCGAGGCGAACAGCCATTTGCGTCCCGCTCACGTCACGCCATAGGTGGGACAGTTTGCAGTGGGCACATCAATATGTCCACTGGACGCATGATCAATGGAGGGTTGTTCTCTTTACGAATGAGTCCAGGTTTAGCCTCCAAAGCGATAGTAGGCGTATTTTGATTTGGAGAGAACCTGGAACGCGTTTTCATCCATCATATATCCGTGAAAGAGATGCATACGGATCAGGCATTCTCTGTGCTTGGGGTGGTATCTCTTTGGGTGGACGCACAGACCTCCATGTCTTTCCCCGTGGAAATGTGAATACTCACACCTATAGAGATGACATCCTTGATGCTCATGTGCACCCATATGTCAGGCAAAAGGTGATGCTTTCGTGCTACAGGACGATAACGCGAGACTGCACAGGGCTCTCATCGTGGATGCTTACCTTGAGCAGGAAACAATTCCGCGCGTAGAGTGGCTAGCTCGATCACCGGACCTGAATCCTATCGAATATGTTTGAGACGCTTTAGGACGACGTATAGCTGCTCTCAATCCTCCTCCTAGGACCCTAGCCACGCTTTCAACTGCTTTGAAAGAGCAATGTCTCTCATTTCCTACGGAACTCGTAGACCGCATAATTGACAGCATCACACATCGCTGTATGTGCTGTATTGCTTCTCGGGGGGATCATACGCCGTATTAAAGAAGATTTTCCTATACCAAACTGACACATCCGATTTGTTCGTTGTATACATATGCTAGTTTCTATAACACCATAATTGTCTGGCAATTTCTTTTTATGTTATTTTATACCTACCTATGTGTTCTATAATGTGTATGAGTTTCATTAAATTCTACACATAACATTTTGAGTAATCGCTTTTTTAGTTACTTTTCCTTAATTTTTGATAACCAGTGTAAAATAATATTTTTACCATAGATATATTAATATTATAATAAAAATGAAGGAAACACCTGAAACTACCATTATAGTAGGATTTTCGATAGTTAAAATCAATTACGGAATTTTAGCCTAACAAGAGATTTTCTATTATTTTCTAAACTTTATAAATTGTTCAAACATGTCAGCTCGTATGGCAAAGATTCAACCTTTTCTATCTATTATTATGATAAGTAGCTTTCTCTTAACTTTCATTTAATGGTAACTCTCATTCAATGTGAGGAATTAAATGAATTGAAAGACAGAGGAGAATGGGCCTTTATTTTATTTCTCTTTATTAAAGTACGCGATAAGTTAGTCCTTACAAATTATCTTACAATTAGTAATAAATTATTTAACGTCTTTCTGTTTTAATTTCCCGCTAATTAATTCAGGATTTAAGAAAAGAGGAGATGCGGGGAACGAAAATTCAGTCCGAAGCGTTTCGCTTGTTTCATAAATTTACTGTTTCTCACAAACACATTAATAACATGTTCACATGAAAGGATTCACATATTAGATAAATACATAGGGCCCGAGGTAGACCAGTTATAACGCATTGGGTTTGGAGATGGGGTTGGTCGGTTCGAATCCTAAAAAGAATTCTATTCAATACATTCGCATCTAGGTTGGATATGGCTATGTTAAATCCGTAGACCAGGAAGTCTTTCTATGAGGTCAGAGAGGTTGGGAGATGGTGCAAGTCTCTGGAAGTGTCCGGTAAAAATTGAGGTGGCACCGGGGGATCGTGTGTCAATGTTTTCAGTGACAAGTTCCCGGCACTTGTAAACAACAACAACATAAATACATATTAAAATAAAATTATTCATCCCTCTTTAGTTTATTTGGATGAACACTTCTTTTTACATTTCTATTAAACAGGAATTTTCTGTTAAATGCGAATGAAGTATAATATAGTATAATTATACTTCATTATATATATATATATATATATATATATATATATATATATATATATATATATATATATATATAAAAGTAAATATGAACTTTATTCATTAACGGAAAAGTGATATATAGTATAGTATCACTTTTCCGTTAGCGGGTCGCATTTGGCGTTTGCCCTAAAAAGTATCGCCACTGGCGAGAATGCAAAGTCACCATCCTAATAACCCTACAAAAACAGTTTAATAGGTAATATATAGGCTAAATTTTGAAAAACCAATGTCACACACAAAACGTTAGAAGAAGATGGTGGATTAGCTGGTATGAATCATGTGAGAGAATATGATTAATTTCACAGACCCAGTTAAGTAACCCCGAAATTCACATGAATAAAAATTGGAAACTAATTAACCAAAACCTATACTTGTTTCCATCACAATTCTACAAAAGACTTAGCAGTTCTGGTGAAGCTCCAAATGTAGCAATAATAAACATTGTGGAACGTCAGCCACCATTTGCAATCGTACGTAGTAGCTGAATCGTATTAGCTGAATTTGTGTCACGACGACCAAAAAAAAAGAGGATCCTTTTGAAGACATCTTGAAGGTTATTAAAGATTTTTGACCATTTAAATAAATATATACTTAATGAATAAAATTCATATTTACTTCTATATATATATATATATATATATTTAGTTATATTATATATTTTAATTATATTATATATATCATACATATATATTAATTCATGCACAAGTTTCACGGGAATTACAATTAATTAAACAAAACAGCTAAAGATGCTTTTTTGAAACCATATTTGGCGATACATCACTTGCGCCCGGCTAACGGAAAGGTACCTATAATTTTAACCAAGTAGTATTAGCACTATCAGCAGAAACAATTTTTTAAATTTCTAATTTATTTAGCTTTAAAATTAAGAAGACTATAGGCAAAAGAAGTTTTCTGTTTAGATAAATGCATGATCAATATTACGTATCACAATTACTAATCTAATACTACGAAAGTTTATGTAACATTTAAATATTAGTGCAAGCCATATTGGACTTGAAAACCTTAAAATTTATTTTAAGGTTTTCAAGTCCAATATGGTTAAAAGTCCAATATGGTCAAGTCCAATATGGTCCAATATGGTCTATATTTCAAGTCCAATATGGTCAAGTCCAACCTTGAGTTTATTTGTGTGATTTTTTTAAAACTGTTAAAGCTTTCAGCATTAAATATACTGAAAAAATAAAATAACTTTTAGTCATTAACGGGTTAAGAGAACCGATTAGTTATTTAGAGAAAAATAGGGGAATCTGGTAACAATTTATTTCTGGTGATTGTAAGCCAAGTAAATTACACTGAATACTACTTACCGCTAACCTTTTACTATTATGAAAAACGAATAGCAACTAACCATTTACTACTTAACCCTTCAATGAATGATTCTCTCCCCTTTGTTAATTAAGATATGCTTTTTTAAATTATTGAAAATAAAAGAAAAAAGTTTGAATAAAGTTTAAAATCAATTAGAAATATAGTAAAAAGTACCCAAATTAGTTTTTTTTATCTATGCACAGTAAGTTTCATTTGCTAAGGTCAGAAATTGTTCCCTCTGTAGCCCAAAGGCATCGCCGTGCAATGTAATGCTAAATAATTTATAACACTGCAAATGTAGTATTTTTTAAGACTTCACGAGTCATTAATTTGGATGCAATTTTTCACCTTCCTAAAAAAATCTGAAAAATCCAAAAATTAGCTTTGTTAATTATCTAATTAGTCACCTGGAATTTTTAATTCTTTAGAACAGAAATCACGAAATTGGGTTAACCATATAATAGTACGAGACAAAAGCACAGAAACAAAAATGCCAAGAAAAAGAAAAGCTAATTACAAACAAGCATTATAAAAATTGCAGCTTCAGAACATAAGTTGAAATGATCTGCTGCCATTATTTGCTACGACGGATCAAATCATAATTTTAATGGCAGCCTTTATTGCTACATACATAAAGATAATATTTTCTGAATATCATTTTATTTCAAAGGTAATTAAATAGATGTGTAAAATTAATCTTTAGTGTAGTTTTAAGTTTATCAGAGAGTCAAATAAAGCATTGCAGTAGAAAAGGGCTTCATCAAGACACTGATTTAATTGCTTATTGCGCAGAGACAAACACAGACGTTTTAATTAACAATTTTGTCTGCAACTGAAATCAACGAATCTTGAAATAAGCCTTTCGCAATAAGATAAAAGTTTGATTAAATTACAGTGTTCTAGCATTATCACGCGAAAGTTCTAATTTTTCTGGAGTGGGAAATAGACTAATTACAAGGAGCCTGTAATAATTGCGAGAATAAACATGGTGCCATTGTCGAGAAATGTCGCAGTAATCAACGTCCAATTACACAAAAGAAAGGATAATAGCAATTCGAAAGTTTAACTAGACTATCCAGTAAATGTCTACCCCAGAAAGAGTCTGGGCTAAATCAGTTTTCTTTCAAGGTTTGAAATGGTGGTTGCTCTTAAATGAGACTGCTGCTGGGTCGAGAAATTCACTATTTTCCTAAAAAATTTGTAAAATTAAATTTCAAAATACTTTTATCACATTAGGAAGTTTAAAAATTTCTTATAGTTTGCTAGAAAGTGTCTCAAAAAATAAACAAACTTGGGATTCACGCATGATTCTAGGAAAGTCAAATTGTAACGTAAAGTAAGTTGGGGTAACTGGGCCATAGATTTTTAACTTTTTTATATACCGTACTTTAAACACATTAGCATTATACTAACATGTATAATTTTCAAAAATCTCTGTATTGCATGCATTTTAGTAAGTCTTAAGGAGTCTGTTTAAGCTATAATATCTATATATTTAAGTTGCTAAGCTGATTTTTTGGGCAGTCCCTGAGAGAAAACTACTGCATCAATTTACTTCATTTTGGTCTTAAACGAAAGATTGTAATGTGTAGATTTGTCAAATTTTGTTTTTGTAACCGCAATTATTATTAATGAGAGATAATTTACAATTAAAAAATTAATTTCTGCGCATGCTCAGTGCCATGTTTAAATCTGGCTTTAGAAACTCACTGTTTTTGCGCATGCTCAGTGACACGTTTTAATGATAAACACGTTTATTCCGAGCAGTCTCTCCAGATCTCTCTCTGCCATTTTTATTTTTATGATAATTATGTTTGTGAAAAAAAAGACTAAACCTGATGGAAACTGTTTATTTCGCGCTGATTAATTAGCGATAATTTACAATTTAAAAAAATTGCATTCTGCGCATGCTCAGCGACATTTTTAAAAATCTGGCTTTAGATACTCACTAAGCACGAGGCCGCTTAAACACATTAATTTGTTTCTGCGCATTATTAGGATTTTCAACATTTGGCAATGATGTGTTGAGTATAATTTGTGTATTAGTACATTTATTTATTATCTAGCTGTCATGATTTGACGGGTACCAACTAGTTGATTTTGATTATACAGTTGGCTCTCTGTTTAACGACGTTCTACTTAACGACGATATTTCTCAGTCCCGGCCCCTCCGACGTAATGGGAAATGTTATCTTTTCACAAATTCTGTTTAAGGGCGATCTCTACTTAAGGACGATTTTTCACGGTCCCTTGAAAGTCGTTAAACAGAGAGCCAACTGTATATATATATATATATATATATATATATATATATATATATATATATATGTGTGTGTGTGTGTGTGTTGTATATATTTTTAAATACAGGTGGGCTCAGTTCCCCTGATAACTGGGGTAAGTGGCCACTCAGATCTATTTCTCATAAGAAACAACAGAATCTGTGACTGGGTAACTGGGTCCAATGCTTGTATATCTAGAAAAAGGGTAAAAAATTCTACACCCATTTAAAAATATTTTTTCAAAGCAATTACCAATGTTGTAAGATAGATTGTTGTGAACACCGGAAAACAATAACACACAGAGTTAAATTCCCACCTGATATGTAAAGGAAAAATCTGATAGGGTATGGCCCAGTTACACCGACTTATCTTGTAGTACTGCCGAAATATTTATGTCATAAACCTGTAATTCGTTGGATAAATTTAACTTTAAATCTCATTTAAAGTCGTTTGTACTCTATTGAAAGACTTTCATAGCACTTGCTTTTAATATTGTTCTTAGAATTTTTATAAATGAATTTACTATTATCTCATATTTATAAAGAAAACGAAATCCTTTGTGTACGATAGATTCAGAGGAAAAAACATATTCTTACTCTATTTTTATATAAATTATTATTATTCTGTTTTCATTATTTTTTTCCACTACAGAAAAGTTTCCAGAAAATGGAAAGAAAAGTATATTTTAGATGTTAGAGAACTAGACTGTAAAATTTAAGAACAAATGCGTTGCATACATATTCAAATGAAAATGTATAATATTAAAAAAAATAGAACAATGTATATCAGCAGATAATCGCTGAATCGATTATAAAAAAACTAAATAAACGAAAACCACGCCTTTATAATATGGAAGGATATTTGCCGACATGAAACTATGGTAAAGAGTTTAGAATATTTGTGTGCAAGGCCGAAGGGGGTAGTTTCCTTTCACAGTGACATTTTATTTGTTAGGGCTGCTGTGTACCCAAATTGATTCCCTCACCTCAATGTTAAAACCCTCTGAGGGGCGCCGTTTGCACAGTGCAAACGCCAAAATCTCGTCCTTCTTTCACTGGCATTCAATGAATTCCAGTTAAATGAGCAGAAAATGGCTAGTACTGCCATCTTTTATCAGTTTATAGGAGTAAAAACATTTTGCAACCTTTAATTGGAAAAATTTTCAAGATTTTTTAGGTTAAGAGAAATCGGGAAAAAAAATCTGCACCGTGAAAACGGTGGAGGTTGTTGCCTCTGAATGGGTTAACCCGAGGAGAAAATGTGTGTACTATTTACAGCTTACAGAAATTCCGATAATCCAATAAAAATGGTATTTTCAAATAGTCCGAACTTTTCTGAACTTTCCAACAGCAACCATCATTCTGTAAGTTTCGTCCACCAAAGGAATAGATGAGCGTTTAAAGCACACTAGACCAGATTGTTTCCACTGTAACGTCACGTGTTTTGTGTGGTTCCCACGATCTGCGAAAAGCCTTCCACAGCTGCAAGATTTAAAAGACACAAGCTCTGCGTACCCCTGCATTCTAAAATTCTGTGGGGGATTAAAAAATGATACCAGCGAATGCCGCCAGAATTTTTAGCTTGAAAGTTAAGCCCATGCATGTCGGGTTCTCAAGCAAGCGTCTCCCACCATAGTCGTAAAGCCGTCTTTCTTAGCAATAGCTTCATGCGAGTTGACATCGGCGGGCCATAAATATGGCTTAACTATACATCGATACGAAAAACTGTCACCAACAAAGCTGCCGGCCCCCTCTCTGAAAAACAGACGCCTTTTCGAGGAATATGGATAGACGCCGACAAAGAAAACACCACGAGAGATAGTCAGAGAGTTGGAGACTTTTAGGGAGATTGTCATGTAACATCGAGCTAGACAGACGTGTTTTTTAAGCTCCTGTTTGGGACTAGCTGGGTCCCAGAGCATGCGTTGTAAAACCTGCACTTCAGTTAACTAAATATGTTGTCCCCTTTTAATGTTTAATTTTTTTGTAAATAAATTTCCTTGTTAAGTTTCTGTTTAATAATTGGACCTTTCATTATAATTAGGACTCTGTCTTTCTTGGTCATGAATTCAATATTAGTAAATTTATAAAAAAAAGCCTCTGAGAATTGCCTTAACAACCTATCGTGATGCCACACCATGAATATTTTAAAATTTAAAATATTACTTACATTTTTTTAAAACGAAAAATGCTCCCAGGTGTCATTTTTTTCTCTATTACGTAGTACAATTTATAAAAAATCTTTCAATCTAAGTCACCAATCCTTGGACACATTTCCTCCATAGGTTAACATTGAGGTGAGCGAACCCAATGGGGTTAATACAAAGCATTTTACTAACGGAATTTTAGGAATTTAGAGCAAGGGATGCCTCTTCGGTGGTGGCGAAGAACTTTAGAATTGGATGATCAACGGTAGGAATTACCTTTTTGTTCAGTGAATAGAATGTTGACCCAAATTATAAAAGAGGGTGAGTGGCATGCCTGCCGTTAGAGTCGTTTTTAAAGAGTGAAAGGGAATGAATAGATGAGGAGCAAGGGAGTGGGTTGTTCGATTTATCCGGAAAGATTAGATCAGTTTCCAAAAATAGCCCAAATGCTGATTTTTATGAGAATGTAAATCTATAAAATGAGTTTCTATCTATGAGTACCATTATTGCTAAGAAATACCTAAGTATATGGGAGCTGTATAAGATACCCTGCAACAGTTTGTATTCGCGAATTTAGATTTTCTTTATAATCTCGAAATTTGTCTCGCGTTTTCTTTCTAACTAATTTCTTTTTATAAATTACGAGGTCTGTCCAAAAGAAACCGTATTCTAAAATAAATCACTAATTGATCACATTGATCACTAAGGTCTCCATTTAATCCGACTAATCTCCTTCAAGACACTCTCCTTCTCTACTTATACATCGGTCCCAACGTGTCTTTCATTGCTGGAATCCCTCCTGGAAATCCTTTTTTCGGATCGCACGTATGTCTCTCAGCGAATTTTCTTCGATTTCATCTACTGTTCGAAATCGTCGACCTTTCAAGGTAGATTTCAGCTTTTGGAACAAACAAAAAAAAGTCCCCAGGGGCCAAATCTGGAGAAAAAGGAGGCTTCGGGATGATAGTCACTTCTTGTTTGGCCAAAAAAATTTCGGATAAGGAGGGACGAGTGTGCAGGTGCATTATGATGGTGAAGCAAGCAGGTCTTGTTTCTCCAAACGTCTAGCCTCTTCCGTCGCACTACTTCTCTTAGATGCCCCATAACATTCAAGTAAAATTGTGTTTATCAGTCAAAATTGTGTGACATGATCTTTTGCTGATGTCTAGATCTTCAGCAATCTGACGGACAGTTAAATGACTTTTTCCACGATTCAAAGCACGCACGCGGAAGGACGCCAACTTTTCGGATCGTCTTTGGTGTATGGTCTGCCCGTTTTGAAACGTCGGTACCGTTCATAGCATTGGGACCGGCTAAAACAATCCTCTCCATATGCTTGTTGCAACATCTAAAAGATTTCAGTAAAGGTTTTTGCCAATTTTACGCAAATTCTTCTCACAAACTCGTTGCTCTTCAAGAACTTTCATTTTCGAAACGTAAATAATCGCCGTGACAACAAAATACTGATTCACTCTATCGCCCCTAAAACAATGACAAAATGACGCGGCGTTCTCGAAAAAAGATCTGGTACAAGCTCTAGGTTAAACACTACTCAAAGTCCTTACAGCGGGGTGGCTAGGTTGAGGCTTTAGAGCTCTACTCTCAAAGTTCGGTTTCTTTTTGGACAGACCTAATATAACTCTGCCGGCTCAGTAATCCAAACCCTCAGTTGATAAGGCCGGTATGTATTAATCATAATGCCACCATTATATACAATTGCCAGTGATCCAAACAACAGTAAAGCTTCAACTGTCATTCCTTTATGAAAAACTAGCCGGGCTTCGCCTAGCTACGCTCAAGCCATCCGTGTAACATTTATGTACTTCGGGCCCCACAAAAGAAAAAAAAGCCTACAAATGTATTAAATTCAAGTGAATTAATTCCTTTCAATTTTCATTCCCGTCGCTGCCGGCAGATGGCAGCACCACTGCACCAGATGATTTGGTTTGTCAGCAGTGAGTGATTTTAGAATGAAAATATCTCTAAAACTATTGAATTAACAGAATAAGTGTACGCAGAAAAAATTTTCAGTTTTCGAAGCTCTTTCCAAATATGTAACATTTATGTACTTTCATGAGAAAAAAAAATACACCGATTTTCCTGTATATTTGTCGGCCATTTTTTTTCGAGGAGTGGCCCGCCCGGATGAGTTACGGTCACGTGATCTCTCGACATCCACTTGTCCCTTTATTAGTATAGATATGATAAAGACACCACGTCGTATCATCTGTAATTGCCGTAATTTCGTTTGGTTTGTTGTGCTACTCATTCTGCGGGGATTTACAAGGGGGGTTAGAGACTATCATTGAAGGAATGAGCGACTAACACATTATATTCTTATTTATAGATATTCATTCCTTTACGGTACTTAGTAGAAATTACATGTGAAATATTTGAACTCGACATAAAAAGTTTGAAACTCATTATACAAGTCTATATTTATGACTTCAAATTTCAAGTACTTTCAACTCCCTCCACTCCCTAAATGTATAAGAAAAATATATCGATTTAGTTAGAGAGTATTTCAAGAAAATATAAGGCAAGGATTGTTTAAAATTAAGTTCACATGTATGAGATTATACGGTGAAGGGAAACTGCAATTAAAACGGTTTTCCCCGAAATGTGCTGACTCTGAATCTTATTTTGGGTTAAAACTTTAGTATAATTAATCTTTTCAATATCATGCATAATTTTGACAGTTTATCGTTTAATTCAGATTCTATGAATTCACAATTTAAATCTCAAACGTTTCTATCTTAAACCGTTGACAGAGGGATTTCGAATTTCTTATCAATTTAAACTATTCTTAATAACTACTTCCACGGTAAGTTTCAAAATGTAAATGAAGTGTCATATCCTATCTCAAATCTATGAAAGTACTTAGAGCATTAAATGAGGAAAGATTTAACACTAAACAATGCGATTTCTTTTTACAAATGTAAATGTCAGAATGATTATGCATTATATTAATCAGTATAGTTTTAACGTATAGAAGAGCGGTGAGCATGTATAGTTTACTGAATATAAATAAATGACAAATAATGATCGCAAACTATCTGAGAATTCTCCTTTCATTAGAAGAAACATTAATATTCGCGGGTATGATTAATGGGCGAAAATACTCTTCAAGAAAATGCCAGCATATTAATTACTTTCTCCTGGAATAATATGCACATGCAGGGAAATCAAACCTAGTATCATTTTTAAGTCTTATCTTAACTCCGAATAATTAAGTGCTTAACTTCTAATAATGTGAATTATACCTGAGAGACTCGAGAGGGACGGCTTACAAACTCTTTCAAGATTAAGATGCAACTTCTAATCCAAGGTAATATTAAGAGATTGCAGGAGATGGTCTTCTCCTAAAGTTTGGCCGGGGGGCAAGTAATAAGTAAAAGAATGTATTTTCGGGACAGAGCAGTTTTTTTATCTTTTTATGGAACCTTTTGATTGTTGAAAGGGTTTATCACATATATTAGCGTAGGTTAAAAATTTATCTCTTTTTTATGGAAATAATAAATAAATGATTTTGTCTGCACATTATTTTGTCATAATTATTGAAGGATATTTTTCTAATAGGATATTTTACATACAAATGCATAATTATATATATATATATATATATACTTATTTATTTAAATATATATGTCGACAACTGACTTTTTTAAAATTTTTTTAACTTTTTAGGAATGTTGAAGATACAACGAAAGTTGAAGAAGAATTATATATATATATATATATATATATATATATATATATATATATACACTGCTGGCCACTGTAAATGCAACACCCTGAAGGAAACATGCAAATAACATGAAATTTACAACATGCATTAGCGGAGGTGAGATATGCAAATGATTAGAATTTCAGCGCAGACGCACATCACGCGCGCCTGTGGCGCCACTTCAAAGCGCTATTTAAGGCTTGGAGATTTCGACGATTTCAAGTTCGGCAATTGTGTTTTTCTTGTGGTTTTCTCAAAAAAACGATCAATTATGCCTCGTCGAAAACAGCGATCATCTTTTGATCAAGTATCCGAGTTCGACAGAGGAAGGATAGTAGCCTACCGAGATTGTGGATTATCTTTCAGGGAAATCAGTAGTCGTGTTGGACGAAACCAATCAACTGTAATGCGGATATGTGATCGTTGGATGCAGGAGGGTACGACGGACCGGCGTGTTCGATCGCATCCACCTCAGCGCACCACTTCACAAGATGACAGGCAAATTGTGCGCATGGCAGTGGCGGATAGCTCAGTCACATCACAAACCATAGCACAGCACATGCAGTCTGTAACGCATCATCCCGTGTCTGCGCGTACCATTCGACGCTGTTTACAGCAGAGTGGTCTGTCCGCAAGACGTCCATTGCTTTGTCTACCCTTGACGCAGAACCACAGACGTCTCCGCCGCCAATGGTGCGATGACAGAAGGATGTGGACGGCAGAATGGAATGAAATTGTCTTTACTGACGAATCACGCTTTTGTCTGCAACACCACGATGGTCGCATTCGAGTCTGGAAACACCGTGAAGAGAGGATGCTGAACAGCTGCGTTATGCACCGCCACACTGGTCCTGCACCGGGTATTATGGTATGGAGCGGTATTGGATATCACTCTCGCACACCTGTAGTACGCATTGCCGGTACTTTAAACAGCCAGCGCTACATCTCCGAGGTGTTGGAGCCAGTTGTCTTTCCTTACCTTCAGGGCTTGCCCACAGCCATATTTCAACAGGATAATGCGCGACCACACGTGGCACGCATTGTCCAACGGTTCTTCGTCAATCGCCAGATTGAATTGCTTCCCTGGCCGCCTCGCTCTCCGGATCTTTCGCCGATAGAAAACATGTGGTCCATGGTTGCTCTACGATTGACCCAGATTCCATCCCCAGCTGCCACAGCAGATCAACTTTGGCAACGTGTGGAAGCTGCTTGGTCTGCTGTACCCCAAGAACTCATCCAAAGTCTCTTTGAATCAATGCCGAGGCGTGTGGCAGTGGTGATCTCCAACAATGGTGGCTACTCTGGCTACTGATTTTGGCAGGAACCACACTTCACAGAAGTCTATAAATTTAACCATTTGATACTTGGTTAACATGTTATCTACAAAATAAATTTTGTTGTGATATATCTTGTCTTTCTTGGTGTTGCAATTTGGGTGGCCAGCAGTGTACATACCGCGAAGGAACACACACACACACACATACACAGCGAACTTTTCTAAGGTGGCAACTACGCGGTATGTCAAACTACATACTGCGAACACGCACACACACACAGCGAACTTTTCTAAGGTGGCCACGTGTAATTCCGAAAAATAGTGGTTGTTTTGAGGAGCGGCCGTCTAGAGAAGTTTTATTATATTTCTCTCTGTCTATCTATCTATCTATCTATCTATCTATGCGAAGATATATATATATATATATATGTAGGAACTCGATCTCCTGCGAGTCCCCACTTTTACTAGAAACTGTGGTCGGTGTCTAGGGGTTGTTCTTCTCAGTCTTATAGAAACCTTTCCGCTTACTGCACAGCGGAACTAGACTCTCTTATAGAGTAATACAGTACTCAATTAAAGACAGAGTCACTTCTTGAAACACAACACTATATATTGACACATATAAACTATTTACATATCTAGAGATACGTTGCATATAAAATTACACGTCAAGCCGCACTAGGCCTTCACAATCTAAATGGGTTAAAGCATTCGGCCGTCTGCCGAGATAGGATTGACTAAGCCGCCGTCTGCTGCTTGTCCGGAGCCAACGTCATGCCCCCTTCGAGACTGTCTCTCCCGTCGCAGCCGTCTGCTGCTTTCAGCACCTCTTACCAGGTCGGAACCCAATCTCAGTCTGTCCCTTCAAATACTTTTCTCCCCGTTCATCTCTCGAAAACCTAATAGAGCTGTCGTCGCATAGCGTACACGGCGACATATAGCTCATAGCCGGAGCCCTCGGATAACACAATTCCCATATATATATATATATATATATATATATATATATATATATATATATATATATATATACATAAAGTTGTTAAAATAACATATTTTAATTAAATTAGTTAGATTAATTGTAGTCTGTCAAACTACATACCGCGAACGAACACAAACACACACACACACACACAGCGAACGTTTCTAAGGTGGCCACGTGTAATTCCGAAAAAAAGTGGTTGTTTTGAGGAACGGCCGTCTAGAGAAGTTTTATTATATTTCTCTCTGTCTGTCTATCTATCTATCTATCCATCCTTCGAAGATATCTCTCTCTCTCTCTCTATATATATATATATATATATATAGATATATATATATGCATAAAGTTGTTAAAATAACATATTTTAATTAAATTAGTTAGATCAATTGTACTCTGTCAAACTACATACCGCGACTGCGTTTATTTTAATTTACACCCTAAAAGAAATAATTTTCTTCACTTCCATTTTTTGGGGGGGATTAGACAGATTGTCAGATCAGACAAAACTATTAAACTACCCCAAAACGTGGTCAAATCCGAATGATTTTCTTCGCATATTTTCTTTGCCATCGTCACAGTAATAGCCATTTTTATTTATATTGATATATTTATTTATATTGATATACTATTCTCCCTGTTTCAACATGAAATCGTTGCGGCAGTTTCTTTGGAGGTCGATTCAAAGCGGGGTCTCGTCACTACATATTGGATTTTACCGAAGGAAACTATTCTGGCGGTGTGAGAAAATCTCTTTAGGAAAAAGTGAAATATTCCAGTTCTTACATATCTTGGTTTTTCTTTGAGAATGCTGACACAGAATTCCAACTTTTTTTGTTTATTTTTGTTTATTTTTAGTTTATTTTCAAACGTCACTATTTTTTCCCACCATGAATATTTGTCATATTTTTTGCCAACGTTTGGCTGTCACCGTATTCTACAATTTGCCTGGACCAGGAACGAAACACGAATCACCCTATCTTGAACCTAATATTCTACAAACATAAATTCGGGGGTGGTTCAAAAAAAGTAACGACAAGTCGACTGCAGTCAACAGCAAAAAAGTAACCACAAGCCTCTCAAACTTCTGCACAGGGTAGTTTCATTCTTACTGATGATGTTGACACGGCCTACTCAATGGCACGGAGTTCTTAATCGGTTGGACAGCATATACAGAAAGGAGTGTCCTTTAGCAATTTGCACCATAGAGAAGATGCGAGCAGTTATCAGATTTCTGTTGTCGGATGGTGTGAAACCTCGGGAAATTCGTGCATTGGTATGGAGATGCTTGCATGGTCGAGAGAAAGGGGTACTAGTGGGTATATGCACTTGTAATTGGGCGAACATCGATCCGTTGATGAGCAACGATGCCGGTTGCATTCATGGCTGAGGGTTCAACCAAAAGCATTTCCCCCCGATGGAATAATGAAGTACCGTGTTTACTCGTGTTAGAGGCCGCGTGCTTGTATAAGCAACACCTGAATTTTGAGACAATATTTTGAGAATTTTTTTTGAAATCCGTTGTAGACTTAAATTAGCGTCGTTCTGCGAAATGTAGCAATGTCGTACATTCCTTAGAGTTCAATACTCGCCTTACAATGTCAGATACAGCATTCGCTGATGATGGTGACACTACAGTGCAAAAAGATGATTATATATATATATATGTATATATATATATATATATATATATATATATATATATATAAAACAGTTCCGTAACTAACTGACTCACTGACAGACTCACTCACTCACTGACATACAACGCAAAGACCAAACCGCTGGACCTAAAGGGCTGAAATTTTGCATGGCGATTCTTCTTATAGTGTAGGGGTGCACTAGGAAAGATTTAAAAAAAATTCTTCTTAGATCTTTTAAAATTAAATTTTTAAGCTCTTTTAGTAACTTTTTTTAAGTTTGCATTAAAAAGAATAATTTCAGGGTTGCATAATTTATATCACGAGATAGATCATAAAAATTCCTTTAAAATGAGGTCTTTTTCGAATCTTTACCTCCATTTTCTGATTCTTGGGGAATTTTTAAAGATTAATTTTTAGAATTTAATTTCTTAAACGCTGATCCCGTGATTTCTTTTTCTGGAACTTTAAATAAATTTATCGTCACATGCATAACGACGAAATAGACAAAGAAATCTTTTTTCTTTCTAATGCGGCAGACGATTGGACATTATCCAAAAAAAATAAAATACTGTAAAAGATATGTTCCTCAAACTGTACTATATTAACTGTACTATATTCTTTAGTAAGTCCTATTACATTTCATTTAAATATTTTCTTCTGCATTATTTTGTGTATAAAAATGTCCCTTACGATTTTTTTATAAATATATATATATATACAGGGTGGCTAATAAATACTGTGACAAATATCGAATCATTTAATTACACACGGATGAAATAGAAAATGGAAAATACAACAATATTATGAACATTATACATGAAAGTTTACCATGAAATAATTTTACTCGAATCGACCGCCATCTTTATCGATTACTAAAGATAATCTCTTACGCCACTGTCCTATTGCGGCACGAATCATTTTATGAGGTAATTTGTCCCATTCACTCCGTATGGAAGCTTTGAGGGAGTCCAAACTTCTGTGCTGCTTAGCATTTACTTTAGACTCTAAAATCCCCCAAATGCAATAGTCTAAAGGATTTAGATCTGGTGAAGAAGGTGGCCAATCTTCTTACTTGATAAACTTCGGGCAATTGGCATGGAGCCATTCCTGTGTTGTTTTGGATCGGTGGGACGGTGCAGAATCTTGCTGAAATATCCAATTCTTTTTGGGATACAATCTGTTAGCATGTGGTAATAAACGTGTAGCCAATACTTCCTGTTTGTAATATTCAGCATTGATTTTTACCCCTTTATCGATGAATTTCAGAGGCAGTTTTCCATTGTGTGACACTGCAGCCCAAACCATAACAGAATTCTTGTTCTGAAAGCGTTTAACAGTTCGAAGATTTTCAGGTATATCCTCGAAGGTTGCTGAATATACAACATCATTTTTAGCATTATAACTTTGTTCTGTACAAAACAGCTTCTCATCAGAGAAAATTATCTTTTCAACACTTTTGCTACCGTGCCGGTTCAGCAATTTCTTACATCTTTGTAACCTTTTTACTATTTGTGCAGTAGTCAAACCTTGAACTTTTCTTTTGCGATAAGGGCGAAAACCCAGGTCTTCATTTATGATAAGTTGCATAGTTCTGCGACTGATGTTCTCTTCTGCAGCCATTTTATTTGCAGAACGTTGTGGATTTCTTCGTATCTTTTCACGAATTCTTTTGATACGTTCTTTTGTACGAACAGTGCGTGGACGACCAGACCTTGGTCGATCTTTACAGCTATTGGTATCCAATAATCGATTTATAGTCGTATATATAAACGTCCTATTAAAACCAAGGCATTTTAATTGCTTAAATATTTTACCTGCAGAAAATCCGCGATCAAAAAGCTGTTTAACCATTAACCTTTTGGCTTCCAGCTTTAAAAATATTCTACATGTTTTACTTTAAACAAAAATCGTCTGCGTTTACAAAAAGTTGCCAATCACACAAATAGATAGATAAATTGTTTTTCCAAATGATTAAAATTAACTCTTATTTTTTGGAGTGTTACAGTATTTATTAGCCACCCTGTATATATATATATATATATATATATATATATGTATATATATATATATATATATATATATATATATATATATATATGTATATATATATATATATATATGTATATATATATATATATATGTATATATATATATATATACATATACATATGTATATATATATATATATATATATATATGTATATATATATATATATATATATATATATATATATATATATTTATGTATATATATTTATATATATATATTTTTACATCAATTGTATACATTGATCGTCGTATTTTTTATAAATAAATAAATAAATAAATAAATAAATAAATAAATATATATATATATATATATATATATATATATATATATATATATATATATATATACTAGTATAATTAGGAATTATTTAGCACGAAGACAAACTCTTAGGAACTCAAAAGAGTTTCATTAAATAGTCGTAAGGTATAATGTATACAAATAATAATATTTACAATATATTTAACTGCCGTAGGCAGGATACGGTGTAATAGGTTGAAAGGTATATAGAAACTAATGTTTTATGGTAGTAAAATGTTCTAAACTAAAGGGTGTTTACTGTATATAATTTTGAAATTCCGTGTATAAGCCGCACCCCATTTTTACCGAATATTTTTTGGAGGCATGTGGCATTTTCGAGGAAAACCTAAGTAAGAACAATTTCCCTAATAATTTTGGAAACTTAAAAGTTTTAAAAAAATGACATTTAGAGTCAGGTATAGTTTAAATACGTTTAGGATAATGTTTCGATTTTCATAATTTTTTAAACTTAATTGGGGTGTGGTGCTGTAGCTTTGCTAGAGTGACGTAACTACATGGGTAAATATTGGCTGATGTTTCCCCATAACCGTCACTCACTGAATTGGAGTATGTATGCACCTTTGTCTTTTCATTAGGATTATCTGTGTACTTGCATATATGGTGCGTTGAGGCCTCACTGAAAGTTGTCCGTGTCTTTTCATTTTCTCTTGACTATCTGTTTCTACGGGGATATAGGGGCCTTGGGATGTCTTTTGGTTATACCTGCATCCTATTCAGAAAGTTCCCCTTGAGGTAACTCATTTGGCTAGGCTCCCTGATGACGAAACCAGTCGGTTACCTGAATTTCTGATTTAGTTCCGGCACTACTGCAGAATCTTGCCTCTGGTGCGTGGAGCCCCGAGTGCTTGATTTCTGTTTGTTTTTTGTCTACATTCTTCTTATAATTATCTAGCTCTGTTATTAATTTTAGCTATATTAGGTGTATTGGACATTGTATTTTAGGGCTTCAAGGCTTATGTTGAAGCATAATTAAAACCCTTATAGTAAAACATTTTAAACATTTCATTCAAAAAGAAATGAATAAACATGTGTATGCAGTTACATATGAATCCACTTATTCAGGCCTCATGCAAGAATAATTGGCCGGAGAAACGCAAATAAATGACAGGTCCATTCAAGATTCATTACCCCGGCATCTCGGAACAAGAATTCCTTCTTATGGCTTGACTGGCATCAACAAATAGAAACGCTCAGACAGTCTCGGCGTCTTCCGACAGTCACTGCAGATCTTTAGCAATAAATAGTAATAAATAGTGATAAGGAATTTATCCTTATCAATATCCGCCTCCATCCATCCCGACAGACGAAAATAATCAAGCAGATGATCACTCTTCCACCGTGAGCATGAGACGACATTCGTGAGAGCATGTTACTCTCGTCCGAGCTTGTTTCATTTTGATTTATGCCTGCGGTGATCGAAAACAAGGAACGAAGATTTGTTTTTTTGAAAGATATATGTAACGATAAGCTTTTTAAGAGAGACAGTTAGGAGGGAAAAATATATATCTAAGTATTATATTATTTATGCATCATATTCATCATAGAATCATACAAAATTTTGAGTGATATCCAGTACAGGTACTGAATGCTGTCATTTCCATAAGCAAGAAAAGAAATAATGTGTATACCTAAAAATTTTGTTGATATAGAACAGGGATTCCCAAAATTTTTTACGTCTGCGGAACCCTTGGTAATGAGATTAAAAAGGGTGCACCCTTTCTAGAAATTTAGTTTTTAAATTTTGTTTAACGTAGGTCCGGAAAGCAAAATTTCAGACGCTAAAACCATCCGTCGTCGCGAGTTATAATTTTGGCAGCGCGTCAAACCCAGTCTGTATCGCTTGGGCAAACAATACACAGTTAAATATATATATATATATATATATATATATATATATATATATATATATATATATGTGTGTGTGTGTACACATATATGTGATGACCCGAATGGTCATCTCTTAAAGAAACACAATCGAGGCCGAAATTAAATGCAATTCCAAATCATAATAACAGCTGAAGTTTATTCCATGAAAAGAACAACATCTCACTCGCATCGTAGCCAACCCACGTCTATCGTAAAAGCGCCAAAATACAATTAGCTCAGAGAGGTTGCCAGAATTGGCGGAGGAAGTTAGTGTGTGGAAAGGCGAAGTGTTTTCGCCAAAGAGCAGAAAAAGGGGTTACCAGAACAGAGATAAATTTCAGAGTGGGAGATTATAGGTTGTTAGTAATATTATCAAATACACACACACACACACACACACATATATATATATATATATATATATTTATATATGTATACATACATACATACATACACACACACACACACACATATATATATATATATATATATATATATATATAACATACATACAAAAGAGATAAGCAACGATAAGTAATCCTGCGTTAATAACCCGTGGTAATTTTGTTCGGATCATGTCCTACGGAATAGCCGTGATTTCTTGCGTAATTGCTGCCTTCAGTGCTTGCAAATTTGTTGGTCGGTGTTGGTACACTTTTGATTTGAGATAGCCCCACAGAAAAAAAATTTGCAAGCACTCAAGGTAGCAATTACACAAGAAATCACGGCGATTCCGTTGGATATGATCAGCAGATCCATGCAAAATTTCCGAAAGAGACTTCAAAACGGCATCGAAAATAACGGTCGTCATTTAACTGATGTAATCTTTAAAACTGAATGGATGACAACGGCATACTCTGTACTTCTCAGGTATAAAAGATTTCTTTCTCTATCTTGCCTTGTACTTTTGTTATTCACGTTCCAAATCGAAACGTTTTTTCTGCCGCACCCTGTATCTCGATAAAATTAAAGGGTTAAGGTGAGAGCCTCAAATACGACATGAACAGAGTTAAAAAGAACAAACTCTATATCCCAATACTCCTGTTTCTTTTGCAAAAGATACTGTTCATTAAATTTAAGATTTATTTTATTAGTAGATCTAATAATATGTAATCGACTTTTAAAAATAATAGAATCCAGCTAGATAAGAGAATTGAATGTACCAAACTTTGGCTTTTCTAATTGTGAAATGCTTCGTCCTGCTTAGAGATAAAATAATAAAAAATGGGGAAGTACATCTGTTAATAAGTATTTAACTTTATTTTCAATACCAATGTAAACACATTTGAATTTTCAGTTGCATGAATTTAGGCAAAACTATAGAAATAAAAATCTTTGAGATTTAGAACGACCGAAATATAGATGTGTTAAATTTTTTTAAAGAATATATTATAAAAATTCAACAAAACTGAATCCGTACGTACCAAGGTACGGACCAAGTATATTTTATGAATTAAATTAAATTAAATTATTCTTAATTATTAATTGAAATGAATATTGATTCCCTTTTTCCTATGTATAATGCAAATTAGCTCATTCTGCATTGCCGTCTATTAAAATTAACGAGAAGATAGTTTAAACTTAAAGACGCAATAATGTAACTTTTTGTATTTAATCTGAGTTTTGTATTTCACGAGGCGTATACAGAAAGGAAGAATCCATTGCTCATAGATCCTGCACAGGTCACGTCTTTGTAACGACGTCACCGTCTTTTGGTTCCTCAAAGTCTAGTGCTTAATTTGGTGTAAATTATATTGTTCTATAAAGATTTCTATTTTTGCTGTGTTAGTTTAAAGTGAACAGTAAAATCGAAAATCCAGCTGGATGTGATGTGCGGTCGGTGATAAGATTTTTGAACGAAAAAAAATGCTCCTGCGGTACGACCATAAATAATAAGATACGATCATTAAGGTACAACCATAAATGCTGAATATTACTGTGAAACTGCTAGGGCGCTGGCATTCGGTTTATATCATGTGGGTTCGAGTTCCACAGTTGGCATGGAAGTTTGAAGCCGTTCGGAATCGGCTTTAAACTGTAGTAAACTGTAATCGGCCAGCCCGTTCTTCAGATCTCTCCCCCACTGAAAACATCTGGTCATGGATTCCTGAGAGATTGGGCCGCTACCGCTCTCCAGCCACTACGATTGATGAAGTGTGGCATAGACTTGAATCAACATGGGATGATTTTCCCGCATATGTCATCCAAGCCCAGTTCGACTCGATGCCTAACCGGTTTAGAGCCGTTTTAGCTGCCAGAGGCGGCAGCTGTGAGTACTAATTTCGGACCCTGTATACCCCCAAATTGCCTATAAATTTAACAATGTTTTCTTCCTGCTATGCTATATATATATACAATAAGTAAAATTTTGTTATTTGCTTTCCTTCCTGGTGTTGCAATTTTAATGGCCGGTAGTGTACTCCTAATTTTTTTCCACACCCAATCGGTTTTTACTTTCTCGTATTGAAAAAAAAAATGCGAGTGTTATTGGTTTGAAATGCAATATTGAATATGCTTGTTAATTTATAAATAATGCATATACATATATTTATAAAGTGAAACTTCTCTAGCCGTCTAAAGCTCTTAATAGCCATATTTTGTTCAGAATCGATTTAAGACTCCATAGAGCCGGTGTTATGGAAGACACCTCTTTTCGACGGCCATCCCTCAAAACGGCCATTTTTTTGCGGAACCATGATTGGAACAGAGAAGTTTCACCGTATATACATGCTAATAACAAGTAAAATTAATTGCAGATAAGTATATAAAATACAGATTTATTGTAACTCTCAGTAAATTAAAATAATAATTAATACAGATTCTCTTTCTTTCTCTCTCTCTCTCTGTCTGTTAGTGTGTGTGTGTGTGTGTGAGAGAGAGAGAGAGAGAGAGAGTGTGTAAAATAGTTCATTTTATTTATATAATAAATTATGAGTTTTGTCACTGAACATACATACTCGTATGTCATCCAAATTAATTTTTGATACTTTAGTAATTTTATTAAACATACCAGATGATTTTTTATAATTAATATAAAATTGATATGCGTTAAACATGATTTATAATAATATAATTCAACATTTTGTATCTTACAAAACATAAATAAAAATCTGTACTGCCACACATGGAAAAAGGGGGCGAATTAAATTGGTACGATATTAGAAACTACCGCTGGTTTAAAGAAAGGTCGTCATTCATTCAAGATAATACAGTTCTCTCCTGAGTTCTCAAGTTTGGCAATATCATAACTGGGAATTAAATAAAGATTTAATTAAAAAAATGTGAGATTGTTATGTAAGCATCCTTAATTGTGTTTCACTAATTCCCTTTGGAAAAAAAAAGTTGCCTGAAGATACAATTTTAAGTAAAACGGCATTATGATAAAAGAATGGCAAGAATTCCTTACATTTTATCAGTTAAGAGCATAGCATAATGCATTAAACTTAAGCAATTAAAACGTATTTTGAAAAATAAAAACAATAAAAAACTCGAATGAAATTCCTCGTGTAAGATAATATTCATTTCGCATGACTTAGTAAATGCAAACGTGAAATGAGTTGAAGTTACAGTACTGTTAGAGAGACGCCCCTTCTCCAAATTAAAATGAAAACAGATTTTAGTTTGTACTCCACCCCTTTCTTGTTCTGTTAATTAAGTTACAAGGGCTAAAAGACGTAGTTTCATTGAAAAAAAGAACATTATTCTACGTTTTCTCCTTTTCGCTCCATAGAATTGTTTTCCTTCGCCATTTTTTTAAATTTGATATTTTATTCTCCACCTGCCTATTTCCCCATTAGTGCAGTTATTTTTCCAATATCACGTTTACGAACATATTTAGTTTCACGAGGGGAACGCATTAATCTACGAAACAATACTCGCAAAAGGGGGAATTTCGACAAAAAGTATAAATTTTGTTTAAAAAAGAAAAGAAAAAGAAAAGAAAAGACAAAAAAACCTGCATTTTCGTGGTTGGAATTCGTGTTTCTGCAATGAAGACATGTTTTAGGGTGATTTAATTAAGTTTCATTTTCACTTTTTTTTTCAATGGAAAAAATGTAGACTGGGTTAGAAATACTAATTATAAAAAAGTATAAAATTTTGGAAAAATCTGTAAAACTGTGTAATGAAATGAATCACTATGCTGATTTTGCTTCATTGTTCTTATTTTACATATTTTCTTCAGACAACAAGACACTTCATCTAAATTACTGTGCGCGGTGCCATTTGGAATGACACATTTTCAGGATATCTCTTGAAATACATCGAAGTGCCAGAAAAAACTGAGTTACCTGTCTCATACGTCGCTGGGTATCGGTTATTAAAGCCGAATCCTGCAGTGAACGTTGTACAGTTCTCACATGTTAACAGAATCATCGAATGGCGATATTATTGGCGCCAATGTCGCACTCCTTTTGCTCGACAGGATTGTCGACAGAAGACGTCGGCCACTATCAATAGCGCCCTTTACACGCACGTTCTTTTGCGAGGGCTTGGAGCGTACGGGATTGCGCGCAAGCTCCAAGCACTCGCGAAAGAGCGTACGTGTAAAGGGCGCTAATAACGCCCTTTACACGTACGTTCTCGGAGTGCTTGGAGCGTACGGGATTGCGCGCGGGAAAACTTGCAGTACGCTCAAAAGCAGCTTTCCCTTCCTCTCCGACTCCTTCACACTTGCACTCAATCGCGAGAGATCGAGGTTTCACGCGGGAAAGAGCGTACGTGTAAAGGGCGCTAATCATAGGGTTTTGAATAAGTGTCCGAGTTATGAAGGTCGGGTAAGAAATGAACAGCCAGGTGTGATATCCCTGATAGGTGGCAAATGTTCTAACTAAATGCGTGGTCACACTTTTTCTTAGTAGAACATTTGCCATTTATAGCGCGAAACATGTATCACGCTATCAATCCATATCTTCTATTGCTTAAAGAAATGTGAATGGTGCCTGAATTGCAACTGTTCTAATCTATCAATCTACAATAATCTAATATCACTCTATCAATCTACAAACTTTCTATTACACTCTATAAGGAAAATTTCATGCAGGAAAATATGGATCACTTCACCAATTCATCAATGATATAAAAGAAATCGTCCTGGTGGTGCTCTTGGACATTATAAGCGCAGACAGGCTCAGAGAGCTTTGTCTAGGCATTTTAGCGGACATCTTAGGTGTCACACATTCATTAATGGAAGAAAGATTTTTCCTCCCTGCACCAAATGCCTGACCAATCAGGCTTCCCCTAAACATATCCTTGACTGCCAGGGATTTTCTAGAAGCGATCGTTTGATCGGCCCATTGGTATTGCTTCGTGTTGGACTTTGTGAAAGTGCACGGTATCATGGATCTAATCCAGCCTTGCTGGATATATGGAAATTTGAAACAACTTTTCTAGTTATCAATGTTTTCAAAAACATCTGAACCGAAGACTCTCCAACTTGCCCCCTGTGTGGCTTCTCCAGTATGACAGGAATCCATCTAGATAGTTGCTCTGACCTTGATGACGTTGTGGCTAATAATGCTGCAGATTGTGATCTTTACTTTTTTTTGATTTCTCGGAACTGTAGTGAGTCGCCATACATAGACTCATGTTGAACAAACTAAAATTCTGGTGTAGGATAAAAAAATATTATCAGGGTACACTTAAAATTGTTTAACCTCTAGCTTTCTTTAGGTCAGTTACCTTCAACTTTCTTTAGGTTTATTTTTTCGAACATCTAAAGTGCCCTTTAATGAATCCTTTTGGAAAAATCGCGTGGGTTAAGGTATGACGCTTATAATGCCCGGGGTAATGCAAAATAAAGATGCGACTGTTAAGATTTTCAACCATGAACAGAGAAAAAATAGCTGTTCTAGAAAGTTATCTAGCATAAATTTTCTGACACGGAAGATATTTATATCCATTTTTTTAAAAGCGTCACATTTCCACCGTAAACGTATTTTTTAGGTAAAGACTCGTTATACTTATATCCCCTGTTAATTACGGTTAACAGAGAATCATAAATTGAATACACAGAGAGAATTAAGCACTCATTAAATCTGAAATGCATGTACCTTTTGTTGTTATTGTTTCTGATGTCTCCTGGCCAGAACACTCCAGACCAAGTCCACGGAAGGTGTGGCAAATATGTTGTCCGATCCAGAGTTATAATGATGCAGCACAGTCCACACAAAATTATTTATTTCCTATGCTACAGACATCACAAATACGGACAATATTGTAATCTTATAATCAGGGATTCGAAACGTGGAGCTCCATGGCTCATCCCAGTTTCGGTTACTTTGTACTTACATAGTTACACAAACGTACTTACATAGGGAGAGGATGCATTGCAGCGCCATCTAGAGACCGTAAATTTGAAGTTACAACACAAGGCTTCTGGGGCTCCACTTTTATGGAACTACGAGGGTCGGCGTCCGAATTAGCCATGTGCCACCACAAGTCTGACCCAGGAGCGACATCTGGTGAAGCACCCACCTTCAAACCTTTGTTACCTCACGGAAGGACTTTTCGGCCTACAGACTTTACGTGCCCATTCCCTGCGTAGACACGAAGGCATTTATTGGCACTTGTCGTGAACCGAACCGAGAAACTTGGTGACAAAAATTGGCGTAGCAACCACTAAGAAGGATCGGGGCCTTGTACCTTTTGGGAGCTAGCCGATCACATTTGTGGTACTTTTTTTCAAACTCTTACTTTGTTCTGTTAATTTAACTATTAAAGAACTTAAAGATGAAAATATTTGCAGGTGTAGAGTTTTTACCTTTCTTTTTAAAAAAATTAACCATGCAGATTTTGTTCACAAGGGATAAATGCTCTTTTTGTTATAGTCATCTATACTTATATATAAAGAGAGAGAGTGATTTTGTACGTGGAGGGTAATCTCCGGAACCACTGCACCTATTTGAAAAATTCTTTCACTGTTTGAAAGGTACATTATTCCAGATGGACATAGGCTATATATTATGTATATCTGATCAGTAGAAATAAAGTTAGGGGGGATACTCTAGATTTGTGTGCACGGCCGCCATCTTGGATTTTTCCGCCAGGGTTTGGCGCATTTCGCATGGCGATAATTATTGCGTTCTGGTAAAAATAACCCAATGTCAAATTCTCTAATTTTAAGATCAAACGGTTATTTCTGATGTGATCTTTTAATTACAGTATAATAATTTTAGGTCAGATCTTGGCCTTGACCTGGAAATCTGAGTCAAATTGACTATACTCAAAAGAGTAAATTATTTTTAAAACTAAGAGTCTTTTTGTTGAAAATTTTTGAATCCATTATCAGTTTTTCGTGAACTTATTAGTTGCTTTTAATTTTGTTTATCGATTGTCAATTAGTATACTATAATGATACACCATTTCATTTATTTGAAGTAAAAATTATCTGCCATCATTTTTTCGTAAAATGTAAAATACAGTATACATTTTAAATACAATATATTTTAAAATATTTTATAATTCCAAGTTGTAGTGGATTACAAATAAATTTAAATAACTGAAGTTCAACTTCTCTCTCCCCAGGAACCTAAGTTAAAAAGTTAGTTAAGGTAAAGTTATTGGTTTAGGAAAAGGGTTTCTTTTTTCTTATTTCCAACACAGCAGGATAAATGGTTAAATAATCCTTATCCCGATGTTATTGCATGCACCAAATATTTGGTTAAGGTCAAATCTGAAGTAAAATTTCATTACCACAATGCCCTAACCCCCCCCCCTCCAAAAAAAAAAAAAAAAAAAAAAAAGTGGATCTGGTTACTCACCATAAATTTATGGGTTCATAATTATTTTACATTTTTCAAAGCTGAATTTTAGATAATTTTTAAATTGCAAGTTATTTAGGTGGTACGAAAATGCTGTATTTTTTTCTAATTAACAATATATTGGCATAATATTTTGGTGATTCATTGCTATTAGTCAAAGAGTTAGGGCAAACTGAATAGATGGCATTGAAATTTTATCTGTAAGTAAAATTCATTTGACTAAATTTTTCATATGGATCATAATTTGAAAAGGTAGTTTTTAATTAAAAATGACAAAAAAAAATCTCAGTCCAACGATTAAATGATTTTTCAAAAATATTTCTAAGTTTCACAATTTAAAAAGGTCGTTTTTATTAAAAAAGCTACAAGAAAAACCCAAAATTTCCAATATTTGAGAATGATTCTTTCAAAAAAGTGGTTTTTATCAAAAACCCAAAAATAAATCTAAGTCCAACGTTTAAATGATTTTTCAAAAATTTTTCTAAGGTTCATAATTTAAACAGGTGGTTTTTATTAAAAAGGCTAAAAAATTTCAAAGTCCAGCGTTTTGAAAACACCGCTTAAAACACATTGGCGAGAAATTTTCCACTCCTCAAAACACGGTAAAATCGCCAAGTTGGCAAAAAAAATCGAAGATGGCGGCCGTGCACACAATTATTAAGTAACGTAATATTAATTTGAATATTGTTTTAGGTGCTTAAAATAATTAAAAAAACATTCTTTACTTAAAATCCTTTTTTATTTTTGTATTTTTATTTCATCTCTTACTCTAATTTTGAGATATCTATAATTCTATAATCTATACTTATATATAAACAGAGAGAGCGATTTTGTACGTGGAGGGTAATCTCCGGAACCACTGCACCTATTTGAAAAATTCTTTCACTGTTTGAAAGGTACATTATTCCAGATGGACATAGGCTATATATTATGTATATCTGATCAGTAGAAATAAAGTTAGGGGCTTAATCCTAACAATCTCCATTGTTACCGCTACTGTCCTCTACCGCTTTTTGTACCAAACACTTCAACAATCTTTGGCGTGGTGCAATCGCGGTGGGCTTCTGTTCTGACGTTAGCGGTTCGAAACTAGCCGTTCTCACGCACGCTCTTTTCTTTTAAAAAATTAACGTTAAAATTTAACTAACGTAATATTAATTTGAATATTATTTTAAAAATATAATTTTTAAAAAATTTGAATATTTAAAAATAAACATTCTTTACTTTACTTAAAATCCTTTTTTTATTTTTGTATTTTTATTTCATCTCTTAACCTCTTTCTATTAATTTGAATACTATTTTAGGTGCTTAAAATAATTAAAAAAAGCATTCTTTTCTTAAAATCCTTTTTTTATTTTTGAATAAAACTACGGTCTCAAGCACACCTCTTTCTTTTAAAAAATTACTTTTTCTATTAATTTCAATACTATTTTAGGTGCTTAAAATAATTAAAAAAACATTCTTTACTTAAAATCCTTTTTTTATTTTTGTACCATCTATACTTATATATAAAGATAGAGAGAGCGATTTTGTACGTGGAGGGTAATCTCCGGAACCACTGCACCTATTTGAAAAATTCTTTCACTGTTAGAAAGGTACCTTATTCCAGATGGACATAGGCTATATATTATGTATATCTGATCAGTAGAAATAAAGTTAGGGGCTTAATCCTAACAATGTCCATTGTTTCCGTTACTGTCTTCTACCGCTTTTTGTGCCGATTTCAACGATCCTTAGAGTGGTGCTATCGCGGTGGGTCATTCTGACGGTAGCGGTTCGAACCTAGCCGTTCTCCTGCACGCCTTTTTCTTTTAAAAAATCAATTTTAATTATTAACTGACGTAATATCAATTTAATGTATTATTTAGTTTATTATTAAGGTAAAAAAAGATTTACAATTTATTGGCTATCAACTGGAAATTTATTGGTATAATATTTTGTTCAACCCGAACAAAGTCGGGACGGGCCGCTAGTATATATATAAAACAGTTCCGTAACTGACTCACTGACATACAACGTACAGACCAAACCGCTGGACCTAAAGGGCTGAAATTTTACATGGCGATTCTTCTTATGGTGTAGGGGTGCACTAAGAAATATTTTTGAAAAATTCTTCTTAGATTTTTTTAAATTAAATTTTTAAGCTGTTTTTGTAACTGTTTTTAACTTTGCATTTGAAATAATAATTTGAGGGTTATAAAATTTATATCGCGAGAAAGATCCTAAAAATTCCTTTAAAATGAAATCTTTTTCGAACCTTTAACTCGATTTTCTGATTTTTGGGGAATTTTTAAAGATTAATTTTTAGAATTTAATTTATTAAACGCTGGTCACGTGATTTCTTTTTCTGGTAGTTTAAATAAATTTATCGTCACGTGCATAACAACTAAATAGACAAAAAAATATTTTTTTCTTGCTAATGCGGCAGACGATAGGACATTATTTTGTCTATAAAAATATCCCTTACGATTTTTTTATAAATATATATATATATATTTTTCTACATCAATTGTATATATTGATCATCGCATTTATTATAAATATATATATTTATTTTTTTTGGCATTAATTGCATACATTGACCGTTGTATTTAATTTGAATGTACTCCGTAGCGAAGCGCGGGTTTTCAGCTAGTTTAATATAAAGCTATAATAAATTAAATGATAAAATGAAAAGAACAAAAACAGTCACTTTTAATCCCCATATCTCAACATATACTCTGTATTGCGATGATTTCTGTTACCAAAGATGTTACTTTTAGAGTAGTGTATTTGCTGATTGTTTGTGGTAATTTTTTCTAATAATTATGATATTGAACGTCAAAACATATCTTGGGCGACGATGCATATTTTTTATTGATTTATCTATCAAGTTTTTAATTGCTTGTTCCATATGAATCAATGAAAAAATAGACAACACAGACACGTTATTCCCTTACACATCTGTCCAGAAGAGGTAAATGAGAAAATTTCCCTTGATGCTAAAAATGTTGTAATTATTTAAATTCGTGAAATCGCTAATCATTTAGAACAGGGGTTTCCAACTTACATGTGTCCAAGGGCCGCAATCGAAAACACCTGTCTAGTGGCGGGCCGCAATTTAATCAGGACCATACCCAGGACATTTTTTTTCTTGAGAGAGGGGGATTTGGAGGATTTGTGCAAAGTATGTACTATGAAATTTTTAAAAATTCGAGGATGAACCTCCAACAACGAGCTTGATTATAACTGGCCAACTTTCGTTAAATTACACAGACACACACAAAAAAGTCAAATAAGAAGTGGGTATGTAAATAAGAAGTGGGGGGGATGAAATAGAACATGAGTGGACACCCTACTTTTCATGGAATGCGAGGAAAATCAATGTTTTTTGTAAATGAACAGCATTTGAAAACAATAAAGATTTTTACAAAAACATTTTTCGTTAACTAAAAATATCTAAATTGATGCTGCAAATTATTTTCCTAGAAGTCTTCGCGGGCCACAAAAAAAGGCACCGCCGGCCGCATGCGGCCCCGGGCCACCAGTTGGAAACCCCTGATTTAGAATCATTCTACACCACAAGCCGTAATTGTTGACAGCCAGACCCTAATCTACGTATCAATTAATCAACTCTGAAAGAGGAATTAATTATACCGCATTCCTTTACCCCTTTTTTGAATATTATGCAAAAGGTTATGTTATCAATAACGTTGCTATAAGATTGCATAAGCAAGTTTTTATGCCTTAAAATTATTAATAGAGGAATATTTTTTGAGTCTTTTATTTTAAACAACGCAACATCCTTTAATTATTTCGGCGATTTTATCACAAAAAGGATATTTCACTGAAGTGACAAACGTTTGAGGAAAAAAAGAAAAAAACTGTTCTGCAGTATGGTAACAGTCTCTGCTTTAAAACAACGGTTTTTCAGGTATCATTAATAATAATTATCGGTTATCTGGTGAGTCGATAGTTCCGTGTTTTACATCATTAATACACTTAAAAATGTGCTGTGTGGTGTATTGAATTACAGAGTAACGTTCAGTTTGATGGAAGTTTCGTTCGGTTTTTTTTATTGCGTAGCATTAACGAGAGCTATTTTGATATCGGATTTTTTTTTGCCGTACATCATTTTGCTACTGGATGGCATAAAAGACATTTATAATGGATCTGACTTTCATGCTCGTTTTGAAAAGACTACCATTTATGTCGAGGAAATGACGTTGTAGTTTAAAATGTTTGATATCTCTAATGAATAACTTTGCGTAAAATGAAACGAAAGTAATAGACTCATGACTAGACACTAATAAATTATTTTATCGAGATTGTTACTTTTTCTAGAATATCAATTGAAGTTTAGATAAATAATCCTTCAAACAATGATTCGATTATTATTGGCAATCTTAAAACGGGAACATCACACGAAGAATCTTTCATAAAGAATATCCACATTAGAATTAACCATATTCATCAAAGAAATAACTCACAACAAAGGTCACGTACGGTATAAAACTTTATAAAGATATAACGAATCATACAAGTTCAACCAATTGCCGTATATGAGAATAGTTATAAACATAATAAAAAATGCACAACAAAACGCTGAATCCTTACAAGAAAAGACCACATAATAAAACTTTAAAACTGAAATGGTGTTATAAAAACAGATAAAAAACCCAACATATGTAATTAGATTAACCAGCGAGCACTCGCGCCCAATTTCGAACACGAGAACTCGCGCCGGGTATCTCATACCCTAGTTCATTTCTGCTATTTAAATATCAATTAATATTGTTCATATGCAAACCTTACGTAACTAAAGAACGTAAAATAATAAATTAAAGATTTTTAGTGAATTTTAATAATACTTACATTTTTTATAGACAATTTTTATAAACTACATACTGATGTTGAACACAGACATTTTCCCCATTTCTGGTGCATAAACTGTGTTTTTCTGTCCTTATTCCTTGGGGAAATTTAACATCGTTTATATTTTGTCTTGAGTTTTCTTGCAGGCGGTTCACTATTTGGGATTTCCAGTTCCACTGAAGTGCTTGAATAAGTTGTTTTTGTTTGAGACACCATCATATTTAGCATGTTGCTATCGAAGAGAACATTCCATGCATCTACGGGAGAGGCGACATCCCTTGAATAATGTGTATTACCTGGAAGCTTGCTAATTACGGTCCTTGAAGGCTTCCTTACATTTTGCCTGGTAATTTGTTTTCAGCCATTTTGTAATTTTATCTTTACCAATATAAAAATCGACTGTTGACAGTGAACTTTTATCTTCTGTTTCTGTCTCAATTTCAGTAGAAGAATCGTGATTGCTACAATATTCTCCCTCCTTAGAGGCATCATTATCTTCGGATAAAGGTTCATCATCACTAGAAACAGTCTCTAAGAGGTGTCGCAATTGTTTCATTTCCTCGTCGTAATTCAAAAAGCGCTCCATGATGCACTAAACTAACAGAAAAAAAGGACAGATTTGACTGACGCGAGGACTCGCAAGGGTATGACATACCCCCGAAATATTTTTGTCAAAACCTATTTTTATAGCAGAAAAGGTTTTAACCCGCTGAAAGAATGTGATATTGAATACAGTTACACGAAATATTGGCCTACTCCGATAAGAAGATAACAAAAACATTGAATGAAAATGGATTGGGCATGTCATACCCGGTGCGAAGGCCGAAACTAAACCTATGAAGGTTTAGTTTCGGCCTTCAGTATAGTTACAAGAAAAAAATAATAAAGACTGAACCTTATCTTCTATTATAACGAAGTCTCAAGATATTTTTGCCGTAATACTCATATACAGAAGTGAGAAATTCAAAAATACAAAACAAAGTCGTTCATATCTACAGACAGACAGACTAGAAAGAATTGACGTCCTAAACATTTAATAACTATTTTAAATACTCGTATTACGAGCAACATACTTATTTATAAATTAATTGAATTGACTTTATAAATCATATCCCCGCTGTTATACAAAAGATTTTCGTGGTAACTTAAACTAACAATTGCATTCCTTTAAACTTTTTCAAAATCTAAAATCGGTCTGTTTTGGCCAGACAGTATTGTGTCTATGTCTCTTGATTAGGGAAAATGAACTGACGTAAGCATTTTAGAAAGGCTTGTTATGACTGAGAAGATTTTCGATATATTGATGGGGCATACAGAAAGGATATTTGCTTGAGAAAAAAACAGGTTGGCCAAGTCTTCAATAGAAAATGATATATACACAGAACAATTTTCAGAATGGAGCAGATAAAAAGAGATGCTAAGCAATTTGATAACTAATAAGAAGGAGAGAATTGATTAAAATAAAAGTTGCAACACGCTAAGAGGAAATAAAATAGAAAATTTAAAATTTTAATAATGTACGTAAAATAAAAAAATCCTTTTCAACTATTTAACCTATGTTTCCTTTTTCCATGACTAATAGTTAAAAAATTAGATAAAAAATTAGAGTCAGTTCAATAATTTTCTCTGATTTGATTGTGCTTTATTATTTCATATATTCAGCATTACATCCTTGATGGTCCGTTAGTATAAATGTATTCTTTCATACATTGACACCTTTTTAATCAACAGCCAAAGATGTTAAATAAAATTTTATGTTATGAACTTATTTGAAATTGTTGTTTCAATCAATACTGTACAAGGTTCATTCGGAATTTCTCTAAAAATTTCGGCAATTTAAAAGTTTTGAAAAAATGGCATTTAGACTCAGGAATTTTTATATTTGGCGCTATAGTAATGTTACAATGACGTAACTTTTAGGATAGAATTGGCTGCTGTTTCGCCATAACCGTCACTTACGGAATTGGGGTGTGTACGCATCTTTTATTTTGCATTAGGATTTTGTGTGCTTGCATGTAAGGTTCGTTGAGCCCATACTGTAAGTTGTGCTTGTCTATTCATTTTCTTTTTGACTTATTGCTTCCTTGGGGGACTCGGGGGCCTTGGGATGTGTTTTGGACTTACCTGCATCCTATTCAGAAAGTTCCCTTTGAGGTAACTGATATGGTTAGGATCCCTGATGACGAGACCTGTCGGTTACCTCTGTTGTTTTATGGTTCAGTTCCGGCACTTATACAGAATCTTGCCGTTGGTGCGTGGATGCCCAGAGTGCTTGATTTCTGATTGTTTCTTGTCTATATTCGTATTATTTTTTATCTATCTCTGTTGGATTATTTATTTGTTTTTTTCATTATGGGGATATGAAGCTTCAGCGCTATCCTCTATTGAAAATGTTTTCTTTGCAGGGTATGTTTTATGTTAAAGTGATTTAGCAGTCTATGCTTGAATTTTAATTTTTGTTTATTTCTATTGTTTTTATTATACGTTAATTCGGAAGGATCGTGGATGACATGTCATGGATAACATGCCTAATATGATAACGCTTAGAAATCTGCAGTATGATTATCCGAAGCATTGTTTGTGGGATTGAACCTCAGTAGTCACTTTTATTAACTTCTTAGTAAAATGGCTACTAAGCCATTTCTTTATTTCTTTGAAAAAATTACCGAGATGAAATCCAAACGTTTTTTTTAAGCATACAGCAAACTGATGGTGCATGATATCCTATATTGTTCCGTTTTCTGGTTTCGATGGGATTGAATAAAAAACTCTTCAGAAAGGGCACACAAGATAAAATTTATTATTTTCTCTAAATTCTTCAGGCGCATACACAATTACTGACAGAAACACTTCTTAAAGATCTTATAAGCTTACAGGGGCAGTTCAAGTCCAGAATTTTTTTTTTTTTTTTTTTTTTGGGGGGGGGGGGCAACGTCGGCCTTTGGGTTATATATATATATATAACAGAAATAAGCATCGTTTCATCTTAATTATAAACTCATTTACAATTAGGTCTACTATTATATAATTTTAGGCAATTTTTAGAATTTAAATTAGTAAATAATGATACGTGGTTTCTTTTCTTTTAATTTTGCGTCACGTGCATAACAACGAAATAGACAAAAACAATTTTTTTCTTGCTAATGCGGCAGACGATTGGACATTATTCAAAAAAATATTAATATACAGTAAAAGAAATGTTCCTCAAACTGTACTATATTAACTGTACTATATTCTTTAGTATGTTCTATTAGATTTTATTTGAATATTTTCTTCTACATTATTTTGTCTATAAACATATCCGTTATAATTGTTTTTATAAATATATTTCTTCTTTTTTTTTACATCAATTGTATACATTGATCGTCGTATTTATTATAAAAAAATAAATAAATAAATTATATATGTATGTATATATATATTACGTATGTATATATATAGCACTTTATATATAAAAGGCAAAGTCTGTGTGTGTGTGACCGAGTTTTTGTCTGCTCGCGGCGCAGCGCAAAGACGGTAGGTCGGACAGTCTTGAGATTCGGCACGAAGATGCCTCCCGAGGTCTCATTATGCACCTCGAAGCCCTTTTTTCGATTTTTTAATTAGATTTTCCGTAATTAAATATTTAGTCGCGATTTGGAGCTCCCGGACGAGTAAAAGCTCCGTAAATCCTAACGTATCCGTCCAAGAATTTTTTTTTTCGGACGAGCCTATACGGGAAAGATGGCACTATACGGAAATCACAATTAAAATTGTCTGTCTTAATTTATCGATTAATTGTGATTTTTTTTCGATCGCCTGTACGCACCCGTTTTTCGGAAAAAAACGCGATTTTTTCCGTGACCCTTTTTTCCAAATTGTCGAATCGATACGTAAATGTCGTTACATTTTTACGAAATTTTTATCTCAGAGACCCTAGACATCACAGTTTCGAAAACCAGAACCAAAATTAATTTACAAATTGTAGTTATTTTTTAATAATTTATTTTATGATTCGGAAACTCTTGCGAGAAATCTCATTTCGGAGATTTCGTTCTTCATTTCCGGACGAAGGTGAAGCGGGTGAAAATAGGAGAAAAACCAGTTTTTCGACGTCATGCACGTGATGTGTTGGGGCGTTTCTTTTCTATGAGGGATTGTGTGGTTAAAGGAAATCGATTACTATTGCAGTGATAATCGATTAAAAAATCACATTTAGTAATGCCATAATTTTTTTGGCCAGCACTTAGTTAATATCATATAATTTGTGGTGTATTTGTGGAAAAAATCTATGAAGATTTCAAAGAATCTCAGCATGTGGAGGATGTGATATATTAGCTTTCAAGGAAATCGATTACTATTGCAGTGATATTCGATTAGTAATCCTATGTCAAAAATTTTGCCAAAATGTGCCAGAAAGGATTAAATTTATATGGGTAAAATAATGTATCATGGTGAGGAAAAGGATGACAGCGACACCCATTAACAAAGGGTTAAGGCTACTAAAAAATTGGTAATTACATTACCCGAGCAACGCCGGGACGGGTACAGCTAGTATATATATATATATATATATATTTCATTAATTGCATATATTGACAGTTGTATTTAATTTCAATGTACTCCGTAGCGAAATGCGGGTTTTCAGCTTATAAATAATAAAAAATAAATTTCCCAATTCAAATATTCTCATTCTTTCTGTGAGCTAGAATAGAAACACACTTTTACTGCTCATACACGGATCACCACAACAAAACGCCACCTACTACTGCCCTCGTATTCACCCCCAGCTACGCAATCATGCTAATACGCATTGTATACGAATATGAATTGTATTGAAGCCAAGATTTGTTGAATTAGTAATTCATAACCTCGTGTCTATTATCAGAAAAAGAAAAGAATTTGGAGTCAATTTTCCTCTCATTAAACTGATACGGCTGAACAAAATCAATGAAATATCTTTAGCCATTAGAAGCTCTAAGCATATTTCTTTTAAAAGACAGCAAACAAGACGCTATTATTTCGAGTTTTTTTCTTTTTTGCTCGGAATCTGTTTTTCTAAAATAAGGGTTTTTGTTTAAATCAGCTAATAAATAACAATTTTCTCCAGGCAGATGAGCTCTTTTGTTCGTAGTTGTTTCTAACTCCTATAATTTCTAAGTCCCATCTATTAAAAAAAAGCTGGATTTTATGAAAGAAGTCTTTCAACTGAGAAAAAGTTTATCATTATTCGCAAAAGAAAAGATTCTTCTTGCGAAATCTACAGATTGTAAGCAGAGATTTATTTATATAAAAGACATTATTTTGGAAGAATAATAGTGATGTGGTGTTCATACATTGTGAAATAATTTTTTTTTTTCAGAATTAGCCAGTCAGTGATGGAACGGCAAAGGCTTTGAATTTAGGGCGAGCTACTGAGGGGTTTGAGTCCTGTATTTGGCGTTGATATTTGTAGCTGTTCCAAATCACCATCTAATTGAATTGTTTCCAGTATGTTTAATACTCGTGTAGCAAAAGTGGATCGTTAGAGTTGTTAAACACCAGGCCTCCGAGCGTTAACAGCTTAAGGGAAATGGGAATTTATGTGAGAGTAAAATACGACGGTATTTACTGTTGTTTCTTTTATTGCCAATTATGGTGTTTTTTTGTGTTGCTCGTTTGAAAAAATCTACCAGGTGACTTAACTCCGGCAGGGAGTGGGGGGTGTGAAAAAAAATAATTTCAGGTAGTAACGAAACTATCGCGGGTTATTAACATAGGATTACTTATCATTGTTTACCTCTTTTGCATGTGTTATGTATATATGTATCTATCTATACTCACACACACACACACACACACACACACATATATATATATATATATATATATATGTCAGATCCGGGAGTAGAAACAAATTCCAAATGTCCAGGGGTAATTTAAGAAACTAAAAGTTCGATTACCGACAATAATTTATTTAAAGTTGGATATGTGGGCACATCACATGAAACCACAATATGACAGAAAATATAAACACTGATATAGTTCTAGCAGTCATAACAATTGTATGTAGCCCGCTATGTCTACATACGCCAGCTTCCACTCGCCGACTGTCCAAATGCGTAGACGCTCACTCTGGTTCTGCGTACAGCGCCCTCTGGTGGATTTTTCATCCTACACACACACACACACACACATATATATATATATATATATATATATATATATATATATATATATATATATATATATATATATATATATAAAGCATACAAAAGAAAATACCGTTTTTAATTTCCAAATTCTTTTTATATTCCTTGGTCGTAAGCAATTGCTTGGTCGTAAGCAAACTAATTTCGATTTCGTTTTAAGAATTGAGCGTAACCTAAAAGCAATAGTAGGTAATCAATATATAATCCCCCAAATCCCCAGTCTCGTGGGTGCCAAATCTTATATAACCGGCCAGGATATCGAGCCCAGAAATCTCCTCTGTCCAATCAATGCAGAGTTCAAGGGTCATGTGACGACGACCTTATGAAGTTTTTAAAAGACCCACCAAGGTTTTGGCCGGGGATTTGCTGAATTGTCGTTGCCCCGATAACTGGTAACAGTGGAGGCAATAAAGTCCTTGCTCGAGATTTGACGTGTTTTCTGTGTGTCCGGGGCTGGAGGGGTCCGTAAAAGACTTTTAAGAGGGCCTTAGAGTGCCTCAAACCGACAGCGAACTTCACCGGCCAACTACATTGTTATGCGCGGGAATTATGTTGACTATGACGAACTAGATCATTTCTGTGACGCACGGCCGGCAATCAACACCTTCCTCCCTCGCCGCTTCCCATGCTGTTACTTACTTACTTACACACACACACACACACACATATATATATATATATATGTGTACACACACATATATATATATATGTGTACACACACACATATATATATATATATATATATGTCTCGGCATATCGACTCTCGGCATGCAAGGCCACCTGCCTTCGCGCACACTCGTTATGCCCGATTTAGCTCAGTTCATGTAGGTCTGTCGTGGTGTAATTTCGCTCACTATGCTCTCTCGCAAAAAATTAGCGGCATTTTTTGTTGTTTTACAATTCACTCAATATCGTTATTGTTTTGCTCCTTTAATTTGTTTATAAGAGCACAATTATTTCGTAACTTTAAATATACGTTATGAACGCGAAATAGTGTAAAGTATCGAATTCAGAGGCACAAACTTACTCATAAACATATGTTTTCGATATTTGTAGTAAGTTTCTTAAAATTTTCTAATCTTTTTAAATAAAGCTTAAATGGTTATTTATTTGCCGATATAAATTCAAGTATCCATACTCTTCGCTTTAAGTATACACACAATAAATCATATTAAAGCTAAAAAAAACTAAAAAAAACATATATTCTTTAAATTCAAAATTCGAATTCGAATTCGGTCGTAAGGAACTATGTTGAATTATTTAGCGTTCTCCTTAAATTTCAAGTAAGTGATATTAAAGTAATAGTGCGTTTTAGGCATAAACATTTTCTCCCCTCCACAAAGAAAAAAAATTGTCTGTGATTTTCTTTTAAATTAGATGCCCTGATTTTATAAACCACTAAAAGTGGTTTTACTCTTTTACTTTAAGTTTTAAAGCGCAATTATTTCGTTACTTTATGTATGTGATTTTGAAATATGTTGTATGAAAAGTATCGAATTCAGACACTCGAAACTGCTAATTAATGTGTCTCCAATATCTGTAAAGAAATACTTTTAAGATCCCTAAACCATTTGTAAAGCCAATTGAAATGTTATTAGTTTTTCGATATTTCTTAAATTACTAGTGGTTATCCCGTCAAAAATGACGTGTTAATTTTAATTTTTATCAATTTACATCTGCAAAGTCAATATTATTTGTATACTTCTAATAGCTTCTCTACTTTTTTTATTAAATTATACACATTTTTAATTAATTAAAATTATGCAATATCAGCACTATTATGATCCATTTAAGATGCAATTTTTTAAAAATTGAAATAAAATTTGAACACCACATAATAGCATCACTTTACTTAATTCTATTACGCTAAATGATTAATACATTAACTGCGGTGGAAAAATTTAACTTAGTTGTTTCATAATTTTGGTTCATAAATGAACCCGCGTCAAATATAAACCATTGAGGTGTTCGGTATGCAAAATGTTACAAGTTGAAAAATATTTTTATATATTTTGATCGAGAGGAAAGTATAATCTATATATATAACAGTTCCGTAACTGACTGACTGACATATAACACAGAGACCAAACCGCTGGACCTAAAGGGCTGAAATTTTGCATGGCGATTCTTATTATAGTGTAGAGGTGCATTAAGAGAGATTTTTGAAAAATTCTTCTTAGATTTTTTTAAATTAAATTTTTAATCTGTTTAATAACTTTTTTGAGTTTGCATTTAAAATAATAATTTGAGGGTTATAAAATTTATATCACGAGAAAGATCATAAAAATTCCTTTAAAAGGAAATCTTTTTCGGATTTTTAACTCCATTTTATGATTTTTGGTGAATTTTTAAAGATTAATTTATAGAATTTAATTTATTAAATACTGATCACGTGATTTCTTTTTCTGGTACTTTAAATTGATTTATCGTCATGTGCATAACAACGAAATAGACAAAAAAATATTTTATTTCTTGCTAATGCGGCAGACGATTGGACATTATCCAAAAAATATTAAAATACAGTAAAAGATATGTTTCTCAAACTGTACTATATTCTTTAGTATGTTCTATTGGATTTAATTTGAATATTTTCTTCTACATTATTTTGTCTATTAAAGCTTAATTTCAATTTATTTTATTTTTAAAACGCAATAATCACAGTACATTTGAAAATGGCATCAAAAAGGAAAAAGCGTTCCAGGCAGAGAGATAGATCTGTGCTATTATTAGGATTATACGAATTCTTGTTTTTATGTAAGATAAAAAAAATAATATACCCCAGTTTTATAAACCACTAAAAATAGTTTCACTCTTTTGGTGGGAAGTTTGAGCTTATTTTAAAATTCCAGAGTGGGTTCAAAATCTTCAAATAAGGCCCATTTTTACTTTCTAAATATTTTGGAATAAAAAATTAAAACCTGAAACTCCTCGCTAGGTGTCTCTATGAAACTTTGTACAGGTTTCCATTGTTTTTTTAGAGTTAAAATTCTGAAAATGTTTCCCCGAAGCAAAAGTTACACCAAAATATTAAACTTTTATTTTGCCGTTTAAAAATTTATTCAACAAAATTTTTATAAATCCTTAAGATAACTTATCTGGTAACCTTCCCCGTGCACTAAAGGAAAAAAAAAGTATGTAAATAGTGCCGGTTCGGAAAATTTATTAGCGGAATCAAAAATTTAGTATTTAAAAACAAAATTTTAAATATTTCAAGAATTTAACATATCCACAAGATATAAATATAATTGGAAATATTATTGGAATAATCTTCTGATTTAACCTTCCATAGGCACGGTAATTTTCTATACAGTTCAATGAACGGTATTAAAAATTCGGGATTAAAGAATAATTTTTCAACTTCCATTTTGTTCGAAAACAAGCGGTAAACTAATAGAAACTAAAGCCGGCGAACCTTCAGGCGTCTGGTATCTCGCGTCCAGGACCCCACTCACGGAGACTTTTGGCGCCAGGAATTTGGTCTGGACTGAGATTCCAGACACCAGATTTTTGTCATCTGACGTCTCACCAAGACACCCCACTGACGGAGACTTTTGGTGCCCCAGATACCAAAAGTCCGTCGTCCCAGATGACGGAAGTCTACGTGAGTGGCCGGCTTAACGCCTGTATAACTTCCGGGTGAATGTCTGTTTTCTGTCGCTACGAGACGGAAGTGCACATGTCACGCGCAGTGACGCCCCCAGGGGGGGGAAGGGGCCCTGCCCCCGAAAGAAACAGAAATTGCATTATGAATATTGATTTTGCATTATAAATATTTTTTTCCATTCATCTCACCCCCCCCCATGCATTATAAAAATTTTTATCCGTTCATCTCGGCTCCTCCCCCCTAAGAAATAATCCTGGGTGCGCCACTGGTCACACGGCTTTGCCAATTCATTGTCATTAACGTGTGCATCGCTTTATAAATTTATACAGCCCACATTCGTTGTTTTTATTTAATTATAAACGCCCAGAAACCCCCTAACGCCAAAACAGGTGGGTATAATGCAAAAGTGTAATATTTTTTTTTATATATCTCTAAAAGAAAGATAATTTTGTCTGTCAGTTGTCCGTTTCGTATTTATCATTTATAAAAAAGTAACGATCTTAAGTCTCAGATACTCGGACTGTATACTGGGAGTAATAACTGCTCAGAAAAAAACAAAACAAAACATTTGTTGATCAACAATGTGTTTTATATGATTATTGATTATAAAATGTAATAACATGCCATACTATTTATGAAAATCCCCAAACGATATCTATTAATATTATGGTAATTGATGTGATACTAATTGAGGGGTAATTAGTATATATTGACCCCAGTGGCCCGAAGTAAATTTGATTTCCGATATGAATGATGACGCCATTTACAACAGTGACATTTTATCTGATGTCAAAAGCGGTCGAAAATATTTAAATGTATTTAAACATATCGCTTTTTAATTGACATAACTTCTTAATTGTTTCATTAACAGAACGGTTGTCTCTTTTAATCTAATTCGTTTCGTTACCAGCGTCTCAAAAATATTTTTCTGTGAGAATATGCTGTTCGTTCTTTCCTCGGGCTATTGAGAATTTTAAGAGCTGGATCATTCAAGCTCACAGAGAAAGAATTAAAGAATAAGTTCTAGAAAACTACTGCTCATGCGTGAAAATTAACCATTAATACTTCTTTTTTAGCCTAATAAATAAACCACGGTAAACATTTCAATAGAAACATACTCATAATTTCATGACTTCGCATTTTTGTTGAATGCTGTCATCTTGCTAAAATTTCACATCCTAGCAATCAGGTTGTATCTCAACTAAGTTATTAAGTCCTAGTGCCTATGAATCAATACGCAATGTCCATTGAAATGTGTGTGTTTTAGAGTTCCATTAGGTTGACAGATATTTCATGGTAGCCCTGACTAATCGTTTACAAACCATAGAATACGGATATTGATTTAGTGCAGTGCTTTGGCTATATTGATGCGTTTACTTCGACTATATTGATGTCTACTCGTGATTTACGCCTCTTCACAGTATACGAACTCATCGGATTTAAATAGATATGGCTCGTTATATCATTACTTGTTAGATCTGTTTAGAGTAATTCCTTTCGTTAAAATAGTATCGTAGTTCAACGGATGAAGTCAAAATAATTAAAAAATATATTTAAATTTAGTACACCGTCATTTAAAACGAGATTCTTTGGTTTATTTTAAAAGAATATGCTTATGAGGCTTTAATATATAGTATATATTTTTCGAACCGCATATTTCGTAGTTTATTACCGTAAGGTTCAAACATCTTATTAAATAGAATCATTAACCCCTTCCTTCTCGTTCCCCTCAAAATTTCGAGGTGAGGTTTCTTCTATTTCTCGTGCCCGTGATATTTCCGGGCTGGAGTGATTAAAAGTAACGCACACACAAAAAAAATAAATAAATAAAACGATCCATTTCATTTACCCTGAAAACAATTTATTTCTTATTTTACATACCAGATGGCAGCACCAGACCATTTATAATGTAATTGGGGATATTTTTTTAAAACTAGATGTGGCAGATCAAGAAATAAATGGGATCCTCCGGAAAAAATAGGTACTTTTATTACCGTTTTCTTGAAAATTATGCCATCGTTAAGGGGTTAACGATAATTCAAAGATTTTCCATCCCTATTAGCTCAGGGTTCTTCAATTTTTTTTCCAATGCGGAGGCACTTGTCGTCAAACATTCGCCTATACTACGCCGCAATTTTACTGCCCACTTTATTGTAGGAGCACCATATAGGTGGACAGCATTACCCCACATGAAGGGACGACACGAACGGAGACATGTTTTGTGGCGCGATGCCAGGATTCGATCCGAGCACCGTCAACCAGCGCTCTGTACCACTGGGCCGCCACAAGCCTTAGGTTCTTCAATTCTCTTATATTTGATATTATAGAAAAGTTATCTGGTCATGCTATTTATAATGGTTGACTGTTTTGAGTAGGGCATCTTTTGTTTCAAGGAATCAGCAGATTGGGATCCGAGTCTTAAAATATTAATAATTTGAAACGTTTCAAACCCATTCCAAACATTGTACTGGAACCTGCAAACAAAGGCCAGCGACTTAATGTATCAGCCGTTATCTGTCACTTGCACTCATTGAGTAAATATTTATGAATGGCATGCTTAGAAGTATTGCACCTAAACTAGCAATTATATAACTACCTAAAATAATTCATAAATTTGTGAAACAAACGTTCAAACTTTAAATTTTTCCTATTGCCCATAATTATACTTTTGTACTATATTTTAATATTCAAGCAAAAGCATAGTCTTTCAGCAATTTCCGAACTCATTTTGCCTTAAACTGAATTAACTTAAAATATCTATTTCTCATTTTCTATCATATTAGTAATTTCCACAAGAAAGCTCAAATATTAATTATTATAGGATAATTTTATAAAAGTAGTCTCTTGCATTAACTAGTAACTTATTAATCCTATGGAGCTTTGAACAACATTTTACTATACAAGCTCACTTCATAAAGAAGGGGCCCGGAAAATAGAGTGGCTTTATTTGCTTACGATTCGTAACGAATTTGTCCTCTAATAGATACTTTATGGAATTCGAGTACCTGACAATGAAATAATAATGACATGAACTATACCGATGAACAATAATTGAGTTCCTTTATTTTTTTCTTCATTGTAACAATAGCTCCATTAAACGTCGGTGGAATTGAACTATTTTTAAGCTTCCTAACTCTACATTAGTAGCGTAAGGTAGCATATACACTGCTGGCCACTGTAAATGCAACACCCTGAAGGAAACATGCAAATAACATGAAATTTACAACATGCATTAGCGGAGTTGAGATATGCAAATGATTAGAATTTCAGCGCAGACGCACATCACTCGCGCCTGTGGCGCCACTTCAAAGCGCTATTTAAGGCTTGGAGATTTCGACGATTTCAAGTTCAGCAATTGTGTTTTTCTTGTGATTTTTTCAAAAAAACGATCAATTATGCCTCGTCGAAAACAGCGATCATCTTTTGATCAAGTATCCGAGGTCGACAGAGGAAGGATAGTGGCCTACCGAGATTGTGGATTATCTTTCAGAGAAATCGGTAGTCGTGTTGGACGAAACCAAACAACTGTAATGCGGATATGTGATCGTTGGATGCAGGAGGGTACGACGGACCGGTGTGTTCGATCGCATCCACCTCAGCGCACCACTTCACGTGATAACAGGCAAATTGTGCGCATGGAAGTGACGGATCGCTCAGTCACATCACGAACCATAGCACAGCACATGCAGTCTGTAACGCATCATCCAGTGTCTGCGCGTACCATTCGACGCCGTTTACAGCAGAATGGTCTGTCCGCAAGACGTCCATTGCTTTGTCTACCCTTGACGCAGAACCACAGACGTCTCCGCCGCCAATGGTGCGATGACAGAAGGATGTGGACGGCAGAATGGAATGAAATTGTCTTTATTGACGAGTCACGCTTCGGTCTGCAACACCACGATGGTCGCATTCGAGTCTGGAGACACCGTGAAGAGAGGATGCTGAACAGCTGCGTTATGCACCGCCACACTGGTCCTGCACCGGGTATTATGGTATGGGGCGGTATTGGATATCACTCTCGCACACCTCTAGTATGCATTGCCGGTACTTTAAACAGCCAGCGCTACATCTCCGAGGTGTTGCAGCCAGTTGTCCTTCCTTACCTTCAGGGCTTTCCCACAGCAATATTTCAACAGGATAATGCGCGACCACACGTGGCACGCATTGTCCAACGGTTCTTCGTCAATCGCCAGATTGAATTGCTTCCCTGGCCACCTCGCTCTCCGGATCTTTCGCCGATAGAAAACATGTGGTCCATGGTTGCTCTACGATTGACCCAGATTCCATCCCCAGCTGCCACATCAGATCAACTTTGGCAACGTGTGGAAGCTGCTTGGTCTGCTGTACCCCAACAACTCATCCAAAGTCTCTTTGAATCAATGCCGAGGCGTGTGGCATCTGTGATCTCCAAGAATGGCGACTACTCTGGCTACTGATTTTGGCAGGAACCACACTTCACAGAAGTCTATAAATTTAATCATTTGATACTTGGTCAACATGTTATCTACAAAATAAATTTTGTTGTGATATCTGTTGTCTTTCTTGGTGTTGCAATTTGGGTGGCCAGCAGTGTATATTAGACCTGATATTAGACCTGATACTGAAATATATATTGATACTGGAATGATTATTACCTACTCTGACTGTCTATTAAATCGAGATGTGTAAACTTCAAATATCCGTCCAGATCATTGGTATGCAAACTGAGGGTCGAGTAAAAAAATATGGACTGCGGATGAAATTATCAGATATCGCAGATAGTTTGAAATAATTTTATTTCATATTAAATGATTTAAATAACAAATATATTTTTAATTTATATATATTTGGGCACAGAGATACGAACACAGACTCAAAAAGAAGCGTTTTATATATGGTTTAGGTGGTAGCTATATACAGAGGGGCAACTATTGTAGCGTTTTGATCGAGGTAGCAATGGAATCAACTAATGTACAACCAAGTAAATTAAAAGAGTTACTTTATTAAAAAACAGTTGATGAAGAGTGATGCAACGGAAATAAGGTTACGGGAACAATTGCAATTTAGATAGTCTCTGAGTCCGTTAGGATGAGTTGCCAGATGAGTTCGTTTAACAAATCATTATCGAGTCCGACAGGGCCCTCGATTAACTTTTACTGCAGAGCGGATGACTGCGAGGTAAGTATCTATAACCAGGACGATCGGGACAGATATCTCGTCTTGAGATACCTTCCAAAAATAAAACCAAGCTTCCTAACTGAAGCTGAAAATTCTCTTCTTGAGATTAAGACAGCGGACTTCACAAGTCCGCGTTATAGCTTTTCTCGACCCAGGATGGTTGGAGTAGTTCTCTCAGCTCAGGAGATAGCTAACTAACTAACTTCTAAGATCTTTCGTCTCATCTTCGACTTTGGCGCTCCATCCAGAGAACTCGTCTCTCATTGGCTCTTCTAACGGTGATGTCATTTTTGAGGCTTTTTATTTGCGGAAACGCAAGCTGCAATTCTTGCATCTTGGGGGGGCTGTCTTGCATCATTAATATGACGAGACGTGGCGAATTCCTATTCAGCCCAAGTGTCACTTTTTGGAGACAGGCTGGCGTCTCTTTTCTTCCGAGTGCATCATCACCTACTACACGTACAATGGAGGCTGGTCTGCTGGTCGTTAGCGATGTAAACGGTGTTAACGGCTGTGGGGATTTTAATTAATGTGCGGATTATTTTAATTCGTCACACTATGGACAGTTTTAAATTTAAAAAATAAAGTTACACATTGCTGTCGGGTCCCTTGCCTTGTCGTATTTCATCATCCGTTCAGAGGCGTTCTCATGACACGTTGGTCTTCCTTCACGTATGTCGACGAACTCCTCGCTTCTTCACAGAGGTCGCTATAGTTGGTTGAAGTCGGCGCTTGCGATATCTACACTTGACATATAATTACATATTTTTAATATTTTTATTTATACTTTTTATAAGTTTAAAATACATGTTATGATATTGTTAAAAATAAGGTTTTCATATAGACTTGTAATAAAAAAAACCACCAGAAAAAAATGTATTACTTTTTTTGACTAAAATAGAAAAGCTTTCGACTGAACTTTTTATCCTAAATGTATAACCCTTTCAGGCCCAGTAATCCAAAACGTAGCACATATATTAGACCTGTGGTACTGAAATAATTATTACCCACTTAATTGAGATGTATAAAATTTAAAACATCCGTCCAGATAACACCACGCTTTTTCACGGTTACGAAATACCATCCACTGGTCACCCAGTATTCCGGAAATCAATTCTTATTTTCAGCGTACACCTGATTCGATCACAGCAATGAATGTAGCGGTATCCCACTCTGAACAATTACGGAATAAAAGAACCAACATCACAGAGGAATTGGAAGAAGAGATCAAAATCTAAACTGAGTTGATGGATGACGATACAAAATGTTAAAAAGAACACATGTAAAGCCCCCAGGTACATCTTCAAACGATTGTTATGTTATCTCCGACAATATTATGTAATCTTGCGTGATCTTTGCGAGGTTTTTTTATTAAAGAGCGTTTTATACTGAATAGAAAAAAACTTCTTTCTTATCCTAAATGCGAAAATGTTTCCTTTGAAATCACTTAGGAATACTGTTACGTAGCAATTATTTTCATTTAAAAAAAGACTAGGGAAAAATGGATCTTGTAAAGTAAAAGACAATAATGATTTAAAAGCACGAAAGTACAAATCATAGTTTCTTTTCCTCTTAGATCATTAAAATGACCATTTAAAGGGAAATTCGACGATTCAGCGTATGAGAGGAAACCATCGATTATTCTTATCTTGCTACAAAAGAATATTTAAACAAATGGATGTGCCAAACGCTTTTCAGCTGCGGGAAAAGTTAAAGTTCTGTTAATGATTAGTATGGAGATTTTCAGAGCGATTAAAACTTTTTATGAATTCCTCTGCATTTAGAGCGCGAAAATTCATCGTAATCGAGAAAGTAAAATTAATAACTTCGAGCAAGAATATTTAATAATGATGGCTAAATAACTTCACAAATTTTATAAAATGTAGAACGTTTTGCTATAAAACAGTTATCATTTTGTACACTCAACAGTACAACTTACAATTATTAAATAACACTAGAAGAAAAGAAAATATAGTAAAACCTCCCTTATCCGGACTAACTGGGACCATAGGCAATCCGGACAATCGACAGTCCGAATAATCCGGGTAATATGGGTAATAAGGAAAACAAAACCCTTAACTAAGCAGAATTGCCGTTTATTACGATAAAATAAACTATGTTTTGTAACAAAATTACATAGTATTGTTTACAAGACATTAAACAATATAAAAATAACTTTTCTGAGTCAATCCACGTCAACGCCCTATGACAGTCTAGTAAAGCTTTCTTAAACGCAACAAAAAGCATTTTATTACGATAATTTATTGTGCAATCTGTGCAGGAAATGTACATTGAATCAAACTGAAAAGCGAATATTTGGTGTACTTATAGTTACATTCTTGATATCATAGTTGAAAATTATTATTTAACTAGAAGGTAACCCGTCATTTTGACGTCATAATGGAAAAAGTGTATGAAAGTTAAAAAATATCCCGAATTATCTAACAATATTGCATTTAATCCACACCTTGTAAAAGCAAATCCTTTCATTATTTTTTATTTATTTAGTTTTTCATGCGATTGGAGTAGTAGACTGCCATCCAGTTTTTTACAGCTCACTACGCGATATGAATACTTGAGCTACTTGATTCATTCACTTTCAAGTTTGTTTACTTTCAGAATTCATCGCAAAAGTAAACAGATTTTTAAAAACTGTTAAATATACAGCTAAAAGCATCCAATTTTTTTTAGTTCTGAATGTTTTATGGAAAAATAGGCTGAACAAACGTGATTTTATGGAGAAGATATTAGTTTTTAGGTAAGAAAAAATTCTGATCCACATCTGAAATTGAAATTAAGCCTAACCGGCTGTTTGTTTACTGAGGGCTTCAATTGAAAGATGAGTACAGCCCGGAAGTGTTATACAGAGACACCGGCTATTATATATATAATGTGAACATTAAATAAAAATGTCTACAAATCTGGATCCGGATTAACGAGGGCCTGATAAAAGAGGTTTTACTGTATCCAGCCTCTTTGTTCTCTGTAAATGCTAAAAAATGTTTGTATTTACAATGTGAGAGGATTGTATATCGAAAAGAAAAAGACAGCCTTCTATAAATCCTAATTCTGCTGCTTTGACAGGGTATTATAAGGATAGAGCTTCAACACATTTTACGTCTGCTAGAACAACTAAACATAACACCGAAATCACTCCACCTGTTTTTGGTAGCATTCAGTGCCCCTCTGTGATAGCATTTGAATAGAATGTCACCCAGTAATTTTTAGTCCATTCTTCTACTTTACATCTCCAAATATAAATTGTCGTATTTCTGGAATCTAATGTTAATATTGTTCAATTTGTCTTCCTTAAATAAGGGAATCATTTTTTTCTCTTCTTTCTGAACGAGGGTAGCTGTTCACCTTCGAGCCTGTTGGTATGGTATTCCGTATAAGTAAACTTCTTTTTAGAAAGATTGGTTATTGTTGAATCCTTCATTCGAAGTGAATTTAAGTGTTCATCCTTTTTCGAAGCGAAGTGAAATGTTCTATCAGTTAAGGGGACAGTGGACTTTCAAAATTGTGAAATTTGTCCAAAAATTTGATTTTTTTAATTTTATTGAATTTTGAAACTACGGACAAATAGGAATGTGCTTCAAAAAGAATTTTTAATTTTTGTGATTACTTTCGTAGTTATAGGCATTTGTATTTAATTTAGACATTATGTGGTTACTAATAGCAATAACTTTAAATGCTTTTTTCTCAAAATAAAAATTTTCCTGTCTTACGAATATTCAAACTGCTCCAGGCGCATTTCTAATTATCGTATTGCTTTGAAATTTAAGTTTTATATACTTAACTGTATATCAAATAAATCTTATTGAAAAAAATTATGCTTCATAGCTCAGAATTTCTAAATTTTGTACTTGAAAAGATCATTTATAGGTATTTTGCGTGATAAAAAGAGTGTTTTCACTATTACTATTTTTGTTCTCTTTATATTTTTAATGAATGCTTAAAATAAGCAATAAGTTTCATTGTTAGTTCTATAAGGTATCCTGTAAATAAAAATTACCATATTATAGGAAAAAGAAATGCGCCTGGAACATTTTTAATTAGGCCAATTTTTTATATAATTAATAATTCATAATTCATAAATTATTAATATTTCATCATTAAACTTTAACCACTTTTACATATCTATGGTACTAATCACATATTCAAATTTCAAGCAAATCCATTCAAAACAAAAAAAGTTGTATTAACAAAAAGGTCCACTGTCCCCTTAACGATTTAAAAGCAACGTGATTTTCGCCTATGCTATGCTTATCTGTGTAATGTTCCTCTGATGTGGCTCATTAGACTGTGATTAAAGACAATATTCTTTAAAATGGAGCTCTTTGTTCGTGTTCATTTCAAATTCATACAGTCCACTAGGGGAAAGTAGCTCCAGTTTATACAGGCATTATCCATCTTACTGGGTAAGTGATTTTAAGGTAGAAAGCCACTTTTAAAATCCTTCTCTTCATGACAAAAACGTGTTATTGGACACAATAACCTGTTTGGCATTGACTTTATAATGGTTCGATACTCCTGTTAAAATAATCAATGTCCATGAATATGTGTTGTTATAAACTATGATCTCCTTGTTGATCATGTGATCCTAAAATTATATGTCCATATCAAAACTCTCTTCTCCTCCTTTTAAATAGATGTTCTATAGGAGACGAGTACATCTAGCAATGTATAAAAATCTTAATAATGCTTAGTTATTTTTTTAAACTCCTCTGAACTTTTCTACCGTTGTCTTGAAACTACATAATTTTTATATATGTACCCTTTGAATAGTTGAAAACTTTACTAATACAAATAGCATAATTTTGAATTCATAGAAGGATATTTTCTTGAGCAACAAGGTTTCTTAGGCAAGAATTCACAGTTCGTTGAATGCATGGCTCTAAAAGTGGTTAAAACTCAGTTACGACTTGGAGACTAAAACTGGAAAAATAATAAGTACTGATTAGCGTCATTTAGAAATGTCTAGATTAAAAAATATTCTTGAGCTTCCTGGAAACGTTAACATCATAGGATGCCAGTCTTAATAGGGCAGAAAGAGCAGACATGAAGTAGTTTAGAGCTGACGCAAGTCTAGTGACGGGAAGTAGATAGACCGAATCAAGATGTAAACAATAAACTCAAATACTTATTTATCATTGAAAAAATGAAACAAACATACCACTTTTTTATTTATACGGGGCAACTTTGTCATTCAGTTTTTAATTCCAGATAAACTCTTTATTCTGTATATTCTTTATTCAGTTTGTGTTTTATTTTCCTCGAGAGATATTTCTTTTTACATAACATTTTATTTAAGAGAACAGTGGACCTTCAAACCTAACACTTTTTGTTTTGAATGGATTTGCTTGAAATTTGAATATGTGATTAGTGCCATAGATATGTAAAAGTTGTTAAAACTTAATGATGAAATATTAATAATTTATCAATTATTAATTATTAATTTTATCAAAAAATGGCCTAGTTAAAAATGTTCCATGTGCATTTCTTTTGCATATAATATGGTAATTTTTATTTGCAGGATAACTAATAGAACTAACAGTGAAACTTAGTGCTAATTTTAAGCGTTCATTAAAAATATAAAGAGAAAAAAATAATAATAGGGAAAACACCCTTTTTATTACGCAAAATGCCTATAAATCATCTTTTCAAATACAAAATTTAGAAATTCTGAGCTACGAAGCATAATTATTTTCAATAAGATTTATTTGATAAACAGTTAAGTATATAAAACTTAAATTTCAAATCAATAGGATAATTAGAAATGCGCCTGGAGCAGTTTGAATATTCGTATGACATGAAAATTTTTATTTTGAGAAAAACATATTTAAAGTTATTGCTATTAGTAACCACATAATATCTAAATTAAATACTAAAGCCTATAACTAAGAAAGTAATTACAGAAATTAAAAATTCTTTTTGCAACACACTCCTACTGGTCCGTAGTTTCCAAACTTAATAAAATTTTTTTTAAAAATTGAATTTTTGCACAAATTTCACTATTTTGAAAGTCCACTGTCCCCTTAAGTTTAATTGTTCTTGTAAAATTTGAATTTTTTTTGCAGTATTGTATAAACCATCCCAACTTATTTCTTTTTTCTCTTTTTGATCGGTTCACTTTGGACAATATTAAATTTGAAATAACAACAAAGATTGCGTTATTTTAGTCGTGAAATTCTATAACAAACTTCGAAATGAACGAAAAGCTTCCGGATGATTATAATTAGATTGGGATGTCGCTGATCGTATTTATTTTCAACCAACCGTCTCGGATTTGTTATTGACTAATTTAGCAATATATATGATCTAATAAAAACATGATTAATATGTGAATTATAATCTTACCAAAAAAATGTAAAATTTATGTATTCAGTTATGGATTTCGTTAGCTGACTTTAATTGGCTTGTGAAGTTAATTAGTTTATGTTATTGAATTTATAACTAGGTGCACAAAAAAAATGACGTGATATGTTTTAAAAACAGTTTAATCACGACGATCCACAATGTTACAGATGAACATTTTTTTTTACGTTCTTTAATACTAAAATAATTCTATGTAGTCGCGAGTTTTACAGCTGCTAAAAAAATTGCCGATTAATTAGGCCGCTTAGCAATTAAATGTACGTTGTGTCGGCAGTTTTGTGCTTGTGGAAGAGGGTGGGAAATTGAAGTCTTTTTAACGAGTTTTCTCGGTCCATCGGCTGGGCAACAGAGCAGATTCGATAAAAGACGCCCGATTGCGCAAACGCTCCCAAGATTAAGGGAGTGTTAAAAAATTTAAACAAAATGTTTTGCGGGTCAGTTCAGGAACTCGGATTCATCGCGCATCTGGTATTGATAGGATTAAGATATCCGACCACGCTTAAGACGTCGATTTTGAGGAAAATTTCGAAATTTATTTAATTCCTGTTTCTTAAAGAATGTGGATTTTTGTTTTTAAATATGCTTTTTTTCCCCTGTACGATCAATACGGTGACTCACCGAAAGCCCGAATTCCGAATTAACCGGAATTCACCGAAAGATCGAATTCTGAATATTAAAAAACAAACAAATATATATCTGAAAAAAAGGTGCTTTAACGGTTAACACTAAAGTTAAAGCATGTTTTATCAATATAATCTCTCTCTATATAAAAATGAATGTTTGTTTGTTCGTATTTTATGCGCTGCCGTACCGTTCATCCGATTGCGATGAAATTTGGTCAACTTATTGCTTGAACTTGTGCGATGCTTATAGACTATTTTCATTCCGCTACGACGTTCCATTCCCGAATTATGTTAGAAATATCAACGGATATTGAAAATCGCCAAAAAAAATCGCCAAATTTCCCCGGATATTTTTGTTCGAAGCCATTGTAACATTTCATTGTTGTAAATTAAATTATAACATTTCCGTAAAAATAAATAGACATGAATTAAAAACGTGATTTATTCATATATTGGCGCATGCAAGAATGAATTTGATATATTATTTTCATGTACATGGCAACGCAGGAATGTTTCTTTTTAAAAAGGAAAATATAAGGATGGAAAGTCATTCATTTTCAATGAATGTGTTATCTATCCATTTCATGAATTGAAACTATCCCAAGCTACCTGCTCAAACTCAAACATACTGCAGGACACGTTGACTTAGCTAGAAACACGTGCGTTTAGCCTTGACGCGATGATTTATATAACTGAAGTGACATTGAAACATAGCAGATGATTTAGTTTTGAGAAAGAATTACAATCATGAAATACGTGTATATTATAATTAAGAAAGTCTGAAAGTGGCATTGAAACGCAGCAGACGATTTAGTTTTGAGAAAGAATTCCGAGCATGAAATACGTGTATATACTTTTTCTATAATAATTTCTAGATTTGCTGTGTTTTAATATTGAATATGATATCAATCCATTCAAACATTATTGATTATTTTTCTATAATAATAAATCTATTCAAACGTTATTGACTAGCTGTAAATTAATGATTTAAAATGCCTAAAAAGAGGAGAGCAACTTTTAATCCTGCAGAAGTAAGGGGAAAATGTCAAAGATTGTTGAGAAATCAGCAATGTGATGAAAAAAAAACAGAAGAGCGGGAAGCCAACAGAATTCGAAATGCAGTTAGACGCACACAAGAATCTGAAGAAAAAAATATTCCCAAGAGCTCGAAGGTAACAGAATTCGAATTGTAGTGATCCGAAGCAGTGAGACTGATGAAGAAACTTCTAACGCGTCGAACATACGATTGTCTTCGAGCTTCAACATCGAAAGGAGAGGAAAGAGATGAACAATGACAGCACCGACAACAAACTAATGCTATTTGCTACCGCAAAAGAATTTTAGCGAAAACTGTAGAACATCATAACATGAGGCTAATCATTGAAAAAAATAATAACAGAAACTGAATCCCGAGCGAAGTCGGGTAATACATCTAGCCAATAATATAAAACAATACTATACAATAATATAAAACAATACTATACAATAATATAAAACAATACTATACAAAACAATAACCAACAGCAGATATAAATGCTTGCAGTGTTATTTCTTCGTTAATATAGTCACTTTACTTTTTCATTACTGTTCAAATGTTTTTTCACTCTAGGTGGTGTATTGCCTGCATCCAATAATGCCATTTGATTCTCAAAGTTCTCATGTTGGCTTTTTACTCTTGATTTATGAATTCATAAATATTAACATGCGATTTTCCAACTGCACTATTTAAGGCATGATGCCGACCTTCAATATGATTCGTAGTGCGGACATCGAAGTTACTATGCTGGTTCCATACTTATGGCGCAAAAGAGCCTGAAAATTAAAATATTTGTGATCCTTATTGTATGTAAGTATGTAAATAAATTATACAAGTTCAGAATTACCCCAATTTATACTTATAATTATATATGTTTACCACCTGTCACCTGCAGCTGCAAATTCAGAATTCTGGCTTACGGGGATTCGGGCTTACGGTAGGTAACCGATCAATACAAATGAAATGAGAGCGATTTAAAGAACAAAAGCTGTCCATTTCAATACACTTGAATGGACACTTAAAAGTGAACACTTGAATTGTGTTTTCTGAAGAACTTGTTTTTCGTCAAAAATGTAAACGACTACAGTCGAAACTCGTTATAGCGAACCCGGAATGTAAAGAACTCACGGATATAACGAAAGAAAATTTTGGTCCCGTCGTTTTTCAATTATACGTAATTTAATTAGTATTGTGTCAGTTGAATGTAATTGATTTTAGTCGATTTAATTCATTAATGATCATTTTTAATAGATTTTATCATTTTTTAATACATAATTATTGAATACACATTGCAACTAATGAATTATACATTTTGTGAACTCTAGCATCTTTCTTAACGGTTCAGATATTGCGAGCCACCGGATAAAGCGAACAAAACCTTTGGTCCCTTGAAGTTCATTATAACAGGGTTCGACTGTATTGTGTTAATATAATTATATGCAATTTTTCAGGCTGGTTTTTTTAGACTATTAAAAAAATAATTTACTACAGATTTGACTCTAGTTAATTTATAGCTGCATTTACATAAAATATCATGAGAAATGACTGAAATATTACGTATAATTGCATATAATCGCCTGTATTTCTTTTATATTTCAAAATATCGATCAGCTTTTAGTTAATAACACTGACGAGGGATTTATGTACTTGTGATAAAGATAATTTAATGATATATGCATAACTTGTCTTTGTGGAGCTAGAACCGTTTATGGAAAAATTTGCTCCATTTCGTAAAAAGTTGCATTATTATCGTCTATTTTTTTCATCATTTTCGTATTTTGATGCTATATTCCCAAGACAAATTTTCGTCAGTACTTCCGAACGTAATCAGAATCCTTTATCTTCCTTTCATGAATTTTTAATGTAATATGTTTTTGAAATAAGTTATATTAATATCAATTGTTTTAAAGGAAAAAAAAACAAACAAACAAAAGTACATAACTTAAAGGTAAATATAAATTTAAGTTCACAAAAGCTGGATTATGTAACTTACAAGAAAGAATTGTACTATTTTTATGACACCATTTAAAATTGATTTCACAGCATTTTTTAATTTTGGTACGTATGCGGGTATGTATAAGAAATTCTACATGCATGAAAATGTCAAAAGACAGATACCTTTATTAAAATTTAGCGATAGCAGCATTCTTGATCGCATTTCTTTATTTGCTGTTAAATGTCGAAATTCTGGAATCACGCAATTTAAGAAATATACGAAGGAAGTCTTTAGAGCTTTTGGGATTCATTTTGTAACAAAGGAAATTCTATTAAGATTCGCATTACTAGATTACTGCATTCTTTCGTGAAATTCTCCGTAAATTTAATGCAATTGGGGATCATTTTATAAAGTATGTACATTTTAGAGTAGTTTAGGAATACACTGGGTACTTCATGGGGTAACGTCATTATAGCATGCCTTTTGGTTCCGAGCTTGTGGACAGTTATTCCTTTTAACTCTCACAATAAAATCTCTTTTAAAATCCTATAGTTTTGTATGATATTTCATAATAACTAAAAATTTTGTAGTGTCATACAAATATTCAAACGACTACATTAATGCTATCAATTTTAGTTCCAAAACGATGTGGGTAACACTATTGTAGAAAAAAAGAGTACATCAAATATAAAATGTTTTAAATTGTTTCCTTGGCATAAAAGGTAATTTGTAAATAAAAATTTCTTTACTTGCGCTATTTTAACTTAAAAGCGATTTATACTTCAAGATCATCATGTTAAAACTCAAAGCGGGCGCGTCCGTGTACAAAGTGCAACATTTTCGTAATTTTGAATGGCTTGTTTTTACATGTCAGGATTGAATGTTTTAAGCAGTTTCTATTTATAGCTACACCCTTCCTAATGCAGGTCTGATTTTCTAACCCTTGTATTCCTTTTCACTCATTGTTAGTCATGAATTAATTGTGGTAAACCAGCGATTGTACTAGATTACAATACGACAAAAGCAGGAGTTGATATAGTCGATCCGATATGCAGCTATTACACGATATTCCGCATATCACGTTGTTTTTTAGGTTTTTGGACATAATAGGAATCCATTCGGAAGTTGTCCTTAGATTGAAAGAAGGCGAATGTTTCTGCATTCTTTGGCCTTTAATTATAAATATATCTCGATATTATCAACATTTTATATCTTGTCATAAAACGCAGAATTATTATTTTCAATTTGAAAAATAAAAGTTTATTACAAATGGAATAATCAGGGTTGAAAGAGACGTTGCACTTTGCGCCACGCGCGCCTGCTGGTGTTCCAAAAATTGGCGCGACCGCTGAAAGGTAAAATAAAATAAGAAATTTATTGTAAACTTGTAGTAGGCAAACTTGAGTAAGCAATAAATTTATATTTGCGACTGAATAAGTTAACACATCTTACCGACCGCGTAAACAAACAGCACATCGTATTCTATATACTCAACCAAAATATCACCCAGTCTGTGCAAAATTTAAAATATCAGCTATGTCAATATTGGAGCTCCAGTTATAACTTCATCGGCTGTAAACCTCACCTCGCTTGAGCGACGAGTTATTAATTTCTCCTTAGGCTGCAACACCCCGTTTTTTCTTCGTGTTTGCACATTACTTATTCCCCGATATGCACAAAATTTTTCAACTTCGTTCTCTCGTACTGGAACAAATGTATTTTAAGGCTTTGAAAACGTTTAGCAAGGGTTGCGCCGGTAAAGACAGACTGAATAGTCAATCGTAAATAATAATAATAAAAAAGTAAGCACGTTATCACGCAATATGTTCAGTTGAATTCAAACAAAGGATGTTAAAACTTTTGCCGAATTTAATGAAACAGCGCGTATGGTCTCAGAAATAATGGTTAAAATGGTCAATGCAGAAAAAAAATTTACTAAAGGGTATGGAAATCTTAAAAAGTTTGTAAATCTCCATTTTAAAGCATATACAGTCGAACCCCGTTATAACGAACTTCAAGGAACCAAAGGTTTTGTTCATTTTATCCGGTGGCTCGCTATATCCGTTAAGAAAAATGCTAGAGTTCACAAAATGTATAACTCATTAGTTGCAATGTGTATTCAATAATGATGTATTAAAAAAATGATAAAATCTATTAGAAATGATCAATGATGAATTAAATCGACTAAAATCGATTACATTAAACTGACACAATACTAATTATATCACGTACGATAGCAAAATGGCGGGACCAAAATTTTCGTTCGTTATATACTTGGTTCACTATAACGGGGTTCGACTGTATGAATCTGTGACTCGCACAAATAACGTGATATTTCTGCTTCTGTCTTACAGGTGAACAAATTAAATCCTGAAAAAAATTTTCTAAACCAACACTAACCTTTCAAGCCTTTTATGGCATTTCTGTGTCCTGTATAAAGCCAAAGGCAAAGTAGGCCCATGAAGGAAAATATAACTCTTCTTTACTGCACTTCCACCGCATTAAAAATATCAGATCCCTGTAAAATACTAGCTGAAAACCCGCACTTCGCTACGGAGTACATTCAAATTAAATACAATGGTCAATGTAAGCAATTAATGCGTAAAAATAAATAAATAAATAAATAAATATATATATATATATATATATATATATATAAATTAAATCTAATAGGACATACTAAAGAATATAGTACAGTTTGAGGAACATATCTTTTACTGTTTTAATATTTTTTTGGATAATGTCCAATCGTCTGTCACATTAGCAAGAAAAAAAATATTTTTTTTTGCCAATTTCGTCGTTATGCACGTGACGATAAATTTATTTAAAGTACCAGAAAATGAAATCACGTGATCAACATTTAATAAATTAAATTCTAAAAATGAATCTTTAAAAATTCACCAAAAATCAGAAAATGGAGGTAAAGATTCGAAAAATATTTCATTTTAAAGGAATTTTTATGATCTTTGTCGTGATATAAATTTCATAACCCTTAAATTATTATTTCAATTGCAAACTTAAAAAAAGTTAGTAAAAGAGCTTAAGAATTTAATTTTAAAAAAATCTAAGAAGAATTTTCCAAAAATATCTCTTAGTGCCCCCTTACACTATAAGAAGAATCGTCATACAAAATTTCAGCCCTTTAGGTCCAGCGCTTTGGTCTGTGCTTTGTATGTCAGTCAGTGAGTCAGTCAGTTACGGAACTGTTATATATATATAGACTAGCTGAAGTACCCGGCGTTGCCCAGGATTTTAAGTATGTATGTTATCAAAATCAATTTAAAAACTAAACACAGTATAAATAACATAGAAAAAAACACATGAAATGTTACACTCATCTCAGAATTTTGGTAGATTCAGCATTTCATAATTGTTCGACTAAAAGCTGAAAAGTAAAAATGTCAAAATATTGTCAATTTTGTTAATCTCAATTTTGTTACAGCACACCTTACTAATAAATTAATTCATACAGTACAACAAACACTTCAATAGCATGCAATTTCATACAGTATACTTAATTCGGTTCCATAAGTTAACTAATGAAATGCATTGCATTTCATTGTTAACTTATGAAACAAACTGCATTCCAGTTTGTTGTACCAGATACGGCTTTTCGCTTTACGGCCAACTTTTCCGGAACTTATCTAGGCCGTAAAGCGAGGTATGGGTGTATTATTTAACCCGGTTTTTTACATATGAAGGAATATGTGAAAAACACGTTTTGCCCCCCTTCACCCTTGGGGGGGCGAATTTTGAAAAATCGTGAAACTGATTTTAGGTAATCAAGTTCCTTACATTTTAAAGCAAGAATCTTAAGGATATCTGTTTTTTTTTTCTTTCAGATATGAGGGAATATGGGAAAAATGCGTTTTGCCCCCTCCTCCCCTTTTGGGCCAAATTTTGAAAAATCCTGAAATTGGTTTTTAGGTATTCATGTTCCTTACATTTTAAAGCAAGAATCTTTAACATATCAATTTCCTTCTTTGAGATATGAAGGAAAACACGTTTTGCCCCCCCCTCCCCCCTTGGGGGGGGCCGAATTTTGAAAAATCCTGAAACTGATTTTTAGGTATTCGGTTTCCTTTTATTTTAAGGTAAGAATCTTATAGATATCCGTTTAATGTGAAAAACACGTAAAATCACGTTTAGCCCCCCCTCCCCCCCTTGGGGCCGAATTTTGAAAAAAATCCTGAAACTGATTTTAGGTAATCAAGTTCCTTACACTTTAAAGCAAGAATATTTTGGATATCAATTTCCTTCTTTGAGGTATGAGGGAATATGGGAAAATACGTTTTGCCCCCTCCCCCCCATGGGGGCCGAATTTCGAAAAATCCTGAAATTTGTTTTTAGGTATTTATGTTCCTTACATTTTAAAGCAAGAATCTTATGGATATCTGTTTTCTTCTTCGAGATATGAAGGAAAATGTGATAAAACACGTAAAAACACGTTTTTTCCCCTCCCCCCCCTTGGGGGCCTAATTTGGAAAAATCCTGAAATTGGTTTTTAGGTATTCATGTTACTTACATTTTAAAGCAAGAATGTTATGGATATCAATATCCTTCTTTGAGATATGAAGGAATATGTAAAAAACACGTTTTGGCCCCCTCCCCCCCTTGGGGGTCCAATTTTGAAAAATCGGTTCTTAAATGACGCCTTCAGCGAAAAAGTAATAAGCTCCTAAAATTTGATATCTGTATCTCCAATAGTTTTTGCTGGGCGTTGATACGTGTATGTATATATATATATATAAGTCAGGACTTCTTCCTTTATAGATATAGATGACTGACATGTGTTTCGCTTTACACAGTTGCTGCCACTTGCAAATCGGGCCCGACAATGAATCCTCTTGAGGCGGCACTTTTGAATGATCTTCTTCAGACACGGAGATGGTTAAACAGAGCAAATTATATATATATATATATATATATATATATATATACATATATATATATATATATATATATATATATATATATATATATATATATATATATATATATATATATATATATACATATATATATATATATATTATATATATATATATATATAATATATATATACATATATATATATATATATATATATATATATATACATATATATATATATATATATATATATATATATATATATATATATATATATATATATATATACATATATATATATATATATATATATATATATATATATACATATATATACTATATATATATATATATATATATATACATATATATCATATATATATATATATATATATATATATATACATATATATATATATATATATATATATATATATATATACATATATTATATATATATATATATATATACATATATATATATATATATATATATATATATATATATATATATATATATATATATATATCTAAAAATATATATATATATATATATATATATATATATATATATATATATATATTAATGACGTTTATTTATTGTAAGAAAACTTATTGAAACATTATTGACGAACATCAATTGGTTGTTAGAAGAAATTGAAAGACATTTATTAAAAGAGTAAATGGATGATCAAAGCTTTTGAATTTGAAAGATTGTAGAATTTTGGTATAAACTTAGTAGTTGAATGGCTTGTCTGACTGCTTAAATTTTGTGCAATTTTTTTTCTTCGTGACGCTGTTTATTCTATAAGTGCACCACTTTAGATGAAATTGAATATCAAGTATGTGGGTATAGTATAATAGTTGATAAAGCATTTTTCTTACCTCCAGAATAATTCAGCGACTGCCATTGATCATTTCAAAAGAATTATCGCAAACGGAATGTAAAGAGTCAAAATCCTTTTTAAAAAAAATTGAAAACATCTTTAACAATTGTACCAACATATTTCAACGAAGAAAGCAAAAACCTTTAAATCCCCCTCAATGCAAAAAACATTATTTATAAAATTATTACGATCAAATTATTATTTTGAAATTATTATTATCTACATACAAATTATGCAATATTAATATAATTTATAATTTCTTAATATTTTATTATAATACTTGTATGAATAATTTCTATAAATCATTTATTTACATTTGCTAGATGGAAATAAAAAATTGTTGACTGCACGAATTTCAAAACATTTCCAAAAGGTTAAGAAAAGTAAATTTTTTTATAAAAACATTAATTGAAAAATAACTGGAAATTTCTGCTTAAAAACATAGATTTAGTGAGGTACAAGTAGCGTTTATCTCATGCCAAGCGAAAATAGATTCAACCGAAAAGCGAGGAAAAATAGAAAGTATTCATGGAAGGATTAGATATATTTTGAACTGTCACTATAACATATGTGCTTTCACTCTTTTCGAGGGAACGGAGAGAATTTTAGTACAGAGATTGATTTCTTTTTCTTCCTTCGCACTGATATATTGGAATGAATCTCTTTTCTGGAACTGGGTGGGAAGAACAAGCGAGGCTAAATAAAATAAAGTTGGTCTGACAAATCAAATCATGAAATAAATATTTTAAGGCATTTTAATGAGTCAAATTTATTTGCGGGAAGCAAAAAAATATTGTATTTGTCCATATGTTGAAGGAGGACATTATTTTTCTTATCTGTTTGAAAGGATAAACTAGAATAACATGTATAATAGCAGTTGTTGTATTTAAATAGCTTTATTTCGAAAGATTTATGATTATCTCCAAAAGTACTTTTTAGATATTTTGTAATAATAGACTGTTTACGTGGGTGAATTGTATTCAGATATTTTTCTCAATTTTCTTTTCATAAAGACGTACACTCAACCACAATTTTTTTTTCATTTTGCCATACTTTTCAAAACAATCACTCGGGCCAAAAATATAACTCAGGATTTCCTGTTTTTCATACAGTTTTTTGTTATTATAGCCCTAGTCCCTGCCATGATTTTTTATAACTAAATCTCCCATATTTAAAAAGTTTAAAAAAATATTATTGATATTACACTATTCATAAATAATATTTGCGAAATGTATGCCTTCTCTTTCTTTTAACCACAGTGATTTTCGTGTACCGAACTGTATATTTTATTATAACCGTTATATTTACTTCCTTCGTTTCCTTCCTTTGTGATATACAATGTAAACCGGACCGTCGTGACCCGATGTATAAGTGTCTCGTAGAGTTAATCATAAATGGAGAAATGACTTGTATTTACATCTAGTTTAATATGAGCTACATTCAGTAATCATAATATACAGTAAGTTGTTCCGTAGAAACCTTGTAACACAGCTTAGAGAAAGAGGGCACATAACACAGTCCAATCGAGACCCCAGTCTCTCGATTCTCCGCTTCTCTCTGTACGTCAGCACTTGATCAAAACTCAGTCTATCCTGCTCCCCTTTCGTTTCTCTCGTTCATTTATAACCTTCCTTGAAAAGTTCTCGTAAGTTTCACCGTATCACGTGCAGTCACTATCATCTTCCCGGCAGTCACCTTTTTGGTCCTTTGTCGGCAGTCCCTTCTCTGCGGTTAAGCATTTACCTGTACCTTCCGGCTTGCGAGGTCCTTTTGTCCACCTCCTCTCCGGTAAGTCAGGTGCCGCCTCCTTTCGTTCTAATGATCTTCTCCAAACGATTCTAAATGATCTGTCTATTTCACTTAGTATTGGTCATTTTAAAAGGCTCATTCAAACCTCGCCATCTGTTTGGGCTCCTCTGAGTTTATTAATAATCCTGTCGATCAAACTTAACATAGACACATCTGTCCCAATTAAGAATGTCGAAGACTGTCCGATGAAGGGTTCGATGCTAAGAATGTCCACATTTAGTAACGGAGGCATTTTGTTTATGAATTTAATATGATCACAATATGATATGTCTTCACAAACCTGGGACATGACGTAGCCCCTGAGATACACCGAGTAGAGTTAAAGGGGATTATCACTTATATATATATATATATATATATATGTGTGTGTGTGTGTGTGTGTGTGTGTGTGTGTTAGTTATGTTAAAAATATTATCACTTTCAACACATCGCAAAATTGTAGTCTTAAGGCCGAAGTAGTCAAACTTCAAGAATATACACAATTTCGTACATAAACATAAATTTAGTACGGCATTACTAAGAGAGAGACGGCGGACATCTTGGATCCTGACACTCTTCTTGAAACGAGTCAACGTGAAAACGCAATTATACCTCATTTCATACTCCAGAGTCTCAAAATGGACCCTTCCTGGGTCAGAATTTTAGCACATTTCGTTGTCTGGCATTGCCTTTTATGGATATTCTAGTATGTTTAAAACTTCAATCTATCTGTTTTCTCACAGGTCATTTTTAGCTTGGGGCTCGTTTGATGGTAAAAATAAAATTACGAAAAGTTAAAAAGGGGTTCGTAAAATTCGGAATTTATCGGACAAATTAAGTTAGGGAACAAGAAATACATTTTTGGCATAACGCACATACATATCACATCAACGAATCTCCTAATAGTTTTTAAACAAATAAAAAGGAATGACTTCCTTTGCATTGAAATACATGTACTTTGAAAACAGTATTGAATCGAAAACGACTTAAAGCGAAACTTTTCTTTTTCATTCAATGTAATTTTACTGGAAGATTTAGTAAGTGTGTTAGATTTTCTGTTTTTTCACAAGCATTTAAATTAAACCCGACAAACTTTTTTATTGCAAATCCTATATAAACATATCTTCCAAAAAGCAGATGTTTTAATAAATCAGGCACTTCTACATTCAGATTCCCTTCTCTTAGACTTCAGTGTTGTCTCTTTCTTATGCGTGATTATAATACTAAAGATGAAATAACATATTTACAGGTAAAGGTGAACATTTTGTTCGCAAATCTAATGTATGGAAATTAGTTTGCTTAATTTTTCTTTCAGCTGGCATTTTTTTTCAAGCATTGTTTCATATCTCAATATTATGAGTATCTTTGCAACAGACGTAACTCGGGCCCTGTTGAAAAGTATAAAGTAGAACGTTTTATGCAAAGTTTTGGGACAAGTGACAGTGTGCGAACAAATTACATAAGGAGGTGAAGTAGCTTTATTAATCCCACTTTACATGTCGTGGAATTAAACAGCCGATCCTTCGCTGGATGTCAAGGAGTGACCGAGCTTATTAAGTAAGCAGGGAATCACTGCGAATGAGGTTTTGGTTGGCATTGAAAGTTAGACTTCATACTATGTGCTCCTAGAAGAGGAATTCCCTTTGGTGTAGCTATGATTTTGTTTCTAGATAAGACTACTTCATATCAAATTGTTAGTTTTAGTTTGAATATTTATTTTCCTTTTTACCATGTTTTTATTAACTTGCTTTCTTGTTTGTTTTTGTGCGTGTTTGTCCCTTACAAATCTTGCAATCGATTTTTAACTAACTTCCCGACTAGCTAGACATTTGACACTTTTAGAATAGCTCAGAACACGATGACAATGCATTTTTTAAATACTTTTAGCCATCTTTAAGCAGATTTGAATCCATTTTGAGTTAATTTTGTTTTGTAGACTGGTGCAGCCATCTATCGGCCGGGACGGGAACGAAAAGTTAAACGCAAGTTAACTTCCAATTAACTTAATTTCCTTTCAAGTTGATGGGATAATTCACCATAAAAATTTAAAAAAAGTATTTATTAATACATAGAATTGTCAAGTTTATATGATTCAACAGAAAATTTAAAAACATGGTATATAGAAAGTTATTTTTATCTTGTAATTATTACTTTTGAACCCTACCTAGTACGGTAGATGAGTGAGGTGAACGAGGTCAAAAAGAATCCGTTTAATTTGCAAAACAATGTAGAATGTAGTTGATGTCTTTCTCGATTATATATTTTTCGTACCTCTACGCAAATTTTCAAATCCGCGTAACGCCTCATTTGAAAAGGGAGGCTAAACAGCTTCAGTTATTTGTAAGTAAGCTTAAATTTCCGGTATACGTTTTTCTTTCCTCTCTGATAAGTGGGAAAAAATATTTACTAGTTGTATAAAATGTAAAAAGTAGAAATGCTGTAAAAAGTAGAAATGCTGTAAATGCAGGGATACTCAAACTACGGTCCACCAAGCTTTTATGCGCGGCCCGAAACACTCACCCTGATTATCAGGCAGGTGTTTTTCTAAGCTTAATTTTGGAAAGGAGTGCTTGAAAATTACGGTACTGTATATAAATGTTTCAGATGCTGCTCGCGTTGTTGGTAGCATCGTATCTTTATGAAACATCCTATTCCAAAAGGAAATAGGCGAAGAACATATTTTTGAAGCCTGGTAAAAAGGACTTTAGTCAAAAAAGTGATATTTGGGTATTTGTTAATATTGATAATAAAAACAAAATTCTTTTGAATTGTATAAAAGGCTTAAATCTATCAATTTTGTATACACAATTACATTTCTTTGTGCAAAAGACTCAAGTCGAAATTATAGTTCAGCGATTGGTATAAAAGCCAATAACTTCGTATATTTAAATCACTGTTTTTGACTTAAGCCCTTTATACCGGGGGTCAAAGATATATAGAAATCAGCTTGCTCATTCTTATCTTAATGATGTATTGAGAGTATGTACCAAGTATAAACCCGATGTGTCTAAATTAGTCAGAAGTTTTTATCAACATAAAAAATCACTTATTTTTAAATGAACATTTGAATACATTTTGGCTTTGAGTAGTATTTTTTACATTATTATAGGTTAAGTTTGCCTAATATGAGCAAGGACCGACTTAGCCTAATTGGGGCCCGGGGCAAAAACTTCTTTGGGGGCCCCCCTCTGCTTCACTACCTTAGTAATGAAGAACTTAATACTTAATACTAAACTTTCTATTCGATTTGGGGGCCCCCTCTGATGTAGGGGCCCGGGGCAACTGCCCCGTATGCCCCTGCCTTAGTCAGGCTCTGAATATGAGACCTTGCCTAATATGAGACCCCAGCTTATAGGACGTATAAAGTGCTGCCGCCTGGCCACTGGAGCGTAAAACAGTAGTCTATTGCATCATTCGTAATCGGTGAATCAGTCGAGTGTTTGCAAGCGCACACAAAGGTGCAGTATTTTTTTTCCTGAATGTCTGCTCGTCGACTTTTTTGCATCACCATTTTCATTGGCTGTTTTCACCTTTAAGGTGAGACTCTAATTAAAACTGTTAGTATTGGATAGGTAGCTATAAATGTGGAGTGTAAACAAACCTGTTTGTTTTTAAGCTAACGTCAATCCTAACCTAAAAAATTCGTTGGCGTGTTCAACAACATGGTCGTGCCTAATATGAGTCCCCAAATCATGCCTAATATGAGATAGGGTCTCATATTAAATGTTTTAGTTTTCCCTCTCACAGCCTTGTTTCCTCTGGAGATGCAGATACAATGACGCTCAGGCGAAATCCACAACCATGTAGCATTAGTGAAAATGTGGAAGGAGCAAACAAGTTCAAACCAGTTCTTAGTGACTCCTGAAGAAATAAATCCATTGCCTACGTTACCTGAGAAAAACACCTCGAAACTAAGAGAGGCTCGTAAAGCAGATATTAGTGCCGTTTACATGTGCCAAAAACCCGGGTAAAAGCAGGGTCGTTTCTTACTTTTTCCCTACGATAGGGAAAAATGCAGGGTGGATTTTCGACCCTGCTTCGACCCAGGATAAAACCCGCTAATTACCCATGATGAATTTCGAAGCTGGGAGTAAATAACATGGCGGATTTGAACTTGTGTGAATCCATGAAAATGCAGCTAAATGATCGATGGAAGGATCTGGAACCCCTTAACGATCGCATAATTTTCAAGAAAACAGTAGAAAAGTGCCTATTTTTTTTCCGGAGGATTTCATTTATTTCTTGATCTGAACCATCCCCAATTACATTATAAATAGAATGGTACTGCCATCTGGTATGTAAAATAAGAAATAAAATTTCATTTCAATAAAATTTCAGTAACATTTTCATTTAAAGTGTTATGGTAAAATTAATAAATTTAATAAGTATAATCAATAATTAAACGTAACATTAAAATTTATTTATAAATTAATTATTTTAGAATTCACAGATAAAAATTTATTTATATCTATTTATGATTTTTTTATTTATACATGACTAAAAATTACTGAATCAAAATTGAAATCACAATTACATTTTGATTTTATAAAAGGATTTATTAAAACAATAAGTATCTTACAATTAATCTTATAATTTAAAAAAAATGCACCTATCGATTGGAAAATTTTCTTTCCAGTCTTTATTACTTCAGGAATTTAAAATAATTTCTTCCCACCAAACAGAGCTTCGTAATTTTGCCCACATTCTTTGTTGTGGAAAAACTAAATTTAGCGATGAAGCCATAGATCGTACGATTATATCTAATATCCGCATCAATCTTCTAGTTCTTATATTCCTTTTTTCCTATCTATTTTCTAAATTTATTTTTAAAAACAACAGTAAACAATCGTAAACGTTCTATAATTATCAACAGCGACTGACATATGCTGCATTTAAATAACAAATAGACGCAGACGTAATTGTGTTTTAGAAGATGAGTGCATTGGTCGTGTCGACTTTATCTCCTGTAAGCAAGATATATGTAATCAAGGTGGGAGTGCTCAGTAGTTAAAATCTTAAGTAATGAATTAAAATATTAAGGTAAGAATAACGCGGGTAAAAGAAAAAAAATTAATAGTAAAGTTAAATTAAAACAAAAAAGTTAATTTTAACAGAAAAAATATAGACTTACAAGTTAAGAAAATTTAGAAGAAAAATTAGATAAGAATAATAATCCACGGAAAACCAAAAAGTAATAATATTAAGAGGCCCAGAAAAGCAGATATCATAAGAATACAAAAAATATTTTTGTAAGTTTTTCAATCTTTTTGGATTTTTAAAGTTTTATGATTTTTTTTGTTGTTGTTATTTTTAAAATTTAAGAATTCGAGGTCAAAAGAACAGCAATTGGGAAAAAAAAAGGCCTTCCCCAGGACCATACACTTTGTAACGAGATAAATGCGGAGTTCGAAGATGGAAAGCTAAAAATAGCAATACAGTGAATTCGGAAAAGTATGACACCGGCTGGGATCGAACCCATAACGTGATTTACAAGGAATGATGGTGTATGAGGATCACTTCCGCCGAATCATGTGACGGCCTTTACTTCCGGTAAGACGGGTAAAAGCAGGGTGAAAATGTGGTCCCATGTAAACGGGCTTTGAAGGTTTTCCCTATTAGCGGGTAAATCCCGGGTATTATTGTTGTCCATGTAAACGCAGCTATTATCACATCATCGGCCTATAAAAATAAATTGATTGATAGCATTAATAAAAGAATTGCAGAATAATCGAAAAAACTTTGTTTCCTACAAGAAAAAAGGGAATAGACCTAAAAGATAAGAAATCAAAGGATAAACAAGGAAAAGGAGATTAAGATAAAAAAGAAAAGGATAAGGTACAATAAAGGGAAAAGCAAAGCAAAGGGGTCCCTGTAGGAAGGGGAAAATTAAGGAGGGATGAAAATGCAACACTAGTTAAAAAACAGAGAACGAATAAGCCTAATTACAGCTATGATGATCTCAGCTCATTTGAATATGATGAAAAACTTTCTCTCCATGACAACAGTGATGATAGCATTGATGAAAACGACACTGAATGCATTTTGTGGTTCTTTATTTCCAGAAGACAAACTGGGAGAGCAGTGACGTCAATGTAGAGGGTGTTTTAGGTGGGCCCATGAAGATGGTTGAGCTGTCGAACTTTTTATTTGTAAATAATGTGAAAACTTTGAATCTAAAAACAAAAAATAACAAAACTTGTAGTGTAAACCAACTAATTTGTTTAAAATGTCACTTTTCTTTTTCACCTATTAGTGTATATAGGTAACTGTTATCTAATTATTGTGTACAGTTTTGTTTTTACGAACTTTTCAGTAATTCTAATTCATATTTAGAGTTGTAGAATGGGGGGGTCTCATATTAGGACTACTTTTTTCAGGCCCCAAAAATGGAACACTTGTGTTTATAATTTCATACAAGAAAATTGTAAGGTTATTTTCAATTTTCTGTCATTGTTATATGTAGTAAAATATATGTATTAAAAGGATATCAAGTTGGTACTATAATCCCTCACTTACTTTCCTAGTTATATATGAAAATAAAAAGGGGTCTCATATTCGTCATACTTACCCTATAAGTATAGTGTACTCTGTTTCGGCCCGCGTATCGTAGCAAACATATGCATGTGTCCCGAGTGAACAAAATGTTGAGTATGGCTGGTTTAGAGGTAGGTGGTTATGGATGGCTAGATTTTTCAGCATTTAACTCGAAACTGTTTATGAAACGTGTGAACTTTTACTTTTAGGTACAGTTTATACTAAATAATAAACTCACTACAAATAGTACACGACGAGGTTTTCTACACAAAAATCTATTTATTGCAACAACAATTAGGTAACGTAATTCCAGTTCTCATTGCTAGCAGACAACGGGGAAATTAACGCGCTTGTTAATCCCGGTAGCTATATTACGGAAACCCTGCCAGAAATCACCCGCTACTTGTAATGCATTAAAATTACGGCGACCACAGCTGTCGCCTGTATGCCCTGTTCAGACTGAAGACCTTTGTTGCGCAATTCCTGCAAACTCAGACGAAGGTTGATTTCCCCTGTTCGGTGATGTTTCATATAGGCCTGGGTGCCGGACGAACATTACAGATCTACCGATCAATTTGGGCAACCCTGGACCCCTCGCCGCTACTTGTAAATTCGCCACACTAATCTTTCTGTATTACTTTATTACCAGGTCTTAACTTTGTAACCAGGTTGCAGGAACGATAGCTAACTTCAAAACGCTTTCGATGAGCTTGGCAATGTCCAACTGCTGTGCTCTAGATGAACTTTTGTTATGGGGAAATTAATGATCGTGTGAATAATAATTAAGTCGAGCACATTACTATACATTTAGAAAACTAGTGGTAGACATAATTAAGCATGTACATAAAATTTATGGTAGATGCAATAGGATTACGAAATTGACTTTAAGATGAGCAAGCAGTGTACTACACGTTGAAAATATCAGCACGTGAAGCATGCAGCCATGTGCCAAAAACGGAAAAGGCTAACGTGCATAAAAACAAATCGCACAAAATGACAATCGTATAGTGGTATTACATAACATTTAAGTGTTGTGAAAAAAGTAGGTGATAATACAACCTGAAATAAAAGATACATATACTGACACATACTTAACACAAATAAGTTAACACTAAGGGTTCTGACTCAAATGAATAGTTTAAAAAAATAGATTTATTACGTTTAGCATATCGAAAAATCAGAAAATGGTATGGTCACTAAAAATAACAAAGAAGAACACAACTCACATCTTAATACACTTTATACAAGCATGGATTTCCAATAAGGAAAAATTGCTGAGCCATAGCCAGCGAAGAAAGCGAACTTCTAAGTCGATAAAAAAAATGTGTCTGACTGACTATGTAGAACCTGTCTGGGCACAAATGAAGCATGCCAAATTGGCGCGATGGGTAGCTTGGGCAAACACCAAAGGTTGCCATATTCACTTTTGCTCGCCTTTCAGGCTACTTTACAATTTGCACAATTATTTACTGATAAACAAAAGGGGGTTTGTATTAAATGAATTGGATTACTCAGATGAATTGAAAGTTACGAATAACTATTCGTGACAACGACAAAACGATCTTTTTCATCTTCAGATTTTCCGTTTGATTCTCACCTCTGTCCGACCTCGCCTCATGGTGTCTCTTGCCTGACTGTCACGCGTGTACGATAACCACGGGGTTTCCCATCTAGTACAAAAACGCTGCTCCTTTGCATTCGCGTTTGTTTCTTCTTCGAGTTCTTTAACATAAACGGCTATTTACTATAACTGGAGGAGGGGGGTTGGTTAAATTGGATTCAATACTTCGTAATCTATAGCAGAAACGGATGAATCTTGAGACCAATAATGATGGGGACAAAGAAAAGGGTAAATCTTTGAAAATAACCTAGTTTTAGAGACACAGTTAATGTTATTTATGGTGTAAAATCATATTTATCGTGTCACAGTTTAAATAAATCGTCCTAATAACGCACAGAAATAAAATTTTCTTGGTTCACTCCAGACTGTTTTAACCCGTAGACCAAAAAATATTTCAAAATAAGTTAAAATTTGAAAAATATAGAAGCTGAAATGTTACTTTTGAAGAGATATTGAAATATGTCTTAGATATATTTCAATCTATCTGTCCATCTCACTGTCAACCCACCTATATATATATATATATATATATATATATATAATCGCTTTATCAGTCGTGAAGGACTATTTTTTATTTATTTAAATACGTTTTAATGAAGAAATAATTTTTACATTTCTTTTCTGGCCCAGTTTAAACTTAATATATATATATTTCTCTGTTATACATTTTCCCTCCTAAGTTCGATAATAATGCATATAACTGAAGCCTAAGCATTAAAGTTTTAAAATATTTTATTGCTTCCTGTATATATTATTATAAATTTTATACAAAGAAGGATAAAATCGGCTTTTATTGCGTAATCTAGAGAACACCGAGCCAAAAAGTATTTTTTGGTAAGTCAACATTTTTTTTTAATTGTTTTTGCATAAATATAGCACAAAAAGCTATGTAACATTGTCAGGCAAATATCTACTGACAATAATTAGAAATTTAAAACTTGTTTTTTTTCTGTTGTTTAACGAATAAAACCACAATTTTTATTTGGTACCAGTTAAAACATCAAATGAAATATAATATTTCCGAAGCTCAACTATGTATTCTATGGGGCTGAATTTTTGCGTATAATAGTTTGTATATAACGCATTATTGCGAGACATATTAACATAAGTTATTTTCTCTGCACCAATAAAACTTAAAAGGTGAAGTAACATTAACAGGTAAATATCTATTTAAACTAGAAATTTGAGTATGCAGGTAAATTATATGTATTGCTATTTTAATTTAGTAACCAAGAAGACTACACAATGAAACCCTATACACCCGCAGCTAAAAAAGTTGCTTCTTTGGTAGGAAATTTTATTATTTATGGATAAAAGTGTGAAGCATCTGCCATCATGAGTTATTTGCGTAGCAACAGTCTGGCACAAACATGGTAACATATGTCAGGGGATATAACATCTGCTGAAATTCATTAGAAATTTGTGAGAACGGGAGTCACTGGGCCTTTTTATTTTTTCTGTAAAATAGTCTGATAATAATGATATGTAATAATAATAATAACGATGATAATAAGAAATCGAAAATTCCTTACGTAGAAACTGCGAATATTTGCTCTGGTTAACTATAGTTAACCAGATCCTTTTGAGAAAACACTTTTCACATGAAATATGCAGACATATTTCGTTATTTTAATGAACTACTAAACATATTCATTATGCATATGATTCTAGTGTTTGTGCACATTATGTATATCATTTTCAATTACGTAGTCTTTATTTTACATAATAGTAAATGCTATGTATTTATGGGAGACCTTATCGAGAATAAAAAAGAATGGACTTTTGAAATGAAAGAATAAGAAAACGATTCGTTTTATAAAAACTTGACTGTTATATAATTTAATAAAAAAATTAACATTAGTTAAAAAGATAAACTAAAATTACTAATTTTTTGGAATAAACGATTTTTAATATTAAAAATAAATTAATTTTAATATCAAAAATAAATAATTTAATAAATTGAAAAAATCGGCTTCAAATATAAAAAAATAAAGGAATTTTAATAAAAATTTAAAAGAAAGAATTTTAATATTTAAAAAAAATGCAAGTCTTTAATATTTTATAAAAAATGAATTGTTTTTAAATAATAAAAAACTGATTTTTAGTATTAAACAATAAAATAATTTTTAATAAAACTTGGTGTTCTTTCATAAAATTAATAGAACTTTTACGTGTTGCTTTCTGCGAGATAGAATAAGAACGTCCAGGAAAACATGTTATATTAAAACAATTCCTTTGTACTGTTTCGTAAAGATGGGAATTTTCATAAGGATTGTCAGAAATTTGTTTATGTTCACATTTATTTGTACGAAAATGTTCCTTATAATATAATTCCTTATAAATAGTTTACAGTAAAACTCATGCTTTTTTGAAACACATTGAATGGAACATTTAATATCTAAAGTTATTCATCACATTCTAAAATACTCTGAAACAAATTTGTGCATAATATAAATTGTGAATGATAATCATTATAGATAATTAGTCATGTTAAGGAGAAATATTAAAACATTCTAAGTGGTAATGTTAGAGCATGAATATTTACTGATCTAAAGTCTATAACGAAAAGAAATAATGATGAAAATATTTCAGGTAAATATTAGAATTTTATAAATCCTTTATTGATTTTAGAAACTTTTTGTGCAATCATTTGAAATAAAAGTGTTGTGAGGTGGTTTCTTCAAACAATCGAATAAAAGAAAAAAAAAGTTCTCAGTTATCGAAATCGAGCGAAATATACTAAATATGTACCAAAGAAGCACCTCATACAGAAAACATAGAAAATAACTTAGCATTTCCTTGTCTCGTCTCTTTAATCACTCGCGGAATATTAACGACAAACTTGATGCGCCCGGGTTCCCTAAGTAGAATCCCGGAATGATTCTGAACAAGACATGAATAATACATTTCGTTCAATACTATACTGCCATCGCATTGTTGCCCGCATTCGTCTCTCATATATTCCGAACTCACTGTGCAACCTATGGCATGTGAAATCAGCACTGTCAGGGCTGAAAAGCACAATTTCCTTTTCAGCCATCACCCATGAAAATATTCCGGGAAAGTTTTTCCTCAATTGAGTATCCCTTTTTTCTAGTACGCTGCGGTTTGAATGCTAGATAAAGCAAACGGCATTTATCATTGAGTGGAATTTGCATTTTCATTCTGGAATATTTTCTGCGTTGCGTATGCAAATGGAAATATGGGAGAGCCACCGTATTTGCGACGAAGCCGTGTAGCATTAGACCGAAAGCGAGCGAGGAAAGGTTCGTGTGCTTCTTGTAAGCATATTGGACTTTTCGATTTGCGATAGACTGAATAATAATTGGAAATCTACTCTGCTCTTAATGTATCTCGCAGATCTGACCTATAATGCTTGGGACGTATTGGGAGTTTTTATAATGAAAACTTGGGGGTCGCAGCAGTAAAGATACTGATATAAATTGATGGTGTAATGGTACATACACTACACGTACGAACCTTTTCCTTACGGGGTGGGATAGCATGTATCCCAAGAATAGGGGCCAAACAATCTTTATATATATATATATATATATATATATATATATATATATATATATATATAAGGCATAGTTGAAAGAGAAAAACCAGTTTGAGCAGTAAAACTATTGCAGTCAGGAACTAAAAACATGAAAAGATAAGAATGAAAGAGGTTTTTGACAGCATCTCTTCATCAGCGGTGTCGATACTGTCTAAAAACCAATGGATTGTTTCTGATAAGTATGATCTAAACAATAAACATACTTAGACACCATACAATCCATAAGAAACTGTAGAATTGAATAATGAGTTACTTATCCATGGAACACCAAGCCTGGCGCTAGACAGAGTGAAAGTTAAGAATAGGTAACCGCAAGATGACTGACGTCACAAAACTAGCAACCAAGGAGCAAATGGAAACACCGAAACTGACCTACTATGGAGACTGTGTTTTAGGACAATTATACCTAAATTAATTTAGTTTTTTATTATTATTACTAAGAATAATTTATTATTATTTTATTTTTTTTTAACCTAAGGTATTAATTTTATTTATTTATTTTATTTTTAGTAGTTATTTACTCTAATTAAACTTATTATTATGATTTACTTATTAATTGCAATAGAACAAACGATTCATTAAATCTAAAACAACCAATTATGTGCGTGGAAAGACTATCGGGGTAATAATTATGTGTTAGCACAGCTATCAAGTCTAAAATATGCTTATTCCTATTGTCTTTAGAACAAAGCCTATTTATACATACTAACTGATTTACAATAATGTTATATATATATATATATATATACTTTCAATAAATCACGACTTTTTATTATTTATATTGTAGTATTAATTTATATTTGTCACCGTCTTAAATTTCATTTTCATCAACTGTACCGTTATTTCTCCATATATCAAAGTCCAACTCGCAACGCTCTAAATATTTTGAACCCTTATAACCACATATACAACAGTCGTTGCATAGTTCGCAAAGTACTGCAGCTAACTGCCCATCGTAAACGGTTAATTACCATACTTCAGATGTCTCCATGGCGGCGCCTATGGAGTCCTAGTACAAAATAACTATGTCGCTGTAGCGATAGCCGCGTGTGGAATGCTAAGGGTGAAATCCTTCCCTCCATCGCTTGTTTTAAACTCCCCGAGGTGATCGGCGTTCAATATTTTTCGACGTTTTCTCAGATTATTACATGCAAAGGGATCAGGTTCTGCTAAACTTCTCATTTAATCTTAAGGTCTAGGTTCACCGGAACTTCTTTAAAGGGTCCGGGACACATTTGAAATTTTTATTTATTTATTGGAATTGGAATTTTGAGTTTTTTTGTAATGGATAACCATATAATTTGTAAACAAAATCGCATTATAAAACTTCTCATAAAGTTAAAAAAAATTTAATTTAATTTATTTTTAAAAAGTGGGGTAGAATAAAATCGTTATATCTCGAAATATTATTTGTCGAATTTGCATAATTTTTCATTTAAACAGAAATATTTAAGTTTTAATTTAAATTGAAGTAAAGTAATTGAAAATCCGGGAGGGGATCCGGGTACATTTAAATTAAAAAAAAAAATTTATCGAGTTGGAATTTTGAATTTTTTTGTGATGGTTAATCATGCAATTTGTAAACAAAATCACATCATAGAACTTCTCATAAAGTTTAAAAACAAATTTAATTTTAATTTTTTTTAAAAGGGGGGGGGGAGTAATTTAAAGTTGTTATTTCTCGAAATATTATTGTCGAATTTCAAAAAAAAATTCATTTAATTAAACAGAAATATATATTTTAATATTGATTCAGCATTTTAAAAATATTAATTTTGAAAACTTTGAAATATTTAAAATAAAAATTTTAAAAAAATATGTAACTTATTTTAAAAAAATCATATTTTGTAAAGTAAATATTTTTTTTCAAATTTCTGAATAACAATGAAAGCAAAGTAATTGAATGATATAGGTTCCAAGTTTGACCCATTTCTCTTAAACGGTTTTTGACTCATAACAATTTGAAGGCGAAATATGGTGAAAAACCCCATCGTGCAGAAAAACGCATTTAAAGCTTTAAACAAAGATTGGCTGCTAATAGAATGTTTAAATGCTTTTCAAAAACTTCCAGGTGAGTAAGTAACTAATTCCTGTAGCTTAAACTTCTGATTCGGTTTAATTTTTAACATTTCCACTTTCTTTCTGAACTTTTTAACTGTCTCAGTTGGTCTAACCGCTTCACAATTTCACTTTTCGTAGGAACTATAGTACAACCTCGTTCATCCGGCTCTCGTTTATCAGGATCTCCGGATAATCCGGATCATATTTGTAAACATTTTTATTTAATGTTCCCATTAGAAAATAGTTTTTAACTATGATAGCAAGAACGTAACTAAAAGTATGCCAAATATTCGCTTCTTTGTTTGATTCAATGTACAGTTTCTTCGTAGATTGTCCAATAAATTATGGTAATAAAATACTTTTTGTTGAGTTTAAGAAAGCTTTACTAGCCTTACCAATTCTTTGTTACAAAATGATGTGAAAAGTTATTTTTATATTTTTTAATGTCTTGTAAACAATACTATGTAATCTTGTTACAAAACATAGTTTTTTATCGTCATAAACGGTAAGTCTGCCTAGTTAAGGATTTTGATTTGCATATTTCCCATATTACTGGGATTATCCGGATTTTCAACTGTCTATATTGCCTATGGTACCAGTTAGTTCGGATAAACGAGGTTTTACTGTACTACAATTTGATTGTGCACGTCGATTTTTTTTCCTAATTTTAGCCCTAACAACTTTTCTTTTCCTAGGCATTTATATAGATTTCTTTTAGAAAATCCTTCAAAATTTCGTAAAAAATCGAAAAATACTTAAATATATACTAAGTTTGGAGTATTAGAATAATCATTCGAAGGCTAACCAAAATCAAAACATAAACAATCTACCACTTACTTCACTGTAGCAAAAGTAGAAGAGTATATACATAAAGTACAAGAATTAAATATAAATTCCTTTAAAATTTAAATAATAATGTACGTTAATTCCGGAAAAAAACGTGCCGCAAAAAATCGTATTTACACTTCAAATGAAGTCGTTTCCATGACAACCACTGTTTGAAAGCTAGATTTTGAAAACAAACCAAAAAAAAAAATTAATATCTCCTGTTCTAATTAAGGTAGATACTTGATTTAAACGTAATTTTAAGTGTGAGAAACAGAGAAATTTTACTGCAATAATTTTTGCAAGGATTTTAATGGAAACATTTTTGTGTCCCGGACCTCCTTAAATAACAACATAACAACCTAAATCCATATATCAACAATAACAACAACTCCATATAACAACATAACTGCATGATATATAATCTACATCAAAAACACAATTCATATCCATATTTCTAAAATAAGTCTCACGATGTAACAATATGTCTCTCACAATTCACTACTGTAACCTCTGAAACTTTAATGGAAAGTTAGAAACTAAATATGTTTTTCTGTTATGTCATATTCTTAACAGTTTTTCATATAACTCTAGTTCTTCCTCGCTGGAGCGATGAAATATAAAAATTTTCAGTCATGATTTCGAAACAGAGATGTATGCGTGCGCAATGAACGGAAAGTATATAAAAAAGGTTGGAATGGGATGTCCGAACATACAGCGTGATTTTTATTAAACTGACACTACTCAGAGCAACCTGTAGCGCGATCTATCAGCCGGAATTCTATCAAAATTGGTAGACGGACTAAGGACAAGGGAAAGAGTTTCCATGAAAAAAAATAGCTCCAAAAGTCACCGATAGGGGAACCTATGGTGCTGTTGCTGTCGGCGCACAAGAGAATTTGCATAAAACGCAAGTAAAACATCAAAATGCAAATTCATGACTACATAGTCGACAACACCGCCAGTATTATGGGCTATAAAGATCGGTGCTGAATCTGTTGCGCCATCACTTAAGAGAAGAGAGGGTCATCAGTCGCTTTTTCCACTTCCATGGCCACCTCGCTCTCCGGACCAAACCCATGTGACTTCTTTCTGTGGGGTTATTTCAAGTCCAAGGTGTACCTTAGTGAAGTCTCGAACCTGGCGGCCCTGAAGGTCAACATATCCCGGACAGTGATGAACATTCCTGGTGACATGTTAGGCTCGGCCGTCGAGAACGTAGTGTTTAGGATGCAATGTGTCATCCACCAGGATGGTGGTCACATTGAAGGACGGAGAAGTGGATTTGCTGCATAAAGCGGTGTTCCAGTGAATTTTTTTGTTATTCATTTGGCTGCTTATTACAATTTTTTCGCTTTCACCCTGTAACTGGCATGCATGGTGCCTGAATAAATTGAGCGTGGACTGTATATTAAAACAAAAACAACAGTTTATTAAAAAAAGAGAATGCGCTATGACGCGCTGCAAATGCCTTGGCGGCAGGTAAACAATTATATAAATGCGCTATGACGCGCTGCAAGTGCCTTGACGGCTGAACAACAATAATAAGCTTGCGCTAAGACGCGCTGTGAGTGCCTTGGAGGCGTATCGACAACTGAATAGTACATAGGGTAGGGCGACAGAGGGAGCCCTTAATGCGGGGGAGGTCAGGACGCGCCAAGAAAGAAGACAGGTGGCGCCAACATCCCGCCCCACGTTGAAATAACATTTCAAAACATAATACAAATATAATTTGAAAAAAAATAATAAAGAACAATTCTTATACTAAAATACACAAAATGAACTTACACTAAAATACACAAAATAAACTTACACTAAAATGCACAAAATGAAATATTTTAAATTTTGTTATCTTCGAATGGTAAGATTGCGATTTTTGACACTGGTCTTTTGAATATTCCTGTTTTAGTTTTAACTACGACAACTCTTACCTTTCCATCTTTACCCAAGATTACATCTTGAATTCTTCCTAACAACCATTTGAGAGGGGGAAGATTATCTTCTTTGATTAAAACCATTGTATTAACACTTATATTATCCTTAGTAAAATACCATTTGTGTCTTTGCTGCAATTGATTTAGATAATCTAAAGACCAACGACTCCAAAGTCTTTGGACAAATTTTGTAACACGTTGCCAACGCGAGATTCTGGTTTCGTTTAGATCTAAATATTGGGGCTCAACAATGGATGTTACTGGGCGCCCAATGAGGAAATGCCCAGGGGTGAGGGTCTCTAAGTCTGAGGAATCAGACGACAGAGGAGAGATGGGTCTAGAGTTAAGGATAACTTCAATCTGGGTAATAACAGTTAAAAATTCCTCATACAAAAGTTTTGAATCGCCAACGACTCTTTTGAAGTGAAATTTAAGGGACTTGACGCCAGCCTCCCAAAGGCTACCAAAATGAGGTGCTCTTGGAGGAATGAACTTCCAATCAATGCGTTCTGAAGCAAGATAATCTGCAATTAGTTCATTAGGATTGGCAACAAGTTCATGAAGTCGCTTTAATTCTGCCCTTGCTCCCACAAAGTTTGTACCATTATCGGTAAATATCTTAGAGCTTTTTCCCCGTCTGGCAAAGAAGCGTTTCAAAGTAGCTAGAAACGATTCAGACGTTAAGATACAATTTCTAGATGGACAGCACGCGTAATAAAGCATACAAAAATACATACATAAATTTTGCTAAAAAGGCCCTTCCTTTGATACTTATACTTGATTGAAAACGGACCACAAAAATCTATACCAGTAACATTGAAAGGATGCGTTTGGATTACGCGTTCTTGGGGTAAACTTCCCATAATTTGTTGAGCAGTAGTTGGTTTCACTTTGAAACAAACGACACATTCGTGCACAATTTGTCTGCACAGATTTCTGCCATTTAACGGCCAAAACATTTTTCTTATGGTGTAAAGCAAAGATTGCGGGCCTAAGTGAAGATGTTTTCTGTGAAAATGACTAATTATTAATTTTGTTAATTTCTGCTTAGCAGACAAAACGATAGGGAATTTTTCATCATAGGTTAAATCTGCATGATGAAGACGTCCACCTACATGAAGAATTTGATTTTCATCAAGAAATGGATTGAGACTTTTAAGTTTACTATTTGGGGGAATAGGTTTCCCTTTCTTTAAGTTTCCAACTTCATCATGAAATTCTATCTCTTGGACAGACTTTATAAGAAACTGCTGGGCAACATCTTTTTCAGCAGCAGAGAGGGGACCAGAATGTTTCTCACCAGGGTGTTGGGCATTGAAGCAAAATCTGAAAACAAAACTTAAAACACGTAGATTAGTATTAAAATTATTGCTTAAGTTTATAATAGAATGAGTTAAGTTGTTATCAGATGTAAGCAATAGAGTCTGGTTTGAAGTTGACTTTAGTTCTGAAATAAATTCCTCTGATGAGGAGATTTTAGCAGAGTCACTGTTCTGTTCCCAAGGGGAAAAGTTCTCATCATGTAGAAAAGTGGGTCCAATCCACCATATGTCATTGTAATAAGAGTTAGGGTTGATGCCTCTCGAAATCAGGTCAGCCGGGTTGTCCGTAGAGCGGACGTGACACCACTGATATCCTTCGGTAGCTTGTTGGATCTGCGATACGCGATTGCTGATGGTCTTCAGGAGATGAGGAGATGTTCTAATCCAGGCTAAAGTAATTGTTGAATCTGACCACAGAACAACTCTTTGAAATGTCATCTTTATGGAGTAAATCAATTTGCGAACTAATTTAGACAGAAGCATCGCTGCACACAATTCGAGTCTGAGAATGCTGATTGATTTCAGTGGAGCTACTCTTGATTTATTGCACAATATCTTGACATTCACTTGATTTGAATATGAAACTGATCTTACATACACAACAGCTCCATAAGCCATGTTTGAAGCATCAGCAAAGCCATGTAACTCCAGTACCTTTGCATCATCACAGGGAAGATATCTGTCAACTCTTATGATTTTAACTGTGTTCAACTCAGATAACAAACATTTCAATTTTAAAGCTTCACTTTCAGGTAAGGGGTCATCCCAATTCAGTTTCAACAGCCAAAGTTGCTGCATGAACATTTTTGCCTTAGTAACAAAAGGTCCTAAGAATCCTAGTGGATCGAACAATTTGGCTATATGAGATAGAACAGTGCGTTTAGTGCAAGTAGTGGACGGGCTACTTGTAGGAGACACAGAAAATGTAAATATGTCACATTTGGGATCCCAGGAAAGTCCTAAAGTCTTCACCTTTACTTCTGAAGAGTCATGAAATACATATTCCTTGGTTTCATGTGCTACAGAGTTGATCAGAGACTGTTCATTAGAAGCCCACTTATGAAGCTTCATACCACCTGAGAGTAACAATTCAACTAACTCTCTCTGTAAAGCTGAGGCAGACGCTATATCAGTTGCGCCGGAGAGGATGTCATCAAGATAAAAATCGGCGTGTACAACTGGGGCAGCAATAGGAAATCTTTCAGCTTCATCAAGCGCTAATTGCTTGAGTGTTTTAGTTGCGAGATACGGAGCACTTGTTGTGCCATAGGTAACTGTACATAACTTATAAATTTTTACTAGCCCATTAGGGCAGTCCTTCCAAACGATGCGTTGGAGGTCTCTTTGGGATGGATCGATAAAAATCATCCTGTACATTTTTTTTATATCTGCAACAAATGCGATGCGGTGTTTCCGAAACCTCAATAGTATAGAGAAGAGATAGTCTTGAATTACACCACCGTTCATTTGGAGTGAATTTAGTGAAGTGCCATTCGAAGAAGGGGCCGAGGCGTTGTAAACAACTCTTAATTTGGTAGTAGTTTTTTCTGGACGGAAAACACTGTAATGAGGAATGTAGTATGTTATTGGAGGTTCATAAGTTTCCTCGACAATTTCCACGTGCCCTAAAGCAATTTATTCCTGCATAAATTGCACATATAAATCTCTTAGTTGAGGTTGTCTTGATAATCTATTCCAAAGTGCATTCAGTTTCTTGATAGCTGCGTCTTTGGATTCACCCAATATCCCAGGATCATCCTTCAGTGGCATTTGGACTATGTATTTTCCTGTTTCATGCCTCTTATGCGTCTTTTGAAAGTGGTCTTCGCAAAACAATTCTTCATTTGATTTAATAGATTTTCCTTCAACCGAATCTAGTTCCCAAAATTTGATCATTAATTGATCAAGGTTTTCTTGTTCTGTTAGTAACAAACAGTGTGGTGTAGGTCGAGAACAAGGTATGTTTCATGAAACTATATACCCAAATGCGGAGTTTTGCAATAGTATGGAGTCACTAATTTGAATTTGATCTCCCATTAAAATTCTAAAGAACAGTTCCGCACCAATTAACATTTGTATTTTAGAAGGTTTGTAGAAGTTAATATCTGCGAGTTCAATGTTATTTGGAAATTGAAGTTTTGATACATCTAAAACTGTGGATGGAATCAAAGATGTGATTTTCGGAACAAGCATAAAATGGGTATCATGCTCAAATTCTTCATTTTTATTTGATATAACACCATGAATTTGGTGCTTAATGGATTGTGAATTATCATTAATTCCTATAATCGAAGAGCGAGCTCTCTCCTTTTTTAAACCAAGTGCAGATGCGCATTCAAAGGTTATCAAATTTGCTTGGCTACCGCAATCCAGAATTGCCTTGATTTTATTTCTTTCCCCGAACTTATTTTTAACAAACACTTCAGCAGTTGCGAGCAAAATCGTAGAACGCTGAATTGATCCTTGCGTTGAGTGGAGAGACATAGCTTCCTCCCCCACACTGGGGTTCAGAACATTCCTCTCACCTGGCGAGGGGACTGAGGTCAAGAGTTCAACTGGGGTGAGGGACTGAGACGGTTTCGAAATTTCCTCCCCACCACGACACAGCAAAGAATTGTGACGTTTCGAGCAGAATCTGCATGTATGCTGGGATCTGCAAGATGCGACTGAATGTTTTCCGAAGCAATTAATGCATAGCGAATGCTTTTTAACAAGGTCAAATCTTTGTAAAGCAGTTAATTTCAAAAAAGACTCACACTTGTAAATTGGATGATTTGCCTTGCATGAAATACATAAATTGTTGGAACCATTAGATTTGATGAAAAAGTTTCTAGATTGACTGTTGCGATCTTGATAAATCTTAGGCTTCACAGAAGTGTTTTTCTTAATGTTTTCTAACATTTGAGACCGCTTTTCTAAGTACAGAAGTAAATCGTCAAGTTTAGGCACCTCGTTTGAACTTATGCTTAATTCATATTGTTTGCGAGTCTCCTTATCGAGTTTTTTCAAAACAATATTTAAGATTAAAGCATCGGAGAGATTATTTCTGTCGAATTCTAATACTTTTAATGCGCGGATGTTTTTCTTTACATTATCTATAAGGCTTCGCAAATGTTTAGCAGAATCGTGCGTAATGTTTTCTGCTTCCAAAATTGCATTGATGTGAATTTCTACTATAGCTCGGGTATTCTCATGTCTTTCTTCTAAAGCCTGAAATAACGATGAAAATGTATCATCTGGCGTTTGTAAGTTCTTTGCTTCACCTGTTAAAGCAGCATTTAAATAGTGTAATTTCTGTGCTGGTAAAAGCTGTTCATTTGACGCAATAATATTGTTAAACTGTGTTTTGAATGAACTCCATTCTTCATACTTTCCGGAGAATTTCGGAAGTGGAATCTCCGAGAGTTTTATGCTAGTTGTTATATTCTGAACAGTAGGATTCGAACGAGGAATTGCTGAAACGTTACTTAATTTTTTAATTTGTGATTGTAACTTGAACTTAATTCTAATTATGTTATCGTTGTACTCCTCACTTGCATTAATTTGGAATTCATAATCATTTGGAACCGATATTAAATCTTCTATACTCGCATTGAGTGATTTTAAAGATTCTTCCTTATTATTTAACTGCTCTAATATTTCTTTAAATTCATCAACTTCTTTATTTTCAGAAACAAATAAATTTTCAATTTTAGTAATTATTTTGGTTACACTTGTTCTTATAGAAGCTTGTTTTTTCTTACATTTTTCAAGTTCATCCATTTTTTTATGTAATGATTACACTAAATACAAAATTCAAAGAATGTCCTATCTTGTTCTTGGGCGTCGTTGGCGCTGATAGGTGTTATTCAATAGGAAGATTTCGCATGAACTGAGATACAAAGTTAATCCAAACTTGTTGTGGGACTTTCAACACAAACTTAATAGTAGAGTTGGTATTCCAAACTCATACATTCACTGAATAGGCTCCGTGAAGATCGGACCAGAATGTAAATGGCATGCATGGTGCCTGAATAAATTGAGCGTGGACTGTATATTAAAACAAAAACAACAGTTTATTAAAAAAAGAGAATGCGCTATGATGCGCTGCAAATGCCTTGGCGGCAGGTAAACAATTATATAAATGCGCTATGACGTGCTGCAAGTGCCTTGTCGGCTGAACAACAATAATAAGCTTGCGCTAAGACGCGCTGTGAGTGCCTTGGAGGCGTATCGACAACTGAATAGTACATAGGGTAGGGCGACAGAGAGAGCCCTTAAAGCGGGGGAGGTCAGGACGCGCCAAGAAGACAGGTGGCGCCAACACACCCCTTATCTTTATAGCACAAAATACTGGCGCTGCTATCGACTACGTAGTCATGAATTTACATCTTGATATTTTACTTGCGTTTAGTGCAAATTCTCGGGTTCGCCGACAACAACAGCGCCATATCTTCCCCTATCGGTGACTTTTGGAACTAATTTTTTTTAGAAATTATTTTTTTTTTCAGAATGCAAATGTGTATAGAGGCTAATGGAAATAATTTTCAGCAACATAAATAAATGATCCTGAAGATAGGGAAGTGTCTCAGTTTCTTTCTTCCACTCTTTATGACATAACAATTTTCGAAATCGTGACCAAACAAATGTTCATTTTGTACTTTCTGTTTTAAATATTAATGTGCGCAAGGTATCTTTTCTTACTAAATCGATGATGCTGAACAACTTTGTGACTGACTTTTTTCCCGTATCTGGTACCGTTTTTGAGATAAAAACGCTAATACCAAAATTTGCCGATAGATGGCGTTGTACGTTGTCTCATCGAGTGGCGCATAGCCTTTTTACTTTACCTAGACACCAACTTTATGGCCTAAGCTGTCACCGTTTAGAAGTTAAGGGGGGGGGTGTAACGAATATAGGTGTGGGACACTATATAAGAGTGCTTAAGATATGAAATTTCCCTCTTTCTGAATGAAGACTATTTGTGACTTTTGATTCAATGCTCAAACAAAGTCCGTGTTCCATTAAGTCACTTGTTATTATAAATGAGCTAAATTAAACTGCTAAATATAAAAGTTTGTGAATTTGCACGTCTAACGATTCTACACGAATTTGGTTACATTCAAGTTAATCTCTAATTTATTAATTTAGTTTCATTCGGGTAGTATTCAATCGACGCATAATATCAAACCTTTTGAAAGTAACTCACTTAAATGGAACTAGAATTTGGATTCCGAACACCCATTTACATTAATACGAGTTAAATATTAATGCAAATTATCCGATATTAAATTTGCTTCAGGGACCTGAAATTTGAATCGAAGTAGGAAAATTGCGTCATGGGAGATTAAAATTAATATCTAATTTGACTGAACTTCACAGACAACCTACAATGTTGAAATGGCATTTTTTTATCAAAGCTGTTTGTAAATTTATTAACAATTATACGTATGGGGATTTTCGACTTAATGACTAAGTGTTTCAAATTGCATTAGAAAGCAAAATACAATTTATTTCTTATTGGTATATCAGAAAAAAAACTGAATTTTATTTTAATATTTTTTATTAATGTATAATAAAAACAAGGAGTGCAGTAGTGTTTATAATTTTAGCTGTTGTTTGGAAAAACTTCGTTACATTAAAATTATACCATTAGCAACATTATTTTTTTATACTCTCTGATAATAAAACTTTTAATAGGAGGATTAATTCAATATAACTTCTACGATAATTAAATATATTTTTAAGGGTTTCATAGAAGGGCACTGCCTTCATATCTATTCATTAAATTTAGTCTTCAAACTTTAGTCTTTCCAGTCTATTGTTGGAAATTAATGGATCATAAATTTACTACATACTGACATTTTTAATTATGTTTAGGTTTGGAGATATTTGGTTTAATTATGTTTAGGAGATTTAAACGTAGAAAATGAATCAACTTTTAATATGAAAAAACCTACATGAATATACAGCCAGTTCTTCATATTTTTGGGAGACAGGATCACAAGATCACCGTGGAAAATTAAAATAAATGCAAATATCTTGAGGTCCTCCAATTCTAAATTTACTATCTTATCTATATATATAAAACAGTTCCGTAACTGACTAACATATAACGCACAGACCAAACCCGCTGGACCTGAAGGGCTGAAATTTTGTATGGCGATTCTTCTTATAGTGCAGAGATGCACTAAGAAAGATTTTTGAAAAATTCTTAGATTTTTTTAATTAAATTTTTAAACTGTTTTTGTAACTTTTTTAGAGTTTGCATTTAAAATGATAATCCGAGGATTATAAAGTTCATATAAGAAAGATCCTAAAAATTCCTTTAAAACGAAATCTTTTTCGAATCTTTACCTCCATTTTCTGATTTTTTGAGAATTTTTAAAGATTAATTTTTAGATTTTTATTTATTAAATTCTGATCATGGGATTTCTTTTTCTGATGCTTTAAATTAATTTATCGTCACGTGCATAACAACAAAATAGGCAAAAATAATTTTTTTTCTTGCTAATGCGGCAGACGATTGGACATTATCATAAAAATATTTAAATACAGTAAAAGATATGTTCCTCAAACTGTACTATATTCTTTAGTATGTTTTATTAGATTTAATTTGAATATTTTCTTTTACATTATTTTGTCAATAAAAATATCCATTACGATTTTTTTTATCAATTACATATATATTTTACATCAATTACATACGTTGAATTTATTATAAATTAATAAATATATATATATATATATATATATATATATATATATATATATATATATATATATATATATATGTATATAAGAGCTCGTCTGTTTGTTTGTCCGCTATAGAATCATAGACTGTTTCACCCACCGAGACCAAATTCGGCACAGTTAATGTATAGGACCAGAGACACTTAACGCAGCAAAAACCAAATTTGGGGCTCAATTAATTTTTAAAATTAATTTTTAATGATTTTTTATGACCCTAAAAGGTGCGCGTACCTCCTGTGGATACAGTCCTTTCCCCGCAACCAGCTGCGGTTGGTTTGGGAGTGACGGGGGGGTGTCAAATTCCAATGCGCGGGAGGAAGAGGGTTGGGAATGACCTATGGCCCTGGCTCCCCAGATAAGCACAACTTTCCTGGCTCTGCTTTGTGAAATCTACAGTTTTCATGCGGAAAGTGATGAAGACGATTTTTTTAACGGATTTTTAAACGGATGACGTTCTTAAAAAGTATAAAGGAATAAATGAATCTGGATGTTTATCTTTAATTAAAATAAAGGAGACTAAGTTCAACGTAATCTACGACTTCACGCTCATAGAACAAGACATGCTCAAAGTAGATATCGTGCCATTGGAGTTTATGTGCATTTCACTATAATCGAGAATGTAATTATGCATCTGCTAATGAAGTAAGTATTGGATCAATGTCGAACATATGTGACAGCTGTGGTGCTAAAACGTGGTCTAGAGAATCACCAGGAATGTGTTGAAGTAATGGGAAAGTACAATTGCCTGCAATTCCAGAACCACCCGAGTCTTTGAGAACATTACTCACAGGTAATACATGTGATCCAAAACATTTCTTACAAAACATACAAGCTTTAGGAAAATAGGCTTCATGGGGAATCCCGCCTTACTTTGATTAAATAAAGGGGATAACGCATCTTGCATTTTACCTCTTGGGTGATGTGGAAAAAAGTGCTTTTTTAAGGGGAAAATAAATAATAAAGGCAAATGTAAATTATAAAACTTATTTCTAATTAAACAGTGGATCAAACAAATCTAATTAAATATAATTAAACAGTATTTAACAAATATAATTAAACAGTAAACCTATTCAATCCAAACGTGCGAATCATGCAGCACGGTGTTATTAATTCTCAATAAAATCAGACGAAGGTCCGCAGGCTCCGCGTTTCTTTTTTTCTTATTGTTTGTATATCATTTCAGTAGAAACGCGCTAAGCGCATTCTGTTTGGCCAGATAAACATGAAGAGCGGAGGTGCAGTCCAGTATTTTTTTGATGGAATGCATGAAAAATTTTATGTCTATATATCTACCCGGGCAATAATGCTAGTATATATATATATATATATATATATATATATATATATATATATATATATATATATATATATATATATATATATATAGCATTAATTGCATACATTGATCGTTGTATTTAATTTGAATGTACTCCGTAGCGAAATGTGGGTTTTCAGCTAGTAAAACAATAAAAGGAAATACTGCGTATATAAAGACATTGGGATTCATAAATTCAAGATTGCAGTATCGTCAGTGTATCAATGTGACCAGGGTTCGAGGTGGTCTTGCAGTAACGTGCTGGCTTTCTGTGCTGACGGTGCTCGGATCGAATCCCGGCGCGTGCCGTTAAATACCTCCCTGTCTAGGTCGGATATAGGCACATTACATCTTTAGACCGAAAAAGTCCCTCTTTGAAAGTCAGTGAGGGTGGGAGAGTGTACAATTCCCCCAGATGTCGCACAGGGGATGCTCGGTCAAAATTGAGGTGGCAACTAGCTAAGACAGACTCCGACCTTTGTGATGCTATTTAAAAACTGGAGCCGCACACTTTAGCCCGTAGTATATATGGACCTGATCTGGAACTTCCAACCAGGGGGCATAAGAAACGACAACAACAGCAATGTGGCCAAACCCATGGAAAAATAAACAGAATGAAAACAACAAAAAAAGCTATGAACTACATGTACAGTAATCAAATTCATTTACAGTATTTAGATAGCAGTAAAATTATTCGTGTATATGAAGTACTATTAAATTCTGTACAATAGAAAACAATATCACATTTTATAAACATTATAAAAATGTTAGTGTAGGAGATAGCTTGTGCAAGTTGCAAAAAAAGGATTGTAGTTAATTACTCATAAAACAATAATCAAACGCAACCTTAAAAGAAGATGTTCCGATTCATATGTAATAATTACAAGATAAAAAGAACTTTTTATATACCATGTTTTTAAATTTTCTGTTGAATCATATAAACTTCACACCTCCATGTATTAATAAATACTTCTTTGAAATTTTTTTTGAGGAATTATCCCATCAACTTGAAAGAAAATGAAGTTAATTGGAAGTTAACTTGCATATAACTTTTCGTTCCCGTTCAGGCCAATAGATGGCTGCACCAGTCTACAAAACAAAATTAACTGAAAATAACTGAAAATTAATTTAATTCTGCTTAAAGATGGCTAAAAGTATTAAAAAAAGTGCATTGTCATCGCGTTCTGAGCTATTCTAAAAGTTTCAAGTGTCTATCTAGTCGGAAAGTTGGTTAAAAATCGATTGTAAGATTTGTACTTGACAAACACTCACACAAACACACATACACACAAACAAGAAAGCAAGCAAGTTAATAAAAGCATGGTAAAAGTCATTCAGATTTCCCTTGCATTACTGTTAATTCCCAGTGAAATAAATAATTCTTAATACATGGACTATGAACTACGCAGACGAGGTGTACTTATGTTCCTCTTGTAGAATATTCTTATGCTACATTTACTTTAACATATTGCTGGAAGTGTTTTATATCTGCTTAAAGGAACAGTTTTACAAGAAGTTAGATTTTAGGCGCGAAGATTGCCAGTGTGCATATACTTTAAATTTTTGTGGCTGTGAGCAGTAGATTTTATTCCGCATATTTATTACACTTAAACACGCCAATAAATAAGATGCGATGGTAAGTATTTACGTCATTTTTTAGTTAGATTTAAAATTGATCGCTCTTCTTCCCATTTATCATTCTCTCCAATAACTACCATCTTTTACCACAGACACGACAAGAAATATTTCTAATCACCTGAACGTCCGTTCTAGAGTCTTACACTCTCATAAAAAATGATTTTCCACTTAAGATTAATTTGTATTAATAGGCATTTTACGATGCGAAATTGACACGTGTTCTTTCGTTTCGAACCGAGATGAAAATTGCCTCACGCAAAATAAGAGACGGGAGTTAGTGAAAGAAGGAAATGCCACTTAGAGGATTAAGCAAGCATAACTGAGATTTATAGGCGAATTTTGGACGGAATAATTAACTGCTCCGGTGAATGATGTTGTACAGCAGTGTTTTTTTCCGGTTCGACATTTTTAGATGACTACGCAATGGTTGATTTATGACGCGTTTGGTGAAAATGTTTCACTGCTTAGCGATGAACCCAGTCTCCGATTCTAATAAATGTCCAAGAATGGCGTTTGAAATGTATCTGCAGTAAGTTGCACAGAAATAAAACGAAATGCAAACTTTTCTTCCATAGTTATTGCACTCCCCCATTTTTTGATGATGACACATGTGTAGTCTTGGATTTATTTCTCTCTGCTGTCCTATACATTTTATTTATGGAATTCTTCCTGAATTCTGTATGTTTGACGTCATTCTGTCAAGATGACGTGACTAACACTCCCTTTGAATATATTCAGAGATCACGTTTTCAAACAATAACTGTTATTGGCTAGTTACAAGTCTAAGTCAAAGTCATGTAGTTGACAGAGTACCTAGCGGGGGTTTGAAGACTCCCCGTTTTACCTCTGACCGTGCGATGTTATGATCGAAGTATGATCCTTCTATTGGACACTTTGCTTTCCATGTTGATCAGCAGGCACGCCAGCTTAATTCCTCCGCAAATCAGCGACGAGATGAAGGTTAGTTACAGTATAAAAGACGGAAAGCAAATGAGCTACAACTTCGACGGCTAATCCCAGACCAGATTCCTAGTTTTTGAGTTCTTGGTCTTTGAATTTTGAGGTAAGGTCGGTGAACGTGTATTGAGCAGTGCAGCAGTGATAGTGCATACTTTGTATTGGGATTACCTTTAATTTTTGATTATACACTATCTACCAATAAGGATTTGGACACCCATTCAAATGGCGATTTCTGCTGTCCTGATATACGTCACGCCCTCCCGCCGTTAAATGTCGTGTAGGAAACAACATTGGAATTAGTGGCATGCAAGATGCCACGAAGTGCAGACTTATCTGATTTCAAGAAAAGTGTAATCGCCGGGTATCACAGAAATGGCCGATCCTTAAGGGACATATCCAGCGAACTGAATTGCGTTGAACTTTGGGCAACTCTTCTTGGTGTACTTTCGGTAGATTTCTGGCATGAATCCAATTGTATTTGTCTCGACTCCTTAATAAAAACCTTTGCAAGAGAAATTTTGTTAGATTACGCTCTCAATAAGAGACCATTTTATAGAAGACAACATTATTTCTCGTCCCATAATTGTTCAACAAGATTCGCTAATCTAATTTTTGTATATTTTGATTAGGCCTGTTCTTAAAATAAGGACTCGACAGAGTATTAAGTGTGGCACGGTCATGCTGAAAGAAATAAGAGTCTGTGCCATGGTACTACCGCATTGCGGGATGTACATAATCGTCTAAAATGTTTATTTACCTAATAAAGTTTATAGTTGAAGGCAAAACAATCAAAAGACGGCCGTTCTGGATGAAATAGGCTCAGACCGTCACCTGCGAATTTAACAATCGGAGCAGAGCTATCAGAAGGAAAACAATTCCTGGATAATTGTGTTTTCCCATTTGTAAACACTTTTTAAATATGGATTATATTGGCTACGTAATTTACAATAACTTGGCACATTTGAGGATTTTTCCGATGGTTTCGATGGTAAAGTTGTCATTATGTGATTATCCTTCATCGTTATTTATGAATTATATTTTTGCCTCACCGTTTTGATTTAAATAAAAAAGGATGTCTTAAAATATCGAGAGCATAGTATAGGGGAAATATAATATACAGAAACTGTAAAAACTGGTGTTATACCATCTTTTCATTGGTACTGTGACACTGTCTCAATTACTACACGAAATTTGTAATTATATAAGTATGTGATGCCCCATTCCTACTCCTCAACATGTCATCTATCGACGAACTGTTAATCTGGGCGGTCTCATAAACTCTAGGATAAGAGGCCATAAAGTTCTTGTAATGTTCGGTTCTGACGTTATAGAACGCATAAATCCCAGAGTGGTTCGAGGGCTCTCCAGAATTTTGACACTATTCTGACGGTTAGAATCCCATAAACTTCGAACACTTACAGCACCTCAACCGCCAGAGAAATCCCTTTGAAATCGCCGACAGTATAAAAGAAGACTCCAATAGTCCACGCGGAAGAGATCTGTTTTTGAGTGCGAGAGAGACTCTCTTCTGGTCCGAGAGGCCTTCTGTAGGCCAGCGCTGTCGGTGAACCCGAAGCCAACCTGACTATCTAACTGTATAAATTCTAACTCGCTGTACATACTTGCTTTAACTGTTGTAGTTGTAGTATGTTTAACATATCGTAGAAAAGTAATTGAAGCGAAAGACTTGTCGTATTATTGACTACGGTACAGTACAAATGGATCAGTGTTCTACAAAATAAATTGTGTTATATTGCAAATTATATTCGAATAACTATCTTAAATGTTGTTGATGCATTTCATTCATTCTTCACCGTTCTTTGCGGGATCAAAGAAGTGGTGAGATTTGCAAGTGCTATATTTTTGAGATATTAATTTCATTATCATTTATATAAGGAAGCATTGTGTCGCAAGGTGTCATTTAACCAATCTGTTAACCAGACTGGATCATTTACCTTTTCTTTAACTCTTATTTTTTATCATCACATTGATTCTTCCTTTCAATGTGCAAAAATAACTGGCAAAGAAACAATTAATTTTTCCATTGTTTAATTTAATGTGTAAATTTTTGAAAGTTTTTTTTTTTAATATTTCCCTTTTCAAATTCTCTGGAAAGGTCACGACTGTTACTTTATCCGAAAGTTCACTGTAGTTAAACATAAGAAAACTAAATTCATTTCAAATAAAAACATTTAAAAATTCTTTTCGCTAACTACACTATATTAAGATAAAATATACTACTTTTCAATTCTTAAAACAAGTAATAAGACCCAAAATTTTCTTTTTCCTCTAACGTCAGTTCATCTCATTTTATATATGATAAAAAATGAGACTATTTTAAAGATTTATTTGCATATTTTATTGCTCTCTCCTCCGATAAATTAGTAGTTCACGTTGCGAAATGACACGCATGCTTTCTCTTAAAATTTAAAAGGAAATTGCTTCTCGCAAGGACTTGAAGTTAATGATGAGCGGCAATGCTTTTTAACGGATAAAACAAGTATAACTGAGATTTATGATTACGTTTATAAGAAATAAATGATCACTCCAAATACACATTTTATGATTATAGACTTTACAGTAAAACTTTTCACAAACAAGGAAAGAAGGGATTGAAGCTATGAATTAAAATGATTAATTCTCTTTCCTTTTTTTGCCTGATATATTTTATAAAAACTGCTTTAAATCGGGATGATTTGCATTTGTAGTTTTAGAACCGTATTTAGTTTATAGTTTGAATAAAAGAAACTATTCGCTGAAATCCAATAGATTTTCGATTTCTTATCAACTTAGTGTTGTAAAACTCCAGAAATGTTACCTTATTTATCTTTCACTCCTGCTTTATTAATAGCAAAATGTTTATGATTGGCTGTTTTACAATTTCAAGGTGCTATGAATTCAATATTGCTAGTAATAGCAAAGTTTTTTTTTTCCTAATGGGGAGGCCATTTGTATTCGGCATTAGATTGTAGATCCCGGTCATTATAGCAACGAATGTTCAGCATCGATAAACATTTAGGCAATAATATACCAAAGAAATGAGTTATAATTTCTTACATCTACTAAGGAAATTACTTTTTTAAAGTTTATTTATCTAATATAGATGGTAATACAAGTGAAACGTTTTTCCGCTACGGTGCAATGCAGTTTTTTTGCATAATAATGTTACGAATTTTACGAGTTTATGGTAATCTCGCCAAATATGAGAGTTATCGCCAAATTGGCGATGGATTTGGTAATTTATTATGGTCGCCAAATTTAGCGATATAGCGCAAAATGGTCGCCAACCTTCTAGATCTTTCTGAAAGATTCTGGAGATTTCTAGCTGGCTGACCGATAGAGGGCGATTTGGAAGTCTATAAATATACCTGACATTGGCATTGGAACTCAGTGTTCTTTTCTGCTGACAACTGAATGTATTGAAATCGCGGTATTCGAGTATTGTATTGAAGACTCTGTTATCCTGACTTGCGTTTTTAGAGTTTTCTGCTCTATAGAAGACAGTTGTTACGTGTCTTCTGTTTGAATTTGTGTATGCGCCTGAAGAATTTACAGTATAATAAATCTTATTTTGTGTGCACTTCCTGAAAAGATTTTATTCAATCTTATCGAACCCAGGAAAACGGAACAATAAACTTATTGCACACGAAAGTTATAGATTAACATTTTTATTTCAAAGTAAAACTCATCCATTTTACATTTGCCCCAACACTTCATTTTAGCTGAAAAAAATTTGTTAATTGTTTACCATCTTTTCAAAAGTATACAAATTTATAAAATTTGTTTTTGCTTTAATAAGTATACAAATATTTCTTCTTCATATCACTATTACAAGTAAAAATTCTTTCAATGCTTTCTCGAGAAATGAGTCACGTGCAATTTTAAGAGTCTCCTTACGTCATTTCCTTTACAATCCTGAACAGAAAATGACGCGTAGCGTAAAACATGTGTAAAGAGTAGAAAGTAATGAGATTAAACGTTTAAACCTGAATAATCGAGATTTACAAATGTGTTTCCAAGAAATAATTGATATCCCCCCCCAACGATCCTAACAATGAATGAACCGAAGGATGCTATTGTTTATTCACTGCTTTGACTCTGTTGATGAATGGAATTTCTGCTTTTCAGTAACACTGAATGGGAGATATTTAAAATTGTGTTGGAATTATCTAAAGAAGCCCGAAGATTTAAACAATGAACCTACTGTTACAATCCTCCTAGTACCTAGTGATAACAGAGATGGATGATTTGCACGGCCCGTAACAAGTTATAGGGTTCTGCGGTACTATTTGCTTGAGCATGAATTGGTCACAAAGTGTAAGGTAATGATTGCAAAGGTTTTAACTTGGTACTGTGTTTTAGAAATTGATTCTAGACGAGCAACGTTTTTTATTAATTAAAATATATTATAGAAAGAAAAGATATCTTAGAGGAGACAAAATATACCAGGGGAATTCAAGCTTTTAAACTGAGACTCATTTTTGATGGTGGTTTAAGCTATAAGTACTCGAATAACATATTTTCGATATGTCCGATGGTGACCTATTAAATGATCACGGTTTTCGCTGGTTCTGAGTTAAGTCGACAGGATGTCGGGAAGACTTCTAGATATGATTTAGAGTTATTAGAAAATGACTGTACTTTCGTGCCATATTTGCAAGGTACATCTTTCAGTTCAAAACACTCTATAGTAAGAATGGAGATACCTTCTCAAGTACTGATTATATAAATTATAAGAATTGAAAGCTACACGTATCACTCCCGCGTGAAATCCTATTAAATACTAGAGTGTCGTACTATATATAAAGAACGCAACACCTCAATGAGTGTCCTTTTAAAGCAATCCATCACATATCGCAGGTTTATCTTCTTTTAATTACTTTTAGAAACTCTCTGCCTTTGATGGATATTTTATATCATAACTGAATTTGTATCAATATGTCATCAAATATTTAATTTTTACGCTTGACAGGCATTATATGCCATACTATACTTCCGATACAAGGAATAAACTATTGCTTTAAATAAATTCAATTATTTTCAAATGATTTATTCAATGCACAAGATAAAAAGACCGACAATACGCCTTCAGGACAGGAATTTCAGCTGCGTAATTAACCTTCAATGGTTGAATAATGATAAATACCAACTATTATTGAAGCTTTTAAATGAAACAAAAATCATATACAACACATTATTTTTACTGTAAGTCCCCCAAAATAGACATTTTCTCGATGTAGAAGATTCAATTTAAGCACCCAGATTTTTATCGAGTTATTATTTGAAGATTTTCCCTCAAAATAAGACTCGTTAAAGCTATATACTTAGTTTGAAAGAATAATTTTCTTTTATCGTTCGATTTATAGGAGAAAAGTTTTTATATCATACATTTATTATGTTTAAATCTATAGGTAACATCAATGAATGATACGTTTTCCCCCTAAGAAAAAAAATTTACTATCTCTGAACATTGCTTCTTTTTTCGATAATCATTATGAATCGTAGGATTCTTAAAATCCCCTACCAGGATTTTTCTCTAATAAAAAAGCAACTATTCTTATCATTTATATATTCATTTCTACCCTTTTATCGCTTTTAATAAAGATTCGATGGTGTTTAATAACGTGTTCTTACATTTGAAAGTAATACACACACACACACACACACACACATGTATATATATATATAAATAAATAAATATATATATATATATACATATATATATATAAATAAATAAATAAATATATACATATATATTAATAAATAAATAAATAAATATATATATATATATATATATATATATATGGAGCTTGTGGTGGCCCTGTGGTACTGCGCGCTGGCTTTCGGTACTGAGGGTGCTCGGGTCGAATCCCGGCGTCGCTCCACTAAAATACCTCCGTTTGTATCGTCCCTTGATAGGGATCATTACTAGGGCCATTAGTTATTATATTATTTTTGTAGGGGCCTGGTAACCTATATGGTGCTCCCATCATACAATGGCCAGCAAACTGAATTATAGGCTAATGTCTACATGACAAGTGCCTCCGCTAGAAATTATATATATATATATATATATATTTGTGTTTGATTATATTATTAATATCCTTTAATCGCCCTTTCTGAACTTTCATTCTCATCTGGTAACCTCTCCGACGCCTTGGCGTGATGCTTCGCTTTTGCCAATACTAACACTCTCCACCAATTCCTGGATACCTTTCTTTGATCCAATTCTAGATTCGCACGCTACGCAGACGCGAGGCTTCGAGTGATTAAGATGTGTCGCTGTTTTAGTCAAATAAATTTCAGTTATTCGTTATGATTTGGAATCTTTTGTTACGGCCTCGATTGCAGTATTTTCAGGAGATGACCGTTTCGGGACGTCTCATATATATATATATATATATATATATATATATATATATATATTAGTGCTAGATTTATAGAAATAGAGGTGCCAGAACGGGGGTGTGGAACCTTCCGGGGTGTGTGTGTGTGGGGGGGGTATTCCAAATTATTCATAAAGAGAGGTACCTAATGAGAAGTACCGGAACGCCGTTCCGGCGAGTTCCGCCTCAAATCTAGCCCTGTATATATATATATATATATATATATATATATATATATGTGCACACAGTGGAACTTCTCTGGGCCATTCTGTAATGTTTCCAAAAAGAGTGGCCATTTTCAAGGGTGGGCGTTGAAAAGAGGTTTCTTTCATAACATAACGCTATGGAGTTTAATCTGTACTGAACAAAATATGGCCGTTTACAGGTGTGGTCATCGAATAGGGGTGGCCGGCATAAGAAGATAAACTAATATATATATATATTCCTAACAGAATGAAATATAGAATGAAAAAAAAATGAAAGTTAAAAAGCTTTAAACATAAATGTTATTTATTGATATTTCATACACATAGTCGTCTTTACTAAAGGCTTAATGCAACCTGCGGATAATTTTGACCAAAACATTTTGACTCCAAATGGAATTCATCATATTTTCAAAATTTGGTGCCGGATGAAAGATAATTCAACGTTCAGAATCATTTCGGCCCGAAAATGTCGGAGAATTGTCGAAATTTAGAGAGTGAAATGTCAGCGAGAAGCCTGAAATCGCTACATTCTCATTAAGGTCCGACCTGCAGAAACTGGCCAAAATTTGACCCCAAATAAAATATGATTTGTTTCCAAAATTAGGTGCGGGATGAAAGATACTTTATGGTTTAGAGGAATTTCGGCCCGAAAACTACGAAAAGTGTCGAATTTTAGACGAGAGTGAAATGTTAGCGAGACACCCGAAATTGCTAAATTCTCTGATTGGTACGATCCGCTGTAATGGGGTCAAAATTTGACCCCAAAATAAAATTCAAAATATTCCCAAAATTAAACGCGGAATGGAAGCTATTTTATGGTTCAAAGTCATTTTGGCCCGAAAACTATTAGAAGAGTGAAATTTGGATGATAGAAAAACGCCAGCGAGACGTCCGAAGTCACTAAATTCTCAAGGTTATTCCGTTTAGAGCAGGGGTGTCCAACCATTTGACTTCCTTGGGCAACATTCAAAGAAAACGAAATGTTTTGGTCCACACAAAAATATACTTATCATAAATAATTACAAGATAAAAAGAAATTTTTATCTACCATGTTTTTTTAAATTTTCTGCTGAATCATATAAACTTTACAATTCTGTGTATTAATAAATACTTCTTAAAAATGTTTTTGATGAATTATCCCATCAACTTGAAAGAAAATGAAGTTAATTGGAAGTTAACTTGCGTTTAACTTTTCGTTCCTGTCCCGGTCGATACATGGCTGCACCAGTCTACAAAACAAAATTAACTGAAAATGTATTCAACTCTGCTTAAAGATGGCTAAAAGTATTAAAATAATGCATTGTCACCGTGTTCTGAGCTATTCTAAAAGTTTCAAATGTCTAGCTAGTCGGGAAGTTAGTTTAAAATCGATTGCAAGATTTGTACGAAACAAACACCCACACAAACAAACAAGAAAGCGAGTTAATAAAAACATGGTAACAATAGTTAATGAGTAAAAAAAGTTTAATTATATAGTTAACATATTTATTTCGTTATAAATTTTATTTATAATTTTAAAGATAACTATAGGAGTCATAAAATTAAAGTAATATTTGGCATTGAATTTGAAAAACTAATGCATCAATATTTGGATCAATTGAAGTGGTTGCCATTCTCAGGGAGTTCTCAAGATGTTAATCCGATATTTTGGTTTAATTTGACTCTTAGTGTGCTTCACTCTTGAAAATAGTTGTTCACAGAAGTACGTGCTTCCAAACAATGATGACATGAATAACGCATGACTATACAGTTAGGGAAATTTATCTCTAGGCAGGTATGATTTATAAAAGTCCAACAAAGAGACTTGACTGAATTTCTCTTTAAGTTGGATCTGAGATTCCAACTCTATGCCTTCCATTTGAAAATTTGCTGACAACATATCTATATCGACTGTAAATGGAATAGCAAGGATGCAAAACAATTGTTTACTTTTCCAAAAGTCCTGAAATTGATTTTTGAATTCTCATACTAAATTGGAAAGTAGGGCTGCGTATTTAAATTTTTTTAGAATTATGCTTGGTCAGCGTCTCGAAATGCAAAAAACCGTGGACATTTACTTGGGCTTGCCATAATTTCAATTTCATTCGGAACGCGTTTATGGCTTGAATCATTGTACTGATAAGTTGGTTTTTTACCCTGAAGACGGGTGTTTAAGTCATTTAAATGGACAGCCAAATCTATCAAAAATGCTAAATCTGCAAGCCAATTGTCATCATTAAGTTCTGGCACAGTTTTGTTTTCAGTGTCATAAGCAATTTGATTTCATCAAGTAGGCTATAAAATATTTTTAACATTTGCCTTCAATTGAGCCACATTATTTCTGTTAAGTATACGATATCGCCATACTCAGCATCCGAGCTTTTAAGAAAATCCTGAAACTGGCAATAATTCAATCTCCGAGTCCTCATAAAATTCACCGTTTTGACGACGATTTGCATAACATGGTCCATTTTTAAAGGTTTACCGCATAAATTTTATAGAATTTTTACAGACTTTTTATAGATGCTTTATATTATTAGATCTATTTTTAAACTTTTACTATTGTTTAAACCATTTCTTAAATGGAACCTGTCATTTACTGAAAGAAAGGTTAGTTTTCTGAATTGGGTCATATTGACCCGAACGCTACATACGTGGAGTAAATACGAACAGAACAGCAGGGTTAAATCCATGTCCTGTTGATGGATGGATTGTTTGCTTCTAACAAATAGACAAAGATGTTGCCATTAAAGCTATTCTTGTTAACCCTCTGTACTGAAAATGACGCACAGAATGGTGTTTCTTATGTATGTATGAATCACACAATAAAAACAAAATTATATTGGAATGGCCATCTTATTTATAAATTTCATTTGACATTGAAGCTCGGATACAGGCGATAGAGAATTCCGAGGTTGTTGAGAGATTACTGTATTTCAGAATGTGATATAAAGGATAGTAAGGAATAACAAAAGATAATGTTATAAAATAGAGGCATGATTTTTATCGATATTCTATATCAGTGTAACGTATCTGGTATTTACTGATTTAAGTTTAAAATTTCTTTAAAAAAAAGAAGTTTCAAAATCTATGCAATTTTGATATTTTGTTTTTATTACCGACTAAAAAATGTTTGCTTTGATTTATATGAACTTTTATTTTTTTCATTCGAATACACCGTGAAGAAAAACTGATTTTTTTTAACTTTTAATTTATATTAGGCTAGCTGAAAATCCGCACTTCTCTAAGGAGTACATTCAAATTAAATACAGGGGTCAATGTATGCAATTAATGCCAAAAAATAATTATATATATATATATATATATATATATATATATATATATATATATATATATATATATATATATATATATATTTATAATAAATATTGCGATCAATGTATGCAATTGATATAAAAAAACAAAAAATATATTTATAAAAAAATCGTACGGAATATTTTTATACACAAAATAATGTAGAATAAAATATTCAAATTAAATCTAATAGAACATAGTAATGAATATAGTACAGTTAATATAGTACAGTTTGAGGAACATATCTTTTACTGCATTTTAATATTTTTTGGATAATGTCCAATCGTCTGCCGCATTAGCAAGAAAAAAATATTTTTTTGTCTATTTTTATGCACGTGACGATAAATTAATTTAAAGTACCAGAAAAAGAAATCACGTGATCAGCATTCAATAAATTAAATTTCAAAAATTAATCTTTAAAAATTCACCAAAAATCCGAAAATGGAGGTAAAGATTCGAAAAAGATTTCATTTTGTAGGAATTTTTAGAATCTTTCTCGTGATCTAAATTTTATAACCCTCAAATTATTATTTTAAATGCAAACTTTAAAAAAGTTGCTAAAACTGCTAAAAATTTAATTTTAAAAAATCTAAGAAGAATTTTTCAACTATCTTTCTTAGTGCACCCCTACACTATAAGAAGAATCGCCATGCAAAATTTCAGCCCTTTAGGTCCAGCGGTTTGGTCTGTGCGTTGTATGCCAGTCAGTGAGTCAGTCAGTTACAGAACTCTTTTAGTATATATATAGAAAAAATATAAAAAAAATTACACTTCGAAGTAACGGAGACTTATCAGTTTTATTACGTGAGATTTTATTTCATAAAAAATGGTTTTAGTAACCTTAGACATATATCCCTTAGCACTTTGTAAGTGTTGAGAATTCCGAAAATTCATTTTTTTGTTCCTTTCTTAAATGATTGGTTGAATGAATAAATGAAAAATATATTTATAAAAAAATCGTACGGGATATTTTTATACACAAAATAATGTAGAATATAATATTCAAATTAAATCTAATAGAACATACTAAAGAATATAGTACCGTTAATGTAGTACAGTTTGAGGAACATATCTTTTACTGTATTTTAATATTTTTTTGGATAATGTCCAATCGTCTGCCGCATTAGCAAGAAAAAAATATTTTTTTGTCTATTTTTATGCACGTGACGATAAATTAATTTAAAGTACCAGAAAAAGAAATCACGTGATCAGATAGAAGACACGTGTTCTTTCGCTGGGTTTCTCGCATATAATTAACTATAGAGTGAACGACTGGTGGAAATGCCGCCGAAAGTAAACGTAATTGAGATGGATGGAATATTTCTAGGAATGATGTATCACCCCCGAATGTACGTTTTATTATAGCTTTCACAATCAATGACACAATCGCATTGATTTTATGCATTCATTATAACTTGCAGTGACAGTATAAAATCCATCAAGGTCTGTCTAAAAAGAATCGAATTGGTAGTGTTTAAGAAAATAAACTATTCAGCTGAAATTAGGCGTTAGGGTGCATTACAAAAACTTGTGCTCGAGGTGACCTTGCGGTAACGTGCTGGCTTTCAGTGCTGAGGGTGCTCGGATCGAAACCCGGCACGTGCCATAAAATACCTCCGTGTCTAGGCCGGATATGGGCACCGTATTGTGTTTCATTGGTCAGAATTTAAAATAGTATTACAGTAATTTTCAGGCATAGTTAAAATTTGCTGAGTGAAGAAAAATATGAATCCCACCAATGAGTTTTCTTCTATATTTTGTTACACCACCACAGGCAAACTATAAGCTTTGGTTCTTGTTGTTCCCAAGATTTAACCGACTTCACCTTGATTTTGAATTATCTGAGTTCTGTCAAATTTCTAGGTTGATGTAACTTGTATTTCTTTTCTTTGTTCAAGACTGTCCCATAAATTTTAGTTTTATCAAAACGTACAACTCTTCTCTTGTACTCAACGGGCCACATATCCAATAAACTTTTCTTTGAATTAAGATACTTTAGGGGGTTGGCGTTAGATGACACTGGTCTTAGCCTAAAGATTCTGCTCCAGATATCAACTGAACGAAGCTTACATAACGTTCCTTCAGATATGTTCGTGTATCCTCCATCACGTTTTTTGACTTTTGCGATTTGACTTGTTTAAACTCTGCTTTCACTCACTCGACGAAAATGCTACTCGGGTCAGAACTCACTATTATTAGGTTTCTCGGAACAGATGTGTCAGACGCACCTCCCTTGGCGACAAGTTGTCGCCAAAAGTTTTAGTCGCCAACTTGTCGCCAAGGGGGTTTCCGCAGACATGTTAGGCTTAAAGTGCAAAATGTAAACAAAATATGGAACAGATGTAGTAAACGTAATAAATTGGAAAACAAACTTACTGCTGGCTTTAATAAACACGTAGGCGCACACGGGATCTTAAAAACACATAAATACAAAAAATAAAAGCTTAAAAATAATTAGAAATGTGTTAGGTGGGGGGCTGCAGCCCCCCCAACGTCCCCCCCCCGCTAAAAAAAGTCAGTATAATTCAACTAATAATAACTCATATAACTAAACATAAAATACACCTTGGTTAAATATATATTTGTTCATTAAACATAAATTACAGCACAAATTCAATTAAAAAAATACGTGATGACAATAGAATATAAAAAAAGGATCTATTTACATTATATCGCCTCTATGTTAAACATAAAAATCCCCTGATATTTCTCAATTACACTAAATACTGTAGGCATAATTAATAAAAGAACAAAAAAAACTAATACTATCCAAAATATGTCATTAATATTTCGCAACAACATGGGCGCCATATTATATCACGTAAACAAACGCACACGACTATCCATTTAAACTGGGTTGCCACAAAATAAAATATCGCCGAAATCGCATGGTTGCCCCGCCAAACACAAAATCGCCAAACTTGGCAGGGAGGTGCGTAGAACACATCTGTGCCGGTTTCTCCCATAATTCTTTTCTCTGACAGCTGATTTTGGCTCGCATCACTTCTTGGAGACTGTCAGCACAGATCCTTCTGTGATTAAGATTCTTCTATTTCTTTGACTGCCTGCTATTTTGACAGGCGAAGTTAGCAATTATGCAGTCCTCTTTGCCATCATGTGTGTTTGTTGCCATTAGTGTCATTTGCATCTTTCTTTCTGTCGTTTACTTTATAGCATTATAATATTTATAAACTTGAAATTTTTATTCGTATAGCGATAGACATTTATTGAAATGTAGCAGTTAACAATGTAATGTGCAATCTTAGCGTATGTAGCATAAGGCAGTAATCTTAACATAATGCAATATCAAAAAACTTAATTAAACAAGGGAATTATTTATTGCCAGTTGTGTCTATAATGCAGTATGGGAAATTTATTACACTACTCAAATGGTATGAAGCAAAATGCTTTCAAACAGAAACTAATTCTATGTATTTCACTGCACCATATGGTGGCCCGTAATAGCTACTAGAGCCCTACAGGTTGTTGCCCCCTCTAGTGGATGAAGACCGCAGCAGGCGACCACCCCCACCCACGACACCCGACAGCACCCAGGTTCCCACACCTGAGGCCCTAGCGAGTGACCTGCACAGAGACTGGAAACGCACAAAACCAGCAACCATTTTGAGAAGCCATTTAGGATGGCAGGCTAGAATTTGGAAGAGCATTGAGCCAAAGACCAAGACTGGAAGCTCTGGAGGAATGAGTATCCCACAACACACAATTAGCGAGGGCAGCGCGAAAACGCGTAGCCAGCGGAAGCAACAAAGCATACAAAGGAATTTGGACGATGCATTAACTTTTGTTGGGACCGGAAGGTCTAATTCTATGTATTTAACCCTTCAGCGACCGCGGCCGTGTATAAAGTGCAACATTTTCGTAATATTGAATGGTATGTTTTTACATGTAAGGTTTGAATGTTCTAATCAGTTTCTGCTTATAGCTACACCCTTTCTAATGCCGGTATATTTTCTGACCCTTCTATTCCTTTCCATTCATTGTTAATCGTGATTTAAAACCGTGGTAACCCAGCGATTATACTGGATTACAATACGACAAAAGCAGGACTTGATGGAGTCGATCAAACATGCAGCTATTACACGGTATCCCGCATATCACGAAGATGGACAATCTCATTGTTTTTTAGGTTTTTGGACATAATAGGAATCCATTCGCAAGTTGCCATTAGATCCAACAAACTGGACAGTTTTGAAATAAGGCGGTGGTATCTGCATTCTTTGGCCTTTAATTATAAATATATCTCAATATTATCAACATTTTATATCTTGTCATAAAACTCAGAATCAATATCTTCAATTTCAAAAGAAAAAGTTTATTACCAAAGGAATAATCAAGGTTGAAAGAGACGTTGCACTTTGTGCCACGCGCGCCTGTTGGTGTTCCAAAAAATGGCGCGCCCGCTGGAGGGTTAAAAAAGGGATTGGTGGAAGCCATTCATGCCTCAATTGGAAATATAACATAATCGGAGTTAAAAAATAGTTCAAAGAAGGAAATACTATACAACAATGTAGTTTTTGTTACCATTTAAAATCTGATTATACCATGAAAATAATAGAAAAAAGTGATTGTTTTAATGTTTGTTTAAATTTCCTTACAATTAAATACTTCATTGTTTAGGTTTTTTTTTGTTGTGTGGCAGTGATCCAAATCACATAAGTTTTTTCTTCCCCATCCATCTGCATAGATACTTTCGGTAGATTGACGATAATGAAATAAACTTTGGAGAAAGAAGAAAAATTTTGGTGAGATAATTTTTGTTTGTGATATTTATATTGTATAATACTCGTAAAAGCATTTTAGAACAAAGATTGGTTTCGAAAGTTATTAAAGTGAACATTTTAGTATTAGGGGGATTTGCATGTATTTCAAAGTGATAGCATAAGAGTTATTTTATTTCAAACTTTTATTAAAAAATATTGCATAGAAATACATCTATTTTAAATATTTATCCTCTTTAATTTCTAATTAACTTAAATATTGTTATTAACGATATTTAAGTATTCCCAACCTAGTGTATTATTGAACTAAGTGCCTTAAATTATCAAATAGACGGGAACCAAATTGGTAAATCGGAAGAAGTTGGGGCTGCCGCCAACTTGGCGATTATTTACTTCCTGTTATGGTGTATCCCCTTTTCTGGTTACCCCTACAATTCCATCTGAATGCGCCTTTGATAGTGTTTGTTCAATGCTTTTCAGTTAGCCGTTTATTGCTATGTTGGTTAAAGATGTCGTTTCTAAATATTAGGGGAGGATTTTGGATATTGTTAGATGTAGATTTTTGCAATAGAGACTAGGGGGGGAGGGCTACAGAAGGGGTTGTAAATGATGCACTAGTCCATGGTTTCTTACATTCGGATCGGATAATATTATTTGATTTTTTGTGGGATAAGCTTTGTGCTACTGACCTCTACAGCCAGCGGAAGCTATTTTTACTGTACTACAGCCAGCGGTACGTAGCGAAGCTAGCGGCTGGGGATTTTCTGTAATATTTTTGGACGGATGCGTAACGGAGCGTAGCGGAGTGAAGCAAGGGTATCTTAGCGAAGCGAAGATCCCGCGTGCGCCTACGAGTTTCATAAAGCCAGCAGTAAGTTTGTATATCAGTTTATTTGTTCTTTCTTGGTCGCCACATTTGTTTACATTTCGCAGTTTAAGCCTAACAGGTCTCCGAACGGGATTTTGGCGCCAAAATGGCGATGGCACCGTGTATTTTAAACTTTAAACTTTTAAAAACAGCAAAACGACAAAATATGAGCGGGAGAAAAAATCGCGGACTCAGAAAAGCAAATTTGGCGACATTTAAAAAAAATCGCCAAAAGTCGTCAAAAAGTCGCTAACCGCCCCAGCTTCTTCCGATTTACCAACAATTTATTTTCTTGACTGAATTTTAAAGACATCTTTTTATTTATATCTTAAAAGTAAAAATCAATTACTTTCTTATTTGCTTATTACTTTCTGCCCGACGAGTACTAAGGCTAGACCTTTTCCCACTTAACGAGTGATTTTCCTCCTTCTAAGTCAGATTGCTTCTTTATAGACTGCATCTCAATTTGCATAATTTCAATCTTTCTCTCCAATTAATGGTCGCTTCTCGTTACAATATAGGATGCTATTCTTGTTTGCAACCCTAAAAAATATATTATACTCTATTCAGAATATAAATGAGAGTTAATGAGTGCGGAAACACTACTAAAAGGATTAAACAAGCATAATTGAGATTCACTGTAAGTTTCAATGAATAATTGATAGCTTGTACTCCGTATTTTACGGCTAGCTTTTAACAAACAATGATTTTCTCGTTATTTGCAACTGTTAACTTGCTGCATTCGATTAAAAGCATCAATGCTGTTGATGAATTGATTTTCGGTTCCTAAAGTATCCTCACTGAATGGTGTCTGAGAAATTCAAAGATTGCGCTCTATAATTAGAAGGAAATAGAGTAATGAAGGCTATACCTCATTGCTTGTAGTTATTTTCATATCTGTCTGGGAATTATGCTGCACGAGAAATTAATTTTAATGTAATAACAATAACTATATAACAAACTAAGCCAAAATCCTTATATGGATCAGGTTGTTGCTATATATACGGGGTGTTTCAAAATTCGACCGACAAATTCAGAGGGGTGATAGTATGCATCAAGACGAGCAATAATCACATAGGAATGTATGATCAGAAACACAAACCTGACGCTGGAGGGCGCTGCTTAATTAATCAGACCGTACCTGTTACCAACCCCACTAGATGGCCCGAAATACCACATTTTTCTAGAGGGGGTAGAAAACTCAAAAACAAGACAGGAACATAGGAATGTAAGCCCAGAAACGCAAACTTGATCAGCTAGAGCAGGGGTTCTCAACCTTTCAGGCTCTGCGCCCCCGTTTGAACAGTGATGTGAGGTCACGCCTCCCCCTCCCCCACCACCACCACTACCACCATATGTGGTCAATGCATGTAGTACAATCGGAATTTGAAACTGAAGCCGGTCATTAAATGAAAATATAGAATTGATAATTTCATGCAAAAAATTTCATATTGCTACACATATCTTAATTTGGACCATATCATTATTAGAAGATATGAAATCAAAGAATTAAATACAGATCAAATATATTTGAGGTAATCAAGGATCTAGATGAGGTTGGCATGTAATAAAAGTCACTTTTACAACATTAATGAGAGGGCTCATAATGTTTGTCCTTGACAAGTTTCTGAATATTAGGTTGTAACTGTTACAAAGCACACCTAAGGTCACTTTCGACGCCCAGACGTGCGACAATTATAGTATTTTTACAATTACGACAATTATCGTGTACGACAATTATCGTATTCGTGTTCGTATGTCGAAAATATGTTATGATTACATTGTGACCGCAAAACTGAGTATAGTAAATTACAGTTAGTTTTACTTTTTATTTTACTTTTTTCATCACGCCTCCCTTGAAATTCTTCTGGGGGGGCGCGCCCCCCAGGTTGAGAACCGCTGAGCTAGAGGATAAACAAAGATGCGGAAATGAAAAGCCAACATTTCTGCATCTTTGTTTATCTTCTAACTAACCAGATTTGCGTTTCCGGTCATACATTCCTAAGTGATTCTGTTTTGTTTTTAAGTTTTCTACCTCCTCCAGGAAAATGCTATATTTCCGGCTATCCAGTGGTGTTGGTAAGAGGTACGGTCCGATTAAGTAAATAGCGCCCTCCAGCGTCAGGTTTGTGTTTCCGGTCATACATTTCTATGTGATTATTGCTCTTCTTGGTGCCTAATATCACCCCTCTGACTTTGTCGGTCGAATTTTGGAACACCCTATATATTATCTCTATAAGGCTTTTTACTCGAAGACCTAAAAAGCCAACATTTCTGCATCTTTGTTTATCTTCTAACTAACCAGATTTGCGTTTCCGGTCATACATTCCTAAGTGACTCTGTTTTGTTTTTAAGTTTTCTACCTCCTCCAGGAAAATGCTATATTTCCGGCTATCCAGTGGTGTTGGTAAGAGGTACGGTCCGATTAAGTAAATAGCGCCCTCCAGCGTCAGGTTTGTGTTTCCGGTCATACATTTCTATGTGATTATTGCTCTTCTTGGTGCCTAATATCACCCCTCTGACTTTGTCGGTCGAATTTTGGAACACCCTATATATTATCTCTATAAGGCTTTTTACTCGAAGACCTAAAAAGCCAACATTTCTGCATCTTTGTTTATCCTCTAACTAACCAGATTTGCGTTTCCGGTCATACATTCCTAAGTGACTCTGTTTTGTTTTTAAGTTTTCTACCTCCTCCAGGAAAATGCTATATTTCCGGCTATCCAGTGGTGTTGGTAAGAGGTACGGTCCGATTAAGTAAATAGCGCCCTCCAGCGTCAGGTTTGTGTTTCCGGTCATACATTTCTATGTGATTATTGCTCTTCTTGGTGCCTAATATCACCCCTCTGACTTTGTCGGTCGAATTTTGGAACACCCTATATATTATCTCTATAAGGCTTTTTACTCGAAGACCTAAAAAGCCAACATTTCTGCATCTTTGTTTATCTTCTAACTAACCAGATTTGCGTTTCCGGTCATACATTCCTAAGTGACTCTGTTTTGTTTTTAAGTTTTCTACCTCCTCCAGGAAAATGCTATATTTCCGGCTATCCAGTGGTGTTGGTAAGAGGTACGGTCCGATTAAGTAAATAGCGCCCTCCAGCGTCAGGTTTGTGTTTCCGGTCATACATTCCTATGTGATTATTGCTCTTCTTGGTGCCTAATATCACCCCTCTGACTTTGTCGGTCGAATTTTGGAACACCCTATATATTATCTCTATAAGGCTTTTTACTCGAAGACCTAAAAAGCCAACATTTCTGCATCTTTGTTTATCTTCTAACTCACCAGATTTGCGTTTCCGGTCATACATTCCTAAGTGACTCTGTTTTGTTTTTAAGTTTTCTACCTCCTCCAGGAAAATGCTATATTTCCGGCTATCCAGTGGTGTTGGTAAGAGGTACGGTCCGATTAAGTAAATAGCGCCCTCCAGCGTCAGGTTTGTGTTTCCGGTCATACATTTCTATGTGATTATTGCTCTTCTTGGTGCCTAATATCACCCCTCTGACTTTGTCGGTCGAATTTTGGAACACCCTATATATTATCTCTATAAGGCTTTTTACTCGAAGACCTAAAAAGCCAACATTTCTGCATCTTTGTTTATCTTCTAACTCACCAGATTTGCGTTTCCGGTCATACATTCCTAAGTGACTCTGTTTTGTTTTTAAGTTTTCTACCTCCTCCAGGAAAATGCTATATTTCCGGCTATCCAGTGGTGTTGGTAAGAGGTACGGTCCGATTAAGTAAATAGCGCCCTCCAGCGTCAGGTTTGTGTTTCCGGTCATACATTTCTATGTGATTATTGCTCTTCTTGGTGCCTAATATCACCCCTCTGACTTTGTCGGTCGAATTTTGGAACACCCTATATATTATCTCTATAAGGCTTTTTACTCGAAGACCTAAAAAGCCAACATTTCTGCATCTTTGTTTATCTTCTAACTAACCAGATTTGCGTTTCCGGTCATACATTCCTAAGTGACTCTGTTTTGTTTTTAAGTTTTCTACCTCCTCCAGGAAAATGCTATATTTCCGGCTATCCAGTGGTGTTGGTAAGAGGTACGGTCCGATTAAGTAAATAGCGCCCTCCAGCGTCAGGTTTGTGTTTCCGGTCATACATTTCTATGTGATTATTGCTCTTCTTGGTGCCTAATATCACCCCTCTGACTTTGTCGGTCGAATTTTGGAACACCCTATATATTATCTCTATAAGGCTTTTTACTCGAAGACCTAAAAAGCCAACATTTCTGCATCTTTGTTTATCTTCTAACTAACCAGATTTGCGTTTCCGGTCATACATTCCTAAGTGACTCTGTTTTGTTTTTAAGTTTTCTACCTCCTCCAGGAAAATGCTATATTTCCGGCTATCCAGTGGTGTTGGTAAGAGGTACGGTCCGATTAAGTAAATAGCGCCCTCCAGCGTCAGGTTTGTGTTTCCGGTCATACATTTCTATGTGATTATTGCTCTTCTTGGTGCCTAATATCACCCCTCTGACTTTGTCGGTCGAATTTTGGAACACCCTATATATTATCTCTATAAGGCTTTTTACTCGAAGACCTAAAAAGCCAACATTTCTGCATCTTTGTTTATCTTCTAACTAACCAGATTTGCGTTTCCGGTCATACATTCCTAAGTGACTCTGTTTTGTTTTTAAGTTTTCTACCTCCTCCAGGAAAATGCTATATTTCCGGCTATCCAGTGGTGTTGGTAAGAGGTACGGTCCGATTAAGTAAATAGCGCCCTCCAGCGTCAGGTTTGTGTTTCCGGTCATACATTCCTATGTGATTATTGCTCTTCTTGGTGCCTAATATCACCCCTCTGAATTTGTCGGTCGAATTTTGGAACACCCTGTATATTATCTCTATAAGGCTTTTTACTCGGAGACCTATTTTGAGAAAACGGCTCAATGTAAAAAGAGGGTTGAGGTGTCAGAAAAAAGATCTCGGCGTGTAGATGTGCCAGTCCAAGAGAAAAATAAGAAGTCTTTGTTTCCATTGTTATCGCTCACACACTGAACTTTTAAATTTTAAAACATGTTTAATTGTCATTTCATGTTTAATTGTCATTGCACTTATCTACATATGACACTCATTTTAGAGTCAGATTTAATATTTAAGTTCGGTAAGTTTTTATAACTGTGAGACTAAGAGGAAAAAAGAAATTCCCGTCATTCTCTTCTCACAATTTTTATTCTATATCCAGACAACACACAGTTGCTACTTGGGGAAGTACAAACATTATATTTATAGAGTATTGAAACAAACCATGGGGGATTGCGGAAACGGAATAGTTACAGATTTTAACATTAGATGGCGGAACAATACCGTTACCAGGACTCCGCGCTTATACGGAAAGCGAGAACAATGTAGTTTGTTTTTTAAGTTTTTGTTTGTTTTTGAAGTCGCTGTACTTATTACTTCGCATTCTGTTCTACATGTAGTCAATATGTCATTATATTCATTCATCATTAAAAAATAATTAAAATGCCAGTCTACATTCGAAATAATCATGCGTGTGAAGTTATTTAACCACTAGTTTTAAAATGTTATCTACAACCTTTGGAACAAAGGTAAGCCTAATTTTTCATTCTTTACATCCGATTCTTCAAGTAGTAACCAGGGGAAATAGAAAGTTGATGGTGATGAAATTCTACCGCAGAGACCTATTTTGAGAGAAGGATGAATGTAAAAGTAAGGTTGGGGTATCAAAATAAAGGTCTTGCCATGTGCCATTTAAAGAGAAAAATCATATTGGTTCAACGGTTGAGGCGTGGCGGATTCACAAATTTGTAAACTCTGTGGGAGAAGTGTGCGTGAGACATGTAAACATCTGCTCTATCGCTAGATGGCAAGCGTGCACTCGCTTATTGCCATGTTTTTATTAGCTTGCTTTCTTTTGTGTGTGTGTGTTTGCTTGTCCAGTACAAATCTTGCAATCGTTTTTTAACTAACTTCCCGACTAGCCAGACATTTGAAACTTTTAGAATAGGTCAAAACATGATGACAATGCATTTTTTAATACTTAATTGCCATCTTTAAGCAGATTTTTATCATGTTTTTATTATTTTCAGTTAATTTTGTTTTGTAGAATGTTGCAGCCATCTGTCGGCGGGAACGAGAACGAAAAGTTAAACGCTAGTTAACTTCCGATTAACTTCATTTTCTTTCAAGTTGATGGTATAATTCATCAAAAAAGTTTAAAAAAGTATTTATTAATACATAGCATTGTCAAGTTTATATGATTCAACAAAAAATTTAAAAACATGGTATATAAAAAGTTCTTTTTATCTTGTAATTATTTGTACATTTACTTTTGTTTTTATCTATGGCACCTTAAACTTTTTAACTTTAAGAGCAGACTTTTGTAATTCATTCTAATTGTTGCCGTTATAGGCACGGGGAGCTTAGTTTAGTGTTAGATGTTTTGTAATCATCCTTAACTGAATGTCACACCCACTGCCCTCCCCCCCCCCGAAAAAAAATAGTGGGAGAAAACACAAGAGCCTCATAGCGTATTCGCAAAGAATCTGTCAGCGTGAGCATTACCGATTCCGTTGGCGCTGATTCGTTAAATGTGTCAATGATTGGTATATGATTTCTTAAAAATGTTAACGCTGATGTACAGTCGAACCCGCTTAGTGGAATATCGGTTAAAAGAATATCCTGTTTAATGTAATAAATTTTGAATTTACCAAACCGTAGTAATTTGTTTCTGTGTTAAATTTTCAGGTTAATGGAATATATTGTTTTGAAGTTATTCCGCTTAAAGAAATAACTTTTAGCCATGACGATATCGATCTTTTTTCAATTTCGCACACTTCTTTTCAGAATTTTTTTCTGTACAGTGCAATAATGAATGTGCAGTAACTGAATGTCTTTCAAGGCAATTTTGTCACTTCGTAGAAAGTGTCCAATCGCAGGAAATGGGGATTTCTTCTATTTTGAAGGGCAATTCATTGTTGTTGCTGTTTTTGCTAGGCCCCCCCCCTCCCCATATTGCTCGGCCACTCAGCCTACCTTTCCCTATTCAGAGAAGGCTAAGCTTCACCGCAGATGAGAGCTAGAAAATGTGTGGGGGTGTGTGTGTGAAGGAAAAGGGAAACATCAACAGGTCCTTATCTTAAAGGGGACGGGGATTACCAACTGTAACGAATCTCTTTGGAGAAGCGCAACATTTTACTTGGGGGTCTCTAGCCTTCAACATTTAACTGTATATTTTCTACGGCGATTAGTTCGACCGTTCGCTTTCATGAAATCAGTGTCTGCTCGCTTTCGTGATATCAGTCATCTTTCTTGTGCTTTACTACAATGTCTTTGAGACGAAAAGATCTTACTTTAAAAGAAAAAGTAAAAGTTACAGAGTTTGCAAAAGTAAATAAGTGTACGCAATTAGAACTCGCAAAAAGGTTTGAGATATCTCAAGCTCAAGTTTCGAAATTGTTAAAAAATAAAGAAAACGTCTTGAACGACTGGAAATGCAACAAAAATCTTAATGAAAAACGAAAACGTACAGGAAAAGATTCTGAAGTTGAAGATGCTCTTCTTCAGTGGTTTGCTGAAAATCGAGCTTGTAATGTTCCTATTAGTGGATTATTATTAAGTCAGAAGATTTAGCACAACAGTTAAATATAACTGATTTTAAAGCTACAAATGGTTGGTTGTGCAGAAGGAAAGCAAGAAACCAAATTTCTTTCAACAAGATTCACGGTGAAGCAAGTGATGCTGATGAAGCCGCTGCAAGTTCTTGGAAAAATGTAGTATTACCTGCTTTATTATAAGACTACAGTTCTTCTTGTATCTATAACTGTGACGAAACAGCACTTTTTTACAGAGCAATACTTGATGGGACTTTGTGCTTAAAAGGCGAAAAAGTTGTTGGAGGAAAAATCCCAAAAGACAGACTGACAGTTTCATGCTGTAGTAATGCTGACGGCAGTCATAAAATGCCTCTTTTTGTAATCGGGAAATCCAAAAACCCATGATGTTTTAGAGGTGTAAAATCCCTTCAAGTTAAATACGAAGCGAATTCAAAAGTTTGGATGACTGCTAATTTCTTTCAAAACTGGTTAGTGCCATTTGACAATGAGATGAATAAGATGAAAAGAAAAGCTACCCTTTTTATCGATAATTGTCAAGCCCACAAAGTCGACGTAAGACTAGAAAATGTAGCACTTCATATTTTAACTCCGAATACTACAGCTATTTTACAGCCAATGGACCAGGGAATTATATCACTTTTTAAGAGGAATTATCGGGAAATAGAAAAGATATAGAAAAGAAATCGTTAAAAATATCATAGCCTGCATAGATGATACTAGTGGATTTTCTATGAATAGCTCAACTAGTAAAATTATTAGAAACATTTCAATTCTTACAGCTGTTCATATGATTAACAAATCATGGAATAATATTTCCTCTGACGCAATAAAAATTTTTTCGTAAAATGTAAATTTTCAACAGACGTAACAAATGATGAATTATATGATGAATCAATTACAAACGCAAATGATTTACCACCAGAAGGAATGACAGGAGAAAATTTTTCCAATTTTGTAAACTTCGACAATGACTTGGTAGAATTTGGGGAAAATTCAAACCCTCAATTTGATCAAAGCGAAGTCGATGAAGATGAATTTATGAAGAATGCTCCATTAAAAAGGTTCCGTCACATGTTGAAGTTAATAACGCTTGTGATATTATAAGACGTTTCTTGGAAACAAAGCCAAATGCAGACCTTCATTTATTTTATAAACTAGAAAATCAAATAACAGATTTGCTGCATTCATAGAACAGTAATCAGTCTAAAATATCCGACTTCTTTAGCAACAAATAAGTAAATAACATTGTAATTATTTTCAAAAAATTAAGGGAAATTTGTATATTCTACAATAAAACTAACTCATTTTTCATCAATTTTTTAACTTTTAATGTGTTTAAATTGTTTCTTACTTTTAATTAATAATTGTTTGTTAATTATAATAGTTTAAATATGTCTATGGTTTAGGTAATTTTTGATGCTTTCTTGGTTTAACTGTAACTTTAAACATAGTGGGAGTGTCAATGAGATCCCAGATAATGGAATATCCCGCTTATTAGAGTAATTTTTCGTGGCAAATTGGCTATTCCATTAGGCGGGCTCGTATGTATTCTACGTGAGCAGGCTCTTACTTGAAGGCCCTACATCATAGGAGTGTGATGTCATTTTCATCTTTGAAGATCAGAACTAACTTCTCCCCATGTTAACGTCCATAGAGAAAAATTTCGATGATTTTTTACTTCAAAGCCAATATTTTTTACCTCTTGAAACCTGTTGAACTGTATACCAAAGAACGTCAAAATTTTTAAAATACTATCAACCTTGTTCCAAACGGAGTTGGCTGTTTACCGCCAAGTGCGAATGCTTTTGTGCATTTCAAATTCATCTATCTCGCTGAACGCAATGTTTAAAGAAAGCTGAAAGGTGTCTTTGGAAATCGGCTTTTTTGCGCTTTGTGCGCAAACGTTTGGCACAGAGCACTGTTCGCCGCCAAGTGCGAATGTTTTTATACATTTCAAACATAACAAATAAACAACTAAATTAAATGCCCCCATTTTTGTATCTGTATTTTAAAGTATAAAGAAAACACTTGTTTAGAATTACCCATATTGTGAAGGTGATTGTATATTGTATTTTAGAGCTCTTTAATGTTGAAATTTTACACTTTTTTATGAGAAACATAATGAAAAAGGTTATAATAACTATTATTGACAGTGATTCTAATATAAAACCCAAATCATATTTTTCGTCGGTTCTCTTCGATGGCGTATATGTCTCATTTGTTCATGGCTTTGGCACCCTCTATCTCAAACATCGTCCTTTCTTGTCGCCAACTATATTCGAATGAGAGTTCTGCGGAGCTCTAACTTTCGATTGCGAAAAGGTTGGTATAAAGACGAAGTTGCACTTTAGTAGCTGTCCACGATCAGAAAGATCTGCCACCGTCTCTTTCTCCTTCATTGCTTAAGAATCTTTTGAAGAAAGATAATGACTTTGAAAAGCCTCATTCTTAGTCAACGCCAGGAAATGCAACAGTGCTATATCATTAGCCTCTTTTGTTGCAAGTGAAGCTTTCGTACTTGTAGGACGTGGCCCATATACTTTCAAGATCAATGGCCAACTTCATTACAAATTTGGCCCTTTGCATCCTAAGAACGCTTCTGATCGAACGCTTCTGATATGTGTATCAGAAGCGTTCTAGGGATGCAAAGGACCAAATTTTTACTGAAGCTGGATATTGATATTAAAAGTGTACTAGTTGGTACCCGTCAAAACATGACAGCTAGATAGTAAATAAATGTACTAATATACAAATTATACTCAACACATCACTGCCAAATGTTGAAAATCATAATAATGCTCAGAAACAAATTAATGTGTTTAAGCAGCCCCGTGCTTAGTGAATATCTAAAGCCAGATTAAAAAATGTCACCTAGCATGCGCAGAAAGCAATTTTTTTAATTGTAAATTATCGCTAATTAGACAGCGCGAAATAAACAGTTTTCATCAAGTTTAGTCTTATATTTCACAAACATAATTATCATAAAAATAAAAATGGCAGAGAGAGATCTAGAGAGACTGCTCGGAATAAACGTGTTTATCATTAAAACATGTCACTGAGCATGCACAAAAACTGTGAGTTTCTAAAGCCAGATTTAAACATGTCACTAAGCATACTCAGAAATCAATTTTTAATTGTAAATTATCGCAAATTAATAGAAATTGCGGTTACAAAAACCAAATTTGACAAATCTACAGATTACAATCTTTCGTTTAAGACCAAAATCAAGTAAATTGATGCAATAGTTTTCTCTCATGGACTGTCCAAAAAGTCGGCTAAGCATATTAAATATATAGATGGACCACGTCCTACAGGTATGAGAGCTTCACTTGCAACAATAGAGGATAATGTTATAGCACTGTTGTATTTCTTGACGCTGACTAAGAATGTCGCTTTGTGCGCAACTTAAGCACTCTCAGAGGCGAATTAAATTATCAACACTACTGATACAACAGAAATCAGAATTGGACGGAACTCAATCTGAAATCCTAAGCTTATGGCAAAACTGCTTGAAATGATGCTAGAGGTCACTTATTTAGTCTACAAATACAAGATGATGGCAGAAGTTGAGAATGCAGAGATCCATACGAAGTTCGAATGTTTTTGCTATCAGAACAGCCTGACACTCGTGACTAGAGCAAGAAACGATTTAATTTTCTTGCAGCAGATGAAATCGCTGCGCTTTTCAAGATTAAAAACGGCGATCTTCCAGGAAACTACGAATTGAAGATCTTTCCTAAGAGATCTGGGACTAAGTACTTTGAACGTATCAACTGTCTGCATCAACTAACCAATCCGATTATATACCCTTTAATGTCTCCTTACGGGGAACGTGGATGGGATAAGTCCCATGAAAGGCAGACCAACGGCAAGTGGTGAGTCAGTTACAATATATGACTTATAGATTGGCTATCCGCAAAGAAGCTTTATTATTTATATCAAGGTTTTAATATTGAGACCAAATTTGAGAGAATGGGTGAACGTAAAAATATGGTTGAGGTATCAGACTAGAGAATTTACCATATATATGTGCCAGTCGAAGAAAAAAAAGAAGGTTGGGACAACTGGTTCTGGCGAGACTGACCAGCAATGTTCCCATGTAAAGTCTCTGGGAAAAGTGCGATAGCTGATTTGTTTGCATTTGCTTTTATCATTCTCACACTTAACTTTTAAAATTTAAAAAACTACTGCTAATTTAAAAAATTAGAAGAAACATTTGTAATGCATTTTTGATTGTCATTGCCCTTATGTTCACAGGGTGTTGAGTTCAGTGTCAGATTGGGTGTGACCATGATGTTCTATAATAAATATTATAGTAAATAAATACCATATGTATATATTAATATTATAAGGATTTTTATTATTCGAGACCTATTTTGAGGTAACGACTGAATATAACAATATGGCTGGGTATCAAAATGGAGGTCTTTTAATGAGTTTCTAACATTTTTTTGTTAATCTACTGAAGCTTACATTTGTTGCTTGATATGAGTTTATAACTTTCAAAAAATGAACCGTGAATATCGACGAGTTTCTACTATAATATTTAATAGCAATAATCTTCTATAAAAGAAGTCAATCTGAAAAAAGTCACTGCCCACGCCGACCAGACGTCTAACAAGGTGACATAACAGTTTTGCCAACAACACGTTTTGCCGTCAGTTGCTTCATTGAAACTAAACAAAATCTTTTCCCCGATGTCCAGCAACCAGAAGACACCACCTATGGAGAAGACATCTGTGCTCAAAGTAGAAAATTTCCTCGTTACTAAGAAGCTCGCTTGGCTGTTTAACTGATTGCCACTGTACCGCAGTCAATAATACGACAAGCCTTTCGCTTCAATTACTTTATTACGATACGTTAAACATACTACAACTACAACGTTTAAAGCAAGTATGTACAGCGAGTTAGAATATATACAGTTAGATTGTCAGGATGGCTCCGGGTTCAACGACAGCGCGGGAAAAACAGGCCTGTCTACCCAGGAGATCTCCGTCTCTCTGGTACTGAAAAACAGATCTCTTCTCGTGGAGTATTGGGGGTCTTCTTTTATACTGTCAGCAAATTCAAAGGGATTTCTCTGGCGTTTGAAGTGCTGGGAAGTGTTCGAAGTTTATGGGATTCTAAATGTCACTATAGTGTCGAAAATCTCAAAAGCCCTCGAACCACTCTGGGATTTATGTGTTCTATAACGTCAGAACCCCACATTACAAGAACTTTATGGCCTCTTATCCTAGAGTTTATGAGACCGCCCAGATCAACAGTTCGCCGATAGATGACATGTTGAGGGGTAGGAACGGGGCATCGCATACTTATATAAATACTAGTTTCAGGCAGTAATTGAGACAGTGTCACACCAGGCTCAAATTTAAGTTGATAAATTAGATGCAAAAACTGAAATGTTAAAGTTCAATAGGCATTGCATAAAAAGTCTTTGTTATTCAAAAAATGAAATGAAATTAGCTTGACTTCGAGCGAAACGGGCCACTAGTAATCTACTATTAAAACTATTAACTTTGAAATTCACTAACACTGGGTTTAGATCATTATACCAATAAGCTTTGAAGGAACAAACCATTGCTTACAATTAACTTTCGGCATTACCAAAGGTAAAAACACCAAATAAAATCCCTTCCCTAATTTGTGCAACTATGTAGAATTCTAGGCAGGAAAATCTTAATTCAATAAACTCTTTAGGTAACTGATATTCTTAGCTTTCTGATTTACCAAAAGTTACTCTGGGTCTCTTTAAAAATTAATTTAATTATATTTTACCGTTATTATGCCTGGTTACATATATCTATTAAAATTTAAAACGTCTAAACATTTTATATATTTAATATGTGATTTTTAATAAAGCTCAAAATATTTCATTAATTTGTACCATAGAATTTAGGTAAATTAACATGTTAATTTATAAACAACATTCATACGTTGAAAATAAATTCTCTAAAAACCAGGAACTGCACATGATTTGATGTTTGTTTTCTAAAATTTATTATTTCACCGTGAAATCGGAGGCCAGGAGATTTCCCTAGCTAGCCGGTAAACCTGCTATCAGTGAGTAAACCAAGTGAAGCTGATAAATTGAATTTTTGATGATATTCTGTAGAAAATGCTTTTGCTGCTGAAGCCAAGTCTCGGTTAGTAAAAACTGCTGTTGAAGAATAATTCTTTGAAATTTTCTAATATATGTTTAATAAAAGAACACCCGCTCACATAGATAATATGGTGCATTAGAAACTGGAATTGGAGTAAAGATAAAGAACTATAACTGCTAAAACTGTCTTTACGCAGTTTTAAGTTGATAACCTAATAATGCCAAGTTTAAGCAGCTTTAAGTTGATAACCTAATAATATTTAAAAAGTCCAGAGTAGTGTTTTAAGAATATAATGCAAATTACAACATAAATTTCAGCTTAGATAGTCCTGGTATGTAACACATAATTATTTTCTCTTTGCCAGCAATATTTTAAAGTTTGTTTGCTTTTTTTCCATGCTTCAATAAACTTTGTACTTTTGGAACACATAGAAGTTGTTGCCGTATTTTCAACCAGAAGAATTCTAAAAGACAAAAGAGTGGAGGTGGAGAGGCAAATTTATACCATCAAACAAGCGAGGAATCAGAGATCGACATATTTGATGAAAAAACTCATCTTCATCATAAGCATTTCCAAAACAATTCAATCCACTATAGAAATAGAACAAGTAGATCGGAAGGATGAGTCCCAAGCATGTGACTTAGCTGAAGTGAGAACGTGGGGCCACATTAAGTTGTTGACAGATGTGAGCGCTGAATAGAAATATATCTTTTTATATAAGGAGAAATTATATTTGTTCTCCATTATTTGGTTCTCTTATTTGTAAGCTGTAAAAAAAGGTAGATTGTAATTGAATTGTTGATATTATCACCAATGGACTCCGAACATAGTTTAATCAATTGGGATAAATGAATTAAGCAATTCTTTACAGCTTTCAGGAAAGTTGTCCTGAAATGAATTAGGTAGTTAGTTACAATGAAAACTCCAGTACAGCAGAACCTCCAGTTGATGCTCGTTGTTCTGTTTAAACAATCTCTCCGATATCCTTACCATTTTCCTTTAATTTAAATTTTTTTATTTCCATGCGATATGATATATGTATTGACAAATTGTTGTCTGCATAAACACAAGGCTGCTTATTCCAAAAATGAGTTTACAGAGTAGAAAGTGGTTCGAGATAAATTTTGCGAGCGGAGACGTTCACGCTCTTCAATTCCCTTGCATTCTTTCAATTACAAAAATATCAACACATGTAATCTCTACCAAGTAAAAAAGAATTTTATATCTTTCTCTTTTTATAATGGAAACATCTCTATCCACCTTAATTTTATATCTCTAACGCTTTATCTCTGATAAGAAATGGGATTACTAATAAGATTAATTTGAATGTTTATATCCTTTTTCTTACTTTGTAAAATGGTATTCCAAACTGCGAGATGAAACGTGGTTTTTCTGTCGAAACCCGAAAGAAAATTATCTTTCCCAGAATAAAGACGAGTTAATGCGTCAGAGATATGCCGCTTAGGGGATTTAAGAAGACTAATGGAGATGAAGTGCGCGTTTCAGGGCATAATTTATCGCACTTTGGCTACTTGCTTTGAGAGAAAGGCGTTCACAAACAGTGACTTTCTAGTGGATTTCAGTCTTTCATTTTCTACAACCGATGAATGGGTTGAATGGAGCTGAAGAATTGAATTCCTGTTCCTATGCGTGTACAATCGGCGGTTAAGGAAAGAGAAAAATTAGTTGTCCATCAAGGATTAAGTCACACAGTTCTTAAGCTGCTGTTGTTGTGTAGCAATTATATCAGACTTAGTTGGATTCAGCGTATACCAGCATTTTGTTCAAAAAGTATGAATTTCACAAATATGTAATGACTATATAACGCTCTTAATTAGGTATATTTGGGATTTTAAATATTGTACCAAATCCGAGCGACGGGTAGATATTCTAAAAAGTGAATTTCAAACACAGAAAGAAATATGCCAGTTACCGCAATTGAATAACAGAAATTTACATGACATTAAATCTTCAGTACACTTTTTAACAATTTGCAGAAGAGTAGACATGATAAAAACGTTGAATCTTCGCTGGAAGCTAACAATTCCAGCACCTAAGTACTTTTCTTAACATAGAGGAATTCAGACGTAGTAATTAATACAATATAACAGTTATTTATAAGTTGCATACGACCTTTAACTTTCTTTCTTCTAAGGACCTCGTCCTATACCAGCCGAGAATGAAACTTTTCACAAGAAGAATATCACCTGTTGAAAAACCTCAACCGATCGCATCCAAACCAACTTTAGAACTGAACTTTTTATTCCAGACTCTTATTCACCTAGGACACAAAACCCGTGTTGCCACACCACTCAACCAAACCATTTTCCAACAATAGACCCAAGAGCAGGATTTATTACTTACTCCATGGTAGACGTGTGGACATGCTAAACCATTGATTTTATTTATTGTGGACTCCAAATCATCGCATGCTGGAGATAACACGCCAAGTTGGCCCCAAACTCTTCGTAACAATTCGTAACAATATTCCCAAACATCGTAACAATATATATGCTGTTTATATCTCACTGCCTTTTACATTGGATATGGACAATCGGAGACTTTTGCATTTCATGGGGGGAGGGTGCTTAATGAGCAACATAATTTAATTTTACACGTATGAATTAAAAAAATATATTTACACCCAGAAGCATAGTTGCAGAGATTAAAAATGTGAATGGAAATGAAAGCCTAGCTTGTCTGGTGAATAACTAATAGTTTTTCAATATTAATTCCTATTTTTGCTATGAGCTATTTTAGCACTTACTGTTAAAATATATTTAAAGAGAAATATACAGGGAAGTAAGATAGATATATAAGAATTTACATGGACATTTTATAGTATAATTATGAAATGTAACTGTAATTATTAAAGTGTATTCGTGTATGGAAATGTGCGAGGCAAATGACATAATTTAGAAATTATAAAAGTATGAGAATGTGCGCGGTTGCCCAGTTGCCAAAGGTAGCGAGCCAGTGGTCTAAACGTCTCTGCTTCGATGCCGGTCGTTGACAAATTCACCGCTGTGTTCACTAATGGTGCCTGGGGCACGTAAAATATGTCGTGGCTGCTATGTCTTCCAAGTTCTCAAATTTACCACTGGAGGTACGGGGTCAAGTGTTTCGGTCTCGTCACTTGACTCGGTTGAAAATTACGGGACCGGCTCATACGGGGGCAATGCTGGTCCACCTATACGGTACTCCCAGAAAAGTGGCCAGCAAAACCGAGGTGTCATATGGCGGTAAGGATAATGTCCAAGAAACCATCTGCCGCATTGGAAAAAATAATAATTAAGGGATGACATAGGAATCTATTTATGAAAATACTAGCTGAATACCCTCGCTTTGCTATGGAGTACATTCAAATTAAATTCTACGGTCAATGTATGCAATTAATGCCAACCCCCCCCCCCCAAAAAAAAAAAAAAATATATATATATATATATATATATATATATATATATATTAATAAAAAACTCGCAACAGGTAATTTTATAGACAATATAATGTAGAAGAAAATATTGAAATTAAATCTAATAGAACGTACAAAAAAATATGGTACAGTTAATATAGTGCAATTTGAGGAGCATTTCTCTTACTGTATTTAAATATATTTTTGGATAATGTCCAATCGTCTGCCGCATTAGCAAAAAAAAAATGTCAATTTATTTCGTTGTTATGCACGTGACGCAAAATTAATTTAAAATACCACAAAAAGAAAAGAAACCACGTGATCAGCATTTAATAAATTCAATTCTAAAAATTAATCTTTAAAAATTCACTAAAAAATCAGAAAATGGAGGTAAAGATTCGAAAAAGATTCAACTTAAAGGAATTTTTATGATCTTTCTCGTGATATAAATTTTATAACCCTCAGATTATTATTTTGAATGCAAACATTAAAGAATGTTACAAAAAAGCTTAAAATTTTAATTTAAAAAATCTAAGAAGAATTTTTCAAAAACCTCTCTTAGTGCACCCCTACACTATAAGAAGAATCGCCATGCAAAATTTCAGCCCTTTAGGTCCAGCAGTTTGGTCTGTGCATTATATGTCAGTCAGTCAGTCAGTTACGGAACTGTTTTATATATATAGATTATATGAAATACTCCTTCGAAATTACCAGAATTTCATCTAGATCAAATTTTATGAGTCTGTGCGAATATCTTAGACATTTTAACCAGAAGAATTCTAAAAGACAAAAGAGTGGAGGTGAAGAGGCAAATTTATACCATGAAACAAGCGAGGAATCAGAGATCGACATATTTGATGAAAGAACTCATTTTCATCATAGGCCTTTCCAAAACAATTCAATCCACTATAGAAATAGAACAAGTAGATCGGAAGGATGAGTCCCAAGCATGTGACTTAGTTGAAGTGAGAACGTGGGGCCACATTAAATTGTTGACAGGTGGCAGCGCTGAATAGAAATATATCTTTTTTATATAAGGATAAATTGTATTTGTTCTCCATTATTTGGTTCTCTTATTTGTAAGCTGTAAAAAAAGGCAGATTGTTATTGAATTTGTGAAATTATCACCAATGGACTCCGAACATAGTTTAATCAATTGGGATAAATGAATTAAGCAATTCTTTACAGCTTTCATGAAAGTTGTCCTGAATGGAATTAGGTACTTAGTTACAATGAAAACTCCAGTACAGCAGAACCTCCAGATGATGCTCGGTGTTCTGTTTAAACAATCTCGCGGATATACTTACCATTTTCCTTTAATTTAAATTTTTTATTTCCATCCTATATGATATCATGTATTGACAAACTGTTGTCTGCATAAACAAAAGGCTGCTTATTCCAAAAATGAGTTTACAGAGTAGAAAGTGGTTCGAGATAAATTTTACGAGCGGAGACGTTCACGCTCTTCAATTCCCTTGCATTCTTTCAATTACAAAAATATCAACACATGTAATCTCTACCAAGTAAAAAAGAATTTTATATCTTTCTCTTTTTATAATGGAAACATCTCTATCCACCTTAATTTTATATCTCTAACGCTTTATCTCTGATAAGAAATGGGATTACTAATAAGATTAATTTGAATGTTTATATCCTTTTTCTTACTTTGTGAAATGGTATTCCAAACTGCGAGATGAAACGTGTTTCTTCTGTCGAAACCCGAAAGAAAATTATCTTTCCCAGAATAAAGACGAGTTAATGCGTCAGAGATATGCCGCTTAGGGGATTTAAGAAGACTAATGGAGATGAAGTGCGCGTTTCAGGGCATAATTTATCGCACTTCAGCTACTTGCTTTGAGAGAAAGGCGTTCACAAACAGTGACTTTCTAGTGGATTGCAGTCGTTCATTTTCTACATCCGATGAATGGGTTGAATGGAGCTGAAGAATTGAATTCCTGTTCCTATGCGTGTACAATCGGCGGTTAAGGAAAGAGAAAAATTAGTTGTCCATCAAGGATTAAGTCACACAGTTCTTAAGCTGCTGTTGTTGTGTAGCAATTATATCAGACTTAGTTGGATTCAGCGTATACCAGCATTTTGTTCAAAAAGTATGAATTTCACAAATATGTAATGACTATATAACGCTCTTAATTAGGTATATTTGGGATTTTAAATATTGTACCAAATCCGAGCGACGGGTAGATATTCTAAAAAGTGAATTTCAAACACAGAAAGAAATATGCCAGTTACCGCAATTGAATAACAGAAATTTACATGACATTAAATCTTCAGTACACTTTTTAACAATTTGCAGAAGAGTAGACATGATAAAAACGTTGAATCTTCGCTGGAAGCTAACAATTCCAGCACCTAAGTACTTTTCTTAACATAGAGGAATTCAGACGTAGTAATTAATACAATATAACAGTTATTTATAAGTTGCATACGACCTTTAACTTTCTTTCTTCTAAGGACCTCGTCCTATACCAGCCGAGAATGAAACTTTTCACAAGAAGAATATCACCTGTTGAAAAACCTCAACCGATCGCATCCAAACCAACTTTAGAACTGAACTTTTTATTCCAGACTCTTATTCACCTAGGACACAAAACTCGTGTTGCCACACCACTCAACCAAACCATTTTCAAACAATAGACCCAAGAGCAGGATTTATTACTTACTCCATGGTAGGCGTGTGGACATGCTAAACCATTGATTTTATTTATTGTGGACTCCAAATCATCGCATGCTGGAGATAACACGCCAAGTTGGCCCCAAACTCGTAACAATATATATGCTGTTTATATCTCACTGCCTTTTACATTGGATATGGACAATCGGAGACTTTTGCATTTCATGGGGGGAGGGTGCTTAATGAGCAACATAATTTAATTTTACACGTATGAATTAAAAAATATATTTACACCCAGAAGCATAGTTGCAGAGATTAAAAATGTGAATGGAAATGAAAGCCTAGCTAGTCTGGTGAATAACTAATAGTTTTTCAATATTAATTCCTATTTTTGCTATGAGCTATTTTAGCACTTACTGTTAAAATATATTTAAAGATAAATATACAGGGAAGTAAGATAGATATATAAGAATTTACATGGACATTTTATAGCATAATTATGAAATGTAACTGTAATTATTAAAGTGTATTCGTGTATGGAAATGTGCGAGGCAAATGACATAATTTAGAAATTATAAAAGTATGAGAATGTGCGCGGTTGCCCAGTTGCCAAAGGTAGCGAGCCAGTGGTCTAAACGTCTCTGCTTCGATGCCGGTCGTTGACAAATTCACCGCTGTGTTCACTAATGGTGCCTGGGGCACGTAAAATATGTCGTGGCTGCTATGTCTTCCAAGTTCTCAAATTTACCACTGGAGGTACGGGGTCAAGTGTTTCGGTCTCGTCACTTGACTCGGTTGAAAATTACGGGACCGGCCCATACGGGGGCAATGCTGGTCCACCTATACGGTACTCCCAGAAAAGTGGCCAGCAAAACCGAGGTGTCATATGGCGGTAAGGATAATGTCCAAGAAACCATCTGCCGCATTGGAAAAAATAATAATTAAGGGATGACATAGGAATCTATTTATGAAAATACTAGCTGAATACCCTCGCTTTGCTATGGAGTACATTCAAATTAAATTCAACGGTCAATGTATGCAATTAATGCCAACCCCCCCCCCCAAAAAAAAAATATATATATATATATATTAATAAAAAACTCGCAACAGGTAATTTTATAGACAATATAATGTAGAAGAAAATATTGAAATTAAATCTAATAGAACGTACAAAAAAATATGGTACAGTTAATATAGTGCAATTTGAGGAGCATTTCTCTTTCTGTATTTAAATATATTTTTGGATAATGTCCAATCGTCTGCCGCATTAGCAAAAAAAAATAAATGTCAATTTATTTCGTTGTTATGCACGTGACGCAAAATTAATGTAAAATACTACAAAAAGAAAAGAAACCACGTGATCAGCATTTAATAAATTCAATTCTAAAAATTAATCTTTAAAAATTCACTAAAAAATCAGAAAATGGAGGTAAAGATTCGAAAAAGATACATCTTGAAGGAATTTTTATGATCTTTCTCGTGATATAAATTTTATAATCCTCGGATTATTATTTTGAATGCAAACATTAAAGAATGTTACCAAAAAGCTTAAAAATTTAATTTAAAAATCTAAGAAGAATTTTTCAAAAATCTCTCTTAGTGAACCCCTACACTATAAGAAGAATCGCCATGCAAAATGTCAGCCCTTTAGGTCCAGCAGTTTGGTCTGTGCGTTATATGTCAGTCAGTCAGTCAGTTACGGAACTGTTTTATATATATAGATTATATGAAAGACTCCTTCGAAATTACCAGAATTTCATCTAGATCAAATTTTATGCGTCTGTGCGAATATCTTAGATATTATTTGGGTTTACTTCAAAAGAGACTTAGACATTATTTGGGTTTACCAAAGGTAGATGCCCTTTGGACTATTCTAAATTTTAAATTGTGAAATAACTATCAAATTTCTGTATTTAAAAGTAACTGAAAAATAAAACGGATTATTAGCCAAAATAAGAACTTCACTAGTGGGATAGGGTATCTTAACTTCTACCCCTTGGATTCTGCTACACTTTTTAATGTCCACTTTCTTAAATTATTGAATATAACGAGAAATGATTATACCGGAAAATGGACATTTACATTTCATAAAGAAAACAATTTTTTGCTCTATTTACTCGAAAAAACTAATTTTATCTTATTTTTATCCAACAAAAATAGAATAAACAATAAAATAATCTACTTTTTTTTCGGAGAAAAATGAATACATCAGAGGGGAAAAAGACCGTGATTTGAATCTCTTGTTTCAATTTAATGTATCGAAATTTCATTACTCATGTTTGTTCACACTTTAAAAGAAGAAAAAAACCACTATCGATCAAAAGAACACGCCATGGAGTAATAGGGAAGAAAGAGACGTTCAAGATAAGGTAGCCATACTCAAAAGAAAGTCGAAAATATCTGCTTCGTCGGTTAGGAGAAAACTCTTTAAATGCCTGAAAAGAGAGGAGAAAAATTTCGAAAAAGGAGGATAGTAAACCTATTCTCTTCAGTGCTTTAAGGCAGAAAAACAAATAAGTGTTTAACGCACTCTACAGAAGCATAATAGAGCTGAGAAATGTATTGTTTGTACAGCTCATTATGGGAAAAAAACATCATAAATGTATCAATAAGTTCCAAGGCGACGTTTTAAACTTTGTATTCAACGATTATAAGTATATTGCTTGACTGGATTTCAATGTGGGAGTGATGAATAGTGGCTTAGCATAAATTCTTAGCGGGCTATTCTATATGGGAAGGGTAGAATGGTGTGTTTATTAATAATATGGAATTTTTAATAAACGGAAAGTTTAAGAATGACATGCTAATTAGTTACAGGTGAAAAGGAATAGAGAATGATCAAGAATGCATGCATTATCATACGGAAGGATAATGTTAAAGCCCATGATTTACGGAAAAAACAGGAAATAAAGAAATAGCCAGGAAAATGATGCATTGAAAAGTATCTTTTTTTTTACAAATTTTATAACTAAAGTAAATTCAAGTTTGGTTTGTAAAGTAGCATACATAAACTTTTAGACAAACGCAGGGGAAAATTGGAGCCGAAAGTCGATCGAAGCAGTTGTTAAATTGCACACCCCAGTATTAATTGTTTTTTATTTGGTTTTATACACAGTCTTTGCTTTTGTAACGATTTTGTGATGTTTTACATTTAACAATGTGAGTGATTTTTACCTTTTTATAAATCATTGTCCATAACATCGAATCGTTTTACCAATTTTATATATATCATCGTTTTTATCACCTTTATATATTACTACTTTTTATATATCGTATTTGATCACCATTACACATCATCGGTTTTTATCATGTTTTTATATCAATTTTTATCACCGCTGCACATCTTTTAAGTATTGAAAAGTATTGCTTGTAATTATTTAATTTCCGCTGTTGGTTGCACTTCACGCTTATTATGCTATTTAATGCCCGAGTCTTGTGTTTAGCGCTTTATGTCCTATTTTGGATCTGGCGTCATAATATCCCAACCAATCAACCAACCCAGTATGACTGCTTGATTTTCACATTTATGCAATTATTGCTGAACTAGATCTAACAAGCTGGATAAACTAGTATATAACTTCATTAGAGGAAATCTTGAGGACTTACTTTCCTTATCACATTGACTTCTATCTTACACATCGAATGCTGAATCGAGTAGAATGAAGCTTTTAAAAATCAACCTAACTATTCTTCCAGCAACTTGCAAGTCATTTTCTGTACTCGAAGTACTACATACGAAACGTCATACTTCAAACTGAGTTACTCGGTCTGATAAAGTACTTAGCAGTTGATAGTCCCACAGTGAATATGGTGGAGAGCTCATACTGTTTGTAACTTGCCTTTATTATAACAACAAACGGAACGTCATGAGCATTTTTTACTGAAAAATGTGATTTGATTACTTCGATCAATTGATGTTCTAAAGATGATGATAATAAGAATAATTATAACAATAATAAGAAAATGATTAAAACTTTCATAAAGAATTCATAAAATTGTCTGTTAAAAGTAACAGCCTCCTCCCGATAAAAGTAGGGAAGTTCAAATAAGGAAAAAAATGTATTTTCTTCCGTCTGAAGCTGCAACTAAGAGTGCTTTATAAATACGTGATGAAGTCAGATATTTTGAATTATTAATGTATACGTCAGAGAAGAAATGACTGTGTACTTTAACTTGAAGTAATCTTTTTTTAGGAAAAAAACAAGATACAAGATAAAAATTCAATTATAATACGAAATAACAAATTTGGCACACTCGGATGTCTTCATCTTCAAACGAAGACTCCCGAAGGAGCTACTCTGTCGCTGTGAGAAGGTCTTATTTTTTTACTTTACTTGCATTAGTTCCTTTATTTTATATAAAAAGCATAGGTGGGATGGAATGTTTCGAATAAGTCAGTCGAGGGATGAATGAATCCATGGTTGACAAAAAAGTATTTATTTAACTCTTATAACGACATAAACTGCTAAACAATTATTATCTGCTGACAGGACTGTCGTGACAATGTGGTTATGTAGCTTGTTTGTGGCTTCCATAGACACAGAAACCACACTTTCCTTAAATATATACAGATCTTTTGTTTATTCACACACACACATACGAACGAACGAGAGATAGAGAGTCATAATTCAGTTCAATCTGAAGTCTAGCATAGAGACGGTAAGCCCGTCCCATCTCTCTGTCTTCTCAGTTCATAGCTATCTCTCCTACTCTCTTTTCTTTCCTTTATATATCTCCTCTTTTACACACTTCGCGCGAACCGCGAAGCAATCAGGTGGCGCTACTAGTACGCCAAAAACAAATACAATATACAATATAATTTCAATTTGCAACACCTTTCCTTTTATAATATTTAATTACACACACACACACACACACATATATATATATATATATATATATATATATATATATATATATATATGTTAAGCTTCCTTTTTACGTTAACTCTAGTACTATAATAATGACGCTAAAGTACAGTCGTGGACCCAAAGATTGAGATAGAGGAATTAATCCTTTAATGAATTTGTATTGAACTTCATAGTACCAGAGCACTGAATCGTCTAGACCCCTCCACCCGGGACCGCCAGCCGCAACAACCTTCCCCATTGAAATATAACTGCCGACTAACTAGTTCCTTTCGTCATTATCCCGCTCAAACTTTTTGCTGGCTCAATTTCGAATGTTCTACAAATTTCTAGGTTATATAACGCTACCCGCTGCATTTGTATAATCTTCCTTTAAAACCCCAACCGTCAGGTGGCGACCTCTATTGGTAACTTTTGCTATTAACCCCCCCCCCCCCCCTTCCTTTTTCCGACGATATTTTCGTGAATTGATAATATCCCATTCCCATTTTACCCAAACAAAATCCCCCCCATATTTTATAGTGTTATATATATATATATATATATATATATATATATATATATATATATAATATATATATATGTGTGTGTGTGTGTGTGTGTGTGTGTATTTTATAATACATTATATTGATTGATATTAATTTGTTGAATCTCGTCAGAACCCATTAGTCTTTCCAAAGCCGTTTAAAGGAAATATTGACACATTTTGACACAACCCTGTCGTTTTCTTAATTTCAACAAGACAGTTGTTCAATGGTTTAAAGGGCTTTGAAGATTTTGAAATGAATGAATAATTAGACAAGCACACTAGCAGAGAAAAACTCATTTGATAGGATGATACACAAGGACGTGTAGTTTTATGATGTAAAAGCAGAAAAAATGTCACTGATGCTTTTCCCCCATGACTCCTGAAACTGTAATATGATGTTATGCAAGCTTTGTTTTATTGAACACCTTTATTATCTTATTGCCGCCCACATGTTATAGTGGTTAGCGCCTTGAGTTTCCCTGAAGTGGGCTTAGGTTCCCATCCCGAATATGACCTGGTCGTAACCGTGTTGGCGCCTCGTAGAGTGCAATGCTGGCTCGCCTAAGCTGATCTCTTATAAAGTAATCAGTAAGACTTCGCTGTGAATAGCAAAAGGCGAATGTCTCACGACAAGTGCAAAAACAATAATAATAAAATTTCGCCGACTGGCTCAAACTTTATTTATTTTAAACTATGAGCCACAAAACCCAAAATTTTACTAAATGGCATAATGAAAACACGGATTACATAGCACAACATATTACTAGTACAAGATCTGGTGATTGACTTACTGAGAGGAAATTTTGAGCTGCTTATATATGTTTGGCGGCATTCTGGATTGTTCTAGAATCGGAAATAACACGGATTTCTTCTAGAACCGGAAATGGCAACAACGGCTCCTAGGTTAAAACCGATTGGATCTGCAGATTTTGCCAAACTTGCCAAAGTTCCTCTAATTCCGCCAAGAGGCGCTGTGTTTTCCTTCATCATTCGTTAATGTGTCACGACAAGTACCTCCGCTTTAGAAAAGAAAATGATACTAGTTGGTTTCTAGTAAAGATTCACATAGTGTCTCACTCTGAAAACATTAGAACATCCATAATACAGTACATAACGAATACTATCATCCATGTGTATTTGGAAATTTTGAGCTTTTCACCCTAAGCACAACATGGTTTACAAAGACAAAATTTTGCTTAGGACTGACTGTGCTACTTACCTGGGCATAACCCTTGATACCAAACTAAATTGGACTAAACATATAAACAAAGTGGTCGATAACGTGACAAGATGACTTGTTTTGTTGAAAAGAATTGCTGGGGTAAAGTGGGTAGCGTCCCAAAGTGTTTTAATTTCCCCGTTTCCCTCCTATATTAGACCAGTATTTGATTATGGTGCAGAGCTTCTTATCACTGCCTCTGACAGTGCGTTATCATAACTGGACATTGCTCAGAATAAAGCACTAAAACCCATTGCTGGTGCAACCACCTCAACTCTCATTGCAGCTATGCGATTGCAGGCTGAAATTTATTTCTTATCTGATAGACGAACCTACACAGCCCTTTCTCTTGGTGAAAGATTGTTGAGAAAGGAGCATTTCTGTCCCTTCTCAAATTAGACTTAAAACTAAACATACTTTCTTGTTTGAGTTCCGAAGATTTGCTGTGGTCTTTGATTTTTCCTACATCAGACAACCCATCTTTAGGCCGTCTACTTTCCCGGGTATATTGAGATATGCTACTGCTAAATTGGACTTCGTACAGCCTGTACGTAAGCATGTCTCCCTACAGACTGAGTTAAAATCTTTAGCTCTGGCTACTATTCAGGAGAGATACACAAGTCGGAACTGGTTGCATGTGTATAATGATGGGTCTGCCACAACTTCCTCTGGTAGAGCTGGAGTTGGATCATATTCCAAACTTTTTAATCTTAAAGAACCTCTCAGGGCCTGTTCGGATAATTTCGACGGCGAAATTTTTGCAATATTTATGGACCTTAGAGCTATTGGTGAAATCCCTCACCAAAACATTGTCCTCTTCATTGACTCCCAGGCTGCAATTCAGGCCATTACTGGATATAGTCTATACCAGGGGTGGGAAGACTTTTCCAGGATACTGGCTACTTCTAATTTTTTCAAGGTGTTGCGGTCCACCCAGTGACGTAGGTGTGGTGAGTTAAAAAAAGTTTACAATATTTATTATAACCTAATAATAAATACGGATTATGTACTTAACTACAAGAAATAAACTTACTCTTTTAAAACCGCATTTAAAGCAAATCGCGTCCATAAATATGTTTCTTTTAGTATGCGCAGCTTAGGTCTTAATAAAGGTGATCACCCCAAAACGTCTTGGTGGTCCACCGGTCGATCGCGATCGACTTAATGCCCACCCCTGGTCTATACCCATCAGAACTCGAGTTTGAAAGTAAACAGCGTATAGACTCATTTCTTAGTTCTGGAAGAGCTATCGTGCTCTATTGGATTCCTAGCCATTGCGGCATTTATGGCAATGAGCAAGCTGACTTGCTGGCTAAGGAGGCTTTGATACTACATCCACTTTGTCTCCCGATTCCTCTTCGAAATGTCAAGCGACTTCTCATAAGCAATATCTGGCACAAAAGAATTTCTACTCTTAAAGAGTTAGCTGATGGAAAATCTTGGGCTTGTCTACTTGATAACCAGAGATGTGCTCAACTTTCCCTCCTCCTCAGAGTCGAGGGAGTGGCGTGCTTTAGAGTCATCACCGTACATGATTACATGAAGGCCCATCATTGGAGAATTAAACTAGCCGATTCTCCATTATGCCCACTTTGCAATACTATGCACATGACTGGGGAGCATTTTTTCAGTTACCCCTCCCTACTTGGCGTCCGTTCTTGTGATGACTTTGGGGTTCTCCCCCTTTCTGGAGTCATCTCCCTGTGGTATTGGACTGCAAGACGCCTTATGTCTGAGAAGACGATGGAAGGCGTGATTAAAAAAAATGCGTATTTAGAAAAAATTTTCTATAGTTGACCATACGTAACAACCATATAGCAACCATATATGTTTAGCAAAGTTGTCTGGAAGGTCAGCAACCCTCTTCATTCCACGGGATTCATTATCATTGAATTCTACCTTTAAAATTTCTGATGTTAACTTTTAAAACTTCACTGTAGATTTGGTGATTCAAGGATTGTTCTAGTACTTTATGTGATGTTTCGCTCCACAGGGTTGCTATGATATTCATTAAATTGCTAGATAACGTAGTATTTTCAATTATGCCATAATGTTTGTGTAAAATGTAGGGTAAGTATGCCAAATATGAGATCCATTTTGATTTTCATATACAGAGGCTGTTCGCACATTTTTTAGACGATTTTGGTAAGCGGTAATAAAAAATCATTTGCTACAAAAGAAATAATTGCAATTGTACTATGTTTTTAAAAGTCAAAATTATCGTCTACTGCTTGAAAGTTTTGTTTTTATTCAAAATGGAGTTTTTAACAAAGCAGTGGTTCGAAGGCTACATTTGTGGTCTTTCCGAAGAGAAATATGCATACTCCGTTATTCAAAAACGATGTGAGAGTCATGGTTTTGTGATATCTAAAGCGTCGATAGGTAATATCGTCAACAAGAAAGGAAAAAAACGTCAAATTAGAGCCTCAAGTGGGACAAAAATTCCAAACAAGTATACAACGAAAAAACGGACATCTTCGACTATTGCAAAGGTGTAGTTTAAAGAAAATCCCCCTAAATTAAACATAATAATAATAACATTAAAGATTAATAATAACATTAAAGATTTTATTGCAAAGGTTTAATGTTAAAAGAAAATCCCCCTAGTCAAAGGACAGTTGCAAAATCATTAAAATGCTCGGTGTCCACTGTAAACAAAATGATATACGTTGATTTAAATCTTAAGAAAGCGAAAAAACGGAATGTGCACCGTCTTCTTCTAAATCATATCGCTGAACGCAGGACACGCTGCAGAATTCTATATGAGAAACACTTATCCAAAGAAAAATGGAAAACAATTGTCACAATAGATGAATCATGGGTGTATTTAAATGATTGCAACAAAAAAAGAGCCATTTATTAAGAGCCATAAAAGGGGAGAAACAAATTTAAGTACATGGTTCAAAGAATCGAAAGAAAGTTTTTCTAAGGGATTCATGATTGTTGCTGGTTTTTCTTATAATGACAAGTTAAAAATAAAGAGAGTGGCAAAAAATGTCAAGATTTACTCCAAATACTATCAGGAACATATTTTATCTCCAATTTTTCTGAATGAAATACCATCGCTTTACCCACAGTGACATCAATCTTTGAGACTCCATCAGGACAAAGCTAGCAGTCACACATCAAAATCTACTGTAAATTTCCTAAATGAAATGGAACAAAAAACTGGTTTCAAGGCCATACCCTTCACTGATATCCCTACTTAATCTCCCGATGTCTCACCTATGGATTTTTGTTCTTTCGGACTTTTTAAATCTTCATTATCCAAACATCGTCCCAAAACCCTTACAGGACTCTGGAAAGCTGTTCAGGAGGAATGGGATAGAATACCTCTTCTGACACTTCAAAAGTCATTATTATACTGGAAATTGTGGTGTCGAAAGATAGTTCAGAATAAGGGATGTCAAATAGAACATTTAAAACAGAAGAATTTTATGTAATTTAGTTTTGTGAATACAATATACATCGTCTAAAAAATGTGTGAACAGCCTCTGTATAACTAGGAAAGTAAGTGAGGGATTATAGTACCAACTTGATATCTTTTTAATGCATATATTTTACTACATATAACAATGACAGAAAATGAAAATAACCTTACAGTTTTCTTGTATGAAACTATAAACACAAGTGTTCCAATTTTTGGGGTCTGAAAAAGTAGTCCTAAAATGAGTACCCCATTCTACAACTCCAAAATTGAATTAGAATTACTGAAAAGTTCGTAAAAAAGAACTGCACACCATAATTAGATAAAAGTTACCTATATACCTAATAGGTGAAAAAGAAAAGCGATATTTTAACCAAATTAGTTGGTTTATACTACAGGTTTTGTTTACTTTTGTTTTTAGATTCAAACTTTTCACATTGTTTACAAATAAAAAGTTCGTCATCTCCACAATCTTCATGGGCCCACCTGAAACACCTTTTACATTGACGCCACTGCTCTCCCCGTTTATCTTCTGAAAATAAACAACCACAAAAAATGCATTCAGCGTCGTTTTCATCAATGCTATCATCACTGCTATCATGGAGAGAAAGTCTTTCATCATCTTCAATTGAGCTGAGATCATCATAGCTGTAATTAGGCTTATTCGTTCTCTGTTTTTTAATTAGTGTTGTATTTTAATACATCCTTAATTTACTCCTTCCTATAAGGACCCCTTTTCCTTTTCATTTTCCCTTTATTGTTTCCTTATCCATATCTTTTTTTAATCTTGACCTCCTTTTCCTTGTTTTATCCTTTGATTTCCTATCTTTTAGGTCTATTCTCTTTTTTTTCTTGTAGGAAACAAAGTTTTTTCGAATATGCTGCCGTTCTTTTAATAATGCTATCAATAAATTTATTTTTATAGGGCGATGATGTGAAAATATCGACTTTATGGGCCCTACTTGGTTTCGAGGTGTTTTTCTCAGGTAACGTGGGCAAGGGATTTGTTTCTTCAGGAGTCCCTATGAACTGGTTTGAACTTGTCGTTTGATCAATATCTTCCACATTGTCACTACTGCTACATGTTTGTGGATTTCGCCTGGGCGTCATTGCATCTGCAGCTTCAGAGGAAACAAGGCTGTGAGAGTGAAAACTAAAATGCCTAATATGAGATCCTATCTCATATCAACATGCTTTGGGGTCTCATATTGGGCTCGACCATGTTGTTGAACACGCCAACGAATTTTTTCGGTTAGTTATTGACGTTAGCTTAAAGACAAACAGGTGTGTTTACACTCCAATTTATACCTACGTATCCAATACTAACAATTTTAATAAGAGTCTCACCTTGAAGGTGAAAACAACCAATGAAAATGGTGATGCAAAAAAGTCGACGACCACACATTCAGGAAAAAAAATACTGCACCTTTGTGTACACTCGACTGACTCACCGATTACGAATAATGCAATAGACTACTGTTTTACGCTCCAGTCGCCATGCGGCAGTACTTGATACGTCCTGTAAGCTGGGGTCTCATATTAGGCAAGGTCTCATATTCGGCATGCTTACCCTATGAATACCAAAAACTTTCCGCCACTCTTTGCTTTTGTACGGAAGAAAAAAAAAAACAGGTCAAAGTCGAATCTTGATCTTTAACTCGGGGCAGTTACAATTATAATTATGAAAAAATTATTCCTACAGATTGTATCCAGATTAAACAAGTTTAATATGCTACCTTTTAATGGACGGTGAATACCATTCGACCAGGAATTATTTCTTTATAAATTATATGCTTTAAGCATTATCGTGTCATTTTAAAAAGTACTTTTAGAGCGAAATAGGTTGAAATTACCTCCCGAGTAAGACTTACGTTCTTCTGTTAAAAATATTTTTTCTAAATACATATTTATAAATCTTTGGCAGTTTGTCAAGAGTTACCTTCGTATCGGAACATTTTCCAGATTTTTGAGAACGACATGGAATGTGGTCAAATGATTTCAGTTTTCATGAATAAAATTTTTGGAAACACTTTGATACAGAGGATTGAGATAATTAACACTCGGTAAAAAAAATGTAAAAAAATTCCTTTACTGCTCATCGGGTATCATAATTTCTAAATGCAAAAATGAATCCACATCATAATATCTATTTCTGATCCAAATCAGAAAAATTTGGCTTTCGAAGCAGATATCCTGTCACACAAAATCGGCCAGGAATAATTTCAAAAGGTTGAATTTTTGAATGAGATAATGCCTCGTTTCTTAAATTTAAAACTCGCGATTCAATATCTCTTTTAGAGGATTATCGAGCGATGTATCTGGCGGAACTGAATAGGATATTCAAATTTTAATTGGACTGCTGAATGAATTCATTTTTAACACAGTTTATTTTACGCAAGCACGCAGCCAATCAATAATGCTCGAATTACAGATGTCTTTCAAGACGAAATTAACGTCACGTTAGCAGAATTCATATTTTAATTGACGTTCCATTTCAAAGCGGAAGTCTTGGACATTGATCCGAAGCCAAGTTTTAAATCGAAATACTCGATACCTCATTTTTAAAAAGGGGAAAGGAGAATCAGATGCATTCGCCTATTTGTAGATTTATTTCAAGGTAACATTTTCCAAGCAACGTTAATATCATTTTTTAATATCTTTGTATTTCGATTTGCAAGCAAAGTAATTTGGCTTATTTTTAACAATGTTCTGTGCTGTATAAAAATGTCCTATATACAGGGTGGTCATAAAAAAAAAACTTTGCCGATATATGGACCTCTAGCGGCCGTTCGGTTCAACCGATCGAGATGAGATTTCAGATATAGTTATTTAGAGGTGTGAGCTCGGTATTTTGTGAACGGCAAGAAAATGGCGCTCTCGGTTACGGTTATAGGTAAGGAAACAATTAATTGCCGAATGGCAACACCCACTTTTTCCCTTCGCAAAATACTCAGCGCATGCGAAAACCCTAAATTCCGTTGGAACGGTACGTGTATCACAAAAAACGGACGCGTTATGCTCGCACAAAAAACAGCTCTGCGAATGGCTTACAAAAACACGATCGGAGCTCACGGAAGAATTTTGCATATGACAGAGGCAAGACACCACTGATGAAAACACAAATCGGACAAAAAGAAACTTTTATTTGAATTACACATTTTCCACATGGGTGCCATCATCGTGTTTTTGTTGGCCGTTCGCAGAACTGTTTTTGTGCGTGCATAAGGCGACCGTTTTTTGTGATACACGTACCGTTCCAACGCTATTTAGGGTTTTCGCATGCGCTGAGCATTTTTCGGCGAGAAAAAATATGGGCGTTGCCATTCGAAAATTTCGTGTTTCTAAAACTATAACTGTAACTGAGAGCGCCAGTTTGCTGCATCACATAATCCCGAGCTCATACCTCTGAATAACTATATCTGAAATCTCATCTCGATCGGTTGAACGGAACGGCCGCTAGAGGTCCATATATCGGCAAAGTTTTTTTATGACCACCCTGTATTTATTTATGTATGCCTATATGCCGTCTATATATGCATTTATCTAGTAATATTTTATTTTCATCTACTTCTGAACTCCCAGATAAATGGCGGTATTTTAAAGTCCATATCATGTACGACAACATATAATTTTTTCCCTCGCAAAGCTAAGTTTAATAAGAATTTATAGGTTCACATTTACTTTCAGAGCCGTATATTATTTTAAATTGGGTAGTTACATATCCCCATGATATTCCCATCTGGTTTTTTTCTTTATATTTTCACGGCCACATAATGATCGAAATAAATAAAAACACACCCTAAATTATGTTGTTATTTTTAATCACGCTACGCCCCTCCTCTTCTTCTGGCAACAACATTACCTATGGGATCCGAAAACTAAATAAACATGAGAAAACAGCCGCCTGTTTCATAACTCAAAGTGAAACGCCTCGTACCCCTGCTTCGAGGAGATTCCTTTGGAAGTGGGCGTATTTCATTTTTGAAGGAGACAAAGGGGATCACATGGGTGTTTCCCCGAAAACAACCTCTTTTCCCGTTTCCGGGCTGTGTAGGCAATTCAATTAACGGTTGACCACCATGGATTTGAAAAGTGCTAATTGAGATGGATGTTCCCCGGCAGAAAGGGATAGGCTGTAGTTAAGATAGATGAAGGCATAACGCCATAAAGAGCTGATTGAACGCAGGGGCTCATGTTGAACGGTAATTAGAGGCTCGCGAGCTTTTGTTCATGGCGCAAAAATGCAGGCTGGTAAATGCGTGTTCGGGACAAAGTGGTACTAAGTTGATGAAAAAAAAAATTAACTTGATGGATCGAGACGGGAGGATAAATCCTTGCGTGATTGGTCAATTAAACTATCTTAATTGCAGTTGAAGAGATTGTAGAGAATAAAAATGATGGCTCATTAGCTACTTGGAACGGAATAAAAAATATTTTGGGAGGGGGGGGGTGTCTGTTATGTGGCTTTAAACTATTAAACAGTTTTAGGACATGTAAAAACTGAATTTGAGCGATTTTTAACAAAATAGAAATTTTAAAATTATTTAGTAATTTTTGAGTTACCGCTTATTTAAGCAAATTTTACTTAAAAATTTCGGCCAGTAATCATAAAAAGTCTGACACGAAAAGACCACAGCTTGTTAGCAACGTCTGTTGCAACACGTTGTGACCATCACATCAACGGTTTAAAGAAATGTTTTTTGTTAATGCGGCATTTGACTAGACACATTCGCTCATACATACACCGCAATTTTTGTCGGCTACTTTATTATAGGAGCACCATTTCCGTGAGTCAACTTTTCTCCCTTTGAGGGAACAACACAGGGACGTCCAAGCCTTAGACTGGATTCGAACCCGAGCTCCAATACTAACCACTATACAAGGTAGGAGGCGTTTTACAGGAAATACGAATTCGCATCTGATCTACCTTATGACCAAAATTCGAGTCTCTTTTATATTTTTTTCTGTTATAAGGACGTTCCAAAACATAGTTGCCATAGTCGCGAAACAAACCTACATTACATTGCTGCCACCAGATACGCTGTCAGAAAAATCATCCGTTACCACAATTTCTGGCTAAATATAATTATGGCTCGCGTTTTTAGCCAATATATGAGGACAACATAAGAAATGCCAAAAATATTTTGGCCATGGATTTCCGCCTATCCCCTTCCTAAGGGCTTTTTGTTTCAATATGACAATGACGCCATTCATTTTTTATTGCAAGAATAAATTATTATTAGGTTCTTAACGATTCCAAAAAAATAATGGGAAATGCCAAGTGTAAAGTTACTACGTCTGTCAAATAATAGCTAACAAAGTCACGTCATCACCAATGTGTCTGATGCAAAAAAAAAAAAACAATTTATTAAAGATTGATGTGAAGTACAATTGAAATTATATTAAAAGCAAAAATATGACTCTAACTATGCCTATCACATCTCTCCACAAAGACTCGGACTCATTCTGGTGATGATCTCACCTCGCTAATGACTGTTCTGTCTTCCATCACGTGTCAGTCTGTGATTTCGCAAGTCGTTGATGGCGCATGACACGGGTGGCTTGGTATCGGCAAATAAACCTTTCATGTATGAACTCGTTTGTAGCATAATTTTTCAATTCATCTGCTAATATGTTGGAGAGATGTCTGTTCGATCTGCAGCTCTCGCAATCAAATTCCTCAATTTTGCATGCACTCGCCTTCTTCGTTACATTAAAGTGTTCTCAAATAACTGCAAAAGATTTTTAAAAATCGCTACAACAAATCCTTTCTTCAGAATAACCAAATAAGAATAACCATAATTTCAAATAAGAATAACCATATAAGAGAAGAGAATATTTTACACATTATGAGTAAACCGCTTTTAAAAGAAAATAAACCCAATTTAGTTATATTATAATCACGTAAATAATGCCAATTCTCAGTATTGTTGTTTGATGGTACATCCTGAAAAAAGACAGCGATTAATAACTGAAGGACATTTATAGGGTTGAAATATCCAGTACACAATATTGAAATCAAGTTGTGAAAGCAATTTAAGTTTTCTGTCTATTCTTAACAGGCCCTGATTTTTCATTAGGCCCGATAGGCCTGGGCCTAGGGGCCCCAGAATGTTTGCCCCCCCCCCCCTAATTTTTATTTTCAAAGAAAATAAAGAAAAACTTCCCAATTAAAATTTTTTAATTTTTATTTTACCTCTTTAATAGCAATTTTGTAATTATATCCTTTCAAATTTGATTGATTGGTTCCTTATATGTATAGTTATATGTATAGTTCCTGATATGTATGTTATAGTGTATATAAAAGCTTTTCTGGTTGCCTTGTATTGGTGTTTTAATGAGGAAGTTAATATGTTGTATTGCTTTTTGCTATTTGATAATGTTCTAGGCTTCTACGCTTCAAATAGCCAATTCTTGGTAAAATGGTACTTTCACAATGATTCATGATTATTTTTTATTTGTGTGTCAATTTTGGAAATTTTACGCCCACATCAGTGTTAGAGGGCCCCCATCCCGAGTTGTGCCTATAGTTCAGAATTTTCTAAATCAGGCCCTGATTCTTAATGATGATTGTATCACTTTCGGTGTATGTAATCTTCATGTACGGAACTCGAAGACCGTTTAAGCTCATTATCTGGTAATTATTTACCACAACATGCACTTAGGCATGTAAAATGATGACCTGACAAAGTCATGAATGATTATCTAAAAGTCAGTTTATTATTGGAAGACTTATTGGAAGCTACGATGATTTAATGGAGATAATTTTTTATAATTCTAGAGTCGAAACAAAAAGAAAATGTCAGTTTTTATTTACAGAATTCTTTTGAGGTGCCCTCATTAAAAGTTGTGGATAGATCTCCTGTTTGTCAATTTGTGCTTGCATTTCAATCCCCCAGTTGAGATCTTTGATGTCTCCTATTCACCCCCTCGAGTAAAATAAATAAAGACATTTTCCAATAAAATAAGGGTTCCTAAGCTAAAACAAAATCTCAATTGATAAATTCGTTATACCAGTTAAATAACAGGAAAACATTAGTCCTGATAGGCACTAAGTAATATTGGTCTGAGGCAGCACAATTTTACATTACCCTGCCGATTGCAGATTAATTCTCTTTCAAATTCGCGAAAAATAATATAATGACAATACTTTTTAGCATAAAAATAAATGCATTTGATCGTTAGAAGAACCGGATATTAAATTCAAAGTTAAGATAAGTAAAACAACTTCGAATAGTATTAAAAAATAACTGTAGCTTGCACACAGTTGTCATATATGTTCGCAACACTCTATAAAAAATGTACTGTACACAACCCCGTTATAGCGAACCCGGTATATAACGAACTCATGGATATAACGAACGAAAATTTTTGTCCCTTCGTTTTTCTATTATACGTAATTTAATTAGCTTTGTGTCAGTTTGATGTAATCGATTTTAGTCGATTTAATTCATTATCATTTTTAATCGATTTTATCATTTTTTAATACATCATTATTGAACACACATTGCAACTAAGGAGTTATACATTTTGTGAACTCTAGCATTTTTCTTAACGGTTCCGATATGGCGAACCACCAGATAAAGAGAACAAAACCTTAGGTCTCTTGAAGTTCGTTACAACAGGGTTCGAGCGTACATTTTGTTATGTCTCATTATGTCCTTAAAATGCTCTTTAGTACATAAGATGTGTATATGTCTTAATTATGTATAAATAAATAAATATATATATATATATATATATATATATATATATATATATATATATATATATATATATATATATATATATATACAATGGAATATTTATTTCATACGTGTGAATAAAACGCTAAGTAGAAAGAGTGCTAAAACCTAATTACATTTCTTGCGTTGAGAAATTCTTAAAATTGCTTGAAACACTTTTTTAAAGCCTTTTAACCTCGTCCGTGGACCGACAAGAGGAATGAGCGTAAAGTGTATACTACATACTCGAGAGAGCATTTCTTAATTGCATTTCTGAGAAAAGTATTTTGGATAACGCAAGAAAAGCTATTTTCGTCAAATCTTTAGGTATTGGAGAACTTGCGATTTTCTCGGAAAGTCCTGCCGATTAATCGGCTGTCAAATGCAGGCGTAAAAAAAGAAAGGGAGCGAAATTTCGAAAGCCGTGCATTTGAAAAAAAGAACTGAAAAGTAAACACAGACATTAAGTTTTCCGCCTCCAGTGAACTTTGAAGTGAAAAAGCATAAAGTAAATTATCTCAAATATCCCAAAAAGTTTCAACATTATTTTAATCTCAATCATAAATTACTTTTTTTCTGAAAGACATTCCGTTTATTTATGCTTCATACATGTTTATTTTTTTTTATTTCGGTGTTTTGAGACACCGAGGGAATCAGATCGTTGCAAATAGCACTTGGATCTATGGAAATGCTTTATACATTTAATTTATTAAGACCTGAACACTGCATAAAAGTGCATTTTCTATAATATAACCCCAACTGAATTCAACAAAAATGAAATTTATAAGAAGTAACGAACATTCCGGACCATTCATCTCTCCGTCAAAGGTTTGTACAAGGAAGAACAAAAGAGAACCTCCAGAAAAATAATGCACCTACCGTATGGATTTAGAATTATATAACAAAATTTAGAAAAACTCGTACCTAAATAAAATTGCTTTTTCCCGTTGGAGAAGCTAAAATAATAATACCAAAAGGGACAGCATTGATTAAAAACAAACTGATGTTTAGAATTAGCGCATTGTACGTATTAATCGCGATTTTCATTTATCACAAAAAAAAGACGATAAATTTCGAATGAAAGGAGTTTGCGTTTTGAATGAGACTTTTTCCTTTAAAAACCTTCCCTGCTCTACACAGTTTCAATGTAAATAAGCACTGACAAATTTGTTTTGGGGAAATTCGCTAACAAGTTATTTTAACTGAACATAACCGTGGCGACCCCCGAGAAAACATTTCTCGACCCTCTTGGGGGTCGCCACCCACAGGTTGAAAGCCTGCCTTAGAACTTTCAGTGGACCTAGCTAGGATTAATCCAGTCAAGAAACATTAGTAACAAAAACAACAAGACCTACTTTCAACTATGGCATTTATGTACCGTCAACTGGGGTAACTTCGAAAGCCCAACAATCGAAACAAGATTGTATGTGCTGCATCTAGACAAATGAGAGTGATTATCACTTATTTATGGCAAGGGCCAATATGTGGGTTAAATATAATAGGTTTAATAAGTATATAGGTATATAGGTTTATTATAGTAGGTTTGTTGGGCCAAAGTTACCCCAGTTGACGGTACCTTTATTACACATACCAGTCACATTCATGTGACCACCTGTCAAAAGCCAGAATAACCACTTTTCGCAGCGCGGACCGCTGCAAAAGGTGGGTAGGAAGAGAGTCAATGAGGTTCACACAGGGATGTGGAGCCATGTGGACTCCAGTTCCATGGCCAGATATCCTAGTATGCGCGTTTGAGGATCCATGGCGTGAACAACCCGATCGAGAAGGTCACACAGATTCTCGAATGTTTTTAAGTCAGGAGAATTTGGGGGCCAGGGGAGTACGGTAAACTCCTCCTGGAGCTCTTCGAACCCCGCATGTACACTGCGAGCTGTATGACTCGGCGAATTGTCCTGCTTGAAGATGTCATTGTACTGAGAAAAACCAGTCCGCATCTAAGGATAACGTGGTCCTCAAGTATAAATGCATACATCCATTGATCCATCATGCTTTCCACAATGCACCCAGGGAATACCACAAAAACATTCTCCAGACCAGGGGTCGGCAACGGGGTGCCTTCGAAACAATTTTAAAGTGCCCGCCGTTCAAATATCTAAACTTAGATATTTGAACAACAAATGCTTGTAGTTGTAATGTATAATTTTAGTAAAAAAAAAATTAAAAATCGTAAAACCGTAAAAATCAAAAACTGAGCAGCCTGCTCTCTCGACAGCGTCGGTCTCCCCTCGCTGTGAGTCCAGGCCCTGATTTTCCATTAGGCCCAGTAGGCCCGGGCCTAGGGGCCCACGAATGTTGAGGGCCCCCAAAAATTTTTTATTTAAAATAAATTCCCAATTCAATTTTTTTTATTTTACCTTTTTTAATAGCAATTTTTTATATATATCCTTACAAATTTGATTGATAGGTTCGTCATATGTATAGTTATATGTATAGTTCATCAAATGTATGTTATAGGGCATATAAGGGATTAATAAGGTTTTCTGGTTACCTTGTATTGGTGTTTTAATGATGAAGTTAATATGTTGTATTGATTTTTGTTATTTGATAATGTTCTAGGCTTCTACGCTTCAAATAGCCAATTCTTGGTAAAATGGTACTTTCACAATGATTCATGATTATTTTTTTTGTCGGTCAATTTTGAAAATTTTAAGCCCACATCAGAGTTAGGGGGGGGCCCATCCCGAGTTGTGCCTATAGTCAAGAATTTTCTAAACCGGGCCCTGTGTGATTCAGCGTCTTTTTTCCGGTTCTGAAATTCAAGTCTCTTTCAGCGTCGAGATATGCTTGTGAATTTTTGTTTTCCAATATGAAATACTAAAAATCAAAGTACCGATCAAGCCTCATTGACACTCATTTGGACCAATGCCTGAGAACTGGTAATTCAACTTTAGTGCCACATTGCATCGAGTTGGCCACAGATATGCTATGTCAAATATCGCATTAATTATCAGTTTTATGAAGGTTTAGTTTAAATTGAAATTTGAATTTATGTATTAGAAATTTACGTTGGATTGATGTTTTCATATTTATCCCCCCCCCCCCCCCCCACACACACACTTCTTCATCCAGTGGTGCCCGCCAAACTCCCTCATTTCTGAAATATGCCCTCCTAGTCCGAAAGGCTACCTGTCCCTGCCCCAGACCATAACGCTACCTCTCCAGCTTGGACCCTTCCGAAAATTGTTGTTTGTTTTCGGACGTTTCCCGCCGTATATGCCAACGTCCATCCGTCTGATGAAGCATAAAACATGATTCATCGGAAAAAGCCACCTGTCGCCACTCAGTGGACGCCCAGCTGCTGTTCTAGCGTATAAATTCCACCGTTCGTCGCCGATGAACAGCAGCCTGCATAGGTGCCTTAACCAGCCGTCTATTTCGGAGCTCCATACGCCGCAACGTCCGCTGAACTGTACTTGAAGATACACTCTTGGTAGCCCCTTGGTTCATCTGGGCGATTAGTTGGTCGACGATTGCACGTGTGTTTGCCCGAAAGCATCTCCAGTCGTCGTTCACCTCCGTCATTTATAGCCTGTACTGAACCACATTTGCCACGCCGCTGATTTTCTATAGTGCCATTTTGCCATGCACGGTACACTTGTAGCACGGCGGCACGAAAACAGTTCCCAGAATTAGCCTTTCGGATATGCTGCCACACTTGGCCCCAGAGGCAATGATCTTGCCTTTTGGGACGTCAGATAAATCGCCCCGTTTCTGCATTAGTGCAACGATTACAAAGTTTTCCGCTTTCCTCCGACACCCTAAATACCCTACACTGCTAGAACTGCCACGTGCCTTCTGCCATTAGTTATTTCGCGCCGTCGTCGAAAGTAGGCGGTGGTAACATTAATGTGACGGGACTCAGTATTAAGGTTCTAATTCCGTAATCTCAGCCGTAATCTCAGCTTCCGTAATCTCAGCTCTTCATACATTTTCATTATGATCAAACTTTTCTAACTCGAACTTTGAAAATAAAACATGCGTGAGCGAAGTAAATTGCCTATCAGTTCTAACGAAGTATTGTTTAAGGTTATTACACTATATATATATTATATATTAATTTTAAGATAATTAAATTATATATAAGGTTATTATACTTGTTTTGAATACTTGAACATACAATGAAACTTAGATATTTTTAATGCTTATTAAAATTGCTATTATTTTCATTAAATATGATAGAAATAAATCCATACAATATAAATATGCTGTAACGCACGCCTGAAAAACTCTTAAATGAATGCAAATCACAAAGGAAAGGATTACAAGGATTTTGCTATTCATATAAGTAATTCAACGCTGTTATTGTCAGCACGAATTAATTTACTGAAATAAATAATTCATTTCAATAAGTGATTCAGTCACTGTTTAAATAATTGATTTAGATATCAAGAAAATTCATTTAAATAATTCATTCCAAAATTATACTTTAACGACAAATTTTATTTTTTTTTTTGCTGTCTCGACGAACTGTAGTATTTTTATCGACTACTGAATGTTTAAGCGTGCACTCAAACATACAGAGATTCATCGCTTTTTAAAAATTTATTCAAGAAAAATACAGTCAAAATGTAGAAATATAACGCATGTCTTAATTGAACTAGTACTAATAGAAAGCCATTTTTCTCTGCATCAATATAGGTTTAGTTATACTAACTAGATACGCACATATAAATATGCTTCTTTCGTAATTAAATCAATTATTTTCTTTTCTATTAAAACATAAATTTTTTTTACATCTTTGTTCATTTAATGACATTATAGATTCGCTACCGTTTAATTAAACGTGAAAGAATTTCTTCTTTAAAATTTGTTTCTCGCAGAATTATTGCAAAGTCCCCCAAAAAATTGCGACATGACTAATTTGGGGGAAACGCTATCTGAATGGTGTAGGACGAAAACTACCAATATCCAATTTTTTTTAGAGTTAAGGATACTTTCGCATAGTATTTCAGTCAGTGAAAAACGATATCTTTCAAAAAATGCCCTGCTGATAAAAAATAATGTGGACATTTTTCTAAAGGTCATTTCAAATTTATTCCTTCAAAATTGCATAAGGTAATAGTTCCTTGCCTGTTATCGAAAAGATGGGTCTGATGGAGATTGCCACTCATATAACGATAACTCTGACATATTACACTTTATTATAGTATTCATTCCCCTTTTGCACCGTGTTAAACACACTTGGTTGGCTAGGAATCGACTCTCTCTTTGCGGAATATGTGTTGAAGCATTACATCAAGGTCTAGTTCCCAATGCTTCCGGGGTGTAGCGTAGCTTTCCTCCATTGGTTTACGAGACAGTTGACGGGACCCGTGATGGGTTTGAAGTATCACGTGTCATTGCTTTGACCTCTGTGATTGGTCGAGAGTTTTATCACTAACGCTCCACTCTGGAGGCAATGGGAACAAGGCCTCATAAATCATGGTATGATTTTTAGTTACAAGTTTTACCCTCGTTAGTTTGTCTTCTTTTTCGATCTCGCCAAGGAAAGAAAAAGGAGACAAACAGTCTCGATTCTGGTAGATTTACTTTTATGTATTTCCCTTTTAGCACTAATAGGAGGAATTTACAGCAGTAACTGAAGTTTTCCTCTACGACCCTGTACTTGTAACCCTCTCCTATATCTATCAACAATTCGTCACCCCAACAGGCATCCTCGATTGCGTATCGTTTCGAGAGTAACCATGGAAGAAAAGTGGTCTTTCAATAAGTGTCCTTTTGCCAATTTCGAGATCTGATTCTATCGGTTCAGTTTTTAGTATATGATACAGTCGCTGTGTAAGACTGGCTGGAAATTCTTTGTAAAATAATGTTTTTCTATAGGGACTGGATGACAAAATTCTAAAAAAAAAGAGCTTCGCTTCTAACCTTTTGGAACTGTTTTTCTGAATGCATTTGTCAAATATTTTCTCATTTTTAATAACCTTTCATTAACTTTTATGTCAAAGATAATTTTCACTTAAAAACGATAGTGATCAAAGCATAGGTGTAGCGTGCTTCTAACTTTTTTTTTTTTTGGGGGGGGGGGTCACGAATTGAATTCATTTAGGGCCCTCCTCCGCGCATTGATTGCCGGGCTGTCCTTAAAATGTGAAATATTATGATATTTTTAATTGAATAACAATAGAATTGATGTTTGAGTAGTATTCAAAAGTTATACAATGAGAAAATTAAATATAATATAAATAAAATGAGAAAAAAAAATAGCATCAAATTTTTGTTATGGATCATATCATTGTTAAAAACTATGTTAAGGCTAAAGATATAATCGGAATCTTCAGTTTCACAGTTTGAAAAAGCGGTTAAAAAACAACTGTCTTAAAAGTTTTCTACAATTTACCGATTTTAACTGAACTTCTATTAACGTTTTACTTTATTTCAAGTTAAGTTGGAGGGGGGGCATGCCCCCCCCCCCGACGCTACGCCTATGGATCAAAGCGCATGATATTTTAAAATAAAAATTTCGCCTGCATGACTCCTACTAAATTTCTATTTCTATCGGTCGGTACGCTGATAAAGAAGGCTATGGTTATTTTTTATTTATTAATTTATGCATGTTATTTATTTGTTTATTTTTGCTTTGCGAGCCTATCCCAGCAACGGGAAATTGAAACTCCACCTCACTCTATCAATATATTTTTAAGAACTCTAGTTAAAATAAGGAATAAGGAAGAAATTGTCTAGTCTATATATATTCATTTCTGAGGGAAAATTCTCCGAAATGACTTTGCCTTTAAAGAGAAAGGTGGAAAGAAAAAGCCGGTGCGAATTATCTGTCACAGACAGAAAAGAGCAGTGATACAAAACAGAAACAATTCCCAACCGACTTGTATCGCAGCTTGAAAGGAGATCTATTGCACCAGAGGGAGAGAAACCATGATTGAAAATTCGTTTACTACTTTTAAACCATTTTATACTGAAATAATGCAGTCTATCTTGTTCAGGAAAAATGGAAGCGAAAAATTTCCTGGCAGCACTGCATCGAAATAATAGAGGAAAAGTAAAATTTAGTATATATATAGTATATAATAATGGAAGGAACAGGTATGAAATAAAGTATTAGAGCATATATAAATTTCGGCAATGTTCCGTCGCAAGAAAACATTGATTTAAAAAATTACTGTGTGTAGCAATGTCTAAAAACAATAGTGCGAGATAAATGCAATTTATCTATGGTTACGTTTGAGACTAGTGCATTCAGCATATATGACGTAGAAAAAAGGCGTAAAATTAACGTAAAGTTGATGTGTTGTACACGGATGAACATTGTCGAATCAAGGTCAATTGATCGTTCGCATTATGCTATTCTGAAAAAAACCTAAAACGGAATGAAAAATATGGAAGGAAAAAACATTCATGGGATACTGTGGGTCTATAATTTTAGGAAATGCGACTTGTTTTGTTCCATTTCAAATGAGTTACTCCCTTCCTTGATCCGAAAAGCATAAGACTTTGAAAAGGCATAGTTACAACGTAAAATTTATGTATTGTACAGGAATAGCCATATTAAAGGTTACTTAGAAATTCATTAATTGTTTGTGCTATGCTGTTCGGAAAAATTTAAAGCTGAATAAAAAACACGGAAGAATTACATTGATAAAATGCCGATTTTACAACTTTTCTTAAGAGTTCTTGAATTAAGGACTAAAGAGAATTATTCTACACCGAATTAATGCGTCGACATGCAAGGTATGAGCATAAGTTATATTCTATGTACATAAGGTCTAAGTGTGTTTGTACATAAGTCTACTATGTATTCCATTCTGAAAGAATTTAAGAAGAGTAAAATCGTGCTATAGCGATATCCAATGTTATATAAACATTTTCTGCACTGATCTTTCTTTTTATAAATTCTCGGTTAATTTACCCCATATCTGAAGGGCCCCGGGATGCCCCAATTGGTCGGCAAATCTGTACTGACCGCCTGGCTCCCACGCCCATACTAATTATTAACCGAACAGGGGAAATAAACCCTCGGCAGAGTTTGCAGGTTTTGTTACGCAGCTTCTGGTCTTCAGGTTTCAGGTTTACCACTGTGTATGGACTAACCATCCGGGACGCTTAATATGTTGAATTACCACATATTTGATTTAACCGAGCTTTCATTACTGCTGTATTCTATAAAGTAATGGATCCGTTCACAGCATTATATTTACAAATTCTTTTCACCGCACAACATTTTAATTTCGTGTCACCGACAATAGGATGAACTAAGTATGTGGTAGGGAAGTCACATGTTCTCCCGAACGAGTGCTTTGACCGAACGTGCTTTTCACCAGTGTTATACCTGTGTTTGCTCGTCAACAACGCAATGTAGTATGATTCAAGAATGTTATGAATTTTAGAGAAAATTGTCTCCGAGGAAGATAAATTTTCCAATGCATTTTCATGTTATAAAATACATTGAAAATACAAATTATAAAATGCAAGTTTCTCCAAAATAGTTGCTTAGTGGATACCACGTCGGAATCTCGTACTGAGGTAGCTGGGTTCCAGTGCCGCAAGCGCGAATATATGTTCTTGTTTCTAATCCGGCATGTTAAATCTATAGGCAGGAAAGTCTCTCCGCGTGATTTGTAGGGGTGGGAGGAGGTTCCGAACCCCCACAGATCTCATCCCGTGGGTTACTCTTTCTAAATTATGGTGGTATCTGGCAAAGTTGGACTCCAATCCATGTGGGGCCCAATAAAAACTGGAGTTGTTTCCCTCTGCCCCTGTATCTCGTTAGGAGTGGAACTCCGACTAAGGAGCATAAGAAAAAAGTATATTTTTACATGGAATTATTGTAATATTTCTAAAGAAAGGAAAGGAAATCGATCGGACCATAAACTTTGATGAATTTGCAGAGGAAAAAGAATGAGGGATGTTTGTTACGAAGACACCAATGTCGATAATTTTAAGTAGATCCAACATAATCGTGTACTGGGTATTCATATAAATGGGCCGATGGTATAGTAAAAACTTGTTTCTACACGGGAAATTCAAAAACGGAAAGATATGAAATCCTATGTACAGGAGTTCACTGAAAAGAGAAATCGGCTCCGATGAACGATATGATCAAACGACGAGAATGACAAATAGCAACTGCCACTACTACTATACATTTATGATATATATCCACTTATAGAACATTTATTATGATGATAAAGTAAGATTTTTCTCCAAATCTTTTGCGAACTCGACATTAGCGCCCTTTACACGTACGCTTTTTCGTGAGTGCTTGGAGCGTACGGGATTGCGCGCGGGAAAACTTCCAGTACGCTCCATAGCAGCTTTCCCTTCCTCTCCGACACCTTCATACGTACACTCAATCGCGCGGGATAGTGGTTTCATGCGGGAAAGAGCGTACGTGTAAAGAGTGCAATTTACTTTCAAGGACGAAAAATGTTAAAATAGCGGCTGTAAACTAATGGGTGGAGACTGACTGTACTTCTGTATTCAAAAAGCACTGGTCTTCGTAAAGTGAAAAAAAATCACCTGTTATTGAAAAATCGATGTTCACAAAATATGCAAAATTCGTAAGGTGAATAAAAGAGCTCAAATGCGAAAACGATGAATGGTTCGCTGCTAAATTAAGAAAAGTATATTATATAGAAACGGATCTAAATCTCTCATGTCGAGAGTTTTTCAGTTCATACGAGTAACTCTACGCCAAGAACGAGCATTGTAGAATTTATTTGTTCGTTGCCAAACGAATATAGGTACACTTTGTGACGTTCCCTTAAATATGGATATCCTTCAAAGGTTATTAAAGGAAGAGTCTAGTAGGGGGACGAAATTTTTTATCGTTGATAAGAAGCATCCAGAAACTTTCAGTATTGATGTGAAACAAGTATTCAAAGCGTTGCTGAATGCTGTAGGAAAAGGAAGGCGATTACGACTCTTTACTGTTGATAAAGGAGTGGACTTCACTGAGCGAAGCAGATTATAAGACTGAAAAATTCCTTCAAAGTGAAAAAAAAAATCTTTTGAATGGGATGAATATGCATTAAAAATTTTTACCATACAATGAAGAGATAACAGATAGAAAATCTTAGTCTCCATTGAAGAGTCGTAAACCCAGTAGAAAACAAATGGTATGATTAAGAACGTCAATGTTACAGTTTTCAGAACATAAGGGTACAATTAGAAATTGTTGTCTTATGTAACTTTGTGGATGTAATCATAAGAGGTTCTAGCATATTAGGGCAGTTAAAAAAACACCGTAGTTCCCCCCTACTCAGAAGTTACCATAATTAATAATTCATCTTGACAGAAGAAACTATAACTTGTTGAATTTAAGTAATTAGATTTTTTGTCTAATGCTGTTTGGATGTGATTCTATTATCTTTTGGGACGTACTTTATTCTCCAATCTATCTTATTTTTCTTCCTATAACCATAAGACGAAGGTTGAGAATCCTGTTTTTTATAAACGTAAATGATATGTCACCCTGAACTAAATTTGTCATTGAAAATGTTGAATCGTATAAAATTTTATAGGAAAGTGATAGATGTTTAGATTACGGCGAATGTTTATTATCAAGTGCGTCCAATACCTCTGTTGGCAGCTTTACAAAGTTTGATTAGAACCAAAACAAAACAAAAACCTGATATTATCATTTATAAAAATGTATTAAATATCTTTTTTTAAAACTTGGTATTCATTTGATTTAAAATGTTCATCAATTCATGCACAAAAATTTTATGTTGTAAGAAATCCATTACTGACTTTTGTAAAAGAACTAGCTGAATACCCGAGCTTCGATAGAGTACATTAAAATTAAATACAATGGTCAATGCATGCGATTAATGCCAAAAAAATTATGTATTTATAATAAATAGAAAGGTCAATGTATGCAATTAATGCCCATCACCCCCAAAAAAATTTTATAAAAAAAATTGTAACGGATACTTTTATAGACAAAACAATGTAGAAAAAAATATCCAAAATAAAAACAACCTTCAATGTATGCAATTAGTTTTATGTTTCATATCCATAAAACATACTAATTTCAATTAAATTCTAAAAAAACTTCCATCTCAATTAGTCTAGTGGTCAAATTTTATCTTTTACCGTATTTTAATACTTTTTTTGTCAATTTATTTCGTTGTTATGCACGTGACGCAAAATTAATTTAAAGTATCACAAAAATAAAAGAAACCACGTGATCAGCATTTAATAAATTAAATTTTAAAAATTAATCTTTAAAAATTCACCAAAAATCAGAAAAGGGGTGTAAAGATTCGAAAAAGATTTTATATTAAAGGAAATTTTATCATCTTTCTTGTGATATAAATTTTATAACCCTCAGATTATTACTTTAAATGCAAACTTAAAAAAATTTTTAGAAACAGCTTAAAAATTAAATTTAAAAAAATCTAAGAGGAATTTTTCAAAAATCTTTCTTAGTGCACCCCTACACTATATGAAGAATCCCCATGCAAAACTTCAACCCTTTAGGTCTTGCGGTTTGGTCTGTCAGTCAGTCAGTCCCGGAACTATTATATATTTATAAACAAGAACATTAACTGTTCTACTAACTGTTCTACTAAACAGAGTTAATACATTGACCATTGTATTAACTCTATAATGATGCTCATTTTATCACATATTTTGCCTTCATTTTTTCCATTAACTGCTCTACTAACTGTTCTACTGAACAGAGTTAATACATTGACCATTGTATTAACTCTATAATGATGCTCATTTTATCACATATTTTGCCTTCATTTTATCCCCTCTATAATAGTACTTTACTCTGCTTGCAAATTAATCTGAAAACCTCCCTACTCGTGTTCTGTGCAATTTCACCGCACGACCATTTCTTACATTACTTCTTGTAAGAAATGGCCGCGTAAGTACCAAATTTACTTTACGAAACTTCTCCCACTACCATGAAAAATCGATTATTACCTGATTCTCACTCGAAATACATTAATTTATTACTTTCGTTCATCGTAACTTTAATGGTGTACTGTTTATCACACATTATCAGTCTTATTCTTATTTCATGTATCATTGTTCTCCATTTTTTTAAAAAATTGGATAATATATGACATTGTAGCGTACATATATTTATCAAAATAAAATCACTGTACTATGCAGTAAAATTCAACCACAATAGCATGTAGTGTGTCAAATACTTACAGGAAATAAAATTGCTTTTAATTTTAATCATATATAATAGAGATATGCATGTATGTATATATTTACATATGCATATATATTTCTACTGAAAATGATAAAATATTTTAAACCCTACATCTCAAATTTTACGTAAATATTTCCACCATATTATCGAAATAAAGCAGATGTCACAACTACTCTTTAACAGTTTTTAAGCTGAAAGCCTTTATTGCCAATGCTCATGTGATTCGAAAGCAATCAAATAATTGAAGTAAATGGTAATGTAAATCGAGTAACGCTTTTCTAAAATACTTGCAACGATACGTGCTAGGAATTTTGCGTTATTTGAATTTATAAACACATCGGCCGTTGCTTGGAAGTGTAAAGACATATATTTACACCATAATCCATTTATATTTCATATATAATTTGTGCAAACAGCCTGATTATAATTCATGAAATATTTTTAGTCATTTAAGACCATACAGCAAAGTTAGTCTACACTGAAACTACCAGAAAGGGTCATAATCTTAGCCACTTATGAACAATTTCTTGTTGTTTAGACGTGTCTGTGTGGTGAAAAGTAACAATTTTTCTTACACTTATTTACTCTTGAGCACAATGCTAAAGAATAAAAGATAGGATATATCTTTATTGCAACAATAATAAGTGACATGAGATATGATACGTTTGCACTTGTCTCGTCGTATTAACACGAAAGAATTTTAGATTTCGAAGCATTATGGAATTATTGGACAAGGAATGCTGGATCAATATTGCAATATATTAGAGTGATTCTACTCAGACTTATTTTCCCCTGAAACTGCGTAGCAACAAAAAAAAAACTATTTTAGATAGTTTTAAACCTATAAAACGCCTCTCAAACGGCCTATTTTTCAATGAGTAACCGGTCCCTGTTTCTCCTAATCCTCCCGGGTCACAGCGATTGTGGAACGAAAGCAATAAGTAGCTGCTCTTTTCAGCGTTCATGCATGGCGGGATATATCCATATCTTCCGCCTCAGCTGTTACCACTTGGAACGCTGGGGGAAAAAAATCAAGTCACTTTATCTGATATCCTATTTATGGATTATGTGTAAGGCAATCATCTCCTTTCATTCAAAGTGCGCCGGTTTTAAGTGTCGCGCTTCCACTGAAGTTGCCAGGCTCCTCACTGAAAGGAAGAAGAATGTCGGCTCCAGTAAAAAAGAAAAAAAGAAAAGAAAAGGGAAAGGAGCTTTGCGAAGAAAGTTATATCGAAAGTCTCAACATTTAATAACATTCATATTAAATGAATGTATGACATACGTTGTTCGGTAAAATATGCTACGTCGACTGACTCTTAAGAATTTGAAATAATTGCTGAAATAGCATGCATGTTTTTACCTCTGCCCGAGGTACTTATTATTTAGGGTTAAAGGACATAAAATAGTGAGGACTGCTGACTTAAGGTTGCATACCAGTTGACATCATAGACGTACATTTCTTATTTTTAGATACGAAAAAATTCTTATTTGTTTTAAGGGGACAGTGGACATTCAAAATTGTGAAATTTGTCCAAAAATCCGATTTTTTTTATTTTATTGAATTCTGAAACTACGGACGAGTAGGAATGTGTTGCAAAAAGAACTTTTAATTTCTGTGATTACTTTCCTAGTTATAGGCATTTGTATTTAATTTAGATATTATGTGGTTACTAATAGCAACAACTTTAAATGTGTTTCTCTCAATAAAAATTTTCATGTCATACGAATATTCAAACTGCTCCAGGCGCATTTCTAATTATCGTATTGCTTTGAAATTTAAGTTTTATATACTTAACTGTATATCAAATAAATCTTATTGGAAAAAAATTTTGCTTCGTAGCTCTAAATTTTGTACTTGAAAAGATGATTTATAGGTATTTTGAGTACTAAAAAGGGTGTTTTCACTATTATTATTTTTTCCCTTTATATTTTTTATGAATGCTTAAAATAAGCAATAAGTTTCATTGTTAGTTCCATAAGGTATCCTGTAAATAAAAATTTTCCATATTATATGCAAAAGAAATGCGCATGGAACATTTTTAATGAGGCCAATTTTTGATATAATTAATAATTCATAATTCATAAACTTAATATTTCATCTTTAAATTTTACCCTCTTTTTCATATCTATGGTACTAATCACATATTCAAATTTCAAGCAAATCCATTCAAAACAAAAAAAGTTAGGTTTGAAGGTCTACTGTCCCCTTAATTACACAACAATAAATCTCTGTTTTCAAATTCTATTTTGTATATATCAAAGAAGATTTTTAAATGCAATATATCTGTCTTTCAAATTTTCTCTCTCTAAAAATGATTGTCATTTTCTTGCGATACATAGTTTAATGTCCTGAAAAAAAATATATCACTGAAAATTTCTATATTTGGAAATATACGCGCTCTTTATTCAATTTCCAGTTTCAATATGCTAAAACAAGTACCGTAAAAACTCGAGTATAATACGCACTTTTTTTCACATTTTAGTCCGCAAAAACGAGGGGGCGCATTATACTCACGTACAAAAAACAACAACGTAGTTTCAAACAAGGGATAAACGAACGTGCAGCAGCTGTAAGACATTGTCGCAACACGGGTGCGTGCGCATCTGCACTCCGTGATTCATCCATCCGTTTACTAAGCAGGTATTCCTTTTAAACAAACGGAACTCACAGTTCGTATAGCACACGCGTTCGTTTAATAACATGTCACTTGAAATAGTGATAGTTACCGGTTGTTGAAAGTGCAAAAATTTATTATTTTATTTATTTCCCTCAAATTTTCGGCAAATATACGGCAGCAGAAAAATTAAGGCTGCTATGTACTAAGAAAAATATTGTATTTCACTTTTCCTCTTCTTGCAGACTCTTGTGGTGGGAGGAGTCCAGTTGACAGTTTGAGAATTCCACCCCCCCCCCTTAGGATTGATATTTAGAGGGATTATAATGGCTCTCTCTCTATAGGGGGTTAAGCGCTGCCCCCAAATTTTTTATTTAAAACATTTTTTTCAACTATTTACAGGTACATAAATGCTGATAATCAAATAAAATTGGTATTGTCAGATAGCCTGAACTTTTCTGCAAAGCGCTACAGGATCCATTTTATAGATTTCGTCCACCGAAGGAATGTATGAGCGTTTAAAACACACTATACCAGATATTCCCCGGAATAATTTAAATTTTAAAATACTAATTGCATTTTTTAAAAAAAAGAAAAATGTACACAAATGCAAAATTCCTTTCTCTATGACGGAGTACAATTTTTAAAAAAAAATTCTTTGAATCCAAGTGGACAAATTTTCTCCATAGGTTAACATTGAGGTGAGCGAATCCAATGGGGTTAGTACATAGCAGCCTCAAACGTGAGACGGCAGTGAGAACGACATTTTATGGGAGTATGGATAGTTCTTATCAAATGAGGATGACGATGGTGATCTATATTTGACATGGACGCAACAACAATAGATGAGCTGTATTCTAGTGAAAGTGATTAAGACTGATAATTTGCCAGTTTCTTTTGTTTTGAATAAAAATTTAAGTTTTTTTTTTCTACTGAATTTAATATTTTCGTTTCTTTTTATTACAAATTTTATTTCTGCCAATAAATATTTGTGCAATTTCTAAATAAAATATTGAAAAGTTATGGGTGCGTATTGTAATCGAATTTCAATTTTTTCCGAAAATTTCGCGCAAAATCAAGCATGTGTATTATACACGTGTGCGTATTATAGTCGAGATTTTACGGTATTAAAAATATGCATTTGCTAATTCGTGATTAGAAAATATTTCTAGAATGTGAGCATCTATATTATGCTTGGGCAACTAATGTGCTGTATTAAGATTAATAATATTTAATATAGGAGATATAAATGCAGAAAAATATTTTTGCTTTTAAAGTTTTATCTTACGCATTATTTTTCATAATATATGACTTAGAATTTAGGAATAAGACAATTTGATGTAGTAAGTTTAAAATTGTATATACAAGATGCTTATATATCCCTGTTGTTCACTTGTCTTTTCTATTTATTTGTGCGTACGTTACAAATAATCTTAAAGTGAGGATGAAACATTAGATAATCGAGCAAAGTATATGCTTGTTTATAATAATACTTTTGTTACTTTGGAATTAGGGATATTTTCTTTATAAGTATTAATCATACGTTTTAATATCAGATCAAAATTTCGTCAACACTTTTAGTGTTATATTTTATCCCTCTATTGCTTATTCTGTAAATATAAACTCTTTCATTGATGTCCAATTGTATTTAGACAAGTACATTTATTTCAGTCATTATCTGGGAAATTTCCGTATTTGAAATAAATATGTAGTATTTCCTTCTTTTGATCCATTTATACTGTTCACGATGTAATTTAATAAGCATGAAAGGTAACGCTTTATAAAACACATACGAAGATAACATTTTTCTGATCTGATTTGAAATGCACTTAGAGCACTGAAAATCAAAAGATTACTGAAAACAGATCTCAGAAATAACTTTAAATCCTAGAAAAGTGGATCAATAAATTTCTAGTATACAAAGCATATTCAGCTGTTGTTTTTAAAAAAATTAATTAAATGAGTTTAATTTTATATGAGTTCCATGACAGCGTTTCGTTTGTTTACTTAATTAATCCTAATTAAACGTCTGAAACTGGAGATAATATTTTTGACATCAATGGCTCCGGTAATTTTTTATCTCTTTGATTTGAAGTCTTTGAAAATGGCAACATTATTTTGATAGGCATGCCTTAATATATAAATCCATTTGCTATAAATTTAACGGGATAGTTTTAATATAAATTGCACTATATATTGTAACAAGTTCATATGAGAGACGGAAATGTAGAATGGAAGTTGATAAGTAAGGATTGCATATGGACCTCGGTTGAAGCAAAACTCTCAATGTTTAAACCTGGCAATCTAACGTTAATGCAAATAAGGATTTAATTAAAAGACATGAAGTCAATCATCGAAATCAACGCTTTTCGGTTCACAGGAGACTAGCTTTAAGCTATTCCTTGAATTTAAGCTAGTCCTTTAACCCTTCAGCAGGCGCGCCTGTGTACAAAGTGCAACATTTTCGTAATTTTGAATGGCTTGTTTTTACAAGTAAGGTTTGAATGTTCTAAGCAGTTTCTATTTATAGATACACCCTTTCTAATGCAGGTCTGATTTTCTGACCCTTGTATTCCTTTCCATTCATTTGTTAGTCGGGAATTAACCGTGATAAACCAGCGATTATACTGGATTACAATACGACAATAGCAAGAGTTGATGTAGTCCATCCAACGTGCAGCTATTACACGGTATCCCGCATATCACGAAGATGGACAGTATCATTTTTTTTTAGGTTTTTGGACATAACAAGAATAAATTCGCAAGTTGTCCTTAGATCCAACATGCCGGACAGTTTTGAAATAAGGCGATTGTATCCGCATTCTTTTGCCTTTAATTATAAATATATCTCAATATTATCAACATTTTTATGTCTTGTCATAAAAAACAGAATTATTATTTTCAATTTGAAAAAAAAGTTTGTTACAAAAGGAATAATCAAGGTTAAAAGAGACGTTGCACTTTGTGCCACGCGCGCCCTCTGGTGTTCCAAAAATTGGCGCGCCCGCTGAAGGGTTAAGTATATTCGTTGAAAGGATATGACACCTGCGAGTACACCAAACCCTCTTAAACGTAGTTTATTCCATATCTATCACTTCACGTCACCTAAAAGTGTTCTTAGAATAATTCAAAATCAAACAAACCAAAACCATCCCTTACTATATGCAAAATGTTACCTTCATCTGAACTTCGAAGATATAAATCAGAACTCTTCGTTTGGAGACATTTGTAGTTCAGAAAAACTTGCCTGGCTCATCCCTGGCAGACAGAAACTCTTAGAAGAATATACATTCCATAAAGCGAATAATGATAGGTTTTGCATATATTAAAGGAGCAATAGTAAATTACACTGTGATATGTATGTGAAAATAATGTAATATAAAAGTGACATTTAATATTAGTTCCAAAATTCGATGTTTATTTACTATATGGAGTTGAGAACACGGTAACTTACTTCTGTACTAAATAAATAGAAGTTTCGCTCTTTTATTTTGTTTATTTTTTATTTTAATTTCGCTCGTTTATTTTGTTCATTTTTGATTTTTCACCAAAACCCCCTCATTTATCTTTAAAATATTTTGTCCATTTTTTAACATTTTTTTTCTTTTATATTTCTTGTCAATAATCTCTCAGTATATTTAAATTGAACATGTTTCTTGTGGGAAGGTATTGATAATTTTTATCATTTACAAAGGTAGAGAAGCATGTGAATGGCCTCCAATATTTTTTAAATTTTGAATTCATATTTAAATTTTTTATTTTAATTTTAAACATTTATGTTAAAAATTTACATTGTACTTAAGAACTCTTATGATTTTTAGTTTTAAATGTTAGATTAGTTTTTTCAGACTGCTTTCAAACAACTAAATAATATAAACTTTGAATTAAAAAATTACAGTATATATTATCGCGGTATGTTAAGTTGTTAGCGCGAGGATTAAATAATTGCAAGATAAAAAGACTTTTTATATACCATGTTTTTAAATTTTTTGTTGAATCATATAAACTTGACAATTCTATGTATTAATAAATACTTTTTAAAAATTTTTTTGATGAATTATCACATCAACTTGAAAGAAAATGAAGTTAATTGGAAGTTAACTTGCATTTGACTTGTTTTACTTGTTGCATTTGACTAGTTCCCTTTCCGGCCAATAGATGGCTGCACCAGTCTACAAAACAAAATTAACTGAAAATAACTGAAAATTAATTTAATTCTGCTTAAAGATGACTAAAAGTATTAAAAAATGCATTGTCATCGTGTTCTGAGCTATCTAAAAGTTTGAAATGTCTAGCTAGTCGGAAAGTTAGTTAAAAATCGATTGCAAGATTTGTACTAGACAAACACACACACAAACACACAAGAAAGCAAGTTAATAAAAGCATGGTAAAAATAGCTGATTAAATTATTCATTGCTTAAAATTTTCATATTAAAACAAAATTCAAACCAAAATAAAGAAGTAATCAAATTAACTTGTTTAAAAATGAATATGGGAAAAGTTCATGCGTCTCAGCAAAAGATTAAAATAATTGTGAAACAAAAAAAATTGTAAGTACTTAAAAGTAAAAGTGTTGGTGAACGATTTCCCGGTAAATTTATTTTGAAATTTTAGGCTTCTTTTCTTTACTGAGTAAATATAAATTTGAATACTTAAAGTCTACTTCAGTAGGAGTTCATCCGAGAATAGAGCTCAAATGCTGAAGTTTTTCTGATTATATAGGAGAGTTACAGAGGATGAAAAGTTTGCCCTATACCTCAACAAAATATAATACAATACAATATAAAGGTTTAGAACCTCGTGTAAACCTTTATATTGCTCTGATATGAGATTTTGGTAAGAAATATTGATATATTTAACGTTAAACTATAAGTCTAGAAATAATATTGAAGTAATTTTTTTAAATTTATAGCAGAAAGTATTTATTTTATCTGTTTAAAAATTATTTTCAAATTATTTTGCAGTTATATGTCGTAGCACGTTTTGTTTTGTGAATATAATCTGTAGAAAACCCATGGGTAGATCTATTTTTTTAGAAGTAATGGAAAATGTAATTTGGAATATTACTGATCTTACAGTTATAAGGATTTGACTTTAAAGAGAAGATTGCCTTAGAATATTTTTGTATGTCAGTAATTGAAATTAGGAAACTTAGTGTGTTTTTAGCCGAAAATATTAGTGATATATTTAGGTATAAATCTAAGAGTTCAGAAATTTAATTTTAGATTTATTAGTGCAATTTAAAAAAAATAAAAATTGACACGTTATATAAATTTTCAAAATACTTAAATTATTAAAATAATAGCGAATGATTCAGAAAGAAAACTAAATTTGTTGTACGTCATAGTCTTTATTTAAAAATTGGCATTTAATATTATTCTTTTATTTAATTTAATGATATATGAGATTTCTGGAGCTGGCATTCTTCAAAAATGAAACTTGTATTATTTGTTAATAAAAATTGATGTATTGCGATGTGTTTAAAAAATCAACTTTAATAAACGAACACTTGCTAAAACTAAGTGTTCTATATTTTCTCTAATTAATGTTTAATCAAAGATACACAAAGTTACGTCACCCCTCTTCTAATAAATTACAACCTCTATTACTTTTACGTTTGAGAACTCCTGCCTCCAATTTCACTCCCTGAAGATGAGCACTTTTAAACAGTATGGATAATTAGGAACTACTAATTAATGTCTCTTGAAATATTAAGTTAATTTATATTATGGGTGAGCCAGTGATGACTTCTTAATTGTAACCTGTTAACCATTTATTTCCTCCTATTCTTTTTTTTTTGTACAAAATTTGCATTTGAAACTGTAAACGAGTTGGGTCAAAAAGAAACGTCCTCTTGAAAAGGATTAAATTTTGAATGTGAACATCTGGGTGAAGTTTGTTTGTTACTTTCGCAAACAACATTAACGCATTTTAACACTTTTAACAATTTTACAGTTTGATACATTTTAACAGTTTTACACATTTTAATGAATTTTTATACCTTCCTGGAATGTAAATACTTTTCAAATCCACTTCCGATATTGTCTACCTTTCCGACAAAATTCTCGTGGAATTTATTTTTTGCTTGATTATGAGAGTTTGGAGTTTTAGTTACGTTTTCATCCTATGTAGATTTCTGTACAGTAATTTTTTATTTGTAGTTATTTATTGGTTTGGATATTACTATGTAAATATGTGTGGAAGGAAGTACGTGGGCTTTATTATTGTTTTATTTCCATACAAAATTCATCCTAACTATTAGTAAATACTCAACAAGATAAATTATTTATCCTCAACAAGTTAAAAATATAAATAATCACTTCGATAATTTTTTCCCATGTTTAGTTATTAACTTGTTTACAAGAAGCCGGACTATTTCGTGTTGCCGTTAATGAAGCCATTTATTTATATTGCAAAAGAATAATTTGAACGCCGCCATTTTTTTAAAAACATTTATGTGATGATAAAAATGAGACGAATTACTTTTAATTATTCGATTACCTTTTTAATAAAAATTAGAAAGTATTTTTTTTACTTATTACAAGAAACATATATATTTAAAATATTTAAAAAATATTATTTTTTTCACATCGCAATGTTTTTTTCTACGCTTAAATATTTCTTTTTGGGAAATTTACAACATATTGTAAGATGTCGTCGAGTGGTAGCTTAAAAAAAGAATGACGACAAGGTCTAGTAAAACTAAATGATGAAATTTATTTATAATGAGTAATTTATGATGAAACACTAAGAAATAATTGGTCATTATGCACTGTACTACGACGTGTAAGCTGACGAAGTTCCGATGAGAGTCACACAGTTGTGAGCAGACAAAGTCCCGATGGGATTTACACAGTCGTAAGCTGATAAGTTCAGATGCAAACCGAGCACGTGGTACAAGTGTTCGCTTTCCGATACGAGAGCCTATTAGGCTTCACAAAAGTACTTCTCTTAGAAGTCACGTCTACGGGGAGTCGAATAATAAGGGTCAGATCCTTCCAGGATCTAGGAGAATCAAGCTGTCTCCAGTTGCAATAAATATACTTCGCCTGGAAGTAAGTCGACAGGGTGTCGAATAAAGATTTCCAACCACTCAGGATCTAAGAGAATTCGTTATCTCTTAATAAATTGACCTAACCTTGGGTGCGATTCAGAACGACGAACTCCCACGGCTCTAAGATAATTTCTCAGCGTGAGAAAATATTAAATCACGACCACCTGGCCGGAGTGAGCTACCTTGTCTTCGAGATCAAAATTTTAACTCTAATTTTTTTCTCAGCGACGTAACTTTAGATTTTGGTGCTACGATCGCTGGAAAACTAAGATTTAAAAAAAAAATTGTGCACTCCTGGGTGACATCATTGTCCTGGATATTTATTCGTCAACATCTTTTCCCGCCAAAACCTCCACTGATGGGATTGCACGATTAATTTACGGGACTCTCATCTACCAGGGGGTGGAGTGGATCGAATTATCCTTTCATCTAAACTTTCAAGAAGTAGACTCTCTGGCACCGTGCGGCGTCTGCTGCTTTGTTAACACAGTCCTTTGTCTCGTCCGCTCTTCCGTTCGATTCACCTGCTTCCGACATGTATTCCTGTGACTCTGCTAGACCACGGGAAATCAAGAATTTTTAGGGGAGGGTATTATTAATTAATGAGAATCAATTTGATTCTGCACAATATGTAAGCCTTGAACATTTTAACAAACATATAAGACGTTTTCAGTGACTAGATCTAAATTAAGTTAGATTAACTAGATTAACTTTATCAAAGCATGATTAAGTTCATGTTACTTGCGATGTCAACAGTATGAGTTTTCAGTTATATGGGGGAAATTCTCTCTCCTAGTATTCACATTTTAACTTTTCTGGTATTACTAAATAGAAGAAGGAATAGCAATTTGTAGATGAACATCTCCGCATGTGTTACTGATACTGTTTCAACATCAAAGACCCTATATAGTCTACGTATATAAAACAGTTCCGTAACTGACTGACTGACTGACGTATAACGCACAGACCAAACCGCTGGACCTAAAGGGCGGAAATTTTGCATGGCGATTCTTCTTATAGTGTAGGGGTGTACTAAGTAAGATTTTTGAAAAATTCTTATTAGATTTTTTAAAATTAAATTTTTAAGTTGTTTTTGAAACTTTTTTAAAGTTTGTATTTAAAATAATAATTCTGAGGGTTATAAAATTCATATCACGAGAAAGATCATAAAAATGCCTTTAAAATGAAGTCTTTTGCGAATCTTTACCTTCCTTTTCTGATTTTTGGTGAGTTTTTAAAGATTCATTTTTAGAATTAAATTTATTAAATACTGATCACATGGATTCTTTTCTTTTAGTAATACTTTAAATATATATGGCGTCACGTGCATAACAACGTAATAAATTGACAAAAAAATTTTGTTTTTCTTTCTAATATGGCAGACGATTGGAAATTATCCAAAAAAATATTAAAATACAGTAAAAGAAATGTTCCTCAAACTGTACTATATTAACTGTACTATATTCTTTAGAATGTTCTATTAAATTTAATTTGAATATTTTCTTCTACATTATTTTGTCTATAAAAATATCCGTTACGATTTTTTTATAAATATTTATACATTTTTTTTTACATCATTTGCATACATTGATCGATGTATTTATTTATATATTGACATTAATTGCATACATTGGCTGTTGTATTTAATTTGGATGTACTCCGTAGGGAAGCACGGGAATTCAGCTAGTTAATTAATAAACTATTCGTAATTTTTACATTTGTTTACATATAATACTTGGAAACCCATACGAAAGGGAAAAAAGACACGAATTTGCAAAAACTAACGTCAGCAAAACGCAAAATAAAAAAGACAAAAATAAATGATAGAACTCAAAGATATTGGAAGGAAATTAGAAAAATATATTTCTAGGAGTAGCACTTCATTTCTAATCTAATTTCTGGATGTCTGGAACAAAAGTTACTCGACTACAGTTTTTGTTATTTACGACAAGATTTCTATAGAAGTTAATTCGTCTTGTATTTTTTTTCAAAGTTTCCGAATAAATTTTATTTTCCATTATATTTATTTACCATTTTAGGCACAAAAATCTGGTTACTTACAAAATTTTACACAGTAAAGTTATGTGAAAGAAGAGAAACATACCGGTATATTTAAAAAGGCATGATAAATAAAATTTCTTTTGGACGGTATTGGAAAATTTTTTTATTACTGGTTTATTATTCTCATAATATCATTAATATATTTGCTTTCAAAGGAAAATTTAAAAAGGAACTCAAATTAATAATTGTTAATTGATTTTTTAAAAATAGAACTACAACTTTAAAAATTTCATCGTTTTATTAAATCCTAATTTCTGTATAGAAATTGCTACTACAATGTTTTCCCCAAACGCAACGCAGGTTTAAGTTGAATTAAATTTCTCAACAATACTGTTTTGACCCAACAACCTGTTGATTCCATCGTTAATTCACTGAATTTACTTTCCAAAACTAAGATTAAGAGCCTGGAAGGGTCCATTTATCTTCCTCTGTCTTCGATGTATTGATTTGAAAGGGGAAAGAGAAGTTTTACACAACTGGGTTTCCCCGTGCTGTCTTAGATCATGCTCTCCCCAAAGGCATTTCCTCTACTGTTGTCTGAAATGCCACTGTTCAGAGCAGAAATATATCTGGAGCGGGATCATACGGAGGGATTATTCCCAAATATAAAATGGTGTCATTAAATTTGAAAACAGTAAAATTTTGTTTTGGTGTAGATTCAAAACCATAGCGTTATCGCTTGACGAAATGATCTCTTTACGTAGAAATTTAAATTATAACACAATTATCAGGTATATTCATATATGCTTAAACATCAAGAAGATACAAACAAAATTAAATTTGCGATTAAAAATAGTTTTCATTTTTTAAAAGAGTAATAAACTGTTGTACGATTACGAAATCTGAACTTGAAATTTAAATAAGTTTGATCGCACTGTATACTTTAAAATAAGTTTTCATGATTTATTTGCAACATTTGAATTATTTACAACTTTTAGTAATTATATGAAGTGAGTATAATTACTAAAGCGAGTTTATATATTAGCGTCAACGATTTATATTAATGTAATAATTTTAAAAATATCATAGCTAAATCAGTAGTCAATACGGATTGTAGGCATTAGGAATGATGTTTGTCTTATGGCCACTTGCGTGAGTCACTTACAGATGTCAAATGCAAGAAGCATTTAGGAGGATCTAATACATTTAAATTTTATGCCGTTTTAAATAGGTTGACTGAAGTTTTTGAACTGATGCAAAAGTTTTCTACATTTTTTAGTATTATATTTTGCCACCCCGATTGAATTATACTTCCCTACAAAATGGGCAGTGTTGTGCTTCAAGGAACCAACGCACGAGACTGTAACGTGGATTCCTCTTTCCTGTGAAGAGATCACCCCGAACTAAAATTCTTTTTTTCTTAGAAAACCTATTCTGAGGAGCTGAGGCGGCTTAATTATCAGAAAAACATAGAGGAGAAAAACACCCCTGCCCCGCATCCCTGTCTATCGAAGCGGAGGTTACAAAGTGGAAAACTGGCTGGCGTTGACCCCTGGTTCGCCCAAAGAATCATCGAGAGTGGCTGGCGATCGGACGGGAAAAGGGTCCACCGAGATGAAGACGACCCCATGTACAGCTGAAGTGTTGACCGTTCGTTTTATCAGCGTCTGTAGCCGCGGAAAGCGTGGGAAACCGCTACTAGACCAACATATCTATAGATGACAAAGGGATAAGGGAGAGAGGACCATCAACTGAAATCAACGCCACCAGCGAGGGATTGGGGAAAAGCTATCGGTGCGGGTTCATCTCTCGGTTAAAGGCTTAAAGAGTCTTACTGAATGTTTGAGAGAAATCTCTGGGATTCAGACTAGAATAGTCTGTATGCAATTGTATATATTGTACATAAGTGGATCTTTAATATAAGCTGTGTTTTATATAGTTCTGTCTTTCATGTGTTTATTTTCAACTGCGAGGACGTTACACTACCCTGAAACTGAAAAAACGAGTTTTAATAAAGCAGAACATTTAACATTGCTTTTTCTTATGGTTGACCTTCAGGTTAATTAAAAGGATATTAACTTATCCTTGAATAACATTTTTTCCTATATAATTCAACGCATGGCATACCTTACCAGCTATTCCACTCGACTTTTAAACTTTTGTGCTTTGTTTCTTGTTGCATAAAATTATCGAAAATTAATCAATAACCTAATCTTAACAAATATAACTGAAAGTAAATAATTCAACAAAGCAAGATAATTATTAGCAGCAAGAAAGCCCTTACTTCCTGATAATAATTATCTTGCTTTGTGGAATTATTTACTTTTAGTTATAAATCTTAACAACTGATATGATTGTTGCCCGATGGTTGGTTATTTTCAGAACAATGGAAAAAGAAGAATGCTCTGGAAGTCTTAACAAGAGGACTAAATATCTATCATGCTAGGAAATCTATGTAGGCTTACTGTGGTCCCAATCTTGGAGCAAAATGCAGAAAATTCTAGATTCAACTGGGGATTTACATACGACTTTATAGTAATAGTATTAGTAATTATGATTTAGTTATCAGTTGCATCCCATTACTTTTATTACGACTTAATTTAAATTGGGTAGCATAAAATAGAAATAAAACATCGTTTACTTATTTTACCAATTAAAAAAAAATAATTTGCTATACAAACATGGGAAAAAAATTCTCTATTTTAAGAAAAAAAACTTTTTAAAATTGGATCTATCTGTATGAAAATTTATCTATGTGTTTTTCAGTTAAATATGAACTAAAACTCCAACATCTAAATGTCTGTGTCACTTGTCTAACAGGTACACATAAAATGATTGAGTAATAATGTGAAGGGCTAACTGAAATAAACAGAATCTTCTAATTCCTAATTCCATTTCACATCTGTAAATTCTGCAGGGCACCGCAATCGACTGACCCGAGGTTCAATAGCCAGCTGCCACCGAAAGCCATAAGGTGCTGGGTATTACCTTTCGATAAATAACCCACAGCAGCTAGTTTTTATATCTGCTTCTCTGGGTTTATTCAGCTTTGTGTTTTTATAGGAGAACATTTCCGAATTCATAGCCGTTTGTTATTCAGGGTTGCTGATAAAGAAAAAAAATATTAGCTTTCATATTACACGTAACTATGGCGAAGGAACATATCGCTGAAAAAATATCACACATAAAATTGTTCAGGACGATTTCAATAGTTTTGGATAGTATATGTATTGCTGTGTTCTGCAGCAAGGTTAAAAGTATAGAGGATTTAAGGTAAAATAGGGAAAATTTAAAAGCAAAAAAAATGGTTCACGGAATGAATATTTTTCTTCGGACTAGTTTTATCAAATAAAACATATTATGAATATATATTGGAAATAATGTTCTAAAAACTGGGTTTGAAGCGATTTTTCGCACTCTGTAAAAATTTTCGTTGTAACTCGTCCAGTCATAATTATGACCAAATTTTAAGTTTCGTAGAGAATGGGTTTCGATTTTCTCTCTTTAAGACAACTGCTACTTATAATATACAAGCACGTTATTTCTTACACATAAAAGGAAAATATTTTTCCAAGACAAATATTAATCCAAGACAAAATAAAATGGCTAATTGAATGAAACTACACCTGGTTCTCTTTTTGCACAAGGGATACGTTCCAGAGACTGCTTTGCAAAAAGAAATTCCGTGTAAAAAATACAGTGAACATATAAAAATTGTATTTATGTTCCATTGAAATATACTTAATAAAGAAAATGTTAATTTTCATGTGAAACTTCTATTAGATCGACTGAACTTCAATAAATATGTAAGAGCCAATCTACAAATCTTATTTTAATTATGTTTACACAGGTTATATTTTAAATTAAAAGAGTGCGACAGTTGGAAGTGGTTAAAAATAAATTGAATTTATTTTTTATTTATAGATACATACATATCTGTGTTTGGTGTGTAAAGGGTGTCAAGTCCAAATTCGTAGTTTTGAGAAAAACGGGGTTGAAAACTAACATGTTTATGTTTTATTTCACATATCTCAAATTTTCACTGATGAATAAAAATATTTAGGAGTGGAATTGGACTTAGCTTTCAGTACCCTGCAGTAGCCCTTAATTTTCACACAAGTCTGGTTTGATAACTCATTTTAGCCCATTTTGGACTTAAAATCCCAAATTTTCCCTGATGAATATAAATATTTAGGAGTGGAATTGAACTGTACCCTGCAGTAGCCCTTGATTTTTCAAACATGTCTGGTTGGATAACTCATTTTAGCCCATTTTGGACTTAGCACCCTTTGCACAGCAAACACAAATGTTACATTCAGTCATTTAGTGCCACTACTGAACGTGCCCGTTTACTGTTGTTTTCCGGTGGCGAAAAATCTCTCTCGTCATTGGAAATATTGAATGGCGATATATCAACCTGTATATCTGGAATAAAATTAACATCTTGTGTTTCTTAATAGAAACACGAGATGTTTCACTGGATGTGAACCACCGGAGTGTTTCACCGGATATTGAATCTGAAATCGGTTATCAGACGCTGTGATTTTTTTTATGTAAGTTCTTTATATGATTCTCCATAACGTCCTATAATCGTTTAAAAATCACTTTGGTATTGCACAGCTCGTTCGACATTGTCATCATTTGTAAAAAAAAAAGTTTCCAAGTTTATTGACTAGTTGGAGGCCTTCTAGAATTATACTTGCAGATAGTGGAACCACACCTTCATCGTCACTACTGTATAAACTAACGGGAAATTATCTACATTCTCTGAAATATTCTCTAGAATATAAAATTTGTTCTTCATGAAGAGCTTAGTCAATTTTTAATTATGCATTATCTTCAATTAATCTGTTCTTCAAAGCCCTCTCTGCTAATCTTATATAAAAAAGGGATGATATCAGAATGTAATTTGTTTCGTATTTATATGAGACACAAGATTTTTAGGGCTTTGCACGTTTTGGCCAAAGTGATCTCAAGCACATGCATTTAGGGTTCATGGGTTTAATTTGGATAAAACCAGAGCAGCATATTTAACACAATTCATGATATTAAATTAGTAACAATGAGATAAAGATTCCTGAACGAAACGTTCCAGTAATCGGGAGCTAACCGAATGGGCTGGAAGCATTTACAAGAAAATATAAACAAAAGAAAATTTTTCACAACACGGGTGGCATCCACTGATAACAATTGCACGCATTATAAGCTACAGTGCAATGCAATATTCTTTATTCTTTTTAGTTTTTAAACCTTGTAAAAGTTAAAAAAGCAGTGTAAAAAATAATCGGTTCTTTTTCTTGGACCGTGTTATTTCAAAACTGTGAAAAACAAATCCGTGCAAAAAGATAATCGGGTGTATTTGTTGAGTAGAGAGAAAAAAATTTAACGTCATACAGCTAATCATTTGATTTCGGAATTCTGTTCTTATTATTACGATGAATTTTTTTTAAATAAAGGGCTTCATAAATTAAATTTTCATGGAGTAGTAAAAAAATCCCAACACTCCTGATCTATATTTATTTCATAGAACACTGGGCCTTTAACAACTGATTCAGCGAATACACTTCCTTCAAATTACATTGTTTATGATGACGGAAAAAATTATTTCGATAGAAGCAAAACTTTCTGTCAAACAGGAAAAGAAGTTTTTTTTGTTTTTAAAACAATTATTATAACATTAAAAATCTCAGATAATCTTGTTGTTGTTGTTGTTTTGTAATCCTCTGGCCTCCTGAATATAAATTCAGATGAGATCCATGAGGTCGTTGATTCTGGAAAAATCAAGTACAAGAAAAGTGCTTGTCTTAAGATCTTCTCTGGTAAGGTCCAGACACTACAAAACGTGTTCCGGGGAGCCCTGTCGGACATGGCACTTAGTTCAGGTGGACAAAATCTTTCTTCCCCCATCAAAAGGAAGGCTCCTGAGGTGTCCAGCAACAAGCCTAGAGAGTGAAGTTTGGGAGTTTCTATCACATTTTAGGAAACTGGAAGTGCCAGAACGACTCCTCTTGTACCACTCAGATAATCTTAACATACTTCAGGGAGTTGCAATGATGCAAATGTAGAGTAGTTCTTAAAAACGTTTGAAAGCTAGTACATAGTGCATTGCTTGGGATAGTTCAAAATAGATTCACAGATATACAGTATTAAATATAAATTTCATTAGCTTGCCCACACGCACACACGCAAATGTAGTACATTATATAGTATAACTATTATGCAATATATTTTTTTACATATAATTTGTTATCGTACATTTTGATCATATGTTGCTTTAAACCCTTACTGAAATAAGTATAATTAAAAAACATCTAGCGAATTCTTTCTATCTTATTATAATTCTGCATCGGTTATATTATTATATATTATTGCGTGCCAATATATTGGCCGGGCCGCAAGTTTGACACCCTTGTCCTAGATGTTTTCATTTTAAAATATAAACAATAGAAATAAACAAAAATTAAAATTCAAGCATAGACTGCTAAATCACTTTAACATAAAACATATCCTGCAAAGAAAACATTTTCAATAGAGGATAGCGCAGAAGCTTCATATCCCCATAATGAAAAAAACAAATAAATAATCCAACAGAGATCCACGCACCAACGGCAAGATTCTCAACGGCAAGTCCCCCAAGTCTTATTGCTTCTTTGGGGGACTCGGGGCCTTGGGATGTCTTTTGGGCTTACCTGCATCCTATTCAGAAAGTTCCCCTTGAGGTAACTGATATGATTAGGCTCCCTGATGACGAGACCTGTCGGTTACCTCTGTTGTTTTATGGTTCAGTTCCGGCACTTATACAGAATCTTGCCGTTGGTGCGTGGATGCCCAGAGTGCTTGATTTCTGTTTGTTTCTTGTCTATATTCGTATTATTTTTATCTATCTCTGTTGGATTATTTATATGTTTTCATTTTATTAGTATTTTATTAGTATTCTTTAATCGCAATTGCTAAATTGCTCCTCTTCAATAAGTTTCGAATGACGTTTGGATTTATCATCTATATATATAAATCAGTTCCGTAACTGACTGACTGACTATCACGAGAAAGATCCTAAAAATTCCTTTAAAATGAAACCTTTTCGAATCTTTACCCCCATTTTCTGATTTTTGGTGAATTTTTAAACATTAATTTTTATAATTTAATTTATTAAATGCTGATGACGTGGATTCTTTTCTTTTTTTTTGATACATAAAATTAATTTTTTCATCACGTGCATAACAACGAAATAAATTGACAAAAAATATTGAAATACGGCAAAAGATAAAATTTAACCTTTAGACTAAATGAGATGGAAGTTTTTTAAGAATTTAATTCAAAATAGTATGTTTTATGGATAAAAAACATACAAATTACTTGCATACATTGACCATTGCATTTAATTGGAATGTACTCCGGAGCGAAGCACGGGTATTCAGCTAGTAGGACATATTTTTAACATTATCGGGACTCATATACTTCATACATCTCCAAAAGCAGTTCTTGATATGACTAGCTACTTCGTGGTGCGACGGTTTCCCTTTAAAGTTTTACCTTGTTAAATTACAAGGACAGTTCTAACCAGAATAGTATCCCTCCTAGACCTCTATATTAGCTTAAATAAAGTGATCTGTAGTTCCTTTTATTTGAGGATATTTTTGCCATTTCAGAAAAAAAAATTTATTATATGTCCGTACCCAGCCATTTTGATAACGATTTTAATAATTCATGAAGCCTAATGCAATGATATCATAATAGAAGAGACTATTTTTTACAATTTATGTTATTGGTATTCCATTAATCTGAGGTGACACCTTAATTGTTTATTCATCTGAGGAAATTATTCAAAAATCCTATTTTTTACAAAGCATATTTGGATTTGTAGTCTAAGTTTATATATACTGTTTACTCTTTAAAATCTGAAGATGGGTAAACGTAGTTCTTTATTATGACTTTATTGATTTAATAATTGCAAGATAAAAAGAACTTTTTATATACCTTATTTTTAAATTTTCTGTTGAATCATATAAACTAAACAATTCTATGTATTAATAAATACTTTTTTAAATTTTTTTGATAAATTATCCCATCAACTTGAAAGAAGATGAAGTTAATTAGAAGTTAACTTGCGTTTAACTTTTCGTTCCCGTTCCGGCCGATAGATGTCTGCACCAGTCTACAAAACAAAATTAACTGAAAATAATAAAAACATGGTAAAAATCTGCTTAAAGATGGCTTAAAGTATTAAAAAATGCATTGTCATCGTGTTCTGAGCTATTCTAAAAGTTTCAAATGTCTAGCTAGTCGGGAAGTTAGGTAAAAATCGATTACAAGATCTGTACTGGACAAACACACAAACACACACACAAACAAGAAAGCAACTTAATAAAAACATGGAGAAAAGAAACTGATGTCTTGAACAAGTCCAGTCCTTCTCTAAAACATTTATAACTGAAAGGTAAAACCATTTTAAAGGCAAAGATTTGTGTATTTTGCATGGAACTTTTATCGGGCCTTAACAGTAGATTTTCTTTAAGATATAATTACTTAAATTACAGTTTGTTTGAATAATGATTGCATTTTTATAAACGGGAGAAAACGAAATTGAAAAATGCGTGAATTTTAAAACTCTTCAGTCTTTCAAACCTAACTGAAATGTGCAGTGAAATCGCATAAAATGATATACAATCATATGAAAGATGATAGACAAATTCATTCTTTTTTCCGAGTTCAGAAGTGGGAACAGGTGGCACTTTCCGGACTATCCACACCCAGGAGATTAATGAAGCCAGTTATTGATCAGGCTATTGTGACTAAACGTCCCAGTTCTCGCTTGAAAGCTCCTGGACCGAACAATAAAGAGTTTACCAGATACTTTAATTCTTTGTAAATGATCTATTTTCTTTTGTTTCTCGTGCAAAATATATATAATGTAAAGATGAATTTCAGAAACGTGCTAGATGCGGATTTGTTGGTAGTTTAGGGGAAAAATAGCAGACCGCCGTTGATGTACAAATGGGAAATACTTACTAACAAAAGAGAATGAATAATGTGCATCAACATATATATATACACTCATCAACAAAAAAATTAGCGCACCAAGAAAGAGTCGTCAAAATGAAACGAAATTTTACATACGTAATGACTACATTGATATAAGTAAATGATAAGAAAATCAAAGAAAAAAGATAATTTATTTCAGAGAAAAAGGCAAAAGAACGGAGGAGTTAATACTCCGTTGGACCCCCTCTAGCGCGAATGCACGAAGCGATACGATCGGGCATTGAGTCATACAAGTTCTGTATGATGTCTTGAGACATTTCGTTCCATATTTGCTGTAACCTTGCCTCTAGTTAGTTCAAACTCGTGGGATGCCCAACTCGTCGTCCCAAATGATCCTCAAACATCTCCATCAAGCCACTGACAGGGACGATTCCTTCTTCCATGACAAACAAAACTGTTTTAGCTAATTTTGGAAATCGTATTTTTTCCCCCAAATACTTCGAAAATGTTCTATTCTTGCGTTTCTTTTTAATACTTATCAATTCTCTAAATAGTTTACCCGACTTTATTAAGGTGTTTAACAGTCGTCTGCCCTATGCTGGACAACAGCTTCGAATTGCGTGGTTTTGACTCTGATTTTAGATATCTTGAATCTATTCGATTTACTGTAATCACGTATATTATCAAAATCGCTTGTTAAATGACTATCTATATATATAAAACAGTTCCATAACTGACTGAATAACTGACAGGCAGATAACGCACAGATCAGACTGCTAGACCTAAAGGGCTGCAATTTTGCATGGCGATTCTCCTTATAGTTTAGGGATGCACGAAGAAATATTTAAAAAAAATTCTTCTTAGATTTAAAAAAGAAAAATTTAAGCTGTTTTTGTAACATTCTTTAAAGTTTGCATTTAAAATAATAAACTGAGGGTTATAAAATTTATATCACGAGAAAGATCATAAAAATGCCTTTAAAATGAAATCTTTTTCGAATCTTTACCTCTATTTTCTGAATTTTGGTGAAATTTTAAACATTCATTTTTAGAATTTAATTAATTAAATCCTATTCACGTGGTTTCTTTTCTTTTTGCGATACTTTAAATTAATTTTGCGCCACGTGTATAACAACGAAATAAATTGACAAAAACAAATATTAAAATACAATAAAATATACAATTTAGGGCGTCTTCACATAGGAGTCCGGTAGCGGAAGCGTTGAAGTATTGAAATATATTTACCAATGGCAAACCTCCAAACGATTAGCAACGAAATTTTTAACGCCTATGATTGGTTTATCTCCGTCTCAGCGCCATATTTCCTTTTACGCTCCCGCTACCGGACTCCTACGTGAACAGGACCTTAACCACTGTATAATAAACCTTAACCACTATAGAATAATTGATATGGAAGTTTTTTAGGAATTTAATTCAAATTAGTATGTTTTATGGATTTTAAATTAAACCTATATATAAAACAGTTCCGTGACTGACTGACAGACCTCGCACAGGCGAAACCGCTGGACCTAAAGGCCTGAAATTTCGACAAGGCATTCCTATAATGACATTGATAGCCACTACGAGAGATTTTTTTGAAATTCCATTCCGAAGGGGGTAAATTGGGACACTCCAATACGTTTGTGTGGTAAATCGTATTCTCTGCGACTATTCTCCGCGTCTCATCTTTGTGCGGATCTCCGTCAGAAAACGGTTGAGGAAATTTTGGTTATTGACGGGGAAAATGTTCCGAAAACTGTACTATATTAACTGTATTACATTCTTTAGTATATTCTATTAGATTTAAATTGAATATTTTCTTCTACATTATTATGTCTGTAAAAATATCCGTTGCGATTTTCATTGTAATTCTCCTAAAATGCACTCCGTAGCGAAGCACGGGTATTCAGCTAGTAAAGTTATAAGAACACGACAGTGAAGTTTTTATATGACATGTCTATTATTCTTTAAAAGAAAAAAAGATATTTGTCGTGCCGCGCTCTCTCTTCTAGACAAGGGTACGACGCTGTGGGGGTTCTATGAGGCGAGAATCCACGGTGGTCAGCCGCCGGTAGGAGACAAAATTAATCTATGTTCAGAGGCGTTTGAGAGCTCTCGGAAGGTTGTGAAAAACAGCAGAGACGTAATCTGAAAAGTTCCCACTACGAGGTGATCAGTGACGTCACGCGTGTGGAAAAGAAAAATTATTCAGTCAAATGACGATTCCAAATGAATTTTTTTTAAATCGTCTGAAATTTTCTGATCAATTATCAAAGGACGATAACCGATACTTTTACTTAAAAAATACGATTAAAAATGGCATAATTTTTCGTGTGAGCTAGAATTCGAAGGAATTTTGAATTTTCGTTGGTGTTTTAAATTATTGGTCTTCTAACGTCGTCAATCAGAGAGAGATCGAGGAAGTATGACAGTATTATTCTTTATTTCCCTCTTAAAAGTATTGACGAATCTTCAGATTATTATTTACAATTGTTTCTGCTTTTATCTACTTTATTTAATAATTCTGCTTTAATATAGTAATCGATCAATATTGTTGTTATCGTTGAAAACGACCATAATTTTTTGCAATACATCAGATGGTAAGTGCTATCATTCATTTTATGTTATATGCGTATTTATACTATTGGCACAAGTCTAAGTATTGGGGCCCGATCGCCATCTTGGATTTTTTTTCACTTCAATGTTGGCAATTTTACCGTGCTTGGCACCAAAATCCTGTTTTCGCAGACCTGTTAGGCTTAAACTGCGAAATGTAAACAAATGTGGCAACCGCGAAGAAACAAATAAGTTGGAAAAAAAACTTACCGCTGGCTTTATGAAACTCGTAGGCGAATACAGGATCTTCGCTTTGCTCAGATACCATTGTTTCCATCCGCTACACTCCGTTACGCATCCGTGCAAAAACAATTCAGAAAATCCCCAGCTGCTGGCTTCGCCACGTACCGCTGGCTGTAGTACAGTAAAACAAAGCTTCCGCTGGCTGTAGCGGTCAGTAAAAAAAAGCTTAGGCTAGCTAAACAAGGTTTTAAAAAATGCGAATCTCACAAAAATTAAAAAAAATATCATCCGATCCGAATGTAAAAAACTGTGGACTATTGCGTCCTTTACAACCCCTTCCGTATGTCTCTCTTGCGAAAATCTACATCACTATCCAAAATCCTCCTCTGATATTTAGAAACAACATCTTTAACCAACATTGCCGCCATAATACCTCACGTAAGCAACTCGCAATCAAAACTCTCAATCCAAAGTGTACCAGAACAAACTAATTACTGCCAGAGAGAATCTAACAAAACACGCGAAAACGGGGAGAAAATCCAAGATGGCTGCCCTGGACCCAATAATAGATCTTCCCCATACAATTTAAAGATTTATGATTTCAATTTAGGTTTAGATACATTTGACCAAAGAGATATTATAATACTTCATATATCTCTATCTAAATAACATGATTTCAAGCATTAATAAATTGATTCTTAATATAAAAAAAAAACTATATTTGCTTCTTATTTAATGCCCTTACTCAAATTTACATAGTACTCTTATTATTTTTCGACACGCAATTTCATTCATATCCAGAGTACCGAGCTTCCAATGGGGTTTACCTTGTTACAAATGCTTAGAAATTCAGCTGCTGCTACCCTCTTGTTTCCTTTAAGCTGACCTACTTACGCTTAGCGAGATGGTAATCAAAATAAAATTTCTTGCAACTGCGGAGTCTCTTTCTCTGGAATGACATCGCGTCGAAGCTCTAGGGAAAAGGTAAGGAATGCTTGAGACTGTATTCCGAGAGAGCAAGTGGGGGATAAAGGAAGAAGTCACAAGTTTTCAGATGAGAGTCTTAACATTTGTTTCAAAATGTAACTTTAATGTATGATGCCGGAAGTCCCTTGTGGAAGATGCGCGTTCCGAATGCTTATCGCTTTCTGTTTTATCGGGTACCATTGATCAAAAAGGTGAGTTTTCAGAATTTGATAGTTTGGTTAATTTGATAGAATGCTTGGAACATCTTTTGTTTTCTCTCATGTTTTAAGAAACTGGCCTTGAATTTAGGAATCAAATTACTATTTGCCTTGTTTTATAGAATGGATAGGTAAAATGTTTGACTGCTTATACTGTCTTTGAGAATTAAGTATTTGATGGATACAAAAAATGGATACAAAAACACAAGAGATTCAATGGATACAATTCAATGGATACAAAAACACAAGAATAAGTTATCTAGATAATCTCCGGGGGTCGCTATAGAAAACGGTCAGCATGCTTCTATTAAATTTATCATTAAACATGAGCATGATAATTACAAGAAGTTGCGTATATTAGCAAGGTCACGTTCATTCAAAATAATATGCTTGGTGTTCTTGCTTTTGAATTTAGGAATCAAATTACTATTTGCTTTGTTTTATAGAATGCATAGGTAAAATGAGTGACTGCTTATACTGTCTTTGAGAATTAAGTATTTGATGGATGCATGCATAGTTTAAAGAAAGTAAGTGTGCGAATTAATTCACCTCAAATTCAACCTAAACTTATGGTTACACTGAAATAAGAGGGGAAACTGCAGTAATATCTGTACCAACAGAATAAAAAAATCCCTGTTATACACACCTGATATCACACTTTAGAATAGTCTCGACTAATGCAGATGAAACTCAAAGATTTAAATGCTTCAGAACTTTTTATCTGAGAAACATTTAATTAGCACTATATTTACACATTGGGAAAAAAAGAATCAATATATCTTTTCTCCTTTACTTGAATAGACTAATATTGTAAAATTTATAGACTGCAAACAATTTTATTTTTTTATTTATCACGAGAGCATTTAAATAACCATCGTTATTTAAAAGAGGTACTTAAGAGTAGCTGTTTTTACAAGGAAACCAGAGCCAGGATAACATCTGTTCTGTTTTCTCTTCATGTTACAGGCATGTATAGTTTAAAGAAAGCTGTAGCAATAACTGTGCTGATTAAAAAAAATATAATAATGAGTCTCGACTAATGCAGATAAAACTCAAAGATTTAAATGCTTCAGAACTTTTTATCTGAGAAACATTTAATTAGCACTATATTTACACATTGGGAAAAAAAGAATCAATATATCTTTTCTCCTTTACTTGAACAGAAAATGGTTTCCCTATTTGGATTTCTAAATTAATTCTGCGGAAGCTTACATGATTGTCAAAGCTTTTTAATTTCTGGCAAATAAGCAGTTTAATATTTAAGCCGCTATATTCTTACTGGATATCACACTGTAGAATAGTCTCGAGTGCATCTGGCACATTTAGCCCAGTTCTCTTAACTTCTCTACAGCTTTAGTCACGAACTCGGAAATTTAATTGACTCCACCTACTTTTCCCAGAATTCAAAATAATTTTGAACCGACTACCGTGATAAATTTATGATCTAAAAAAATTTCCAATGGTAAGCAATAAACAAAAACAACAGAATAAAAAGTACAACAAGAAAACAAACAACAAGATCAAAAGTAAAACGAGGAAGGAAACACGATATATTAATTGAGGCATTCCCGTTGAAAAGAGGGTAAGTGCCAATATTTCCAAAAAGTATTTTTTCACTGATACAAGGGTTTTTTCTAAGGCTAATGGCGTGGAAAAAGAGCTAAGTGCTTAGCACCGAACTAAACCAAGCTAGCTAGGCACTTATCCCCCTTTTCCACGCCATTTTCCATGGAAAAACCATTGTATCAGTTGAAAAATACTCTTCAGAAATTTTGGCACTTACCCTCTTTTCAACAGGAACGCCCCAATTGCTCAATGTTCTTGCATCCTGAAATCATCTACACAGATCCCGACCCGACAGTGGGAAATCTAGAGGTGAGAAATGTCCATATCTTGCAGTTAATCCCAAATAGTGCAAAAGAGACTCTGAGAATTTTCAAGCGGCTCAGATGTTTAGCTAAGAAGTCCTAACCAGTTGAAAGCCAGATCATGGCTACCGAATCCTTCCTTGGAAAATCTGGAATAAATGCAGTTAACAACCCATAACTTATTAGAATTTATGTCTATTAATTCTTAATACAACAGGTCCTTCCATTTCTCCCGGAAAAATACCCTTCTAGATGATGAATTTATGAAGTTTAAGACCTATATTCTGGATTACCGTCACAAGCTTTTTCTGAATTTTAAACTGAAACAGCTGAAAAAAAAAGATATTATACTAATGGACTCTAACTCTCAATACCTTAAGAAATTTTTTCAGGAAAGTTATGTTTTCACCAGTGGTTTGACAGCGAGAAAATATGTTTATCTTGCTGAGTTTCTAAAATAATTTCTGTGTGTTCTTTGAAAAAAAAAAGCAAATTCAGTTTAAACTCAAACTATTCGACTACTCCTTACGACCACTTAAACGAAAACGTGATGCGAGCGAGCGAGTATATCCATTAAAAAAAAACTGCACATTTTCGATCAAGTTTTAATGATCACGGAATTATCTTCTGTTTTTAATTTTTATGTTTATTTAGTTTCGCAAAGTTTTGAAACTCCGGTTTCTTTTACTCGGCGTTTTCTCCTTCGGTGTTCTTTTTTAAAAAAACAGATAATGCCAGTAATATTAATCTGTTTCTAACTTCACAGATGAGGCCGTTAAGTTGTTTAATGTATTCAGAAAGAGAAAAGTTTAAGTAATTAAATATTAATTTTGTTCACTTTTGTGTTGTATATATATATATATACAGGTATATATGACAAAATTTGTGTAAAGTGAAAATTTTGTGCACTTTTATGCTTACGACATAAATAATCTTATTTTAATCTGATTACATTAAATTGAAAGTAGAAAGTTAAATTACTTTTACCTTTCTAATTGAGCATCGTTTTTGTTTTTAATACAATGTGAAAACATATTATTAAGGGGGTTCAGGACACATTTTAAAAATTTTTATTTATTGAGTTAAAATTTAAAAATTTTTCGTGATGATTATGCATATAATTTGTAAACAAAATCACATCCTAAAACTTCTCATAAAGTTTTTAAAAATTTAAAAATTTAAAATAAAAAAATGGGGTAATTTAAAATCGTTACATATAACTCGAAATATTATTTGTCGAAATTCAAATTTTTTCATTTAATTAAACAGAAATATATAGGTTTTAATTTTGACTCAGCATTTTTTTAAATATTAATATTTAAAAAAATTAAAAATATTAGAGTAAAAAAAAAAAAAAAATTATGTAACTTATTTTTTAAAAATAATATTTTCAATAATAATAATTTTTTTTCAAATTTGCTGAATCAAAATTACAGTAAAATAATTGAAAAAGACATGTTCCAAGTTTGAATCCTTTATCTTTAACGGTTCTTGACTTATAACAATTTAAAGACGAGAAATTGTGAAAAATCCCATCATGCAGAAAAACGCATTTAAAGGTTTAAGAAAGATTGGCTGCTATTAGAATATTACAAAAAAAAATTAATATATTGTTAACCTTTATAGTCGTGATCCGACAAATCATTGTCATGTAGAAGGAATTATAATTGTAGAGTCAACTCTTATTTCATGAGGTTTATTAACATATTAAAATCTTGGTTAAATACGTCATTTACAAAGTTTCGTTCCGTCCAACGTTAAAAATACTCGTGAGAGCCGGGGCTCATTCTTTTAAAGTCCCACGAGCTCGCCGTCTCCTGTAAGCGTGTTGACCCTTCCACAGTCCGAATCCATTCATCTCGTTCGTTACTCGCGTCTGTCTTTTATGCCTCCTCCTCCCTTTCTCGAACGACAATCGGCCTTTTTTATCCGCGATACGCAGACCACCTATTGTCGGTTTCATTGTCCACCGTTCCTACCTTAGATGACGTGCGCCGCTGTGTTTCCTTAATCATTCTAAATGAGCTGGTTACCTCCTATTGTCAAGGGTTTCCAAAGGTGTATGGCTCTCGACACCTGTTTGCGCTTCTTTTGATGCTTATTGAAGACGCTATTACACACGTTCATCAATTCCACTTAGGAATGGGAGACGAGAGTCTGACATATATCCTGTTATAATTAAGATAGAAACATAATTTAAATGTCCTTTTAAGTGGAAAAGAACACAAAATATTTTAATGCAATACATTTTTTTCGAAAATTTGAAGAATTTTGTGTCCTTTAAGTGAAATTATAATTTGCTCTTCATGAAAAAAACAAAACTTTTAATTAAGCTCCATGATAGCACGAAATGATTATAAGACTATTAAATATCATAAAAAATGACGGTCGTATTTGATTAATTTTATCTTATTATGACGTCTATTTTATCTCGATTATGACATATTAATCATCATTATGACGTTCATGCCTTCATTGCCCCGTCATTCATCTAGTTTATAAACATCATCAGTACTTTTCTTATCACTATCAATAAACATATTCTATTTTAAAAATTAATTAAAACGCTTTTAAACTAATTTTAGCGTTGAAGGCGGAAGCTATTAGTTTGATGGATTTTAATGGGATAAAAAGTATTCGTCAAATACCATTTATAACGTTAATTGCACTCATTACAAATATTATATGCATTTTAAGTATAGTCTGAAGTGGTACTTTTCTTGTTTTTAGAGTATTTTGAGACCGCATCAATAATTTCTCCATAATCTCAAGCAAGTCCAAACAGTTTCTAAAAAATTAGAAAAGATGACTACAAAAACAATAGAAAGAAGTGTATACATCTCTGATAATTAATGAATTTTGTAATCGCTTTGACAACATTTATAAGCATAAGGGAATTTCTTCAAAGCCTTGTTAAAGGGCAGCGTTAATATATTTTTTAAATTCATTTCTACTTGGAGAAAGTTAAGTGTAATCAATTAGTTGTTAATTTGCACTTACCAGTTAGACCTTACAATTTCTTTGGCAAATGAAATTTATAAAATCATCTTAAAAATTTTGAACTTGAGTATCTTATTCACATTTACTTGCTCACGGTTCACACGTTATCTATATATATATATAAAACAGTTCCAATGACTGACTGACTGACTGACTGACAGATACCGCACAGACCAAACCGCTGGATCTAAAGGGCTGCAGTTTTGCATGGCGATTCCTCTTATGCTGTAGGCGTGCACTAAGATACATTTTTGAAAATTTCTTCTTAGATTTTTTAAAATTAATTTTTAAGCTGTTTTTGTAATATTTTTTAAATTTGAATTTAAAATATTAATTTGGGGGTTATAAAATTTATATCACGAGAAAGATCATAAAAATTGCTTTAAAATGAGATCTTTTCCGAATCTTTACCCCCATTTATAATTTTGGGTGAATTTTTAAAGATTAGTTTTTAGAATTTAATTTATTAAATGCTGATCACATGATTTCTTTTCTTTTTGTAATACTTTAAATTAATTTTGCGTTTAGTGCATAAGAACGAAATAAATTGACAAAAAAATTGAAATTCAGTAAAAGATAAAATTCAACCACTAGACTCATTGAGATGGAAGTTTTTTAAGAATTTAATTCAGTTTAGTGTATTTTATGGATATTAAAATAAACCTATATATAAAACTGCAATTTAACCCTCAAAGAATGCTTCGCCATGACGATAAATAAGTCTCAAGGCATAACTTAACGCTGGCGTAGATTTAAGAGAAAATTGTTTCTTCCACGGTCAGTTTTACGTAGTTTCCTCACGCGTAAGTTTGTGGACGAGCCTGGTAATATTAGTTCCGACCAATGAAGAAATAAAAAATATTGTATATAAGAAAATCCTCTAAAATTAATTTCATTATTTTTTCGTTGTAATTATCCTGAAATGTACTCCGAAGCGAAGCACGGGTATTCAGCTAGTTTATCATGAAATCCGTGGCTCCTTACGCGAAAAGAACTTATAAAATTTTAAAATATTGTTAAATACTATTTTAAAGACAATTCCAATATTTTTTGTGATATATTTCCAAAAGTATAGTTCAAATAACATTTTTATTTATTTATTATATTAGTTTCTGCTTCACTTTAATTTTCATGGTTCCCATGGTTACTCTTATTATCTTTAAGGTTATGATCAAATAATGGCTGTTATCAAATGCGAGCTCTTTTTCAGGTTTAATGCATTTGAACTATTTCAGCTTTCGGTAACAAATTGTGGTCGGAGGTTTTGATGAATTCCTCGCCTTTTACTGATTTGCGTGTCTGTTTATGTTTAACTGGTATTATTTGTTCAAACTTCAAGTTTGTCTTATAAATACATAAATAATCTATATATATATAAACAGTTCCGTAACTGACTGACTGACTGACTGACATACAACGCAAAGACCAAACCGCTGGACCTAAAGGGCTGAAATTTTGCATGATGATTCTTCTTATAGTGTAGGGGTGCACTAAGAGAGATGTTTGAAAAATTCTTCTTAGATTCTTTAAATTAAATTTTTAAGCTGTTTTTGTAATATTCTTTAAAGTTTGCATTTAAAATAACAATTTGAGGGTTATAAAATTTATATCACGAGAGAGATCATAAAAATTCCTTTAAAATGAGATCTTTTTCGAATCTTTACCTCCATTTTCTGATTTTGGGTGAATTTTTAAATAGTAATTTTTAGAATTTCATTTATTAAATGCTGATCACGTGATTTCTTTTTCTGGTACTTTAAATAAATTTATCGTCACGTGCATAACAACTAAATAGACAAAAAAAAATATTTTTTTTTCTTGCTAATGCGGCAGACGATTGGATATTATCCAAAAAAATATTAAAATACAATAAAAGATATTATGTTCCTCAAACTGTACTATAATAACTGTACTATATTCTTTAGTATGTCTTATTACATTTAATTTGAATATTTTCTTCTACATTATTTTGTCTATAAAAATATCCCTTACGATTTTTTTATAAATATATATAATTTTTTACATCAATTGCATACGTTGATCGTCGAATTTATTATAAATATATTTATATATTTATTTTTTTGGCATTAATTGCATGCATTGACCGTTGTATTTAATTTGATTATACTCCGTAACGAAGTGCGGATTTTCAGCTAGTGTATCATATGCTAGTAATTATCTGAGGGTTTCTCTGCTTCTAATGGACTAATTGGTTGTTACGTTTTATTAAAACTTATTCGGAATGAGGAATAAATTTTTAATATTTCGATAATTGCTCACAGAATAACAAACTGTATCTGTTATACCTGTTCTCCAATATGACACAGTGTTTTTTAAACATTTCATATTTCCCAACACATTTATAACTTCATTCTTTAGCCTTGTTAAATACTGGAGTTGTACGATCAAATTCTCCCAAAAATTAAAGTAGTGAAGCTGATTCCTCAGCAAAATATACAATGTGACTATCTAAAAAATATAATCTATAAATTTTGCTGAGATAAATAATATAACTTGTAATCCACAGAAACTGCGAAATAGGTTTGATGTATAATTGTATGTTTACCCATTACATTAAAAGAAAATTCAAACGTTAAAATTGTATTGGTGACTTTAATGAACTGTTTCGAAACTGGGAAAATTATATTTTACGATCTGAAGAGAATAAAAATATAAAAAAATAAAAAATAAATAAATAATTAAGAAAAAAATCTTCCTTTGCATATCCGTTTTCAATAAATATAAAGATCAATGTTAATTGGTTTATGGGTAACTCCTCATCACTTGGAGTTCAATGCAAAACAAATTCCAACTTTGAAGTTCATTAACTTCATCTTCTGTAAGAAACTGATAATTTATTCACATTTATGTCTGCAATAATTAATTTACGTTTCCTCGCTACGGAATATTTAACTTTTATGTGGTATTTCTAGAAAAATCGTAGAATACACTTACATATTATGTGTAACTTAAACATTTTCCGAACACGACAATATTTCTCGACTGAATATTAGTTTTAATGCTTTTCATCAATATTTCTGCTATGTGTTCATTGGTTTAACCGTGTCTACGTCGGTACTTTCAGCTACTTATAAACGATTTAGTAGTAAATTTATGTTCAGACCGTCATAAATATTGGCATCTATTGTTATCAAGTTTCATCACAACATAACACTTTGTGTATTTTAATTTGGGGTGGGGACGCAAGAAATTTGAATTGCTTAAGCCCCCCCCCCAAAAAAAAAAGAAAAATTTACATGCTCTAAGTGTACACATTGTGTGGACGGTAATCAGCCTTTGATGATATCAGATAAAATAATCTATATATATAAAAAAAGGTTCTGTAACTAACTGACTGACTGACATACAACGTACAGACCAAACCGCTGGACCTAAAGGGCTGAAATTTTGCAAGCCGATTCATCTTATAGTGTAGGGGTGCACTAAGAAAGAGTTTTGAAAAATTCTTCTTAGATTTTTTAAATTAAATTTTTAAGCTGTTTTAGTAACTTTATTAGTTTGCATTTAAAATAATAATTTGAGGGTTATAAAATTTATATCACGAAAAATATCATAAAAATTCCTTTAAAATGAAATCATTTCGAATCTTTACCTCCATTTTCTGATTTTTGGTGAATTTTTAGAGATTAATTTTTAGAAATTAATTTATTAAACGCTGATCACGTGATTTCTTTTTCTGGTACTTTAAATAAATTTATTGTCACATAACAACGAAATAGACAAAAAAAAAGATTTTTTTCTTGCTAATGCGGCAGACGATTGGAAATTATCCAAAATATATTAAAATACAGTAAAAGATATGGTTCCTCAAACTGTACTATATTAACTGCACTATATTCTTTAGTTTGTCCTATTAGATTTAATTTGAATATTTTCTTCTACATTATTTTGTCTAAAAAAATATCCCTTACGAATTTTATACATATATTTTTTTGTTTTTTTACATCATTTGTATACATTGATCGTAATATTTATTATATATATATATATATATATATATATATATATGTGTGTGTGTGTGTGTGTGTGTATATAAATATATATATATATATATATATTGGCATTGATTGCATACATTGACGTTGCATTTAATTTGAATATACTCAGTAGCGAAGTGCGGGTTTTTAGCTAGTTTGGCATAAGAATCTAAAATAATACATTTTAGTATAAATATATAAATATAAACATATATAAGTATAAATATAAACAAGATTGGAATGTATATTTCAACGGTAAATTTTCAGTCGAAATGACGAAGAAACAAATTCAGGTACGAAATTCTGTACTTCCAGCTTTCATGGGTCATCGAAATTATTTTGTTACAAAAAGTAGACAAAATATGAAGCCAAATGAAAAGCCAGACTCATTCAATATTGAATTTCTTTGCTATGGTCTTGAGGTTATGAGAATTTTATTAAGTAGGAGATGTAAGAGGGAGCACAAATGAAATAAAAAACAAATTGGAAAACACCGAAGTTATTTCATTCGCCTGCTATGTAGTCATAAAATAAATAGAAAGAGTGCTTAATCAAAGATATTCAAGGTAAAAAAAACCTAAAAATGTAAATATTGGAATTTGTCTTCTACCTGAAAACTTTATTAAAAAATCACACTTCAAGCCTAGAATAGCATTAATTCAACAGAGTCAATTTATGAAAGTTATTTTTATTAGTTTTTATACAATTCGATAATATTAATCTCTGTACCTTAAATATTATAATTTCAGTGGTATGTGTCAATATATTGTTAGAAAATCTATGCAAACGGTAATAAATTCGAACTTTAGTCCAATTGTAAAATTACTGGCTTCATTTTACTCTCTCTTATAAGTTTTTATGTGCTTAGTGCTAAAACGTGAAAACGGTCTTCATGTAAAACAATTTTCGTGCACATTAAAACGTGCAAAAAAACAAGTTAGAAAAATCTATTAAGAACAGTCTTTTACACAATCAGCCAAACGTTATTGAGATATGATTCAATTGTAAAAAATACAGTTTAATGAAGAAATGTATTGTTCTATTTTCTAAATACACACTTTTAAATTTCACCGGGCCGAACCATTATATAATACTCTTTATGGGTAGCCTATTTTTCTGTTATAATATTGGTGGAAAATATTAGAATACATTTAACAACACGTCATCCGAAATATAAATACTGTTACTTTTTTTGCTTCCAGTCAATTTGGAAGACTTTTGACGACTCGCTACAACCGATATTCGGTTTACTAGTATCTATATATATAAAACAGTTCCGTAACTGACTCATTCATTCACTGACTGACTGACTGACTGACATACAACGCACAGACCAAACCGCTGGACCTAAAGGCTGAAATTTTGCAGGGCGATTCTTCTAATAGTGTAGGGGTGCACTAAGAAGGATTTTTCAAAAATTCTTCTTAGATTTTTAAATTAAATTTTTAAGCTGTTTTTTAAACTTTTTTTACGTTTGCATTTAAAATAATACATTGAGGGTTATAAAATTTATATCACGAGAAAGATCATAAAAATTCCTTCAAAATGAAATTTTTACCTCTATTTCCTGATTTTTGGTGAATTTTTAAAGATTAATTTTTAGAATTTAATTTATTAAATGCTGATCACGTGATTTCTTTTTCTGGTACTTTCAATAAATTTATCGTCACGTGCGTAACAACTAAAAAGACAAAAAATATTTTTTCTCTTTCTAATGCAGCAGACGATTGGATATTATCAAAAAAAATGCATATCCCTACGATTTTTATATATATAGATATATATATATATAGATAGATAGATATATATTTTACATCAATTGTATACGTTGATCATCGCATTTATTATAAATATATATATTTATTTTTTGGCATAAATTGCATACGTTGGACCGTTGTATTTAATTTGAATGTACTCCGTAGCGAAGCGCGGGTTTTCAGCTAGTCTATATATATAAAACAGTTCCGTAGCTGACTGACTGACATACAACTCACAGACCAAACCGCTGGACCTAAAGTGCTGAAATTTTGCATAGAGATTCTTATAGTGTAGGGTAGCACTAAGAGAGATTTTTGAAAAATTCTTCTTAGATTTTTTAAAATTAAATTTTTAGGTTGTTTTAGTAATTTTTTTTAAGTTTGCATTTAAAATAATAATTTGAGGGTTATAAAATTTATATCACGAGAAAGATCATGAAAATTCCTTTAAAATGAAATCATTTTCGAATATGCACCTTGATTTTCTGATTTTTGGTGAATTTGAAAGATTAATTTTAGAATTTAATTTATTAAATGCTGATCACGTGATTTCTTTATCTGGTACTTTAAATAAATTTATCGTCACGTGCATAACAACTAAATAGACAAAAAAAATATTTTTTTTCTTTCTAATGCAGCAGACGATTGGATATTATCCAAAACAAATAAATATCCCTTATGATTTTTTTATAAATATATATGTATATATTTTTTTTACATCAATTGTATACATTGATCGTCGTATTTATTATAAATATATATATTTATTTTTTTTTGGCATTAAGTGCATACATTGACCGTTGTATTTAATTGGAATGTACTCCGTAGCGAAGTGCGGGATTTCAGCTAGTTTATAAATATGAACCAACATTACTGAACTGAACGGGAAAAAAATCTTCAAAGAAATGCCAGCAATACGATTATTCTGTCGTAAATAGTCCACTTCCTATGTTTTGCCCACCTTCTGTTTATGTTGAATCTATTGCATAGTATATTATTGTGGTATAATCTATATATGCAAAACAGTTCTCTAACTGACTGACTGACTGACTGACAGATAACGCACAGACCAAACCGATGGACCTAAAGAGCTGAAATTTTGCATGGCGATTCTTCTATAGTGTAGTGGTGCAATAAGAAAGATTTTTGAAAAATTCTTCTTAGATTTTTTAAAAATTCCATTTTTAAGCTGTTTTTGTAACATTCTTTAAGGTCTGCATTTAAAATAATAATCTGAGTTTTATGAATTTACATCAAGAGAAAGATCATGAAATTCCTTGAAAATGAAATTTTTTCGAATCTTTTCCTCCATTTTCTAATTTTTGGTGAATTTTTAAAAATTAATTTTTAGAATTAAATTTATTAAATGATGATCAACTTGATTTCGTTTCTCTTTGTGATACTTTAAATTAATTTATCGTCACGTGCATAACAACGAAATAAATTGACAAATATTTTTTCTTTCTAATGCGGAATACGATTGGACATTATCCAAAAAAATATTAAAATACAGTAAAAAGAAATGTTCCTCAAACTGTGCTATCTTAAGTGTACTATATTCTTTAATATGTTCTATTAGATTTAATTTCAATATTTTCTTCTATATTATTTGTCTATAAAAATATCCGTTACGATATTTTTTATAAATATTTTTTTTGCATTAATTGCATACATTGGACGTTGTATTCATTATAAACGTTTTTTTTGGCATTAACTGCATACATTGACCATTGTATTTTATTTGAATGCACTCCGTAGCGAAGCACGGATATTGAGCTAGTTCTACATAAATTTAACAATTATGTTTGGTAATGTTTTAAGATTGCAGAATATCTCGGCACTTGGATTAAGATTTCTTGCTGTCCAGTTCTAGTGCGCTGATACACCACGCAAACATAACTTTTTCACTGAACCGCATTCAGGGAGAAATGAAGGTCAAGTATATTTGCTAAAATCAGACGTTACTGTTTTTAAACAGTGGATCTTCATATCATAAATAATAGGATGGAAAGTTCGATCGTATTAAAGTACAAATGGGTTGGGATCGGAGTTTTTTGCATATACGTGCACGTGTTGTAAATATTTGTTCTTTATAAAATTTTGATTTGTTCTAAGTTTTAATGACACTCCAAAACAATAGCCTTTTATTTCGAACTGTAAAAAAAAATTATTTTTTTGACAGATTCACACTTTATATCCATTTAGGTTTTAATTATAGTAGGAAACTTAAATGAATTTCGCTGAAATTCCAATCAAGTTGTGTATATTTATAGTCCACTACTACTTGATTTTACGGTTCGTTGTAAACGACCGTAGCATGGTACGTCTATCTAGAAAGGATTCCCACCTCGGTTAAAAATGAAGAAAAGTTTTAAGAAAAGTTTTAAGAAAAGTCTTCAGAGTGTTCTCATTCATAAGTCTATCATTATTTATTCTGAACACAAACTTGCTAAATTCAGCAGCACACTTTCATTTTTTGACAGTGGAGTATCCGCTGTTGTGGCTTATATGAATAGTTACACTTTTACATGAACCTTAATACGAGTTTTAGTGAATATAGTGTCGAATAATGAACTCTCTTCTTAAGAACGTGGAAATGTATGTAGATGTCATATTCCGCATTAAAATACTTTCATCGATTAATGATTGTCATTTTATTAATAAACTGTAGTTTTATTGTACTTCGAGGATTGTAAATGAAAGTAATATCCCATTTTGAATATCTCTGAATTGAAATAACGCCAATGAATGCTCTATTAAACGAGTGTATAATCTCTCTCTCTCTCTCTCTAATATATATATATATATATATATATATATATATATATATATATAACAGTTCCGTGATTGACTGACAGAAAACGTAGAGACCAAACCGCTGTACATAAAGGGCTAAAATTTTGCATGACGATTCTTCTTATAGTGTAGGGTGCACTAAGAAAGACTTTTGAAAAATTCTTAGATCTTTTAAAATTAAATTTTTAAGCTGTTTTTGTAACATTCTTTAAAGTTTTCACTTAAAATAATAATCTGATGGTTATAAATTTATATCAGGAGAAAGATCATAAGAATTCTTTTAACATGAATCTTTTTTGAATCCTTACCTCCATATTCTGATTTTTGGTGAATTTTTAAAGGTTAATTTTTAGAATAAAATTTATAAATTCTGATCACGTGGTTTCGTTTCTTTTGTGATACTTTAAATTAAATTATCGTCACGTGCATAACGAAATAAATTGACAAAAGAAATATTAAATACGGGTAAAAGATAAAATTTAACATTAGACTAATTGAGATGGAAGTTTAAGAATTTAATTCAAATTAGTATGTTTTATACAAATTAATTGCATACGTTGACCGTTGTATTTAATTTGAATATTTTCTTCTACATTATTTTATCTATAAAAATATCCGTTACGATTTATATATATATATATATATATTATATATATATATATATATATATATTTGCATTAATTGCTTACATTGACAGTTGAATTTAATTTGAATGTACTCCGTAGCGAAGTACAGGTATCAGGTAGTCAATTTTTAATTTGTCTTAATAGGGAGGATTGTAATAATGTTTAATTTGATGTGTTTAGTATGGTCAGGAACTAAAAATGATCAGCATAGAACTTCTGCATACCTTCATGCTTGGATTGACAACCAGCGTTTGAGGAAGCATAGCCCCTTTTCCTTTGCAAAAATGATGGGTCCTGCTTCTGTTAATGTGGAGCCCCACTCTTTTAAAACATCTGGGCGTCGGTTTGAAACTTGATGGGATCCATTTCCATGAGGGTCTCTTAACTAGTGTTATTAAAAACTCTGAGATTCCGGCCCTCATCAGACAATTAGCTCTTGAGACTCCAATGGAATCCCTCATTCTTCTTTGAAAATATATACCGATGGCAGCAGGGTGAAGGGGGAATTTCTGGTAGTGGAGTGCACATACCAACTCCCTACCGGTGCAGTGGAATTTAAAATTAAAAATCCAGATTTCTGTTCGGTATTTAGATCAGAGCTTATTGCTATCAGGAAAGGCTTTCAGTATGCGTGTCAAGTTGAGGATCAATTTCACGATGTCTGGATTTTAACTGACAGCCGTGCTTCAATTCAGCACCTCTCTAATTGGACTATTATTGGGGACCAGACCAGCCTGGACATCTTAGATCTTCTTGACCGGCTTTCTTCTGGACACACTATTCATTTTCAGTGGATCCCTTCCATGTTGGGATTGACGGAAATGAAAGGGCCGACTTTTTAAGCCAGGACTGCGGCTGAGGAGTACGTGAGTCCTTGTGAGGTTCTTACTTTAGAGAGATTTACTCCCTCATGAAGATCAAACAAAACCATCTTTGGAGAACTCCTCCTTGCCACCCATGGTACTTTGGAAGAAGTCCGGGTGGGTCTTTTCAGGTCAAGCCCAGAAAGTACCAAACGGCCTTCTCGCGCTTCATGAGTGGTCATATAAAGCACTCACTTTCCAGCAGGGACAGAAGATCTTCCCGGAGTGCCACTGGTGCTCTGCTGACATGGCCTCCCTGCCCATATTTTAAATTGTTTGGGATTTACTAAGGACGAGGTCCTTCTGGATCCTCTACTGATTTTAGACTTTTTGGAAATTTTTTGTTTTATGGAGATTGTCTAGCAAGGCTAGACAATCTGGGATTAGTAAAAAAAAAGTATGGTCAGGAAGCTTGTGATTATTAAATTTTGACATTCCAACGTAAATTCTGCCGGCCAGTGTCCCCCGGTATTCTTTCCTTAGCTAGTGATGTTAATTACCTTTTGGCCTGGTCATACCTTCATTTTCACGAATGTTCGTAGTAGAGATGATCAATTCTTTATTATTTTATGTGTAATGAATGTAATATTTTTCTTTATTATGTGTGTGTAATTGATAGTGTCTTGTCATTTTAATACCACTATGGACATATATTGTGCAGAGGCAACCAAGGCTAATTTACTTGTTTCTTTTGAACCTGGGTTTGTGAATAAGTGCTAGTGGTGTGTAAGCAATGTCTTACGTAAATCTCTCACGACAGGATTACCTTCCTTCGGTTCCATATATACCATAACATCTAATATTAATTTGTGACTTAACAAATACGAAAAACAAATGAGGAAAATTTCCTTAAATGAGTTTCGAATACCATTTATATCATTTAAAGTAGCCTACTGTTTATCTAATGTAATTCGAAATTAAAACTTTTTAGGTCTTATATTTAGTGGATATAACAAATGTTCATGTCAATTGCAGCGAAATGTGGTTTAGAATTTTTTTCCCCCTTATTATACTGCATGAAATTTATAGCAAATACTTATCGTTGTATTACTTACTTCTTATTGTAATCTCTTGACATAGGCCAGTGAAATACTGCTTGACATTTTTTCTTTTTGTAGATAATTGTGATAACTAACACATTTTATAAGGCGAAGAAAAAAATCCCCGCTTTCGAGAAGATATAGAATTTTCTCACTCTGCGACGCAATCTGGTAAAATTTAAGTCCGGACATTCTTAGCAGAATTACGGATTTTCTCTGTCGAGATTTCACGTAACAACATAATTCACGGCTATATCGTCCGACCGCGATCTAGACTCTTTGTAAGAACATTTTTTTTATGGCATCATTTTCACAAACCTACAATTTTGTAAGCCATAAATAACATCGGCTTAAAGAAACGAGCATTGTTGATATTAAAAGGAAGAAATTTTGTCACAATTTAAAATTTCTAAGAAGGTGTGTTTAGAGTTGACAAAAAATATATTCTGTAAGGGGACCAGGGACCTTCAATTTCAATTTTTTTTTATTTAAATTTTCCACTCTATATACAAAATGAGAATAACTTCTTTTTTACCACATTGAAAACCATTAGAGTTCAAAATAATGAATTTCGACAGGATAATATATCTTTTTCAAAAATTGTTCAAAATTCTTAACTTTTTTTTCAAAATGTCCATGCGCATTCCATATCAATTAAAAATCTTAAATTTTTTATTATAAATTTACCATATGTATATAAATATAACTGTGCATTTATTTATTTTTTTGTATGAATCTAGGTCTTAAATATTTTTTTTCTATTCTGCCTGTTAGTTTTTAAGTTTTTTCAACTTTTTACTTTATTTTATGGTCTGTAAAATTGAAGATACTTATGATTTCAAAGAATTATGCACTGCTTTGTGAAAAACTCTTCTATTCAACAATACCGAGAAAAATTCGAATAAATCAGAGGAAAATTAATGCGCATGGAGCATTTTGAAAAGTTCTAGCATTTTTGAAGGATTTTTTTGATAAACATGTCTTATTCTTCTCCACAAAATACTTATTGGTGAATACTTCAATGTAATAGAAAAGAATACTAGTCATACTCATGTGTATATAGATTAAATATGGAAATTAAAGAATAATGAAGTTGATGGTACCTTGTTCCCTTAAACAAAGAATTAAGAATAATTTTTAACACCACACAATAACGCATAGTTTTAGATACAAAAGTTTTTTTTATATTTATTATTAGCGTCATACTAGCATTGTTATATCATTAAATCTTGATGTTTATTCGCTAACATGCGAAAATTACGAATCATAGTGTTTGAGATGTCAGGTATACGGTACATGAATGAGGAAATTTAGTAATAAAATGTTGGAAACATTTTGATTTCAGAAAGTTTTCAAAAATTTAGTTTGACGTTTTTAAATTTGAAGGAAAACATTAATGGTATGTAGGTTATTCTTATAGAAATCAGGTTATTCTTATTATAACTAGAATTCACCCTCTGTATAGGGGTAAAATATTTGGAATTGAAACGGGGCCGGGGCCATGAGGGTAGATCACGTGATGGCAGGATCGCAGTGACCACTGTTCCGAGCTCTGAAACGTTCGGTAGCTTCGCCCCTTATCTTGTGTCTTGTGAGAAGATACGCCAATGTCGCGTAGAAATATTCTCTTCGTGTAGAGAATTGTAAGCACATCTTGGTGCTATATGAACTACAACCGTATCATGCCCTCGGCAATATAATGGTTGTAAATATCTTGTTGTATATATATACCTTAGGGCTATTTAATAAAACTCTTTTGAGTTCCCAAGAGTTTATCTTCGTGTAGTGTGACAAACTCCTAAGTGTAGTAGTAATATAATCATCATTTTTTAAAGGGTACCTTTAACATGGGCATAACCGAAAATGACGTTGGAGATGACACTTTCATGCGAGAAATTCCTGTGTTTTCAAACTATTGACTACCAGTCCACAGCCAAAATAACCGTGAGCCGTTCACCATTTCTGATGCAAAATTTCTGTAGGCAGAAAATACCAAAATTGAATTTAACACAGCTTCATAGAAAGTGTAACTATAATCGAGAAAGCGTCCTCCCCAGATCTCCAAGCTGTCATGAATTTCGCTTTTATCCACATTTACAGGCTCGCCAGCTTACAAAGGCACGAGTCCTCTGGAGGCTTGATTCTTAAATAGAGGCAGACAATTTTAATTCAAGCAAACCGACTGCAATTGCGTCCACTCCAAAGTTCTCGTCGGAATGTATTTACATACGAGTAAGAATATAAACTTATAATGAGAAAGAATCTAGATACATGGCATGTGAGTAAGGATAAAGATGTATATATAATCTTTTCTATTGATGCCTGTGACACACACACATACACATACACACACACACACACACACACACCACACACACACACACACACACACACACACACACATATATATATATACCCAACAAACACAAGTCATCGGGCCGGGGTCGGAAGGTTCCGGCCAGCCGATTTCACCACTGCCGGGCCGGCGCATTAGGTCAGTATCGTTTCCGTCACGGCTGTGTCCTCTCGCCCGCGACTACCCCGTCGACTGCCGGCCGCTCCGGTAGGATTCGAGCCATCGTTCATCCGACTGCGAACCGTTAGGCAGCCGCGATTAAGCCATCGATGCGGACAGATAGCCGGAGCGTAACCGGAGGTTGACGGGCCGGTTACGGGAGCAATAATTGGTGTCGACATACCGTCATCTACCCATCTCGTAAACAGCAATGTGCCGTAGGTCCGGGTATCATGCCAGCATTCTACCAGAATCGGACCGCCGGCAGTTTTTCAAAGTTTTTCGTAGGACCCTTTCGTTTATATGCTTATTTATTTCATTGACGATTAACCTCTGATATCAACCCTTTCACTTTTTTTATTATTATTTTTTTGCCTTCATATTTCTAGTATTCAGTTTTGCCTTATGTATTTTTAGGTATTGCCAAATACTGATCTTTGTTATTACCTAAAAATTTGCATATGAATCATTAGTTTACTTGTTAGAACAAACCTCATTTCGTATTAAGATACATTTACCCAAATTTGAAAATTTAAGATAACATTAATACCAACCATTAAAGCTAAATCATCTTTCCATTCGATCTAAGGTTCCAGTTTGTTTTTTTTTTTAATTTAGAATGAGATTATAGTATGTAAAACAGTACTACTTTAATAATTAACCCAAAAAATTTGTACTTCCCCAGTATAAAATTTATTAACATAATTTGATATATTTATCTTTCAAACCTGAGTAATGTGTAGTGTGTATGATGAAAACCCATCTTTGTGAGCTTGTGAAACTTGCTCAGAATTTATTTAAATTATTTTTTGGTGTAGAGTTAATAAATGCAGACACACATGTTTTTAAATACAGAAAAGAGCTGGTTTAAAGTAAAAATAGTTTATTTAGAAAGTACATAGCACATTTACACAATTTTTTTTCTATATTTTCTACAAAACAGGATCCTTTTGCTGTACCTCTGGCTCCATCTTTACAGCATCTAGGGAAAAAAAAGAAAGAGAAAATCAGTTCATAAATTTATGTGAAAGGAAAATGACTCCCATCCCCAGATATAATTTATGAATCAAAAGAATTTATTTAAATTATTTTTTGATGTAGAGTTAGTAAATGCTCTGCAGATAAGAAAATTATTTTTTGCATAGTTTTGTACATTAAAGGGTAATTTATTGTTGTAAAATAGTTGATTGTTGAAAGTAGTTGAAAAATTCATTGTTGATAAAGTAGAATTAAATAAATCCAATTAGGAAATATAAATTCTGAGACAGGGGTTTAAAAAAACTTGATATAAAACAGCACCCAACACATGAGTGCAGTTTTTAAATCTGTTGTCATTTTATTGATAACTACTTCCAAGAAGTAAATTCCTACCACATTTTTTTTGTAAAACCAATTACATACTGTGAAAACTACATCATGTAAAAAATATTTACTTGATTAAATAAATATACTAATAGAAAATAGTTATAAAATATTTGTAAAGAGTATTCCCCTTTTCACTAAATTTCTCTCTGTACAGTAGAAAATCCAACCATGTCGATTAATTTGTTATTATATATATAAATAAAATAGGGTAGATTGCCTTGATAAGAGTACAATAATCAGTTTTTAATGTTGAGCATAATTTCAGCTCAACATTGAAAGCTGAATCAGAGACTTGTCTAGAATGACACCAAAATTTCCTCTTCACTATTGACAATAATGCTGTTGAAAGTAGAGAAACACAAGAATAAAGATTGAATGCTAAGTAAAACATTAGCATACAAAATCTTAAAACTTCTAAATTTGATTACAACATGCCATACAGAGCATTAATACAGATGCTGGGTCAGATTTAGAAATTAAAGATTTTATATAGTATTCAATCTTCATTCTTGTGTTTCTTTACTTTCAATGTGAGAGTGATTCTCGATAGTGAAGAGAAAATTTTGTTGTCATTCTAAACAAGTCTCTCAGTCAGCTTTCAATTATTGTACTCTATCAAGGCATTCTAATCTATTTTATTTATATCTGTAATAACTAATCATTAATTGACAGGATTGAATGTCGTACTGTACTCAGAAATTTAGTGAAAAGGGTGAATACTCTTTAACTAATCTATTACTATAATAATGAATAAAGTAAACATTTATTATATGAGGTAGCTTTCACAGTAATTGGTTTTACAAAATTGTGGTTGAAAGTAATTTGGGATACTAAATTCTGCATAATATTTTAATAGAGCATATCTTTTGTTACTAAATTGTCAAATTATGGTGGAGATCTGTGTATAAAGTATTTTTATTTGCGAGCAGCTGTTATTAGGGATAACCACAGTAAAAAAATATTCAAAATATACTATTTAGATTCAGTAATTACTAAACAATTGTTATGATATATTGTTTGATTAGTCTAGGTTAATTTGGAAAAATGAGGTGGGTAATATTGACTAGCTGTCAATGTTGAGTGAAATGGCATAGATTATATTATAAAGCGTGAAGAAACACTTAGACTTTTTGAACCAAGCTTCTAACCCAAATTTAAGTTTTTTAAAAAATATTTTGCTAATGAGAGTATTTTCACAGATCTTAACAATGGAATAGAAACCTGTATAGTCAACAAAATTCATGGATAAACGATTCAGTTCTAAAAGCAAAAATCCTGGTTTCTGTATACTGTTGTAACATGATTATTATAAAAGTATACAGAAACCAGGCCTTTTGCTTTTAGGGCTGCATCTTTTATCCATGACTTAGTTGACCATACAGGTGTTATGTTCGATTCTTTAGATCCATGAAAATATTTTCAATTTTAAAAGTTTTATTAAATTTTTTTTAAATTTCTGGTTAGAAGTTCGGTTTGAAAAGTTAAAAGTATTTTATTGCACTTTGTAAAATAATCTATGCCACTGCACTCAACTAGAGAATAAAATTAAGTTTTAGCAGTAAATTTACTTTTTTAGCAGTAAATTTACTATTTTTTAAAAAGTAACATTACATTAACCAAAAGGTATTAAATACATGACTTTTTAAATACCTCATTGAATCTTGTGTATTACCAGCAGCAATATTAGACACTGTCCAACAGACTTTCTGAAATGAATAAAAATAAATATATAATAACACAAGGCAAGCTGTTAAATTATAATCAGAAAAATTTCTCCTCACATGAATTTTCAAATCAGATTGAGTGAAAATTACTCATAATGGAATATGCACTGAGCATATAATTTAATACCAAAAATTGCCTGGTGATTAAAAGTTGAGAAGTAATCAGACTTTCAATGTGCTGAATATGTTTAGCACAATATTTAAATAAGACTTTAATATACATGAACTAGATTACTACCTCACAAAACTTCCAAGAAACAATTTCAACTTTCCATATAATTTGGCTTTCCATAAAACACCAACTGATGTTTAGAATCAGTTGAGTTATTTTTCAGGCACAACTTTATCAACATATTTAATTATGAAACTTTGAGAAAGTAAAGACAATTTACAATGCATTTCCCCCCATTTTTTTAAACAGCTAAACAAGATGCTCAGTGGAATTTTAAAAAATTTAGTACAATCAAATATTTGACAAGGCAATAAAAGAAATTCTAAGCATAATGCAACAATTTAAAGAACAACATAAAACAGATGCTGTCTATGATTTTTTTCATTAACCCAAAGCTCATGCTTAACTTGAAGAGTTCAGAATCAATGGGGAGAAAAAAAAGTACTAATCAGAATTTTTGAAAAAATTCCAGTTGACATACCATATACGAGATGAGGTACTAGTTCCCAGACATACACTTAACTAAAGTTTAGATTTAATGAGTTTCTAACTCTTAATTTTAGGATAGTAAAACATAGTTATGTCTTAACTGGCTAATGTGTGCATGTGCACGTAAGAAAGCACATAATAGATATATTTAGGATAAAATATTAAAGATATTTTTTTTACTGCCTTCATCTCTAATAACACAGATAAAAGTGATTTCAAACACGATACAAATTATAAAATTAAGGGGCTAGGGTTTGAAGTCTAAGCTTCGATTCATTTTCGAAAACCTGTGTCAACGAGATGTTGTATTGTGACCCAGACAATTGGCGAAACTTTCCAAACCTATTTTCAATAATGTCGGTTTGAATTTTTCCTGTTAAGAAATATGCCATCCCCAATTCATTGCAACAATATGTTCACATTTCAAGTACAGCATGTGTAGTGTGAGAAAGTGTGGTATATGTTTTAGTTAAAAAGCCAGAAGTATATTTAAGAGAATTCCAAGTATCAAGCCAAACTAAGAATTTTTGTAGGTACATAACCTTTTCATTGGATGAATTAGATGACAAAGACTCACAATACACATCTCGTTTATGACCCCCTTTTAACTTACTTTACACATTCATTATCTTCCACCATTTAATAATGATTGCAATATATTCAGATGTTTCTAAACAAAAAGGTTCATCAGTATGTGTAGAAAGCACTTTCAACCCTTCAACAAAATAGTCATTGAAAATTTTAAGGCATAGTTTTACATTTTGTCTCTCCATAGAAGATGGAGTTTTTAAAAGTTAATCCAAACACATATTATGTTTAAATATGTGTTTGGATATAATTATCCAAACACATTATGATAACACTATCTGTCCATCCTCTAAAGAATGGATACTTTTAATGGTTCTAAAAGAGGCAGTTTTAGTTAAGTTATGATCATTAAAATCAATAAAATGCATACACTGACCATAATTCTTCTGATTCAGCCAATTATTTCTGACACACTTCAGAATGTGTACAGGATCAAAAATATAAAATAATGGTCTATTAGGATTTGAAGGATGATTATATAATATACTTAAACAAGGGGGGTAGCAAAATAGGATATTGTTTAATAATAAAGTCAGTTGTTCAGTCAAGAAGTCAATTATTGTATTTTGATGATGAGAAATTTTATGTCTTAGAACATCAAGCAATTCAATTACCACATTTAATACATTTCACCATCACTCATTACTGTTTTCATTAATCCAAATTCTTTATATAAGTATTAAGACTTAAAATGGAATAAACATGTTTAACAGAGAGAAAAATTTATGGCATGCATAAAATTAAATTTTACCAAAATTTAAAATTACTTAGCCCATTAATTAATGATCTAATACATCCAAAAGCAATTTCCTTTTTACTACTTCTGTAATGAATTATCAACGAACCTCTAACAACTTATCAGGAAATTCTAAAAATATTTTTAAAATTTTAATGTTAACCATTAAGAATAAATAAAGCTTGGCACTTCACATTTTCATAATATAAATATCATTTTTCTGTTATTATAAAAGACTCTGTATACCAGGCGTTTTGCTTTTTGGAACTGTATCTTGTATCCGTGAATTCATTGATTATACAGGAGTTCTATTCCATTATTAAGAAAGGGTTATTTCATTCACTTATCAAACACACATTTTGATATAATAAACCACAACTCACAATGAATGTCTTATCTACAGTTTTATAAACAAACTTTGTCCATGAACAGATTTTATATTTTCTAAATAAACCTTGGCATTTTATACTTTTATAATATAAATCTCTTTTTTTGGCAAGAGTTAAAGACTTTCAAGTTTTTTCACAAGAGTTAACATGACCAGGGAGTCATGTTAACTGAAATCCCTGGATTGCACTTTCTCACTCATCTAAAACCTTAACAACAAGCTTCACAGTTAAAAAAGAATAAATAAAGAAAATCAATATTCTATCCACAAATTATTGAGACCAAAGTTTATGAGAAAGTTCAGATTAGCGTCTAAGTTAAAAAAACTAATTTGAAATTTTTAGTTGTTTAATAAATATTTTTATAGTTTTTTCATAGAAAAATTTAATTAGTTAAAAATAAATCTAAAAAAATATTAAAAACAGTGATTTTGGCCACAAGTCCACTGCTGAAAATAAAAGTATAGCTCGAGAATAAAAAAAGGTAGGCTCAGTGACGTTAAACAAAAACCTTACATGAGTTATGAGATCCAAGTGGTATTTGTCTTTCAAGCCCGAAGTTAGATTCCAGTTTCAAAATTCTGTAAAGAAACCAATATTTTCTTATAATGCCATAATAAAAATTTAATGGTTTATCAAACCAAGAAGTATTGAAAAGTACGAGTTCTTTATAAACTTGCTTATCAGTAATATAAAAAGGGGAAAATAAACTAATTTTACCCTTTATATATATACTTTAAGCCAATAAGTTCACATTTATTTTGCACAGCATGACAACAAAATAATTTCCAAAAGACCTTTAGAGATGAACAGCTTATAGATAGTTATTGAGAACATTCTCAGATTTATAAAAACTCTTATCGTATAATATCTATTACAATAAAGCAATTTTTTATGTACACATTCTGATAATCTACAAATCTATATACTTATAAATATATAATTTAAAAACATGGAATGCAAATTAATAATTTAAGAAACAATTTATGTATCTAAATAGTCTATTCTGGAATAATTTTCACTGCCCTCATCTCTAATAACACTGATAAAAGTGATTTCAAACACGATACAAATTAGAAAATTAAATGCACGTGGCATCTATATTGACACAAATTTAAAACTCCAAAACGATCTAAATTTCCAAAATTTTGAAATAAATCTGAAATATAAACCTGTAGTTCAAAGACCATATTTGAATGAATTCAGGAATACAATGGAGTTCACATACCTACAAAAATTAATGATTGTTGAAAATATATATACACTCAATTGCAAGAATATATACACTCAGTTGCAAAAAGTATGCACCATTATGTTATTCCTAAAGAGTGAAATTGGTTTATTTTATATCTTCAGAGAGAGTAGAAATATAATCTAAATATCAAAGCCAGTTCAAAATATTGATTAATAGCAATTGAAATTCAAAATGTTCCTTAAATAAGCTTTTTATTTAATGAGATATTCAAAATAAAAAAATGCTCCAATATTTGCTATTGTTTCAATATTTACTTGACATGTGGATACTGATTAAACAATATTTTGATCTGGTTTTGAAATTTTGAATATATCTTTACTCTCGATAGACAGAAAATAAAGGAATTTCACCCAGTAGGAATAACATATACATATATAGCAATTGAGTGTACACATAGAACATTATTAATAGAATTTTAAAAAAATATATTTTAAGGCTATTAAGATTATACATGAAAAATACCTATTAGTGTTTAGTATTTAAATTAAAATATATAATTATACTAAATACATTCTTTTAAATTATGAACACAAAAATTTTAAGAATATTTGTTCTTAATTTCTTTATAATGTATAAAATGCACAGTATTTTATAAAGATTACTCAAAACACAATTTGATAAGGAATTCAATAGATCCTTTTGTATGATTTACAAGTTCATTTTTAGAATCTTTTATAATGTGGAATGTTTTTGAATCCATCTTTTAACATTTAGACACGGATAATTTGTTGCCTATTGATACCTGCAATAAGAACATTGTCCATTTTCCTATTAAATATATTTTACAATTTTTCGCCATTGAATACTATGCATGAATTTACTATGGAGGAATCATGTGTAACTGATTTATCAATCCAGTAGTAAAAAAATGTTTAATTTGGATTAACATAATAAAAAAAATTTCATTATAATTTTCTTTCAAATTTCTTTAAAGAAGTAAAATGAAAAATATTATACTGGAAATGAAAATACATTTTTATTTTTCACCTATGTAGATTTAGAATTGATATTTGTGTCATGTATTTTATACTTTCTAAAGGATATAAAAATCTAAATAGTGCGTACAAATTACAATTCTAAATATTAATTTAATTAGCAATACTTATATAAATAAATATAAAAGTTCAACTTACCCTGAAAATTTTCTCTGGGTATATATCCACTTTTGTCCGTCTTAAACACGTGCAATGTTACGAATATGGCGCCAGTCATACGAGAGGGAGCTTTGAGCTGCGTATTATCTGTTGCCCATTGGTCGAGGGAGCTGCCATTCAAACTATACGACGCCTTTCTTCTCCGAAAAAAAAACAATGGCGCTGAGCGATCAGTTTGAATTCAAAGTTAGTTAAAACCATGAAGCTACAGTACTCTGTAAATTCATGGTTAAAACAATGGGGTGTTCCGCAAAAAAATAATGAAACGATTAGAAAATTATGTGAAAAGATTAGGAATGACACTTAATGAATACAGAGTAAGTTTTTAAGTGAATTAAAGAGAAATTACAAAGATATTACAATTATTAGGTCAACTTAGAAAATACTTATGAAGTGATAACATATTTTGGTAGCTGAGAAATTTCTTTTCTGTTTTCATAAGCTTCTGGGGAGCTAAAAAACACAGACGACGACTTCCTCCCCCTCTTTTTTAAGTGAAGAGTAAGTTTTTAAGTGAATTGAAGAGAAATTACAAAGATACTACAATTATTAGGTCAACTTAGAAAATACTTATGAAGTGAAAAAAGTTAGAAATCATCATGACAGGATCTCTGGTTCCCTCTCCGAAGTTTTAGGGAATTTTTAATTTTTAACGTAAATTTCAAGCTAAAACTTTACTACATTATTTATATTAATCATAGTAATTTAATAAATTAAACTCTAGGAAGTTCTAATAATTAACTAATTCATGACTTAAATTTTAAAATACAATCTTTTAAAATTTATCTTAACCTTATTCTTTAATCTTAATTCCTACACAATCAATTTCAAATTTGCTATGTCACATCTTTTTTTTCCCTTTTTTATTATTTATCATACTTGTTGAATCAATCTCAAAATGAATAGAGTGCCCCGTAATTTTCTTACCGAGCCTATAGCTCTCTCAGGTACTTCATGAGCTTAGACGGTCTATTGTCTATATCACAACACAGCCATAGTGTATAGCATCGCGTTTAAAAATCAAAATCAAACCCGTTTGAAATAAATGCTTGAAAATTAAGCAATTGCAAATATGTTTACGACCAACACTTAACATTACTGCAATTGGATGTGATGGAACTGCGGTGAACACTGGATTGAATAATGGCGTGATTCCTTTATTTACATTACATTAATGTTTTTCTAAATATGTGTGATTTGTTTATTTTAACTGTTAATTTAAAATTCCTTTTCTTTCATTCAAATGTGTATTATAAGAATATGTTACTGTAAAATTAATACAATGAAATTCGAGAAAAAGTTCTACAAAATTAGTTGTTTTATAATGGCATCTAACAATTAGAAATACTTAGAATATGTAAGTTTCCTGAAAAATATATTTTGAATATTTTATCTACAAAAATATATATTATTATTTTAATATACTATAAAAGAAATTTTAAAAAATACAAATTTTATCACTATTTCCTCTCTTATAAATAAAGAGTGGTGCAACAAGGACCCATTTTTAAGTAGATATTTAATTTCTACAGTAATATATAAAAATAAACAATGAAAGTAATTTTTATCTGTTTTTATAAGCTTCTAGGGAGTTAAAAACAAAAAACATACACACAGAATACAATCTTTACATACAAGGAAAATTATGTGAATTTTCACATAATACAATTATACAATTTCACATAATACTTCTCACATAATACAATCTTTACATACAAGGAAAATTATGGGAATTTTCTGCGTAAAAGAAGTTTCACAACAATGAAATAAATATTTTTGAAAAGTCTGTTTAATTTAATCTTCGCCTTCCCTTTCAAATCCATAATTCTGATGCAGATTTCTGCTACTTCTGGTTACGAATCGGAGCATCAATTCCGGGACGGTTTTGGAAAAGCGGTTTCGAGTCGATTACCATCCAACCGTCACCGGCCCTCAAAAGGGTACACAATACGGGATTCCCCGTCGGAGATTCGTAAGTCACCCGGCAACGGTACGGATCATTTCCCCCGAGCCTATCGTTCTGCCGGCGCCTCCAGCACCGGCCCGTCAAGTTGCCGTCAGTCTTGTGTTTGTTGGGTATATATATATATATATATATATATACACATAATATATGTGTGAATGCATTATCTATTACTTATTAAGTTTATTTTTCTTTTTATAAAAAGTTTGATAATCTTGGTGGATGAATACTTGAAAGCGGGGAACCGCTTTCGAAGCTTTTAGTTTACCAGTCGTAAATCTCATTTTATGTGTTTTGAAAATATCTATTTGAATATAAATTCTGAAATTTAAAAATTTAATGGTTTTTGAAAGCAAGCTATTTACTTTCTATTGCCCTATTTGCATTTTCGTTCATTCGACGATGAGAGTGAGTGCTAAGCAGCTTTGGTAAGAGTTTGTAAGTGTAAACATACATACAAACTCTGTGTTACCACGTATCTATTGACTATATATACGTATTATCGGTTCTTACTCATAAAAATTCGCAGTACTTTGAAAGTGTTAGAAACAAAGAGTACTGATTAAGTAGAAATCATATTCTTCAACTTGTGGACCTAAATTGTGAAGACTGATGTTCTCTGCCGATTATGATTTTCAAAACCCATAAATTACAATTCACTGGTAATAATACATGTTCATCTATATAAATAAAGCAAAGTTTCTCTATGTATGTATGTATGTATCGTATACAAATCTACATTTCTTGACGAATCTGGTTGAAACTTTGTATTCTTATGTTTTGAAGCCTTAGGAAAATTCTAAGATAAGTTTGGAAGCTTTAAAATAATTATAAATAAATACAGTTTTTTAATAATACTTCATCTCCAGGCGTTGGAATCAATCATTCATCAGAACTTTGCATGCGCACATATTGGATGTTAATACTAGACGTTGTAAGGTAAGTGAACACATGGAATATTGTTATTTTGTAGTTATTTGGTGTTATTTCAAGTTAATTTTCTAATATTACTTCTTTTGTTTTCTTTTTTTTCATTAATTCTTTTTTACTGGGTTAATTCCCAGTACACGGATTACCGTTGGACTCTTTGGAATATTTCTGTGAATTGTTAACCAGGTGTGTTTTAAAAGAAGTGTTAATTATGTTTCTGTTTAGATTTGATTATTGCTATTCCATTTGCGTGTTTTTAATTTTCTTTTATTACTGTGTTCACTTTTTTTTTTTTTTTTGCTAAGGAAATTGTGCTATTATTGGATATTTTTGAAGGGCAGTGAAATATAATTTGTTCAGAAATTAATTGTTAAAACAGAATTTATTATTTTAAATATTATTTAAATGGGGGGGGGTACACTTTATTCTTTCATCATTTTTTATTATCATTCTCTAGTAGGAAATAAGGTGACTGTCTACGTTCGGAGTCAATTTTAAAAAAAATTAAAGGTTTTTTTGGTCTTTTATGGTAAAATAGCACTTAAAAATTAAAAAAATAACAAAAACTTACCTGTGAATAGCATAATTTTTTATAAATTGGTCAATTTGAAGTAATTTTTAAGGAAATTTAGCTAAAACCCCTATCACTCTGCACAAAATCCTAATGCTACTAATTTAATTCCCTTCTCATGCATGATACATATGACAGTTATCTTAAAAATGACCTACAATCTAAGAGAAAATTTTAAAATGCAAAAATAATACACGCAATTGTATTTTCCAATATGAAAATTTTCGCCGAATCGTCATTCCTTTCCTTATAAAATCAGCCCCAAACAAAAAACTACTTTTTATACAACAATTGTGCGTCATTTCATTAATAGCAGCATCTAAAACATTTCCTGAAAATTTTATCAAATTATATACATTATTATGTGAGATATCATGATAACCATAGAGATTTGTGCTAAAAAACATAATTCTGAGATTTTAAGCAGTATGAAGAGTACTTAATTTGAGGTCAAATAGTCTTGAATATTCCACTATCTTAAAAATGCAACAAAAGAAAAATTTCATTTTGAAAATGCTTTCACAATGATGTTTACAATTTTTGAGATATCTTTCCTTTAAATAGGTTACCAGAGACAATCAATTCAATCTAAAAAATGAGAATAAAATTTAAAAAGTGTACGTCTTGTCGTTTGAGAGTTTTTAAAGTACATCAAAATTCGCATCCAATAATTTCTCTTTTTTCACTCTATAGCATGAGGGGAAAAATTAGCAGATTTTCCAAGGGAAAGTATTCGGTAACGAAATTCGAGGCAGCAGACTATGGATTTTTTGTCCAATGCTATTGAGAATGTCTTGAACCAAAATAATTAAATATTTTTTTGCTGTTATCTTACTAATTTCTCAAAATATTTTTAAAGAAGAATACTTCAGGATCGTGATCTCTGAACCCCTTATGCTTTAAAACTACTTGTAAATGATATATTCAATTATTACATTTTGCGACTTAAGTCATAAACATAACCTACAGTAATTAAATCAAGCGTGTGCTTTGGGAAACACTCCGTTCAATTTTTAATCAAAGCATCACTCAAGTTACATTTAGAAAACTGAGAGGCATATTAAATTTTGAGATGAGATTAATATCAAATCTGGAGGAGTTAATCAGGGTGTTTAAAAATTTAACCCATCACGTCAATGGGCGCCTAGTTTGTGTTCTCAAAATTATTGATGTCATTATGCCAGCAAGATACTGATCAGAGAGTCGCATCATGATTAATTTATGACGTACATGAAAAGATTCTCTGAATTACACAAGTTATTATCTTTTATAAATAAAAGTTTAAAAGCTATGGGAGTAAAACTATCAATTGACGCAGAAAATATTTTCAAACATAGTTTGTAATTATTTATACTTATCATAAAGCTTGAATTATAATCGTTATCAGAATAATTCTCTTGATTGATTTAGGTTAATTCCGTGCATATTTGAAGGGACATCAGAAGTGAGGGTTGTAAAAATTTCAAAACTCTACAGGTAAAAAAGTATATAAATAAATGCCGAGTTATCCATTAAGAAATTAATTAAATTTCTTCCTAGAAGTACAAAAATGCAAGAGAAATCATTATAGATTTCCAAAGGCGGATATCTGCATAGGGGTTCTACGTGGTCCCTTGGATCCTAAAAATATTACGGGCCTCCGAAAATAGATCGTTATTACTACACGCATAAGGAATACCTTATATTCATTATTCAACCCATAAACTGAGAGCAGATTGATTAAATCTTAATCATAAATTGCCGTCGACTTGTCTAAATGTAAATATGGGTAGAAAACTCTTCACACAATATCCATTTATTGACCCCCTCAGGGGGTTTACCTTCTTTAGGTAAACACGGGTGTCGCAATCCCGAGGTACCCCAGCGAACTTTCCCTCCTTTTCCTTTTCTTCTCCTCTCACCCTTCTACTTTTACCTTTTTTTTCTCCCTCGTTGCGGTTACCTCTTCGGAGGTGAGGGCTCCTCATCAGAAGCTGTAGCCATTCTGTGCTTCTAGCTTCTAATGGCGATTAACTGCCCACGTGTTTGCCGTGCGTGGAGACCCGTGTCCCCGGAAAAGGGAATCCTGGTAGTTGAGGGTCAGTTTTGGTTGCCCAATACACTACTTCGGCCCCCGCTTCGGGTAAACGGGAGGTACTTAGTGGTTCCCTAATGTATCAATCGGCTGGTCGTTGACTTTGTCTCCGGCTAGGAACCAAGCAATCGTTATGATTACTGAGCATCTCGCTAAGGGTGGAGTCTGCTTCAGGATCTTTTCGTGAGCGTATAGTTCTCGGCCAGCACTGGTGCAGGATCCTGCATCCCCTTGTTGGGCTCCGTGGTGGGTGGTGCGGCCGGGAACTGAATTTTAAGCCTCTGTTTATGGATTCTTTACTTTCTTCTCTCCCTTCGAGGGAGCAACAAATTTGCACGTCTGGAAAATTTATTAAGTATTTTATTGTGAATCTTATTGATCAGTCATTTACATCTGTCTCACCTTTTCTAATACAGAAAACTGTAAACTCACTTATTGGAGAAGTGCCCCAAATACGCAAACTGCAATCCGGAGACCTTATGATAGAGGTTTCTTCAACTAAGCAATCTTCAATCTTAGCTAATTGCACAACTTTCGGTTCGTTTCCAGCCAAAATAACACCGCATAAGACTCTGAACTCCTCAAGAGGAGTAATTTCTGAATCTGAACTATTTAATGTTGACGAGTCAGAAATCTTAGAAAATCTAAAAGACCAAAATGTCATTAATGTGCGCAGAATTACCATACGTCGTGATGGTAAAGTGCTGCCCACTAAGCACTTGATTTTGACATTCGACAGTCCAAACCTGCCGTCGCATATTAAAGCTGCGTACTTGCGCTGTCCGGTTAGGCCTTATATACCGAACCCGCTACGCTGTTTTAAATGCCAGCGGTTCGGCCATTCCCAGATTTCTTGTCGCGGCACCCTTACTTGTGCACGTTGTGGGAAAGGTGGTCACAACAGCGAAACCTGCTCAGCGGAATCGAAGTGCGTAAATTGTAGTGGAAATCACCCGGCCTACTCTAGGTCATGTCTCAAATGGTCGATGGAAAAAGAAATACAGACATTGAAGATCACAAATAAATTATCGTATCTAGAAGCACGGCGAATTATTGAATCAAGAACCCCAACTATAGGTGTTTCGTATGCTGCTGCAACGTCTCATAAAAGTGTTTCATCAGTGGGTTCCCAGACTGAACCTGTGGCACTTTCGCCTAAAAGAAAAGCAGGCCAACCCACACAGCAGGAAAAAGACTCTCAGGAATTAATCTCTTCATCTAAAAAAAATATTCTAAAATCTTTCCGTTTTAAACCTCCCACCAATAACCAACATTCCGTTGATTCACACGTTGTTGAATCAAAACATCCTTCACCAAATCCTGCAACAAAAATAACAAATGTCAAACAACCCGTATCACTTTTTGCTTCCCAATATGTTAAAGACCCCAAACAGTCGTGCTCTTACCATATAGACACGAACTCCCCGATTCCTCCTAATAAAAACAGAAAAAAAGCAGCTACTCCTAGAAAGTGCGTTGCCCTCTCTAGGAAAGCTAAAGTTCCAACTTGTAATTAAAAACGTAACCAGTACGTCCGCAGGCTCGCCTCGGACACTGAATTAAAATTGTATGTGTCCGAGGACTCGGACAATGATGTTGATTTTGAGGAGTTTTAACTCCTCCTCCTTTTTGACTTCTTCCTCTTTTTTCCTTTTTTTTTCTTTCTATCTTACTTCCGTTTCATTGTTTTCTTATACCTGTTTGTACTTTCATCCTTTATGTATGAGTTTTAAAACACTATAGCTCACTGTTTTTATTTATCGCATCTTTTCAATTGCTTTATTTTTATATATTTGACTAAATGTCCTAGCTTTGTCTTTTCTCTTACCACTACTGGGTATCAGTACTATATTTTATATCAAATCTTCACACTTTTATACACCATTGTATTCTCATGTTTTATTATAGCTTTTAAACTTCTTATATTTTACTGCATTTACACCTTCTACCATCGACATTTTTTGTGTCTTATGTAGTGTGTTTTGACTCCCGATTGGATTAAACACCATCGTGTACCATCAATGATTTTTTAACCATCCCTTATACTAGACCTTTCCCCCGCTTTTATTTATGACGTTTTACTACTTTACACATTTCGCTGTTCTCATCAACTTTTGTATGTGCTGGATTTCTCATATTGTATATACTACTGTCTACACTGCACTTCATTCCGTCACTTCGGTTATATCCGGTAATCCTGTTTTTTTTTTTGTTAATTAGTTTCTATCGTTTTTTCCACCTTTTTTGACCTGTATTTATAACTTTCGGTCTTTTGTAAATAGTTTACTATCTTTTTAATGCACTTTTAGTCTATAATTATTTACTTGTATATATGTTTTTTCGGGTTTCATCATGTGTTTGGCGCAGCTTGTCCTACCTGGACCTTGCGCCATTAAACCCCAATAAACCAACCAACCAACCAACCAACCATTTATTGACACACACTGAGAACAGGTTATTGCTAATATGTTTACTGAAGGATTTTACAAACAGTTTTATAATGAAGAATTATCGATAACTCTCTTCATAAAATTTGAGAGACTGAAATTATTATTCTAGACAATGTATGTTAAGGAGAGTGATTTATTAACAAAACGTGTTTTATAAATATTTTTCGTTCCACTTTTTAGCTCTTAATGGTTAGCTTTTACAGTTTCGGGGCAAGTGCATTGTCAGTTTTTTACAAAAAATCAGTTTTAGAAATGAGATATGTTTATTAGTTTCGTTAAGACAAATATAGAAGATTTTAATTTCACTGGCGAGGGATAATAAAGTAATCTTCTGATATGGTATTGCATGACTTGTAACAAATTAGTTTTGTGATCAAATATTCCAGTTAAAATAAATGCTGTAATGCCCTTTTCTAAGAAGGCTTCATTACTAGTTGTTTTGAAGCCCTACGCGAGACAGTACATGTATAAAATAAAAAGGAAACCGAGAAATACAGGGTGTCCAGGCTAAAAGTATCCAAAAGTTATGGCTTATTTTTACGGAACTATCCATTAGAATTTAAAGAAATTTATTTAAACAGAAAGAACATCTCACCAAGTTTTAATATTAATCATAGATTTCGATCATAGTATCAAAGATTTCAATGAATGCACCTTTTGTAGCACGACTATATCTAATTGATAATCCAGTTCTCTCCAAGTGTTTCGTAGCGTATCAGGAGTTATTACACGAATTGCTTGAATGATACGCTTCTTCAATTCATACACAGTTTCAATTTTTTGTTTAAACACAACGGATTTAATGAATCCCCAAGCAAAAAAGTCTAATAACGCCTGATATGCCACGAATCACTTGGAGAGAACTGGATTACCATTTATATATTAGTCGTGCTACAAAAGGTGCACACGTTGAAATCTATGATACTATGATCAAATCTATGATTAATATTAAAACTTGGTGAGATGTTCTTTTTATTTAAATAATTCAAAAAAAAATTCTAATAGGTAGTTCCGTAAAAATAAGTCATAACATTTGGATACTTTTAGCCCGGATATCCTGTATTTATACGATGAACTAAATAGATCTCAATATAGGAAATCTGATCCACATAAAATTTATTGGTCATAAATGTATTCATACTCGTATAATATCCCAGTTAAAAAAATACCTCGTAATGGCTTCCTGGAATATCATCCTATATCTCAAGCATATCCAATTTTACCTGGTGTTGCCGATTTCCAAATCAGGCCCATGCCGATTTGGAAATTTAAAATTTTGTATTGTCTTCGAACAATCATACCCTGAAAGATGCGTAGATATTGCCGAGACATGATAAAATGATCGTGGAAGATCAAGGGAGAAAAAAAATTAAGAAAGAGAGATAAAACAACAACCCATTTCATTCATATTTCAAACATCCAATTTATGTTCTATTAGACTGATACTTAGTGAAATAAGAACTGATGAAATAATAATTGATTTTAGCATATATTTTTCAAAATTTGGTACTTGATACTATTAATATTTGAAAAGTTATTTCCATTTTTTCACTACATGAACGTTCGGAACAGTTGCAACGACGAAGTTAGCCTAATGATTTGAAACAGTATGTTAGGAAAGAGAATTGAATGAGGGCTTAGTTAAGCTGTTTTAAAAGTGACTGTAAGATTACAAAATAGCTGCAGAAGTTAGGATGAAATTGCCTGTTGGTATCACAAGACGAATATTTTAAAATATATGTCATATATTCTAAATATTTCAAAATATATGTTAATTCATCAACAGAACCCTTTACCATGTAGAAAAAGGTACAGTGGACCCGAGGTAGCCTAGTGGTCACTCGTTGGGCTTGGAACTGGAGATGCTGGTGGTGTTGGTTCACCTATACGGTACCCCAATTGAAAGCAACCAATGATTCTCCCGTATTTAGTGCGATTGTCTTAATGGAGAAGTGCCCCGCATTGGCAAACGAAATGTACAATTAATCACAACATAATTTTAGGTGGAGAGTACCTTGTTTCATCCATGAATGAACGAGATCTTTTATGGGGATTTTATTTCAAGAACTGCCCTTCGTAAACTTCAATCAAGTCTATTTCAGCCCTATTTTATCTGTACTCAAACTTTTAGAAATCCAAGGATGGATTTTCAATATCGTATCGGTGGCCAAAAAAAAAAAAGTATACTGACCGAAATAACCATCTCCCTTAAAGACAAAAGCGTTTCTTCACTCTATCTGTTTTCTCAGCACCAGATCGCGTAGTGCATAAATCTGATCAAGATACAGGCAGGATGGAAAAAGAAGATAGAGAGTAAATTAAACGAGAAGATGCTTTGTTTATTTTCTCCCGATGTGGGTAGTGATTTATTGGGGAAGGACATACTAAAGACAGATTAATCTTTCACGAGGAAGAGTTTTAAAATGATTTTCTTCTATACAAATGTTTCAAACTGTTATTTTTGTTGGATCCCCGTCACTATGTCAGGGGAAATTGTGCTTATCATGCAATAGACTTGTATAATATTTTTATCGCTTTAACAAAGAATTTTAAAGAACAAACTATATTCTGCGTCTGTCGGAAAATTAATTAATCAGTCAGCGTATTATGTTTAGATAAAAGGCTATTCGACATTAAACTTTCTCTACCGTATTGAAAGTTTAAAATTTAAATGTACGTATGTATGTGTATGTATATGTATGTATATGTATGTATGCATGTATGTATATATATATATATATATATATATATATATATATATATATATATATATATATATATATGTATATATATATGTATATATATATATATATATATATATATATATATATATGTATATATATATATATATATATATATATATGTGTATATATATATATATATGTATATATATATATGTATATATATATATATGTATATATATATATATGTATATATATATATATATATATATATATATATATATATATATATATATATATATATATATATATATATATACATATATGTACTAGCAGGAGTACCCGGCGATGCTCGGGATTTTAAGAATGTATGTTTACCAAAATCAATTTAAAAATTAAAAAATTTATAATAAACTCTCAGCATTCAGTTTGATTCAGGCTTTCATCACTGTATCATTAAAATCTGAAAAGTAAAAATATCACAGTGTCTTTTGACCTTGTGAACTTTGCATGAAAAATTAAACACATTGTAAATAACATGGAATAAAAACAAGCATATAAAATGCTACTCATCAATAATATGAAAACCAAATATAAAAATACTTAAATTTATAATAAACCTCCGAATTCAGAACTAATTTAACTCAATCTTAGACATACGTTAAAATACTTAAGATATATACACAATCGAAACAAAATTTCGGGTATTTTTTTAAGATTTTCTATGTCATTATTTATAGAAATAGCTGCATTTTTTAAGAAAATGCTTTTAGAATCAAAATTTTGATTAATTACACTCTCATAATTATGTAAATTATCCAGGATTTTAAAAATGTTTGTTTATCAAAATCAATTTAAAAAATTAAACATAGCATCAATAACATAGAATTAATAAAACCATGCGAAATATTATACACATAATTAAAATGAACATCATACATGAAAATATATAAATTTATTGTAAACTCTCAGATTTCAGTTAGATTCAGCCTTTCATCATTGTACCACTAAATTCTGAATTGGAAAAATATCAAAGTGTCTTTTGGCCTTGTGAACTCTACATGAAAAATTAAACACAGTATAAATATCATTGCATTAAAAAAAGCACGTGAAATGTTATAAACAACAATAGTATGAAAACCCAATATAAAAATATATAAATTTATAATAAACCTCCGAATTAAGAACTAATTTAAATCAATCTTAGACATACGTTAAAATACTTAAGAGATATACACAATCCAAACAACCTTTCGGGTATTTTTTTAACATTTTCTATGTCATAATTTATAAAAATAGCTGTAATTTTTAAGAAAATACTTTTACAATCAAAATTTTGGTTAATTGCACTCTCATCATTATGCAAATTATGTGCAATAAGTATCAAATTGTAGTGGCAAAAACTTTTTTTTGTTATCCAGTTTTTCCCGAGTAAAAAATCCCAAAAATGTAGTTTTCTGTAAAACACAATTAAAGATTTCATTACAGAAAATAATTGCAAATTTGTTATTCAAATTACTTACACTTCTTCAGCTTTGTAGGTTCGGCCCTTCTTTATTCTATTTTTAGAGTCTTTTCTCATTTGTGAAGCCCTTAATATTTTTTCGGGCCACTTTTGCCCATTACAAAGAGTGCCTTTTTGAGTCGGCAATGCGCTCACTATCAATGTTCTTGTATTCTTCAAGTGTATGTGAAGAAGGAATCAAATCTAAAAGTTCAGACACATTTATGAATACGAAACAGCCATTATTTAACTGTATAACATCTATACTGGACCCCAAGTGGAATGTTGTGTGTTCTACAAACACATCTTTTGGAACAATAGTCCGTAACAGATTATTAAAACCTTCATTAACTTTTGAGTTTTTCCATGAACACATTTCTTCAATAATCTGTTATCACATAATTCCATATAAACAGGTTTCGCAGATATATTATTTATTGTCGCAAACCTTTTGTATTGAAGGTGAGTGAATGCAGGTAGATATTGTGCATTAAATTATACGTGAAATTGAAGTAGCAGGCATAAGTTAAAAAACCAAAGTTTATTTAATCACTAAACTTCATAAAAATAACTCATAAAAAAAACTTGAAAAACATAATATTACAACGAAGTAAAAAAAAAAAGAGCAAACGCAACCAGCGTGCGAAGCCGTCGGCAAGTAACTTAAATTAGAACAAAAATTCGTCAACTGCCCGGATCTAAGATTTGCATACACATGTTGCCAACTATCCAACACCATCTTTAAACAAACGATTTATACCGCTGCCGTAATGACGTCATACCAAATTACGATCGCGGTCTGTACTACGCCACCACAATGGCGATATTATGAGGCGATGACGCTGAACAGAGACAAAGTATTAATATATATATTAATATTTTACTATATGCAAACGACATACCACGGCGTAGTCAACAAGCTTTCCGACGTCGAGAAAAATATGACACTCTTTCCTAACATGAATTATCATTAAATTTTTTACCTGATGATTGACACCACTGGTATTTACACTAGCTTTCAACACCTTTTGAACACTGTCCCTGCATCGAATTTTTTTTTTCAGATGAGCAGCAGTGAAAAAATCTGCTATTGTAGCTGACTGCATAGATTCTAAATTACCAATGTTTGATCGAATGGCAATTCCATTGTAATTCTGAAACTTATCAATTACGACATCTGTAAGTTTGCCTTTTAAAGAAGGAACCGATTCTTTTAATTTACGCAGTCGACTACCTACTCTCTTCTTAACATGGCAGATGCACTCAAGGTTTTGGAGAGAATCTTTCCCATAAATATTCTTTAAGGATAGATATCCTTCGAAACCCCCATCTCCATAATATTTGTTGTATTGCAGATCTCTTAGAGTCTCAGAAAGTTCAAATATTCTGTACACTCCTACTGATTCCATGCTTTCAGTTTACCATTTACGGTTCATTGTACATATATGGCTTGCTGTTTCATTTCAACCATCTTTTGGTCTGCTTATGAACATTTTGCATATTCTACAAATTTGAGACAAAGTCTCAATGTCAAGGACTTTCCCTGTGTCTATAGAAATATCACTAACAAATCCACTTAAAAAAGAATAGCTTCGCTTTTGCCAAGAGCCATCCACCGTTTCACCACATTTAATCATTTTATTCTTATTCACTTTCAAATGTTTCACTTCTTCTGCAGCCTGATCCATTGAATCTTTGGCAGAAAAATTTACAGCATACAGAAATTTTTTTAGGCATGTTTAATGTAGCACAGAGTCTTTTGCAACACATAACCCTTTACCAATAATCTCAAACCAAACGCAAAAAGCTAATTTGTGTCATAACGTTGTTTAATTTTCTTAGATGATGAAAATCAATTAACAAATGAACATTTAGTGCACATTACACAAAAGTTAGATTTATTTCAAACTTTGAGTCTTCTCATAAAGCTTTCTCAAAGGAAACAGGACAGCAAGAACTTTCAATATGTAAGCAATCAAGTCAGTTACGGTGTGTTGCCGCTCTCTGCTATTCTTTAAAGTCGAAAAGAATGCAAGAAAAAAACTTTTAAAAATATAAATCTATTAATTACAATAATTAAACACGCACAAATCTATAAATTCCACAAATGTATTTTTAGAATTCTTTAATCTGCCTAAAGCTCCAGTAAGGAAATATTTTCGGGGCATTTACAGAAAATTGAAATCATGAAAATTGAAATTTAAAATTTACTTTTCAAAATAAAGATATGTTATGATAAAGATCAATAAATATATTTTGATAAAGATATATTTCACTTTTGAAGAAAAAGCATTTACTGAACAAATGAATTTTGTCGTGGATTACGACATATAAAAAGAAATAGAAAAGATGCAGACAAACCAATTAAGGCGTACAAACGGGACGGAAAATGAAACAGTGAAATGACGCCCGACGATACAAGAAGAATGTCGTATATATTAGAAGTTCGAAAAGTGCAGACAAGCCAATTAAATCGAAAAAACTGGGGTAAAATGAAAAAATTGAAATGGCGCCTATTTGTACAAAAGACCGGATGAAGAAGAAGGAATTGAAAAGCAAAAGTTCAGAGACGAAACAGCGGGGGGGGCTACATGGAGGGGACATCGAGATGAAAAGGGGATTGTTGGCAAAGAGAAGATGACCTCACACATAGGAGATGTTCTGGGAAAGCATGATCCCTAGAAAGGCAGGGGTGAGTCGAAGGCGGAATTGTTTTAATATGAAACGCCCCTCACTCTGAATGGTTTAAAGCAATAATTAGGTGGTAAAAATTAGCGAATCGAAGTGGAAGTGAGAGAAAAGGTTGAACATGAGTGACGAATGAAAATTAAAAAGGCTGGGCTTTGAGAAGATAAAAAATAGAGAGAGTGAGAATATTTAAAAAAAGATATGATTGATTTTTGGCGCTCAGACTCAGCACACAGCTATAGAGTAGTAGCCTCGTAAGCGAGAAGTTTAAAAAAGAGTATATGGGAGATTGCGCCCAGACTTAGCGCATCGCTATAAGCCTGCAAGCCAACGATGAGAGGAGAATAGATGAACAGTGGATCCGAGAGAGATTGCCTGACCCCTGCAAGCTAGCGATGAGAGGAGCATAGAGGAGCGTCGGAGCCAAGGTAGATTGCCTGACCCCTGCAAGCTACCGATGATAGGAGAATAGTTGAGCTACGGAACCAAGATAGATTGCCTGACTCCTACAAGCCAAAGATGGAGAACCGATCCTGCCGTTAAAGCCTGCCTCTTCCCGCACCATACAGCGATTTTGATGACTGCATTCTCCAGTGAAAAGTGAATCCCGATGAAAGATACCACAATCGATGCAAGTGAATACGCCGACGAATGTTTCCCTTCTGCAGTCTGCAAAAATGGAGGTAACCTTTCATTACCTATTGCCAAAAGTCAATAAATCCCCGAATCATATAATATAGGCTAAAGTTAAGAAATAATATGTATTGCGTGCTGAAATGAAATCAATTTAAATAAATGAAATAGTACAAATAAATTATCCCTTGATATAATGACTGTTTCTTTAGGTTGATAATTATCACTAATATAATTGAATGTGTACTAATATATGTGTTATGTTAATAAATCAATGTATTGTTTAGAATTCAGAGTAATGGTATCATTGCCTACTACTACTATACTAAATCACGACCACCCAATAAATTCTACCACAAACTTCTAAACTGAAAATGGCAAATTTGAAAATAAATACAACGGTCAATGTTTGCAATTAATGCAATTAGTGCACCCCTAGACTATAAGAAGAATCGCCATGCCAAATTCCAGACCTTTAGGTCCAGCAGTTTGGTCTGGGCGTTATCTGTCAGTCAGTTACGGAACTGTTTTATATAATATATAGATAATCTGTTAACTTACTATTGATCTGGCAATATAAATATTTTTGCAGGTATTTCATTAAAGCACCGAGAATACCCATGGTGATATGGTAATAGTTCCCCGAATTGGGGATATTAGGAAAAAATTTTAAATAGTTAAAACAGTGACTTTATATGCTATGTCGTATAAAATTTTTTTGGCAAATTTTAGTTAGAATTAACCGAAGTGATAAAAATTTAGTTCGAATTACAGAGATATTTTTAGCATTAAGTCCAATACAAATTTTTGGAAGCCTTTGGATTAGTTCGAATTAACCGAAAATTTGATTTAACCGAATTCGAATTTGCGAGTGTCTACTGTATATATATATATATATATATATATATATATATATATATATATATATATATATATATATATTCTCCCGTTTTCCCACACAAAATAAAATTTATTATTCTGTAAATTCTTCAGGCGCATGCACAAATTCAAACAGAAAACACGTAACAACTGTCTTCTATACAGCAGAAAAATTCTAAAAAAAAAGTCAGGATAATATATATATATATATATATATATATATATATATATATATATATATATGTATATTCTCCCGTTTTCCTGGGTTCGATAGGATTGAATAAAATCACTTCAGAAAGTGCACACAAAATAAAATTTATTATTCTGTAAATTCTTCAGGCGCATGCACAAATTCAAACAGAAAACACTTAACAACTGTCTTCTATACAGCAGAAAATTCTAAAATCACAAGTCAGGATAATATATATATATATATATATATATATATATATATATATATATATATATATATATATATATATATATATATATATATATATATATACAGTTGGCTCTCTGTTTAACGACGCTCTATTTAACGACAATCTCTATTTAAAGACGATATTTCCCGGTCCCGGCTTCTCCGACGTTATGGGAAAAGTTATTTTTTAAGAAATTCCGTTTAAGGGCGAACTCTACTTAAGGACTATTTTTCACGGTCATATATATATATATATATATATATATATATATATATATGAATGACACGTTTCTTACCCACATAATTTTTTCCCTAAATAATTATTCTAAATAGCAGTCAACAAACGTAGGCCTGTAGCAAAGAAAGACTATTAAATTACATCTAAGAGCTTTATTAACAAATATTAATTAAAAATCAGTTCAATCCGCAATAAGTTTTATCTCTCAGCTCGTGACCTCGTCGACCTCGTCCAGTGGCGGAAACTCTAATCTCTATCTGCTAAAAAATCCCTTTTTTCAAGTCCGCGCAAAACCGTGTGACGTCTGCACTGTAGATGTCGATGGGGCGTGGTTAACACGTCAATCGGGATAGATTCTATTTTTAAACTCCATGCGGCAATTTCCCCGTTTTTGACTGTTGCGCGTCTCGTAATATGAAAAACAGTGACGATTGAAGCCACAAATTAGATCTTCTTTTAAGCCACCTTTTAATTATTTTAACTATTCACCTCTCTCTAATTAATGCTTAACACACACACACACACACACACACACACATATATATATATATATATATATATATATATATATATATATAATATCACTGTTGTACTTGTGGTGTAAATTTAAACTGTCTGCACATAAAAGTTGAATAGATTTAACATCACAATGCGAGGCACTTTTCAAAGACATACTCTTTCATTCACCGCAATAATTTATTGGCTTCTGGAAGACCATTCAGGTTAGACAACATAACCCTCAGGCACAACCATAATTCAGATCGAGCACCGCCAGAAGCTACATCTAGAGGGGAGGGGCTCGTACCCTCCCCTCACTCCTACAAACCTGAAGGAGAGACTTTCCGTTGAAGGAGAGACCTACAGTTTTAAAATGCCTACCCATCCCCGGCGTATACAGAAGAGCATTCGATAGAGCTTGTAAGGATTCGATCTGAGCTCCCTCAGTACCGAAACCCGTCGGGCTAAGCGACCCAATTCGAGATATAATTTTAAAATGTTTAGATTAATTACAAGGACGTTTTAAAGTATGCTTTTTGTTCGTATCCCAACAAAGGTAAAGGAATAAGAATGTGTCTTCTGTTCATCAGAGGGCTTCACATGTGACTTTTTGATGTCAGCTTACAAAATTTTCTACTTTATTTTTATTCGCATTGCTTTCAAGAAAGGGGAATTAATATTAATTCTCCTTTACACTATTGCATTTTGTAACACTATTTACATTTACACTACCGTAAAATCTCGACTATAATACGCACCCGAGTAGAATACACATGCTTGATTTTGAGCAAAATTTTCGGAAAAAATTAAAATTCGACTATAATACGCACCCATAACTTTTCAATATTTTATTTAAAAATTGCACAAATATTTATTAGCATAAATAAAATTTGTAATAAAAATAAACGAAAACGCCAATTTCGTTAGAATAAAAAATTAAATTGTTAATTCAAAACAAACATTACTGTCAAATTATAAGTCTTAATCACTTACACAGAAATACAGCTCATCTTTTGTTGTTGCGTTCATGTCACAATTATTGTTGCCGTCGTAATATATATCGCAATCATCATCCTCTCTTGACGATGCGAACTGGGAGTACCGTTTGTTTATAAGGAATACCTACTTAGTAAACGGGTGAATGAATCACGGAGTGCAGATGCGTAAGCACCCGTGTTGCGACAATGTCTTACAGCTGCGGAACGTTCGTTTATCCAATGTTTAAAACTACGTTTTTTTTGTACGCGAGTATACGCACCCTCATTTTTGCGGACTAAAATGTGAAAAAAATGTGCGTATTACACTGGAGATTTTACGGTATTTATATTTCATAATTTACACTATTTACATTTCGTAAATTAAAATTATTTGTAAATTTCTTTCATATGAAATAGTTAATCAACTCTCGAAACTTTACATAAGTAAACCCTATTGATTAGGGACGTTTAAAAGCGTCACTAATCAACATGAAAAATATTTTATGGGGATAAAACTTTCGTGTTGGTTTCTTTTGTCTTTCCCCGCAAATTTCCCGCAAAAGCTTTCAAGAAAACAATGAAGTTTCAGACTATGTAAAAGTTACTGATTTAATTACCAATGCATTTTTATAAGGAGTTGTCATCATTGATCCCTTTATCAGGACAGAGGTATGTTAAAATGAACGACCTGTTCTTAAACTATTCCCTCAGATACTACAAAACTCTTCCTTACTATCGTCGCTATCGACTTCTGAAACATGATAGAGGCATTGATAAAGTAAGAATCAAAACCGATCAAATATTCCCTCCGATAAACACCGTTCTCCTCTTTCTCTCGTCTGCATTGATTTTCAAAACATGGTCTAGGTAAAGAAGTTATCTTTCTTGGGACAATGATTCCCCGACTGACAAAAGCACTTTCGCCGTTATTCGGTTATTTAAACAAAGACCAAACTTACTGTCAGAGGGTTCATAAATCTATTTATGCTAGGAAAATAAAGAAAGTAAAAGATGAACATAAATAGGATATACATATATACATACATGTCAATCACATGTTTACAAAAGATATTGTGTCTACGAAATCATTACCCCCGTTTTCTTGAAATGCTTTTAAATATCTGCGTTTGCTGTGCAAAGAGTTTCAGGTCCAAAATCGTAGCATTGAGAAAAACGAGGCTGAAAAAACGGCTTTTGTAAAGTCGGTTTTTTTAAGTTTAATTTTTAATTTTTGTAAAGTAATTTTTTCTAATTTTATTTTTGTTGAGTAAAGAGTGTTAAGTCCTTGATTTGGACATAATCCCTTTAACATTAGTATGTTTGTGTTTTGTTTCACTTATTCCAAAGTTTCCCTGATGAATAAATATATTTCGGAGCGGAATTGATCTGTACCCTGCAGTAGTCCTTGATTTTTCAAACATGACTGGTTTCATAACTCATTTTAGTCCATTTTGGACTTAACACCCTTTGCACAGCAAACACAGTATTATGATACACAGCAGATGCAGATGACCGCAATACTAACATGAGTTTGAGCGATGAATTTCGATTTAAAGAGTATAAAGTAAATTTAATTTTAATCTAACATTTTCTCTATAATTAAAAGGCTTGAATTTTTAATTTTAATGTTAGAACAAGAATACGAGTTTTATGTAATTTCCCATTGTTGGAGAGTTGTCCCATTATTACAGAGAACATATAACTATGGCATAAGCAGAGAATTTGCATAAAATGCTATATATATATATATATACAGATAGCTCTCCTACAGCACGGCATCTTACAACACGGTTTCGCTCTAACACGATAAGATAAATTGCGGGAACACTCGTATAATACTACATCCTGTAACACGATTTCGCTCTAACACGATAAAAAAATTTCGAAAACCTTTGTACAACACAGTACTTCTATAGCACTAGATAACATGATTTTTGTTTAACAGATTTAAAAACTAAATTACCTTAAAATAATGACTGGAAGGAATAATGAACTATAGTTGCTTTACATGAAAATGTATAAACAAATTATAATTTTTTCATTTATAACTCTATAAAATTACATGAAGGCCTAAGCTTAGCTGAAAATCTTGAATCATTTTTCTTGAATGCAGACCCTTCCGCCGAAAGAAGCCGACAATTCAAAAGGGAAATGCAAAATTGTCTATCCCCATACCATGAATCCACAATGAGCTTGTAAGAACAAGCGAATAAACCAAAATTATAGATTTTTTTAAACAGGATAGATGGTGCAAAAAATCTAATGAAGAAAAATGTTCTGAAAGTGAAGGTGATATCGTTCAATCGAAAAAACGTTCACGTTTGATTGTATTGTAGTTGTGATGAGGAAGAAATTTATTAAATTTAGGTCGCATTAAATGAAAATATTTTTCGGTTACTTTTCGTTTGGTGTTATACATTTATATTTTTGATAAAAATTAAGTTGCTTATATGGAATTTTTCAAAAAAAGTTTGTTTTTAATAAGTTTTCAGAACGTAACCCCCCTTTTTTGAACTGTATCTGGGTCTCCTATAACATGGTTTCACACAACACGGCATTTTCTAGGAACCTATCTACCGTGTTATAGGAGGATTACCTGTATATATATATATATATATATATATATATATATATATATATATATATATATATATATATATATATATATATATATACATACATATATATATATATATATATATATATATATATATATATATTCTTTCATTTATTTTATATAACAGAATAATTATTGATCTGTGACATGGCGGACACCTCGATCTTGTCTTAACAAGATCGAGGTGACTAGCTCAAAACAGCTGTCAGCTCTTCATTTCAAGTATTGTGTTTACACTATCACCTCGGACAACAGTAGCACATCCGATTTCTGTTGTCGCGAATACGAAATTCTAAAGCATGTCAGAAGCCACCGAAGGGAGGGGAAAAAATTCCCTCTCGAGACAACAGTTCCCTCAAAATCTAAAGCAGTTTTCCCCCCTGCTGTTTATCTTTTCGGTGATTTGCTTTGCAGATCGGGCGGAGCCAGAATCCGATCAAGAAGGAGCGGTGAAGGAATGGTGTAATAAGATTAAACAAAAAGATTTTTGTTTATTTTCCTAGATAAAGTCGCCGACTTATCGAATGCGGCTCTTGCAAGTTATACAATAGAGAATTTTAGAAATCTCCCCGAATCCTACTGCTTTGCTGTTGTATTTTTTATCAGATTAAGAAAATAGAGTTAAAAGTTACTGAATTTTCTTTTAAAATTTAATGAACTAACTGAATACCCGTACTTCGCAATGGAGTACATTCAAATTAAATACAATGGTCAATGTATGCAATTATATATGCCAAATATACATATATATATATATATATATATATATATATATATATATATACAGTAACCACCGCTTATAGTGACCAGTGGTTATGAGAATCAACCGTTTATAAGAATCAATATCGCGAAAACAAAAACAAATGTATTATTTCCATGTTAAAATTTTCGCTTTAAAGAATCAATCCACCGGTTTTAAGAATCAGGTTACACTCTTCGCTTTCCTTTCGTTTTTCCAAAAAAGCCACTTAAACCCTCAAAAGGCACGAAGTTCTTTTTCTTTCTTTTTTTTTTTTAAAGAAAGATGGGATGAAATATAGTCATAAAATTCATCCTTTTCTTTGTTAGACACAACATAATAGTTTCCCCTTAAACGCTTTAGCACAACACTGTCCTATTAGCTTGACCCAGGGGCATCTTTACCCGTCCGGATCCGATTTCACTTTTCTCCACTGACACACAAAACTATGAACTCTTTTTTCCCACCTCCCACATCCTGGTTTCGACTTCCTGGATCCTAAAACACATAAATCTTCGGTGAAGTGTCCAATACCACTTTGGCAAATGCGACATTAGTAGATTCAGCACGTTATCAAACCGTGAAACGTAAGCTAGAAGGTGAATCGTCGTCTGAGACTATTAATATTGAAAGAGGTATAAACAGCCTCCTGAAAACTTCATTACGTCAAACTACGATAGAAGACTTTTTCTTGCTCCCTGTTAACTGTTAAGCAGGTATGTTGTAACAAATATTGGATTTTTTCTTCTCTTACTATAATCATGTGTAACTACTTATAGGTCTAGAAATTAAGTTGCATTTTTAAAACCATAAAAAATAATTTTAATAAAAGATAATTAACGTAAATTAAAGAAAGAGTACTTTATGGTAAATTATCTAATATACACTCAAGAGCCAAAACATTATGACCACCCCTACATTTTGCAATGAATTCGCCTGGATGACGTGGAAGGCATGTGATCAGGTGGAAGTGGTATTTAACTGCTGCTGGAGAGTCTGAAGAATCATTCTTTCACTTACTTCTGTGTGTGATGGGAAAGGCTGCGGATCTAAGCGACTGTGATAGAGGGCAGATTGTAATGGCTCGAAGGCTCGGAACAAGTATTTCCGAAACTGCACGAGTCGTGGGTTGTTCGCGACCTACAGTTGTTAGTACTTATGCAAAGTGGATGAATGACGGTGAAACCAGCAGTAGACGACATGGTGTTAAACGTCCACACGCTATCAAAGAAAAAGGTCGTCGGAGACTGTCTCGCATGGTGAAGCAAAACCGGAGCCAGACAGTGGCTCTGCTGACAGCCCAATACAATGCAGGGCCAAGTAGAATAGTATCGCAGCACACTGTTCAGCGGACACTGTTGGATATCGGGCTACGCAGCAAACGTCCCACTCGTGTGCCTTTGCTGACCAAGCGTCATCGCCAACTGCGCCTGCGCTGGGCCCGGGAACATCGCGACTGGTCCATGGATCAGTGGGAGAGAGTTGCCTGGTCAGATGAATCACGGTTTGTCATTCATCACGCCGATGGCCGTGTCAGGATACGCCGTCTTCCAGGCGAACTCTTGCTCCCTTAATGTACTGTAGGTCATACACAGGCCGGTGGTGGCGGTATTATGCTTTGGGGGACGTTCTCTTGGGCGTCTCTGGGACCCGTGGTTGTGGTAGAGCAGACCATGAATGCTACAGGGTATCTGAACATCATTGCGAACCAGTTGCACCCTTACATGCCCTCTGTTTTTCCAGATGGAAATGGAATGTTCCAACAGGACAACGCCCTGTGTCACAAGGCTAAAATTGTGTTCGAGTGGTTCCAGGAACATGATGCTGAATTCCAGTTAATGTCCTGACCGCCTAACTCACCGGATCTCAATCCGATAGAACACATTTGGGATGTCATGGGACGGCAGCTCAGAGTTCAAAGACCACCAATTCGCAATATCTCGGATTTGCGTGACCGTTGCTTAAACATCTGGTACAATCTGTCTCCGGCCATCTACCAAGGACTTGTGGCATCTATGCCAAGGCGGGTTGAAGCTGTGTTGCGCGCCAAAGGTGGGCCAACTCGTTATTGACAGGTGGTCATAATGTTTTGACTCTTGAGTGTATGTATATATAGGTGTGTGTGTGCCCGTCCAAAATCCTAAATTTCGGCTATAAGAATCAACCGCTTATAAGAAACAAAAACAGTAATAACAAACGTGATTCTTATAATCGGAAATCTATATATATAAAGGAAGATGTCTTGACTTATTCACGTATCAACGCCCAGCAAAAACTATTGGAGATACAGATATCAAATTTTAGGAGTTTATTACTTTTGTGCTGAAGGCGTCATTTAAGAAGCGATGTTTCAAAATTCGCCCCCCAAGGGGGGGAGGGGGGAAAAACGTGTTTTTTACAAATTCCTTCTTATCTCAAAGAAGAAAATTGATATAAGATTCTTGCTTTAAAATATAAAAAACATGAATACCTAAAAACAAATTTCAGGATTTTTCAAAATTCGGCCCCCAAGGGGGGGAGGGGGGGGGCTAAATGTGTTTTTCCGTGTTTTATCTATATATATAAAGGAATCAACGCCCAGCAAAAACTATTGGAGATACAGGTATCAAATTTTAGGAGCTTATTACTTTTGTGCTGAAGGCCTCATTTAAGAGGCGATTTTACAAAATTCACCCTCCAAGGGGGGGGGGAGGGGGGCAAAACGTGTTTTTACATATTCCTTCATATATCAAAGAAGAAAATTGATATACATAAGATTCTTGCTTTAAAATGTAAGAAACATGAATACCTAAAAACTTATTTCAGGATTTTTCAAAATTCGGCAGCCAAGGGGGGGGGAGGGGGGCTAAATATGTTTTTACGTGTTTTATCTATATATATAAAGGAATCAACGCCCAGCAAAAACTATTGGAGATACAGATATCAAATTTTAGGAGCTTATTACTTTTATGCTGAAGGCGTAATTTAAGAAGCGATTTTTTTAAATTCGCCCCTCAAGGGGGGGGGGAGGTGGTCAAAACGTGTTTTTTGCATAGTCTTTCATATCTCAAAGAAGGAAACTGATATCCATAAGATTTTTGCTTTAAAATGTAGGGAACATGAATACCTAAAAATGTATTTCAGGATTTTTCAAAATTCGGCCCCCAAGGGGGGAACGGGGACTAAGCGTGTTTTTACGTGTTTTATCACATATTCCTTCATATCTCGAAGAAGAAAACAGATATCCATAAGATTCTTGCTTTAAAATGAAAGGAACACGAATGCCTAAAAATCAATTTCAGGATTTTTCAAAATTCGGCCCCCATGGGGGGGGAGGGGGCAAAACGTGTTTTTCAAATATTCCCTCATATCTCAAAGAAATAAAACAGATATCCATAAGATTCTTGCTTTAAAAGGTAAGGAACTTGATTATCTAAAATCGATTTCAGGATTTTCAAAATTCGGACCCAAGGGGGGGAGGGGGGGCTAAACGTGTTTTTCACATATACCTTCATATCTGAAAGTAGGAAACGGATATCCATAAGATTCGTGCTTTAAAATGAAAGGGAGGCGATTACCGAAATATCAGTTTCAGGATTTTTCAAAATTCGCCCCCCCCCCCCAAGGAGGGGAGAGGGAGCAAAACGTGTTTTTTACATATTACTTCATATCTCAAAGAAGGATATTGATATCCATAAGTTTCTTGATGTAAAATGAAGGGAACACGAATACCTTAAATCCAATTTCAGGATTTTTAAAATTTGGCCCCAGGGGGGGGGGAGGGGGGGTTAACGTGTTTTTCACATATTCCTTCATATCTCAAAGAAAGAAACAGATATCCATAAGATTCTTGCTTTAAAATGTAAGGAACACGAATACATTTAAACCAATTTCAGGATTTTTCAAAATTCGGCCCCGTGGGGGGGGGGAGGGGGCTAAACGTATTTTTAACATATTCCCTCATATTTTAAAGAAGGAAACAGTTATCCATAAGATTCTTTTTTTTTAAATGTAAGGAACATGAATAACTAAAAACCAATTTAAGGATTTTTCAAAATTCGGCCCCCATAGGGGGCGAGGGGGCAAATCGTGTTTTTCACATATTCCCTCATATTTCAAAGAAAGAAACATATATCCATAACGTTCTTGCTTTAAAATATAAGGAACATGAATACCTAAAAATCAATTCAGGATTTTTCAAAATTCGGCCCCTAAAGGGGTTAGGGGGACTAAACGTGTTTTTACGTGTTTTTTTACATATTCCGTCATATCTCAAAGAAGGAAACATATATCCATAAGATTCTTGATTTAAAATGTAAGAAACATCATTAAATGTAATAAACACGATAAATGTCACGATTTATCGACATTTGCTTTAGATTTTGTAAAAATTGCTAGACACAATCCAAAAATTTATATTTCCTATATATCACTATTTTGAACACTAAATTGGTGGTAGGGGAAAAGAGAGCGATGAACCTTAATTAAATTAACTGTGGAAAGGTGTGTGCGTGTGTGTGTGAATTGTATATACACTCATGGACAAAAAAATTAGCGCACAAAGAATGAGTCTTCAAAATGAAACGAAATTCTACATACGTAATGACTACTTTGATATAAGTAAATGATAAGAAAATCAAAGAAAAGGGATAATTTATTTAAGAGAAAAAGGCAAAAGAACGGAGGAGTTAATACTCCGTTGGACCCCCTCTAGCGCGAATGCACGATGCGATACGATCGGGCATTGAGTCATACAAGTTCTGTATGATGTCTTGAGACATTTCGTTCCATATTTGCTGTAACCTTGCCTCTAGTTCGTTCAAACTCGTGGGATGCCCAACTCGTCGTCCCAAATGATCCCAGATATGCTCGATTGGAGACAAATCTGGGGATCGGGCAGGCCAAGGAAGGGTAGTAACAGTGCGGAGACAGTCTTGTGACACCCTTGCCGTATGAGGCCGAGCATTGTCTTGTTGAAAAATGGCTCCTGGGAGCCGTTGCATGAGTGGCAAAACATGTGGTTGCAGGATTTCATGAACATACCGCTGGGCTGTCATGGTGCCACGGAACAATACTAGGGGTGACCGTGTATGGTAGGCAAGGGCACCCCATACCATCACACCAGCTGTGGGAGCGATGTGTCGCTGTACAGCAAAGGCAGGATTGAAGCGTTCACCACGGGCTCTCCACACACGGACACGATTGTCATCACTGCCGAGATTGAATCTGGATTCGTCGCTAAAGACGACCTGGTTTCATTCCGATGCAGTCCAGTTTTCTCGTGCGCGGCAAAACTCCAACCGGAGGCGTCGATGGGTGGGCGTCAAGGGCAGCACACGTAATGGGCGCCGCGATACCAAATGTCCTTCAGTCAGGCGCCTTCGTATGGTTCGAGAAGACACAGAGGCCCCTAGTGAAGGTGCTAGTCTGGTCTGTCGAGGGCGTCCTGATCCTGGTCTTCGTGTACATGACATCTCTCGAGTCCACTGGTCCCAACACCTCCTCACAACACAATCAGAGCGGCCTAATTGACGAGCTACTGGCCTAGATGACCACCCAGCTTCCATCATCCTGACCATTCTCCCCCTCTCAAACTGCGACAACTGCTTATATTGTCTTCGGACACGGCGTAATGGCATGTCTATCTCAGTTCTTCCTTTGTGAATGATTCAGAACACTCAAACAAGCTTTGGTTACCTGTTTTATACTCCACAGTGTACGATGTTCAACGCCCTCTACCGGCTATACGTAATGCGCAATCACGCTGCATTTCTAATCATTTGCATATCTCCCCGACATGTACCTTCATTGCATGTTTCGTTACGATCCCGCAATTATTTCTTGGTGCGCTAATTTTTTTGTCCATGAGTGTATTTCGGTTGTTAGTTCGTATACATCTAGAGCTCAGGTTAACTTCATTCATTTTTATTATCCTGGGTAACACGAGGTAATTCTTTGTTTATGAAACCGGCGATTTTCACAAGGGTTTAGGAGGAAGCCCTCAATACCCTCGTAGGGCCGGCATCCAGTTGGATATCAAAATTGAAAGAAACATTTTAATGTTGACATCAGCATGGGGGGGGGGGTATTATAATATGCTGATGGGATGCTGACCAGTGGAGAGGGGTATCGATTGGCATAAAATACAAATATACAAATTGAAATATACAAGTAAGTTTCATTAAGGGTACGCCCGTGCAACGTCGGGTATATAAAGCTAGTCACTGTATATATATATATATATATATATATATATATATATATATATATATATATATGTATATATGTATATATATGTATATAACTTTTTGTGTACAATACATATAGCAGAAAGTGCGTATGAATAAAATATTACAGAAAATTAACATTAAATAGAAAAACTGAAAAAAATGCCATAAATAACATTCCCTATTTATATGCGGACGTTAATGGAGGTACCTTCGACATAAAATGTTCTGTGGGAGGGCAGAGTAATATGGGTGAGAAAACATGCATGTATCTGCTTGGTCTTAAAAAAATTTAGGATAATAGAAAGGTAAAACTGACCAAGCTCCCTCATTTTAGTGGGGAAACACCAAGCCAATAGAGGTGATGGAATTATGATTGGGCTTACTTCTCTAGTATGTGCGAGAAGGATTTGCGAATATATTTGCATCAGACAAGAATAGAAATGAAACATCTTTTAATGAGACTGTTGGCATGCTGTCACCGCTTATAGAAGCATTTCCATACGATTTATTTCTGCAAAATCCCTAGTCATTTATGCTCTAGTTTTATAGAATAGCACACCCAGGATACTCATTTATACACAGTATTATAAGCGAAAGGAGAGAGAATTAAATTGAGTAAGAATTCGAGTGAAAAAAAATACAATTTAAGGAAGAAATTTGAGTTTATAATAAATATAACTAAAAGTAAAATAATTCAACAAAGCAAGATAATTATTAGCAGGAAGAATGTAGACAAAACATAAACAGAAATCACGCACTTAGGACTCAACGCACCGTAATGCAAGATTATGTAGCAGTAACGGAACTAAACCATATATCGAGGTAACCGATTGTTCTCGTCTTCAGGAGGCCTAACCAAATCAGTTACCTGAAGGGGGAACTTTCTGAATAGGATGCAGGCCTAACCAAAAGACATCCCACGGCCCCGAGATCCCCAATGAAACAGACAGTCAAATGAAAAATACATAGATATCCTGCACTTACCGCACCATAAATGCAAATACATATACAATCCTGCAGAATACAGATGAAAAGACAGAAATGCAAAGAGACGTAGTCACCCTAATCCAGTGAGTAACGGGTTATAGTCAAATAGCAGCCATTTGAGTAACTGATTTGGTTAGGCCTCCTGAAGACGAGATCTATCGGTTAACTCGATATATAGTTTTGTTCCGTTACTGCTACAGAATTTTACATTATGGTGCGTGGAGTCCTAAGTGCTTGATTTATGTTTACCTTTTGTCTACATTCTTCCTGCTAATAATTATCTTGTTTTGTTGAATTATTTTACTTTTAGTTATATTTGTCCGTTTTCAGTATGAGTATTTGTTGCAACTGCGCAATCTTTTATTGAAAAGTTAAAAGTTTCAACTCTAGGTTAGGTTTCCTGTTAATTTGTTTGGCGGTCTATGCCCTGTTTATACGTTTTATTTAATGTTGAATTATTTGCATTGTATGTGTTTATAATTGGATCGCATATTTTTGTTATTCCAAGCGTGTTTATTCCAATAACCCTTAATGAACTCATTATATAGATGTAAACTAAAAATTACATAATACCTATGATAAGTGAATTTTAAATAAACTTGAATTATATGACTGATTGTTAATAACAGTTTTCGTCTATAATGCTGAAGCATTTCTCTTAGCTTCTAAACAGTTGTCAAAAGATCTTGGTTCGGATACATTCATCATTTTTCTTCTCAGCTACATGATGTCTCCCCTCTTTTCCTGGACTTTTCCTTTTACACATCTCTCTATTAATTGGATGCATAGATGACGCACGTAATTTCATAAAACCGTTTTATTTTATACTAGAAAAGTATGTACTTAACCACCAGATTCTTAAGTGCACAATAACTATTAATTCCAATTTAAATCTTCAAGAGATAATATTTAAGAGCCCAACACAAACCTAAAGTTTGTAAATATTTGCTTGCCTGTTTTATTGATGCATCTTTACTTAACAGCTAAACTGTCATCAATATTAATAAGCAACACTTGAACCACGTAAGCGACAGATTTATTAGCTTTGCCCCCAACCCCCACTCCGAAAATTCTTCCTACGCACTTTTCTGAGGCAGATCTGATCCCCCTCAAATTATTCTGAGGTAATTGTTTCTCGGCAACGATCTTAATTAGTTCAAGAGGGAGCACGACGCCGGAACAAGATTCAAAGTCTTTGACGGGAGGCTTATAATGCGATTTTTATGCTTCTCATAGTTTATGAAGCGTTTTTTAAATCTTTCTGATTTGAGAGCAATTTGTTTATGGTCTATTTAAAAGGGTTTCACATATTAACAACTGGAGATTAGATAATAAATGAATTAAGCGCTTCTTTTTAAAGAGGTAATCGGTTTTGATGCTATGATTGGAGATGTTTAGAGACTCAACGAGATAAAATTTGAGTTAACTTCTTCTTGTCGTCTTCGGTGAATTAAAAAAGTTCGCCGCTAAGAAATATGGAAGTAATTTATGTAAACAATCATTTAGGTGCCAGCGATTTTCTTTGCGGCCATTAATATGGTAATCTCTTTTATGTCATTTAAGTTAAAAAGCAAATAGGTTTTAGATAATGGAACGAGAAGTTCTGAAAACTGGAAATAGCTTTTTACTTACAGCGAAGAAATTTGAATGTGTATGTTATGCATAATATATAATTTCAAATTACTGTAAGTTTTTTTTTATTTCTTGAACAATTATTTAAATTTGCAGAAAAGAAATATACTTATCATTATGACATATTCTTTTATATTTATGGCTTACGTTTATTATCAGGTAAAACATTTTATTGGTTCAGGAATTTACAAGCTTAAAAGATAGGACAAAATATCAAACTAACATTTTAAGGGAGATACATTAACCTAGCCATAGATTGCCAAAGAGGATTTTTTTGTGGTCTCTGTGCCTTTATTAACAATAAAGTATCGACAGACAAAACTATAATCATCCAAGAAAACAAAACAAACGAACAGAAACAGGAGATGAACACACAGGAGTATATATTCACATTTAACAAAAAAAAACTTAAAACGAACAAACCTTATTCGCATTTCTTTGCCTTATTAAGGATTTAATACAGGAAAATGATCTGCTAATCGCACAGGTCCATAATTGTTTACCCAGTTGCTAAAGTTGTATTTTAGATCTTCAAAGGATCCCCAACCTGAGGTCATACCATAAAATTAAATCTACTTAAATAAAGTAATATTCCCTACCCCGTTACTTAACTCTAGCTACTTATTGACACGTAACATAACCCATCATCTTTCAATTTTGATTCGTCGTTGGAATCTACTGGTCTGGATTGCGGTTCTTATACTTATTGTAATATCACACCTTTGCAACTGGATAAACAATTTTTGACCTGTGCGATTAGAAGGCCATTTTCCTGTATTAAATCCTTAATAAGGCAAAAAAATGCGGAAATAATGTTTGTTCGTTTTGATTAAGATTTTTTGTTAAATGTAAATATACAGAGTGTCCATAATTAAACTTCCCTACTTTAAATTTGTCTACAGTCGAAACTATTGTTCAAAAAGTTATGAAATTTTGTGTAGGATATATTGAAGGGATGGGAATTTGTATGAGCGAATAAAAAAATTAGTTCAAAATTTCACCACCAGAGGGCGTTTTTTGATGAATTATACATTTAGCCAACATTTACTTAGTTAAAAAAATTTTATTACAACAAGACATGTTCATCATGACGGCCATCATTTTCAGCTACAATTTGAAATCGTAAGATAGCATGTTCTACAGTTGACCGCAGCGTGTACAGGGAAATGCTGAGAACCAGTTTCTTCAAATTTGGCTACCATTAATAGAAGAACTTTAACAGTCAATGGACCTTTTCGTATCCCCTTCAAACTCCGAAATTTTCGTAAAGCAACCAGTGCTGAATTATCGTTTTGGTAAAACAATTTTACTAACAAAGCTCGATCTGGTAATCGTACCGATGACATTCTGATTAGCAATAGCAAGCACGCTGAAAACAAAATCTCTATGAAAGTTTCTAGGTTTTATAACAGTTTCTGCTCTACGTCGACAAAAATTAATTTGTATATTTGTTTCTTCTTCGTTCCTACAAATCTTTTATTCGAAAATTAGTTATCGAACAAGTTTCCGATCGACTTTGCAATCACTTTAAAGATTGTAAATTTTAATGAGTATGAGTTATTGTTTTAGGGGGACCTACGGCTAAAAAGATGGTGAAATCTTAAGTAAAGAACCAGTCGTAAATGTGTAATTTCATCAAATATTCATCAAAAACGCCCTCTGGTGGTGAAATTTTGAACTAATTTTTTTATTCGCTCAAACAAATTCCCATCCCTTCTATATGTCCTACACAAAATTTCATAACTTTCTGAACAATAGTTTCGACTGTAGATAACTTTAAAGTAGGGAAGTTTAATTATGGACACCCGGTATACTCCTGTGTGTTCGTCTCCTGTTTCTGTTCCTTTGTTTTGCTTTCTTGGATGACAAATTTTTTTTGTCGATAGTATATTGTTAATAAAGGCACAGAGGACGCAAAAAAATCATCTCTGGCAATCTAGGCCTAGGTTTATGTGTCTCTCGTCGACTTTATGACTCCCCTTATACTCGTTTGCTATTCACACCAGCAGTGGCGCCGGAAGAGTCAAATATAGAGGGGGGGCAAAGTAAAATAGATTAAAACTTTTACACCTTTATTATTAAAGATACATATAAACGGATATAAAAAGTAAACTTTTATGTTATTTTATGTTATATTATGCCCTATCAAACGTCAACGTGTACGCGTTTCAAATGCATCGGATTCAAGATTCCCTTTCGCGATGAAAAAACATAGTGTATGGGTTGCTTTTGAATCGCAAAAGCAAACGTCTGGAATTGGCGTTTAAACGCGCTTGCGTACCTAAAATTGGCGATTAATCGCTCCTGCGTATATGGAATGACGTTTATCGCGCTTGCGTTAACGAGTGTGAGGTTGCAATTTAGTATTCAGTTTTGTTAGGCTTTATGATTTTAAATGAAAATTCTAATATTTTACGAGCGCTAGCTAGGTAGAAACAAAAAATTCAATTTTCTAGGGGGGGGGGGGGCAAGTGCCCTCCCTTGCCCCTCCCCCCCTTCCGGCGCCACTGCACACAAGTGTCCTTATTTAGCATGTTCTGATCTCTCCTTTGATTTGCCTATCCAGTTGAGGAACTAGGTAAAAAAATAATCCGTTCACAGCTATAAGCTTATACGGGTAAATTAGCTACTGAATCCCGATGGCCACGGGAATCAGAGCAACGAAAGTAAAAAAAAAACAAAAAACGAACCGCCAACGTCGCCAAAGTAATCCAATTTAACCAAAATAAACAAATTTAGGCCTCAATTTTTGGTGGCAATAACCTGATTGCAAAAGCATTCCTGTATTGAAATAAACTTTTTTCTCTCTCTTTTTTTATCGTTTTTTTCTTTTTTTCCCCTTTTTCCCTCTTGTATAGTACATTGTACAATACATAACAACACCAAATAAACAATATAATAACATAAGTAAAACCATGAAACATATATAACACAGCTTGCATATCTTACAATATAATAGAATACAAATCAAATAGATCAGAAAAGGAAATTTGCTGGTGGATAATTGCATTTCTAAATACACAAGGTACGATTACATTGAAGAACTAGGTAAGGTTTTTGCCGTGAAATCTGACCTAGTATGACAAATGGGTATAGGGTATGTAAGAAAAAATAATTCTAAACAAAAAATCATTATATTATACTTTCCTAATAGCCCGGAATTATTTAACTGCACGAAGGATAATATGATGACATAAGTCAATATCAAATTAGTCCTAAACAATACGAATTAAAGATGGTGGTTAAAAGTTAGCTTTTTTTTAACTTAAATTTTTCTGTATATCCGAAAATGTGAACACTTTGTCATTTACCCCAAAGTAGTGTTCACTAGGGTGGAACGAAAAAAACTTTTTTTTGAATTTCAATATGCTCTAGTTTTCAAAAGTTGCCTTTTAACAAGATAAAGACGGAAAATAAATATTAGCGTAATTGGTGCATGTTTTCAGTTGGCACAAGAAGGTCAAACTTTTGGTTTTTATTAAATTTTTGACAAATTTCGCAATTATTTTGAAATTGAATACACTTGTACTACAAAAAAGTAGCAAAATATGTAATTTAAACATTCCTTTTAGTCAGGAGATCTGCTAAACTGATTATATAATTACTTCATAAAAATAATTCACATAAAGACATTTAAGGACGAGGCACTTAAAAGACACTCGGACATCACGGTGGAACGAAAAAATTTTTTTTCTCAATTTCAATATGCTCTAGCTTTCAAAAGTTGTCTTTTAAAATTAAAATTAAGAATATTAAATCTCTTTGCTCTACTAAAATATTTTCAAGTGCCGCAAAGGGCTTCAAAATGGATAATTTTATGAAAAGTGATTATATTTGTATTTTTTGTTAACTTCTTTTATAGTATATTAAAATAATGTACATTTTCTGTAAATAAAATATTCAAAATATGATATTTTGACTGAAAACTTGCATATTCTAAGTATTTCTAATTTTTAGATGCCATAACAGAACAACTGATTTTGTGGAATTTCGCGATTTTCATCATATTAATTTTACAGTAGCAGATTCTTATAATACACATTGGAATGAAAGAAAAACAATTTTTAATTGACGGACCTTAGTTAAAATAAACAAATCACACTTATTTAGAAAAATATTAATGTAATGTCTATTAAGGCAAAACGTTAATTTGAAAAAAATATTCATGTTTTTCAAAAGTCCATATTATTCACACATGATTTCCGTTACTTATTTCACTGACACATTAAATTTTTTTTTGTTTCGAATTTTGGCATTATCTTTTGAGAATGTATTTTTGCTTTTCTCAATGCATCTCTTGCAGAAGTACCACGAACGAACAAGGATGACCAGGTAACTAAATTAACAATCCTTTCTACTACCTGTGTGTGACATGGAATGTTGTTGAAACCAATAATTTAAATGAACTGCCCCTACGTCACCTATTTTGTTTCCTAGATGAAAAAAATTAAAGGTCCAAAGGAATTTGGAGGAGAAATAGGTAAACAACTGGAAAACTGCCATGAACTTCCAGTGATTGAATTTTCATTTATTGAAAATAGCATTCCATTACTAGAAATTAAGGATGATTTAAGTGTGGACCCAAAATATTTGTTAGAAATGTGTAATGCAATCTCTGTTGGAAAGTGCTCTTCTGATTTGTCCATGAGAAAACCAGGAAAATTTTGTTATTCACGATGGCTTACATTAGCAAACCGAATACTTCGCTTGTATGTGGGCACAGAATGTCCTGCAAAAAATCTCCAAATACTGACTGAGTACATTTTGAAAGTTTATGCACCAATTTGGTTTAACATAAAGCTGAAACCATTTTGTATCCGTGGATCGAAGCACTTGTGGAAACTTGTAAGCTAATTACGTTACCTCAATCAGACTCTTAAAAATGTAATTGACTCTGTCATTTAAAGAAATGCATTCTTTGCCGCTTCTGAAAATCTCCTCCTTTGTATGATATTAGACGATCGCAGTCATGTAAGAGAACTTGGATTACGCCGGATTCTAAAAGCAAGGGCAGAAAATGAAGGAGGCATCAGAAAGAATTTAGTTCCACGTATAAACTTCGATGCCAATGATTATATTGATATGATTGAATGGAATGATGTTAAAGTAATAGAACCTCCTATGACGAGGCATGTTTCTGATGAGAAACAAAAACAGTTTATAAAGGAAGCAAAGGAATTTGATCCCGAGAAGCAAATTATTGACTTCAACAACATTCCATGTCATACACAAGTAGTAGAAAGGATTGTTAAATTAGTTACCTGGTCATCCTTGTTCGTTCGTGGTACTTCTGCAAGAGATGCATTGAGAAAAACAAAAATACATTCTAAAAAGATAATGCCAAAATTTGAAACAAAAAAACAATTCAATGTGTCAGTGAAATAAGTAATGGAAACCATGTGTAATTAATATGAACTTTTGAAAAACATGAATATTTTTTTCAAAATAATGTTTTGCCTTAATATACATTACATTAATATTTTTCTAAATAAGTGTGATTTGTTTATTTTAACTAAGGTCCGTCGATTAAAAATTGTTTTTCTTTCATTCCAATGTGTATTATAATAATCTGCTACTGTAAAATTAATATGATGAAAATCGCAAAATTCCTTAAAATCAGTTGTTCTGTTATGGCAACTAAAAATTAGAAATACTTAGAATATGCAAGTTTTCTGTCAAAATATCATATTTTGAATATTTTATTTACAGAAAATGTACATTATTTTAATATACTATAAAAGAAATTAACAAAAAATACAAATATAATCACTTTTCATAGAAATATCCATATTGAAGCCCTTTGCGGCACTTGAAAATATTTTAGTAGAGCAAAGAGATTTAATATTCTTAATTTTAATTTTAAAAGACAACTTTTGAAAGCTAGAGCATATTGAAATTCAGAAAAAAAAAGTTTTCGTTCTACCGTGATGTTCGAGTGTCTTTAAAGTGCCTCGTCCTTAAATGTCTTTATGTGAACTATTTTTATGAAGTAATTATATAATCAGTTTAGCAGGTCTCCTGACTAAAAGGAATGTTTAAATTACATATTTTGCTACTTTTTTGTACTACAAGTGTATTCAATTTCAAAATAATTGCGAAATTTGTCAAAAATTTAATAAAAATCAAAAGTTTGCCCTTCTTGCGCCAACTGAAAACATGCACCAATTACGCTAATATTTAATTTCCGTCTTTATTTTGTTAAAAGGCAACTTTTGAAAACTAGAGCATATTGAAATTCAAGAAAAAGTTTTTTTCTTTCCACCCTAGTGTTCACATTTTCGGATATAACATCATCAATTTTCTTAATATAATATATATATTTTTCTTAATATATAGTTTCAATTTTTTCATATATCATTATTTCCGTTATCGTAAGACAATTTCATGTGTAGTTATAATTAGTACTATAGTTTTCTGATAGTCAAGAACAATTGAATTTTCGAATCATTAATCATATGAAACCCCATTAAATATTTTTTACAAAATTTCTAGAATTCGCAACAGAAATTGCCATCTTTATTGTGGATTATGTTATAATTTATTGAATAATTCGGAACTATATGAATTCCCACATTTTGTCAGCTATTAAAAGCAATTTTTTAGAAATTTTCATTTTGGCCGGATCTTCTCTGCCTTTTTCAAAAAAAAAAAAAAGAATTTTAAATATGAGAATTTTTATACGAATAGGCTTTATAAAAGGTTCGGCAGGAGAGAAATTGGAATTTTAGAAAGCTTACCATGTATTTGAATAAAAAATTAGTAACATGAATATTTAAAATTTCAATATATTTTCCCGCAATAAAATTTCAACTGTCAGTACTTAGGTAGAACGAATCCTTTACATAAACCTTTTTTTTTCGTGACAGGTATTTTTAATTAACTTTAGATTTACTAAGTATAGACTAAAAAGAATAGAACAGAACGACATTTCCGTTATCATAAATACGCATATTGGTAATATTCATAGTACATATTAGCAATTAGATGTAGATAATCATAATCATCATAATGACCTTATAAATGCTGCATTTACGCCAGATTATTATGTCGCGAGTAACAGTTTCACGTATTTAAATGGCATTTATTATACGAAACCTGTTGCTCTGAGTCATGTCGCTCAAAGGAAAGCTTTGCAGAATAGGATTGTGGATAAAATGTTAAATTTTTAGATTTTGTCTGAAACTGGAGTCTGAAAAAAATGCCCTTGAATCAAAACCATTCAAAAAACATATAAATTTTATTTGACATCCGGAAATATCTACAATTTTCCCAAATGTTTGCTATAAGCGAAACTCTGTTCCTTCTCTTATTCTAACCACAGAATATGCTAAGAAATTAAAGATTCTTCATGCTCCATAGATTACTGACTAACAATAGCGTTGAAAAGGGATGAACTGAATATTTTGTTGTGGTATTTCTGCTGCCGTAATAAATTTTGAAATTCTGAAGGGTAAATACGCTGCGAGAAATCTACATTTTTCGAGATATTATTATACTCTATGAATACTCTCCATCATTTTTGTTTTTCACCATAATGAGACGATGTAAACGTAGTTTTTCGAAGTTGTTATCTAAACAGTACCATAGAGTTTCCTTTTTTAGAATATCGAAAACTTCCGTATTTCTTTTTCAGCCCTATATCAAACAAGTATTTTTTAAACAAAGCTATAAAGGCTAAAGTTCAATAAAAATAATTACGGTCATAACTAAGTAAATATCAGTGAAATAGTTGATTAAATATTTTATTATAAAGAAGCCGTTCAAGGGTAAGATGTATTTTCGGCTTAAATGAATATAACATTTTAGTTTTGTAAAAGACATTTCAAACCTTTTTTTTAAAATAATAACCCCAGTTATTTAAGAAATCATTGTTAAAGAATAAGATGTTTTCCCTATGGGTTTAGACTTTATATTTTAACAACTTCTTACCTTTAATTATCTATATATAAAAAACAGTTCCGTAACTGACTAACTGACTGACTGACAGACAACGCACAGACCAAACCGCTGGACCTAAAGGGCTGAAATTTTGCATGACGATTCTTCTTATACTATAGGGGTGCACTAAGAAAAATTTTTGGAAAATTCTTCTTAGATGATTTTATATATATATATATATATATATATATATATATATATATATAAGATAATATGAAATAATATGAGCTTGGCAGGCCTGAAAGTAATAGCCTGTCGGATCTTTACTGTGTCGTCATGCCGGAACAGGCAATAGAAGTGACTGAGATGAAGAAGAAATACTCTGAAATCCAATACCAGAAAGAAGAGGCGACTTGACCGGGGTACAGTTTTTATTTTCTGGAAATATTGCTGGACATTAACTCGTACATGAAACATTGCTACAGTTCGATATTTTCGGGAAGAATCCCGGCGGCGCAACGCCGCGACGTGACTGACGGAGAGCTGAAACTCACGTCATGTTAGTTTGCTGGTTCGAACACAAAGCCTACAGAAAAGTACGCCAGATCTCCCAGGTAGAGGCGCACTGACCTTTTAACTGGCTAGAAGCGGACACATGACTCTAGCACGTCATATCGGATAATGCTCTCGCCAGGCTTCTAGAACTTTCGACTTATATAATGATTATATAAGGTTTTCCGCACGTGGCATTTAAGGGGAAAAATTGATTTACATTGGCTGGATATAGGTCAAAATCAGGATTGAGGAACGGTGTTCTATTGCGTTAAGATGAAAGAATTTGGAAAGTACGTGTTAATAAGGAGGGATTGAAATTTATTTCATATATATATATATATATATATTTATTATAAAGGGTGTATGAAATTTTCGGTTCTAAAGAGGGAATCGGAAAAGTGGGCCCCGTAAGCTAAAGGTTAACAAAGCAATATGATCGTCGGGACTGGGTGAAATAAACGACGCATACGGAAAAACGGTCATTCGGAGAACGATCGATTGAGATTCCACTGTGTGTGTTTATACATACATATATATATATATATATATATAGATATATATATATATATATATATAATTAATTCACAGGTAAAAAACACATGTGGTTAAACCATAAAGTTTTCAATGTCATTGGTGAGGATAATAACATCGTCTTGGTACTTAATGCAATTGCCTCGAGAGCAGGAGGCTTTTAGTCCAAATCCGCAATAAGTCAAGTGTCTCTTTAAGTGAAGGAATTGTGACAGGACGTTATACATAGCGTAGTGCTCATAAAATGTAATTTTCTCCCAAGTTGAGGGTCTTGTGTTATCAAAAGATACGTAGGGTCTGCCATTAAAGACGACGGTTGTATTATGAGGGATTTTTTTTTTTTTTGGGGGGGGGGGCGGGAATAAAGAATAAAGGTTTAGCATTTTCCACCAAGAAAAACAATGAAAGAATTTGCTGAAGCGAGGGGTGGAAAATATCATGAGATGTCAGTAATGTCTGTATAAATGAAAAATAAAGCATATAGTCGGCATTGGAGGAAGAAGCTCCGAAGTCCACCCTTAATAACGCATTACGCGAAAGGGCCGCATGGAAGAAAGTAAGGGTGTGAATGACTGAATATGCAAAAAATTTACGCGCAGGGAGTAACGCAAAAAACTGTAAAAAAACTGGTAAAACAAAGTATATGAGAGGGACTTCGAGGGCTTTTAAGGGAAAGATTTCTGATTCCATCAGGAAGTAGGATTTACGATTGCTCCTACCGATAATGTTTTAACAGTTCTGCATATTGAGATCAAAGTAACAATTAAAGGGGATTACTACGGTAATATATAACTGTAGTTTGACGATCTTTGAATTCCCCTACGTCCAAAGAACACGTTTTATTACCTACACGACAAAATCATGAGTTACGAAACACAAATATTTAAGTGTAGCTGTATGTGCGGTGCATGCACAGTATTCTCAGATTTTCCACTGAATTCATTTGCCGACGCCGTCGAAAAAGACTGGTGTTGTTCAAAACTCGTCTAAGCGGGATCAGAGAGCGGCAATTTAGTTTTTAACAGGTGAGCGATGCAAACCAGTAGAGATTTATCGGAATACTGTTTGGGGGTAAATTTAAATATACCAACGCTACAGTTAGTGCCCATCGGTACACCCAAACATGCTATCTTCAGGATCCTGCATGCAATCGTTATGTCCATAATTATGCATGGCCGCATGTCACCAAAGTTGTTTTTGATGCACTAACCCGTACGCAGTGGGAGGTCCTTGAATATCCATCCTGCATACAATCCATATTTATTACCATGGGTCTTTCATCTGTTCGAACATTTAGGGGAATTCCCAGAAAAGATTCGATGAGGATGTACAGGCGGCAGTTAAGGACCGGTTCAAGCAGAAACCAAAATCTTTCTTAGCGGACGGAATTTATCTCCTTGCCAAACACTGAATATTTGCCTAACCGACAAGGGGGACTTTTTCTGAGAAAAATTACATGCTAAGCATCTTTAATTACTCTTTCTATTTGGTTGTGCTTTATAATTTCTTTCTTCCTCATCTAATGGCTACACATCTCCGAACAGGTTTCCTTTGAGCATGTCTTTATATATATATATATACACTCATGGACAAAAGAATTAACGCACCAAGAAATAATTGCGGGATCGTAACGAAACTTGCAATGAAGATACATGTCGGGGAGATATGCAAATGATTAGAAATGCAGCGTGATTGCGCATTACGTATAGCCGGTAGAGGGCGTTGAACATCGTACTCTGTGGAGTATAAAACAGGAAACCAAAGCTTGTTTGAGTGTGCTGAATCATTCACAAAGGAAGAGCTGAGATAGACATGCCATTGCGCCGTGTCCAAAGACAATATAAGCAGTTGTCGCAGTTTGAGAGGGGGAGAATCGTCAGGATGATGGAAGCTGGGTGGTCATCTAGGCGAGTAGCTCGTCAATTAGGCCGCTCTGATTGTGTTCTGAGGAGGTGTTGGGACCAGTGGACCCGAGAGATGTCATGTACACGAAGACCAGGCTCAGGAAGCCCTCGACAGACCAGTCGTCGAGAAGACCGCCACATCGTAAGAAATGCACGCGTACAGCCAACTACTTCATCGGCCGCCATCCAGGCACAGGTAGCACCTTCACTAGGGGCCTCTGTGTCTTCTCGAACCATACGAAGGCGCCTGGCTGAAGGACAGTTGGTATCGCGGGGCCCATTACGTGCGTTGCCCTTGACGCCCACCCATCGACGCCTCCGTTTGGAGTTTTGTCGCGCACGAGGAAACTAGACTGCAGCGGAATGGAACCAGGTCGTCTTTAGCGACAAATCCAGATTCAATCTCGGCAGTGATGACAATCGTGTTCGTGTGTGGAGAGCCCGTGGTGAACGCTTCAATCCTACCTTTGCTGTATAGCGACACATCGCTCCCACCGCTGGTGTGATGGTATGGGGTGCTATTGCCTACAATACACGGTCACCCCTAGTATTGTTCCGTGGTACCATGACAGCCCAGCGGTATGTTCATGAAATCCTGCAACCACATATGTTGCCACTCATGCAACGGCTCCCAGGAGCCATTTTTCAACAAGTCAATGCTCGGCATCATACGGCAAGGGTGTCACGAGACTGTCTCCGCACTGTTACTACCCTTCCTTTGCCTGCCCGATCCACAGATTTGTCTCCAATTGAGCATATCTGCGATCATTTGGGACGACGAGTTGGGCATCCCACGAGTTTGAACGAACTAGAGGCAAGGTTATAGCAAATATGGAACGAAATGTCTCAAGACATCATACAGAACTTGTATGACTCAATGCCCAATCGTATCGCATCGTGCATTCGCGCTAGAGGGGGTCCAACGGAGTATTTACTCCTCCGTTCTTTTGCCTTTTTCTCTGAAATAAATTATCCCTTTTCTTTCATTTTCTTATCATTTACTTATATCAAAGTAGTCATTACGTATGTAAAATTTCGTTTCTTTTTGACGACTCCTTCTTGGTGCGCTTTTTTTGTCCATGAGTGCATATATATATATACACATAGTTTTTCTAAAAATTGTGTATAGGATTTATCGAAATCGGGAATAAAATCCATAAAAATGCTACTGCAACAGTTAAATAAATGATGACTTAATATCTTACATATAAATTTGTACTGAATACGGTACCCAGCCAAGTGTGTGAATTTTCATTATTATATTAATTTCAATCGATCTTTTGAAAAATATTTTTACTGCAGAAGAATGAAACTCTCCTACTTTTCACCGCTAGAACGATGCGAGGTGAAATAACTAGAATACAAATTGCTTTAATAAGTTTATTCATGAACTAAGGATATTTTTCTAAATTGAGAAAACTCGTTATCTCTTAATTCCAAACAAATAAATAACAACTAAGAAACTAAAGTAACAATTCTGGAACGGAATGATTTTCATTTGTGTGAGAATAATTATAATTGACAAATTTCATTTATTTCCGTAATTTATACTCGATGTGAAACTTTTTAATCCAGTGTTAAATCAAATTCTGCTTTCCCAATATCGGAGATAGTTTATAGTATAATAATAAGGAATACGCTAGGGTATTCCTTATTTTTTTATATTAAGAATCATTCAAAAGAAGGATACTCGAAGTAAACAGGAAAGTTCGCTATCTTTTCAATAACTTTATACTTTAATTATTAGATTAAAAACATAAAAATGCATTACGGAATAAATGGAAATTTTGCAGCATGGCAAATTTCTAATCTTAAGATAGAGTATAATTTGAAGTCAGTCACTGGATTGGCGTAAATTTGAAATCATTACAACCTTTTCTTTGTTATTATTTTCGACAACTAAAAATCTATATATTTAAGTTGCTAGGCTGATTTTTTGGGCAGTCCATGAGAGAAAACTACTGCATCAATTGACTTCATTTTGGTCTGAAACGAAAGATTGTAATCAGTAGATTTGTCAAATTGGCTTTTTGTAACAGCAAATTGTATAAATTAGCGATAATTAACAATTAAAATTTGCTTTCTGCGATTGCTCAGTGACATGTTGAAATTTGGCTTTTTATATTCACTTAGCACGAGGCCGCATAAACTCATTAATTTGTTTCTGCGCATGCTCAGTGACATGTTTAAATCTGGCTCTAGATACTTACTAAGCACGAGGCCACCTAAACACGTTAATTTGTTTAATCCGAAGAATCTCTAGCTCTACATCTGCCATTTTAAATTTTAATTATGTTTGTGAGATATAGCCTTAAAGCTGACGGAAATTATTAATTTTGCGCTCTTGAGTAACCATATTTCTTTTTGCTGAGTTTCAATAATAATTTTTTTAAGTTTATTTCTCTATTCTTAATATTATGATTTTCAACAATTGGAAATGATGTGTTGAGTATAATTTGTGCATTAGCACATTTATTTACTATCCACCCGTTATGTTTTGACGGGTACCAATAAAGATGGATACCAATTAAATAAAGATCCATAAATTAACTTTTTTATAATCACACTCTCTTATGTAAATCTAAGATTACGAATGTAGGTCATGATACAAGACGTCCGACTCATTTTCACTATCCTTTTTACTCTATACATTTTCTTAATAAATGAATAAAAATAGTAAATCTATTATTAACACAATATAGTGGTTAACGTATCGAGTTTACTCGTTTCACTATGAGAGAACAAAACTGCACTCGTTGGTTAAACATTTACAATTCCGTATCAATGACTGCCTTGTCATGTTGTATGTAATAAAAGCATCAGCTCTCCAAGAAAACATTCCCCGCAAGGAAAGATAAACATGTGACACGAGCTCCCATTCTGCACATAAATTATTCAGCGCCCTTTATTTTTATCGATATCCATCTCAATCACCCGAGACAGACGCTAATAACAATATCCATAAATCAATCGTTATATTTAGAAGGAGAATGGAGAGACTGTGCAATAGACGGGGAAACTGCGCAAGTTCGCTACGTTAGGTACACCTCTCAGATGTACACAGTATACTGAATGGCAGGCTTTTAAAGTGCGTATTTTATGATTTTGATATAAGCATTTGAGTTGAGATAAGGGTTATTTTATGTTAAAAAGTTCAGGGAATATCAAGTTTATAGAAACGTTTAGTTTTGCTCCTCTTACTTTATAGTATACAAAGAATCGCTGCTAGGAATTTTCAGTATATTTTTCCGTATTTATTTATATTTTATCTATACTTTATTTATATATATTTTCAGTATAAATATATATTTTTATATCATAAATTCAAACGTTCATATATTTAGCAGTAAGAGATACTCCCAAAAAATTAAAAAATAACGTTCAAAATATTCATATTATATTGTGTGATGAGTTTATTTAGATAGTGCTCTAAGTCTAGTTATAACTCTCAAGCAATGTTTAGAGCAGTGGTTCTCAAACTTGTAGTGGTCGCCACCCACTTTCAAGAGCGAGAATTTTTCTGCAACGCACTCGCTGTAATACAAGCCATATTTGGAACTGAAAGGAGGTTAAAAAACAGATATTGCATAAATTTTTTTTAGTTTTTTACTGTATTTATGTAAAAACTAGCTGAATACCCGTGCTTCGCTTTGGAGTACATTCAAATTAAATACAACGGTCAATGTATGCAACTGATGCCAAAAAAAATATATTTATAAAAAAATCGTAACGGATATTTTTATAGACAAAATAATGTAAAAGAAAATATTAAAATTAAATCTAATAGAACATACTAAAGAATATAGTACAGTTAATATAGTACAATTTGAGGAACATTTCTTTTACTGTATTTTAATATTTTTTTTAATAATGTCCAATCGTCTGCTGCATTAGCAAGAAAAAAAATATTTTTTGTAAACTTATTTCGTTGTTATGCACGTGACGTAAAATTAGTTTTAAGTATCACAAAAAGAAAAGAAACCACGTGATCAGCATTTAATAAATTAAATTCTAAAAATTAATCTTTAAAAATTCAGCAAAAAATCAGAAAATGGAGGTAAAGATTCGAAAAAGATTTCATTTTAAAGTCATTTTTATGATCTTTCTTGTGATATAAATTTGATATCAGTCAAATTATTATTTTAAATGCAAACTTAAAATATTACAAAAACAGATTAAAAATTTAATTTAAAAAAAACTAAGAAGAATTTTTCAAATATATTTCTTAGTTTACCCCTACACTATAAGAAAAAATCGCCATGCAAAATTTCAGCCCTTTAGATCCAGAGGTTTGGTCTGTGCGTCAGTCAGTCAGTTACGGAACTTTTTTATATACATAGATAATGAAAAAATTATTGATCATATCCATAAATGGGAAAATGTGAAGGATTTCTCATTGGTCTAGGAAAATATTTTCTCTCCCCGAGAGCAATATTTCTTCCGATTCTCTATGAGCTGATCTTTATTAATCATCATCTAAAGAACTTTCAAAGTTCGAATTTTTTTGCGACCCACCTAAACCCATCTCACGACCCACCAGTGGGTCGCGACTCACACTTTGGGAATCTCAGGTTTAGAAGATTGTTTCCTATAAGTAGTATTTAAAAGTCAGCAGAAAATATTGGTCCTAGTATATACAAGTATAAAAAAGGAGTTCTTGAAGATCATAGATTTTGATTTTTCGTATGTATATTTAGGATTTCGTGAGAAAAACATAATTTCTCTCGAGGTAATGAGGTGTAAGCTCCCTATCTAAACTTGTTTCAGGTTTTATGTAATTTATCTATTTTGAGAAAGATGCCATGTTTAAATGCGGTATCTTAAAATTCGTACACAATACCTACATTTATAATTAATTACTGATACTATTATAAACTTCTATAAAAGTGAAAGGGGAAGCATAAAAGTCTAAACCAGTTGGCCTGTTTTCAAAAAAAGTTCATAACCTATCAAAAGTGCGTCAGTATTCATAGGTGAATGAATAGGTCTTGATAACAAGCTCATCGGTAAATATTGGTAGTGTAGACGCATAAACGAAAAAAGTCTTAAATGCGAGTTTAGAATTCATCAGTTCTCCACTTAATACTGAAATTTCCCTTTAATAAGTTTTCCTAAAAGAAGAAAGTTTTTAACATTGGAAAAAATTCTTTCGGGTGTGGGATTTTACAGTCGTAGTCAAGTAAGAATTCACTAAAATGGGACAAGAGTTATCTCTATTCTTTTATTCAGCCTAAAAATAAGGAAACATCGTTGAATAGGATGTCACAATAGTTCTTTATAGTAATCACGTCAGTTAAGCAAAATTTTTAGAAATTTGTAAATTATTTCTTTTTGCTGCTAACTTTTTCTTCTTGTGATGAAAAAATAATTATTATCAGTATTCATCCGAGGGAAAACCGGGCATAATACAACTCTTTTTTTCGAAATTCTTACGTAATGATGTATTGTACAGGTGTACAGATAGTCCTCGACTTATGACCGAGATAGGGACTGAGACATTGGTCGTAAGTTGAGTTTCAAACATTTTTTATGCACATACATTTTTTTTATTTTCAAACGCAATTTTAAATACATTGTATTTAGGAGACATAAATTATTCTTCCTCATCACTACTTATTATGTTATTACAATCCATTGGTTCAGGATTTGTGACAGAAGATACACTGAAATTTTTTTAACAAAGTTATCCAAGGTAGTTTGAACAGTTTGCGTCTTCTTTTCCTCGTATATTGTGAGGTAGCAAGCCAGATTTTCAGGAATACGACGATTTACAATTGTGGATTTGCCTTCATTTGGATCCATTTCTTCTAACTGTTGTAGTCCTTTATTAATATAATGAAAACAGCTGAAGCCATTTCTGAAGCCAATGAAGATTTATTTGATTTGTCGTGTGGATATCGAAACTATTGCATCATACATTTTTATGATTGTGTCCTAAATTTTTGCAGTAATGCAGAATATTGCATCATACTTTATAATAATTATGTAATACATATAGGTATGTACTGTACATTTGAGGAACAGTATTTTTGAGAATTTTTTTTATTATTATTATTTAATTTTTTTTCCAATGGGGAAGCACTTGTCGTCAAACATTCGCCTATACTACGTCGCAATGTTACTGCCCATTTTATTATGGGGGCACCATATAGGCGGACAGCATTACCCCCTATGGAAGAACGACACGAAAGGAGGCATTTTTCTAGGCGCGACGCCAGGATTCAATCCGAGCACCCTCAGCACCAAAAACCAGCGCTCTGTACCACTGGGCCGCCACACGCCCATTTAAAAATTTCGGTAGTAAGTGCGAGCGGTCGTGTATGTAATAATTACTCTGTTTATTCAGAATCGTATAAATGAAGACTTAGTAAATCTTAAAATTTGTAGTTGAATAATACAGTTGGAAAAGGAAGTACCCCACATTTGATTCTACATAATTTGAAATCTTTTGGTGTTTCGTAACTCGAACGATAGTTTTAAATTCCCCTCCCTTACACAACATCTCCTTTTTTTGTTTGAGCAAAATCTTTTCGCATGAATTTTTTCGCATGCCATTTACGTTTTCTTGCATCATACTTTTCTATTATGATACTTTGTGTTCTTGCTTCCTACTTTACGATGCCATGGAGTAAATAAAATTTAATATTCTGTGTTTTATGGCTTTTAGCACACTGGCGCAATTCTTTTGTGAGGGATTTTACACCACCGAACTCGACAATAAAGCCTACCCATTAAGTGTTTTCTTTTAAAATGGAGATCACGATTTTGAGTGACCACAATGTTCGAGTGCTGTAACATGTTTATTTCCCCACCGTAAACAATAATTGCATCTCTAAAAGAGAAGATTAAAAAATATGTAGAATATGTATAAACTTAGTTTTAGGTCTAATTCCACTCTATTAGTCTATATGTCGAGTATACATAGATAAGGATATCTATCCGAAGAAAATTTTCTTTATTTGTTGTACGATATTGATGGTTTCACATCAAAATTGAACTTTTTCAGTATTTTTGCCATACACAGGGTGTTTCAAAACTTTATGTCAGAAATGTAAAGGCAGGTAGAGGGGACCTAACTAAGCAGATTTCTTATAGGAATGTGGGTGTGGAAATGTCTCGAGAGGGCGCTGTTGGGTTTAGCGGATGATAGCGCGTCGCTGGCTTGAATCGTCATCCCCCGCACGGATGTGATTTTGAGCAACATGTATCGTTACACCAATGCGGAGCTTGCCGACATGCATTTCATGTATAGGGCTGCGCAAGGAAATGAGCCCCAGTTCACTTCAGGAGGAACGTCAGGAATCACCTGGACGCTGTCTACAACCAGCATTGGATAGAATGGGGCGAACCTGTTCCTTGGCCACCGCGCTCCCCAGAACTGACGTGCTTGGATTTCTTCTTTTGGGGGTCACATTAAAAGGATGGTACTCCCATAACATCTGAAGAAGATCTGGTTGCCCGATAGTCTGTTGCTGCTAGAAATGTGCGTGATATGCCTGACGTTTATACTAATGTAAGCCAATCCATGACCCGCCGCTGTGAATCTTTTAGTGCTGTTGGTGGTCACTCTTTCGAGCAGCTATTGTAAACTGTTTGATAAATAAATTGTTGCTTTTCTTTGTCTTTACTCGTATTTTCACGTACCTGTGGTTAATGCTGCCTTACTTGATAGCACTTCAATGATGCATTTCTGCACCCACATTCCTATACGAAATCTGCTTATTTAGGTCTCCTCTACCTACCTTTAGATTTCTGACATATAGTTTTGAAACACCCTGTATAACAGGAAATATGGAAAATTTCGAAATTACATTATGGACCGGTATCACAGTGCGAGATTAACGTGTTACTAAATTTCTACCACTCGGTCCAAATTCTTAAAAAAAAGGATTAGAAGGCTTTAAAATAAAAAAAAACTTTTATAGGCTAAGTTGGCTTTCAAGATGTCGTAACAGACTCATTGTTGGTATAAATGGAGCATTTTAAAAGTGGAACATGTTTTTGTGGAGGTTTTCCATCAAAATCGTTGCGGTACGAAAATACGCCTCGTAGAAAATTAAGTATGGTGTACAACAGGGGTGTCAAACTCAAAGGCTAACTTGGACCAAACAAACAAGGTTTAACTATAGGTGGGCCGCAAAAAAAATCAATATTAATAGAAACATAGGTTTATTTTAAATAGTACATTATAATAAACATATATAAAAGAACAGGAAAATTTAATGTTCACGTCCTCTCACTTGACATCTCTTCTCCAATATATTGGAGGGCCAATATATTGGAGGGATATTATATATATATATTCCAATATATTGGCCGGTCCGCAAGTTTGACACCCCTGGTGTACAATAACTAATCAATTGCTTGGAGTGCAATGCAGGTGGTCTCTACAAAAATTTCATTTTGAAAAAAATATACTTTTTTTTCAGTAAGAATTCAGTGGTTTTGTCCTATCTGAGGCTCCCTTTTAGAGTGCAATATTTCAAAACGCACGAAGAACGTTTCACTACGGATTTCGTGCTAGATTAAGGTAATAGTGAATCCACTACGCGTAGTGATTCCTCGGTCAATATGGTTTTTTGCTTGAAACTTTAAGACGATGGATCCAATAAACTATATCAGTTATTTCCGTCACCGTAAACCTATTTTAAGTATAGCTGTAAATGATTGTGAATTAATGTCTGAATGAATAATATATACACGTTTTAATTACATTACTACGAATAAAAATTCTTTAGCCATATGTTCGCATCTCAGTACTGAGTGAAAAGCAATTATACTGAAATAAGTTGTTTGGAAAAGAACTACTAATAGATGATTTTGATAGAAGAGTCGTTTTAAAATCATGTTCCACGCACGTCGATTCTAACCCGCGATTTTTTAAAATTCACAAAAACGGCTTAAATTTCAGGATCATGTTTTCAAGTTTCCATGTTGCCTGTTTTTCGACTGTTTTCCTTATTTTCAAGTTTGTAATGCATTTAGTTTCCATATAGAGTCACTTTATACGTTTGCTGTTGAGCTGTAAAGTACCATTTGAGATATAAAAGGTATGATTTAATTTAACGTGACGGTAACGCTTGTTGTGAAACCTTATATCTTGAATTTATGTTTTCTTGTCAATGGACAGGCTTGAATACGTACCGTCAGATATTTAATCTCTTATCATAACGAGTGAGATCTTTTATAAAACAATTTGACTCAGAGAGTGTATGTTAACATTAAACAGGATTAACTACAGGGGATATAAGTTTCCACGAAAAATCAAATAAACCAGGTTCTTGTATTACAGAAGACACCTTTTTTAAGTTTAGTTATCCAAAGTAATGTCTCGAGATAAATAATATAACTATATTTATATTTATCTATATCTATGAGTAGGTGTAATAGTTTCAGTAAATCTATTTTAAATATATACCACCTCCGTTTTTTCGAGAAATTACAACTCTGTGTGGAAAATATGTTTTCAATTGAAAAAAACGCTAGGATACAGAGAAACATTTTTAACTGAAACTAAGCCAAATTCTTTTTTCTACTTGCATTCTTCAACACCGAGTTTCTCTTTTCCAAAATTTTTGTCCTTCAAATATATGTATATCAGGAGTAAAACGAAAAAGGAGACAAAAGAAAAACCTTCTTGGGTTTAAAAAGTTGAGATACATTTTATTTCAGCAAAGCTTTTCCTTTAAAAATGAACTTCGCTTTTTTTAACAAATTTAATTAATTGCGTGCGTAGAAAAAACATGCATATAACAAATATTTTTTTATGCGGCAACAAATTATTTTATTAGAGCACCTAAGAAGTATAGTTAAAAAATGTCTTAGCTATATTTTAATAATTCACCATACATAACAAAATAATGAAAAAAATATGGTTTTTCCGCAAAATTTTTCTCTGTTGCAGAATAAAGGTGATGAAATTTGATAAATATTTGCAAAACCCTTTGAAGCTGAAAATAAATTTAAACATGTGTCTCATATATTTTTTATGTCATGGTAAAACAAATATTAGAACAGCTTCTTTTTACTGAAACCATTAAAACTGTGCACATTTAATGTTTCTCAATTCAACAATCGCTTGCATACAAATTCTCTTTGCAAAAACTGATAAATAACGCGAGGGCTGTAAAAATTCGAACACGCGTCCTTAACTAAATCTGAAGTGACGAAACTGCGAACTTTCTGACTTCAAATTGACATGACTTTAGTCGCCATATTCTCCAGAGAGTTGATTTGTTTAAAAGTTGAAACCTCCCTTACCTGTGGATCGATATTCAAAAATTCGTTGTTTATTGAAAGAAAACGAAAGAAGCTTTGTTATCAGGTCCTGAAGCTTTCTGACGAAGCAAATGGATCAAGGACAACAGATCGATGAGGCACAGTCATTAATCATAAAGAAACTCCAAACATAAATAGGGTCCTTTTTTGCCGAAACTTCTGCCAAGAACTAAATAGATTAGTAGGACATTGGATAACTTATGAGAGAAGAGAATTTCCGAAAAAAATCATAGCATTTAAAAACCCTAATATATAACAGTTATTTTATGAATATTTCAGTATTAAATATTAATAACTTTTTTTATGAATTTTACAAAATGTACTTATAATATTTCTTCCAGGGCAGATATTTGAGCCGTAGGTTTTTTGAACCCTCAAAACTTTTGATTTAGCCTGGAAATCCGTTGAGGTACAATTTTGAATTATTTTCCTTTAAAGGTTTAACAGTAAGATTTTTTTGGGGAAATAAAACTTTTGATTTTGCCTGGAAATCCGGTGAGGTCTAATTTTGAATGATTTTCCTTTAAAGGTTTAACCGTAAGATTTTTTAGTGTAAATAAAACTTTTGATTTTGCCTGGAAATCAGTGAAGGTCTAATTTTGAATGATTTTTCTTTAAAGGTTTAACCGTAAGATTTCTTAGGGGAAATTAAACTTTTGATTTTTCCAGGAAATCCGTGGAGGTCTAATTTTGAATGATTTTCCATTAAAGGTTTAACAGAAAGATTTTTTAGAGGAAATAAAACTTTTGATTTAGCCTGGAAATCCATGGATGTCTAATTTTAAATGACTTTCCTTTAAAGGTTTAACAGTAAGATTTTTTGGGGAAATTATTAACTCTACAATTAATGATTTTTTAGAATTTAAAATAAATATCACTATTTAATTCTAAAACATTCATCTAGCGTTTTTCAATATAAAAAAAACATGCTAAAAAAATATTTTACCGTTACAAATAAGATAACATATAAAAAAACGTGTTCTATGACATTTATTGTCGAGAATATATTCCTTTGTCTCTTCAAAAAATGAAAGTAGTACTCCACTTTGGTGTACAAGCAAAATTAATCGAATTCCCGAAAGAATTAAATAATGATACACTGTTGTATTTGAGAATGAAATTACGAGTAAAAATTGAAATACATAAGTATTAATCAAATTTTTCTTTAGTTAACTTAAAAAAATTGCAAAATGAATAATTATGTAAAATCTTTCCAGATTACTAACAAAATGAATAGTTAAAACATCTATGAAAGACATGGCTGCTATATATTTCTCCCATTTATTTTAAACTTAATGGTAAAATGATTCTCCAAAATTCATATTCTTGGCAGTATAAACTATAACGAGCGTTTATTAACTGTCTTTAACTTCCCATAACTAGTATTTCGTCGTTTGGCGGAGAAGTTTAGTTGCGCAATATTCTTTAGGCCATGAATGAAAAATACATTTGCTTTATTAGAATATATTTGATAATAACAAAATTCTAAGGAAATGGGGTGACATGAAATTATATCGAGATAAGTATTACACTAACACGTTTTTAAAGAAATACTCGAAGACTTTAATTGATAGTTTTTGTCTGTTTTATAAAAATACATAGTAGAATGAAGTATTTGTACAGCCATTACATACTTTTAAAGTGATATTGTTGAGAAAATATGATATGCTGAATCCAGAACTGAAATTTTTAAGCTGAAACTAGTTAAGTGTGTAATTTAATAAAATAATTTGTCCGTCTAGTTATATCTAAAATATTAAACTTTATTCAATTCAGCTTGTTCATGGCCGTCGTGGCAGTTTTATGGTAGTTAATATTGAAAACCCCCTATAATGAATTCTGGACGAAGTGGTTTTCCTGCGATGACAAAATGGTCCCATAGTGGATATAATTGTTTTATTGGTTCTTAAGGTGATAACTGGAGGCCGTTGAAGTTAAAAACGTAAAAGAAAACAATATATAATTATCAAGAGACAGTACGTGTTAAAATAAAGCAAAAAATTAAAATTCATCTTTAAAATATATTATATTTATTTTAAATTCCTAGAATAAAAAATTGGAGGAAATGCTATTTTGTATTACATGCTGAAAAATAAGTTGAACTTGATATTGCCAATCGAATATATATATTATCGAGCCGTGTTTTGTCATTCCTATAAAGGCCATTATATTCTATAAAACATCTTTTTGTATGTAATGACTAGCTGAATACATGTGCTTCGCTACGGAGTACATTCAAATTAAATACAACGGTCAATGTATGCAATTAATGCCAATATATATATATATATATATATATATATATATATATATATATATATATAATAAACACAACAGGCAATGTATGCAATTAATGCCAAAATATATATATATTTATAATAAACACAACGGTCAATGTATGCAATTAATGCAAAAAAATATATATATATTTATAAAAAAAATCGTAAGGGATATTTTTATAGACAAAATAATGTAGAAGAAAATATTCAAATTAAATCTAATAGAACATACTAAGAAAATAGTACAGTTAATATAGTACAGTTTGAGGAATATTTGTTTTACTGTATTTTAATATTTTTTTGGATAATGTTCAATCGTTTGCCGAAAGAAAAAAAAATTTTTTTGTCAATTTATTTCGTTGTTATGCACGCGAGGCAAAATTTGTTTAAAGTATCAGAAAAAGAAAAGAAACCACATGATCAGAATTCAATATATTAAATTGTTAATATTAATCTTTAAAAATTCACCAAAAATCTTAAAAGGGAGGTAAAGATTCGAAAAACATTTCATTTTAAAGGAATTTTTATCCACATTCGCGTTATGTAAATTTTATAACCCTCAGATTATTATTTTAAATGCAAACTTTAAGGAATGTTACAAAAACAGCTTAAAAATTTAATTTAAAAAAATGTAAGAAGAATTTTTAAAAAATCTTTCTTAGTGCACCCCTACACTATAAGAAGAATCGCAATGCAAAATATCAGCCCTTTAGGTCTAGCGAGTTGGTCTGTGCGTTATATGTAAGGCAGTCAGTCAGTCAGTTACGGAACTGTTTTATATATATAGATTCTGAAGTCCTATACTCATTTAAGTTCTGCAAAAAAAAGGGATTTCTTCATGCAACTTAAAATATAAGCTTTACTATTGGACCTCGTAAAGGATTTTTCAGACGATACATTGCACTGAAATTTACCTTTCCGTTGTGTACTATAATTTATGATTATTATTTTCTATGTTTTATTTTTCCTGTGCTAACTATGGAGAAATAACACAAAAAAAATCTCTAAAATAGTATTTTACCCTTGATTCATCAAGAAACAGAACAGACAGAGAATTTATCCCCATTTATATCGATACTGTAACCAATTTCTATATTGATAGTATCTATTTTCCTCTTAATATACATTTAAAAATTACCATTCGTATAAATAAAAGTGAAACATTTATCTATCTATATATATTATTTCTAAAAGATGTTTTTTTTTGTTTTATCCATTTTTCTCCCTTCATATTTAACCAAAATCAATAAATGAGGTACCATTTTAAAGATTAAGATCTCCGCTTCGTTGGAATTGTTAATTTAGAATACCACATCTTATTGTTTGTTTAGAAATCGAAGTATAAACAATATAAATAATTTTTAGTCCCCTAGATGGCACGCGAGCTCGCTTTTTTTTATTTTACCATTATCAATCACACTGAACTTTTACATTTAAAAATCATTTACTTTTATTATCATTCTGTGATTTCATTAAAGAGTCTCTTTATAAGCAACATCCGTGTAGGTGCACATTATTCTTTTTGCATTGAAAAACCATATATATTTTATCTAGAAGATGATTTTTTGTGACGATCCCTTTCTCACCCTTCATACTTAACCAAAATCGATGAATGAGGTACCATTTTAAAGATTAAGTTCTCCGCTTCTGACGAATAGTTAATTCAGAATGACACATTGTACTGTTTGTTTAAAAATCGAAGTGAAAAATTGACTTTTCTCCCTAAAGTTCTTTCCCTGGATGTGTCGAAACGGCACGGTCAAATAGCGTGCACAAAGAGGTTTTGTCATGTAAATATCACATTTTCCACGAGTTCGTGTCATATTTAACTTTTAATACTGTCTACAAAGGTGTTTTGACGTGTACATATCTCATGTTCCCCTGTTTTGTCTTATGTTTCACCTCCAATATTGTGGCCAAAGGCGTGTTTTGTAATTGGTTGTGTATTATCCTTACGCACCATTGTTATTTGACAAATAAACAATTGATACCAATGAACCGTTTCTTCTTTCATCCTACTACAAACCGCATTAAAAATTAATGGTAATAAAATTTAAAATTCGGGCTTCGAGGTTGACATGTTCAGACTCTTCACTACCCGTCTGCCAAATTTCACAGTTGTAAGATTTATAGATTCGTCTCTAGGCCGCACACATATAAACACACAGAACACTTTCTTTTATTAATATATATATATATATATATATATATATATATATATATATATATATATATATATATATATATATATATGTCGGAATTGGTTTCTCTTCAAGCTCATTACGCAGCAATCTGAACGTCTTGAGAAGCATTTTACTTGGCAGTCGGTGGTCCGGTGGCGAGGACATATAAAGCACTTAAAACTCCATCAAGCCTTCAAGATGTTGACACAGTATCCATAGAACAGTCCAATTGATTTTCCGAATATTTTTTATTTCACTTCCAATTAATTACTCAGATCCAATAGTAAATTACGACGCCCCATCCCCTTTAAAAACACGTACCGCCGATTGGCACGTCTTATCGTTTCCTAACCTTCTATGACTCTAAATTAAATCCTCTGTTCTTAAGCTTTTACTTACGCGCAACGACGCTCATTACTTATTCATGTCATTATCGGATGTTCTTTTTGCTGATCTAAACACTTCCTCTCTTAGCGCCAAACTTCAAGGCTACGTCTACTTAAAATCCTCCCATTGGTTATTCGAAGATTGATTCAAGCCGACCCTTTAATTCTATTTTCACTGCAATGCGTTACTCCGATTATTTGAATTCCCAGACTTTAATTGCTAAATCCTATACTTGATAAATAACATCCCATTTTAAGGTCGCGTGATCGCCCCCCCATATTTTAGCCTCACACACACACACACACACACACACATATATATATATATATATATATATATATATATATATATATATATATATATATATATATATATATATATATATATATATATATATATATATATATACACGGTGTCCATAATTAAAGTCCCACTTTCAAAAGGCTGCAAAAAAAGAACCACTGGTCAGAATGACTTCAAATTTAAAATGAATATACTGGAAGAAGGGGGAAACGATTTGGCATAATAAAAAATAAGTTACAAAATGTTACAGCGCCATCTATTGATACATTTTGGAACTGTTTTTTTATTATGCCAAATCGTTTCCCCCTTCTTCCAGTATAGTCAGTTGAAATTTGAAGTCATTCTGACCAGTGGTTCTATATATATATATATATATATATGTAATGTCACGGGCGCGGGCCGACGAAGGAAGGCCTGAGTGGTATTTCTTTTTGAGGTAAAGATGGATGACTTGTCGCCCGGCCGTGCATCACATATGTTTAATTTTCTTTCCCGCTTTTCATCTCACCCTCGGACACATAAAACACCACAACGTTAATATAACTACATCTTTTATTTTTAAATACACAATATAACTTCTAGGGACAGTTACAAAATCCGAAAAGCGTACATGTACGTGATCCCAAACCTTATATAAACTCATCTCGTCATGTGATCGTAGTAGGGTTTAATTGGTTAAAAGTTAAGAAAAGGCGTGACAAATGCGCTACAGCGTTTAATTTTCTGCCCACGCTACGCCAGTTTAGTTTCCATTTAAACAGGCAGCCATTTAATTATTTACACTAGAGGCCTTTTAGGACTTAGATTTGAAAACGAAAGTTAGCTCGTACGCCCAAGGGAATTTAGAATAATGTTAGATTTTAAAATGGAATTTAACGCGAATGCCCAAAGGGAATTACCTGTTTCAAGGAATTAAAAAAGGGTTTGTAATTTGGAATAGTAAAGTGAGGAATTAATAGTTTTTAAATGTTAAGATTGTTGAATTAAGAAATTACTAGTTTTTAATATTATAGAATATCCCCCCCGTCCGAGAAGAGGCTGACCTACAATGCCTGCATTGGAGGGCAGACTCACTCAGATGAGTGAGAAGAATGGGCATTAAAAAATTTGGAATAAGTTAACGTTTCAAGTTCAATTAAAGTTAAATTGCAAAAAAAAAATTTTTTAAAGATCACGTGATGAGCTGACATAGCAACATTATCAAATTTACTGAAAAATATATATAAAATCATTAAAAAGAAGGACACATAATATTAAATTGAAGATTCTACATAAGTATGTATTTGAAACCTGTTGAATAGGGACGTCTCCCCACACAACAAAATCTCAAAAAAAAAAAAAATCAATTAACATAACCAAAAATTTGTAAACTACCAAAAATTTTCACTGGAAACATACATTTAATACAATATCTACTATCATCTCGATTTGAATAATACAAAATAACAAAACATAGTAATAAAAATATTAAAACAAACAAAAATTAAGTAACTGAAGTTGAAAATTAACAAGTTGAAAATTTCAAAAATTCTTCCCCAACGTTCGCTACTATGGAGTGAGTCCAAAAAAAAATCTTTATTTACTTATCTTGTAATGAATTGCAACATTTTTAGTCCTGTCACAGTCATTAGTATGTTGAGGAAAATACACCAATTAAAAAATCACAGTCTTTGTGTTGCTGTTTCTTATTTCTGCTTCACCAACGTAGAATACATAAAACATAACATTATTTTGGTTTGTTTACATATAAAGAAAATTAGTTCTTTAGTTACATAATAAAAATCACAGTTTATAATAAAAATCACACTTTCAATAAAAATCACAAGATTTAATAAAATCACACTTCAAATATATCAATTGTATATAAAAATTACAAAACATATCACTCATTATCTAGTTTTCGTATCTTTATTTATCTCATTATTTTTTCTTAATATTTCTTATCTGCTTTATTTCAATATTACTTATTATCAAAAAAAAAATCTCTTTTCAATACCACTTTTATTTCTTATTATTCTCATTTCATCATTTCTTATATTCATTTTATTTCGACAACATTTATTCATTCCAAAATTCTATTCAATATTCTTTAATTATTCTTATTCATATTTATTCTAACTTTATTTATTTATTTATAACTTTATTTATTTATTCTCAATACTTTTCACTTTATTTTCAAATTATTTATTTACTATTCATTTGTGTACACTTATTTTAATTCTACGTGGATATCCAATTTTTTGTGTTGAAGGTACCTTGTTGTATGTGTGTTACCCTAGCTCTTAGTGTCAAATTTTTTAATTCTACCTCTAAGCAGTGAGGGTTGTGTTTATGTTTGTGTAACAAGTGGGTTTTCTTTCTCCATATTGTTCTCTGACTAATAAGGAGGAAGAGTCTTTTAGCCGTACAGTGGACTAACCGTAAATCTCCGACAGAATATGACTGCGTTGAAAAACAGCATCTTGTATAGTACAAAGATGGAGAAAAAGGAAAAGGTGCAGTTGTCATACCTGTGGGAGTATAATATATAGAAATGGGAGGACAAAAGGAGTGGTCATCCCAGCCCTGTTTTAGTCATTACTCAAGCATATAGTCTTCAGCACTTTAAGTGACTGAGTTGTTGAATTAAAAACAAATAGTAAAAAAAAATTAATAAGATCTTAAACAGTTGGGACGGCATCCAACGCGCTTGTAGAGTTGGGTGATAGGAAAGTGTATTCAAGAAATAGGAAATTTACTGAAAGGTTAAAGAAGTAGAGTTGTCATAGTCAGTGTTTAAATTGAGATCCAAAAAAAAATTCACATATAATAGTATTCTTAAGAAGAAAGTTTAAGTTAGATAGTTTTTTTTTTTTTATATATCTTTAGTAGGACAACACATAATTAATTATATCAATTAAAACAAATATAATGATGTTAAGCATCACATAGCAAAGAAAAAAAAATGGATCTAATGTTTGTCATTATTCGTGGTGTAGTTTTAAGTTCTCTGGTGCATTATAATATCTCAATCTGCAAGCATGGACAATTTCAGAATCTCGTTTAGTGTGAAAGTTTGGTCTATCAATTTTATACACAACATATGAAAGTATTAAACACACAATAATAAAATACTCCTAATACCAATAATACCTTAATATTCTCTATCAATTGCCATAATTTAATGTTAATGTTCAAATTTCAAACTATTATTCTATCAATTGACACAAATAATCAAAATTACTTTACCAATATCCATCTCAGTTTTATTAAGTTAATCATGAAATCGATAAACCAAAATTAATTTTTCTTTTCTTATATCACATTTTGGTATGAATCCTCGCTGTAAAGTTCCCAAATATTCATCATTTGTATTTAATCTCTCAAAAATATCTCTCATTATAATGTTCTCTTTTCTATTTATTTATTTTTCTTCATTATTTCTATTTCGAGAATTTTCTGGGGCGGATGAACCAAATATAACATACAATGGTTTTTCAATTCTCCAATTGTGGTTTTTTGGCACCCTAAGTCATGTTATAAAGACGCTCCGTTTATGAAAATCGTAACACGAATTTTAACTTTCGACTGAACCTCCAGAAATCTCCTTTACTTAAATTCGTAGAACAATTTACGAGGTCTCAACATCAAATGTAATATGTCAAAGTACTTAAATTATAAAATTTTCTTGCTATCTGAAAATTACTATGTTATCCCTGCAGATATTTTCCAAAATCAAAACCACAGGCATCAGATGTCTAAATTTAGAACCGCAAAAATTCTAAGTTAAATGAATCAAAACAAGTTCGGCTCGTTTCGTGATCGTGTTTACAAAACTAATGCTGAGCATTCAAATTTATTGCGGAGGCGACCTTCGAAATGCAATACAACGCGCTCGAAAACGGAAATGATTTACGTTATTTTTTTTCTTTTTCTCCGCGACGATTCAGAACTGCGTGCAAAATTAGATACTCATAACATTACTTTACTCATTTAATATTTCAGTTTAACGTAACCAAGGATCATTAATTATCTTAAAACACTAAAATATTCATTATTAGAAAAAGAACATAGAAATATTATAAAATTACACTAAAAACACACACTTATAATAAATTTATCACATATAAGTCTCAAAATTTTCTTTAAATTCAAATATCTTATAATAGGAAAAAATATACTCTTAAAATTCCATCAAAATGCAAATCAAAATGAAACATTTTAAAATCAAAAACAAAATACACGTTTTAAACCAATGATTCTTACTTTCGTTTTACTTTTTATCGATTTATTTTTTATCATAGGTACTTAATTTAATCAATAATTTGAAATTACTTTCACCGAAACACATTTATAATAAATTTTTATCAATATCTATTAATATTAAAATTTTTCACCCTTAACAATAATTCGTAAATTTTAGCTTACCAATTGAAGTGGTTATTCACACCCTTACCATTATCCGTATTAATTTTCACCATTACATATCTTCATAATTTTAACATTTGCAGCTCGGTTCTGAATTTATCTTGGTGAAGTTCTTAGCTTAGCTAGTCCCAAGGTGACAGTTTTTATTTCGAAATAGTCCTAGAACTCAGTATCCCAATAGGAGATGACACTAGATGACAGTCTCTCATAAAAGTGAATTTCCAGTCAATTAAATTCAAAACTTCGCACGTTGTATCCAACAGATTATTCCACTGTACACAGCATATGTTTTCGCAGAATTTCTCGGGATATTTTTATCCCCAGGTCAACGATTAGTGAAAATCGACGTTTCACATAATCTGAAAATATTTTTTCACGAAATCTCTGCCACGAAACTTCGGAAGTTCACATGATTCGACGACTGAAAAATATTCATATTGCAGTACACAAAACTAACACTGGTGGTCGACAACTCGTCGTTGAAAATCATTAATAGTAGGTAATCCACACTCCGAAGTCAGCGACATCATCTTGGCTTAATTTAATCCGGAAATGAAACTCCTCTTTGACAAAAAAATTTAATTTTCAGATTCAATCAAAGTTCACTTCGTGGGAATCCACGGGATTTGTACGCGACACACACAGCACAATATTGTATTCGAGTAAAGTTATCAATGTGACATGGTAAGATAGGGGAGTTTTTTCTCCGTTGAAAAGTATTGATGGCGGCTCAACTCACTGTCTGTATCCGAGGGGAGGTATTCCAGCCGACTTTATGTAATGTCACGGGCGCGGGCCAACGAAGGAAGGCCTGAGTGGTATTTCTTTTTGAGGTAAAGATGGATGACTTGTCGCCCGGCCGTGCATCACATATGTTTAATTTTCTTTCCCGCTTTTCATCTCACCCTCGGACACATAAAACACCACAACGTTAATATAACTACATCTTTTATTTTTTAAATACACAATATAACTTCTAGGGACAGTTACAAAATCCGAAAAGCGTACATGTACGTGATCCCAAACATTATATAAACTCATCTCGTCATGTGATCGTAGTAGGGTTTAATTGGTTAAAAGTTAAGAAAAGGCGTGACAAATGCGCTACAGCGTTTAATTTTCTGCCCACGCTACGCCAGTTTAGTTTTCATTTAAACAGGCAGCCATTTAATTATTTACACTAGAGGCCTTTTAGGACTTAGATTTGAAAACGAAAGTTAGCTCGTACGCCCAAGGGAATTTAGAATAATGTTAGATTTTAAAATGGAATTTAACGCGAATGCCCAAAGGGAATTACCTGTTTCAAGGAATTAAAAAAGGGTTTGTAATTTGGAATAGTAAAGTGAGGAATTAATAGTTTTTAAATGTTAAGATTGTTGAATTAAGAAATTACTAGTTTTTAATATTATATATATATATATATATATATATATATATATATATATATATATATATATTTGTATATATATATATATATATATATATATATATATATATATATATATATATATATATATATATATATATATATATATATGTATATATATATATATATGTATATGTATATATATATATATATATATATATGTATATATATGTATATATATATATATATATATATATATGTATATATATATATATATGTATATATATATATGTATATATATATATATATATATATATATATATATATATATATATATATATATATATATATATATATATATATATATATTTGTATATATATATACATATATATTTATATATATATATATATATATATATATATTTGTATATATATATATATTTATATATATATATATATTTGTATATATATATATATATATATATATATATATATATATATATATATTTATATATATATATATATATATATTTGTATATATATATATATATATATATATATTTATATATATATATTTGTATGTATATATATATATATATATATATATATATATATATATATATATATATATATATATATATATATATATATATATATATATATATATATATATATATTTGTTTGTATATACATATATAATACGTATTTAAGGTTGTTATACAAGCGATTTCTCTGTTCAGTTGACGATTGATTTTATTGTGTTTCATAACCTCATTTGATACAATGATTACTTGCTTGATAATTCTTCTGCTAAGCAATGCACGAAGAAGCGTAATTTTTCTCAAAAATTAATATGATACAGAAAACTTTTATGTGATAATATATGGGATGAAAAGTCTTTGTGCTAAATTTATTTCTATTCTATCAAACCTATTCTTCCGACAAACTTGTCTAATCCTTTGTCTTATATAAAGACCCCGCAAACGTCGTTCGTAATTTAATAACTCAAATATCTGCTGTGATTGATTCTGTCAGCATAATCTCATGATCCAATCTGTTTTCTTTACTTATACGAAGTTTGTATGTATAAGAAATGCTGCAAGATTCTCAGTTTTTTCTTCTTCTTCCGATGGCATTATGAAAAATCTTTAGAGACGAGACTGAATGCCAAAGCTTAAGAAACTGTTATGATAACAAACTCGAAGTTATTTTGATGAAGTTATCTTAAATTGCAAAATTGAACATTGTTTTATATAGGTAGGATCTGAAATCATTCGTAACAATAATATTATCCTTGAAATTCGAAGGAGAATTGTGGCCGACGACCACTGTTTCATTGGTCTAGGAACCCACATTAGCTCCCTTTAAAAAAAGATAAAGCCTAGATTAGTTCTGAATAAAGTTTTGGTGAGATCTGTTCTGACTTATGCATCTGAAACTTGGACACTTGGCAAACAGGATGAAAATTTCCCGCTCATCTTTGACAGAAGGATCTTGTGAAATATTTTCGACGGAGTTCAGGAGAATGGTTTTCGGAAAAGAAGATTAAATTTTGATACGTATAATTTGTTTTAGGAACCCGATATTGAAAAATATATGAAATTAAATAGCATGGAATGGAATGGGCATGTTCAAAGAAGGAATGACAGTAGAACTATGAAAAAGGTTTTCCCATAAAATTCCAAAAGCAATTGACCAAGGGGCTAGCCAAAACTTTTCCCTGTTATAGTGTAGCAAGTAAACACTGTGTGATTTTACAACCCTGATGAATAAGTCAAAAAAGAAGCTTCATTTAATGAACATAGAAATTTTTGAAAGAGAAAAAAAATTTGTCTTAAAAAATAATAGATATTGTAACTTCATTATATACATACAGTTATAAGTAGTGATTGCAATACCAGACCAAAATAACAATACCGGTATTAGGTATTTTTTTGAAACGTTCTTCTGGGATTCCATTATTAATACTGGTGTTAGGAATTTTTTATAGAAACTACAAAAGCACAGTTATTTCTTTGCCATATTAATTAGTTTTTGCATAAACTATAGCAATATAAAACAATATTGCTATGTACAAATGAAAAATAAAGGAACAAATGTTATAATCAAATATTATTAATAATAGCTGTAAAATAATAATTTATAACGTTAGAAGCTACAAATATAAATAAAAAATAAATCTCTGTAGCATTTCAATACAATGAAGTAACAAAACATTTAATATTATTATTGTGAAGAGTTAATATCACATGGAAATTTTGTTGCGCAGTCTATTATATAATATCTGTTATTGAAAAAACTAATTTATTAACTGAATATTTTTGAAATGTGATCGTGAAAAACATAATGCATCTGCTATACTATCATTAAGCCGGGAATATTTTTTTGTGCTCAAATTACCTGCAGTTAAAAATACACTTTCTGAATCTACGCTAATGGGCGGTACTATTAATAATGAGTGATTACTTACTAGATAAATATTTACCTCGAAGTCCTTCATCTTCTAACATTTCGGTCTATCGTCTGACGGTTTTGAATAAATCTATGTTTTGGATTACTTTGTATCGTTATTTCCAACAATTGTTTCATTATATCTAATACCAGTATTGAAATCACCAATCGAAACGCAACGAAAATGAGACAGCAAATGATTTATGTTAGTACTGCCATATCAAGGAAAAAATACATACTTCGAATATTAGTAGATCGCCAATAATTGAAGTCAAAACTTTTGAGAAAAAAAAATTTATTATTTATAGAAATACCGAAATACCGGTATTTATCCTTAGTAAATACCGGTTTTACGAAATTGCAAAATAGCATGAAATAACGGTTTTGCAATTATTAGTTATAAATTAAATTAAATTAGATTGGATTTCAAATTCCTCGGAGTGGTTTCTTGTAATCATATACCAATTACTCATTTTTTTTTCAAAAGATAGGATAAATATTAAGAAACATACTGGTATTTTCTTTAAGGTATTCGTACACCTTTAAAACGGCATTTTCGGATAAAATATCGATTTTATTTCTTGCAATAACATTGAAGCCTAATCTTATATCTTTTTAATTCTGCTTGAATTTATAAATCTGGTAAATTTTAGTACGAAAATAGCAATTTTTAAAGTAAGAGATGTGTTATTTTTATAATTTTCTCAAAATTAATTTTTTCATCGTTTAATTGATGCAAAACTTCTTGTAACAAAAAGTGAACCTTAACCCTCTAATGGTACGGTGCGGGTCGGATCCGATCCAAGGGTGTCACCTTCCCCCTCTCCTACTCATTGCAAGAGATCGAGCTGACAAGGAACCCTATCTGATAGACCTACTAGATCCCCCTACTAGATATAGGAATAAGTAAATACGAGTGTCTCTGTTGAAAACCATTATTCATGATCAATAGTCATTTTTAATTTTTTTTTATTTTAGATTTTTTAATTTTTTATTTCGATTTTGAACGTCAAAAATGTCAGTATGTATTATTTTTTACATTTTGTTCTCGGAAAGTTGGTTTCACTAACTTCTAAAACTAGGTAGACTAAATTACATATTAAACCTAATATATACAGCCTTCTATGAAAATGCCAAAGATATTTTTTTTGTTTTACAAAATTACAATTCGTTGTTCATTTTTTCTACAAAAAGGGTTTTTTATGTAAAATATCATCAGTAAATGTTATTATGCAACAAAAATGCTTATTGTGTACTTATTTCTACCAAAAACCTCATCAAAAAAGAGATCGGGTCGGATCCGACCCGACCGTACCATCGATTTCGTCTCAAACCACCGTACAGTGTGAGAGTTAAAATGCCTTAAAATTTTGCATTCTTAACCTATATATGTTTATAAAGAGAGTAGACTATGCTCATAATTTCAAATTAATTAGTTTTTGTTTACATAGGTATGAATTTCAAGTAGCAATGAATTTTAAAGGATTTTTCTGTAAATCAGTACTTTAACTGGTACAGACTCTGAGATAAACAGAAGTACAATCCTCGTCTGTGACACTCAAGTGAAGCTTTCTTAAACTCAACAAAAAGTATTTTATTACCATAAATTATTGTACCATCTAGTATGTAGGAACTGCACATTGAATCACGCTAAAAAAATACAGGTAGCTCACCTACATCACGGCATCTTACAACACGGTTTCGCTCTAACACTGTAGAATAAATTGCGGGAACCCTCGTATAACACTGCAACCTGTAACGCTCTAACACGATAAAAAAATTGGGAAAACCTTTGTACAAAACTGTACTTCTACAGCACTAGATAACATGATTTTTGTTTAACACATTTAAAAACTAATTTACCTTAAATAATGACGGGAAGGAATAATAAACTATAGTGGTTTTACATGAAAATATATAAACAAATTATAATTTATGCATTTATAACTCTATAAAATTACAAGAAGGCCTAAGCTTAGCTGAAAGTCTTGAATCATTTTTCTTGAATGCAGACCCTTCCGCTGAAAGCAGCCGAAAATTCTAAAGGGAGCCGCCAAATTGTCTATCTCCCTAAGGTGAAATAAACAGTGACCTTGTAAGAACCAGGAAACAAACTAAAATTAAAGATTTTTTGAAGATGCAAAAAATCTAAATGAAGAAAAAGGTTCTGAAAGTGGAGATGATATCGTTCAACCGAGAAAAACTTTCCCGTTTGATTGTACTGAGCAGTGATGAGGAAGAAATTTATTAAATAAAGGTCGCATAAAATGAAAATAATATTTTTTGTTTCTTTTCGTTTTGTGTTATACATACATTTATATTTTTAATAAAAATTAAGTTGCTTATATGGAATTTTTAAAAAAATGTTTTTTTTTAATAAATTTTCGGAACGAAACCCCCTTTTTTGTACTGGCTCTGGGTCTCATATTACATGGTTTCACACAACACGACATTTTGTAGGAACCTATCAACCGTGTTATAGGAGGGTTACCTGTATTTGTCGTACTTATAGTTACGTTCTTGCTATCATAGTTAAAAAGTATTATCTAATGTGAACATTAAATAAAAAAAGGCTACAAATCTCATCCGAATAATCCGGAGATCCGGATAAACGACCGCCGGATAAACAAAGTTTTACTGTAATATTAAAATGATCTCAAAATAATGAAATTCTAAGAAATTAGACAAAAGAGTTCTGTCATCGAAGTAAAAAAAAATGTTCCCTTTCAAAAACTGAAAATGACATATTTGAAAATAATAAAAGTTATTTTTTTATATTTGAAATAAAATGTCATGAAGTTGAAAGCTTTCTTTTGGATGTTATACAACTAGTTAACTTTTCTATTTTGGTCAAAGTAATTGAATTAGCTTTTCAACGTTCAGTTCATATTACTTTTCTCCATAGTAATGTCAAAAGAAGAGTTGTATGTCTTATATTATTTTATTTGATGACATAAAGAACCGACTATGTAGACCAGGAGACTATGTAGACCTCCCTAACGTATATTACATTAAAATGCGCTGGAATCAATACAAAATGAAAAACTATTAAATATTTAATCCTGACATTGAATTTTTAGTGCAACGTAATAACGCGCATCCAATTACTAAATACAGGGTAAGTCAAAATGAATGCCCCAATTTCATAGGTGTACTATGCAAAATGTAATCAATGCATTCATTCAAAATATATATACATGCAGAGGTAATATACAAAAGTGACGAGAAAGCAGGCAGATGCTGCATTCAGTTACGCATTGGTTAAATGGCAACGTGGAGAGTTCTTAGGAGGCGTTTGCAGATGAAACAGTGCGATTTTTTTTCTGTGGGGGGGTTCGTAAAGGATTGCGTGTATGTGCCTCCAGGTCCAACGACCATGACTGATTTAAAAGCCCGTATCGCAGTTGCTATCGCCAGCATCGAAACATACATGCTGCACAAAGTTTGGCAAGAATTACTTTTCAGAGTTGATATACGTCGTATAACAAAAGGAGCGCATATCGAACATTTGTGAGGAGTACATTCAAAACGTTTGTATATTACCTCTGCATGTATGTATATTTTGAATGAATACATTGATGACATATTGCGTAATAAACCTATGAATTTGGGGCATTCATTTTGACTTACTCTGTATATCTAAAACACATTGTTTAACGTAGGATTACGTTCCTCTACAACGGTCCTCCGGAAAGCAAAATTTCAGACGCTAAAACCGTCCTTTGTCGCGAGTTATAATTTTGGCAGCGTGCCAAACTCAGTCTGTATTGCTTAGGCAAGCGGTAAACAGTCAAACAGAAAAGTACCAAACTGCGTCAAAATGTTGACATATATATATATATATATATATATATATATATATATATATATATATATATATATATATGTGATAATATATATATATATATATATATATATATATATATATATATATATATGTGATAATATTACTAACTGCTTATAATCGCCCATTCTGTACTTCATCTCTGCCATGGTGACCCGTCCTTCTTGTCTTGACGTAAACGCTCCGCCTTCCACATACTAACTTCCTCCGCCAATTCTGGCAACCTCTTTCACCTAATGCTATTTTGGCGCTTTTTAGCGAGAGACGCGGGCTGGCTCCGAACGGATTAAGATGTGTTAATCTTTACGTTAAATAAACTTCAGTTATTTATGATTTGGAATTGCATTTAATTTCGGCCTCGATTGTGTTTCTTCAAGAGAGGACCATTCGGGTCATCATATATATATATATATATATATATATATATATATATATATATATATATATATATATATATATATATATATATATATAATATATACAATAATTACAAGGTTAGAAACTACTATATTCAATCTAGGAGCGCGCACTGCTTCACATAGTTAAATAAGTATAGCTATCATAAACAAATACAAAAAGATAGGGATTGTAGCGATGTCCAAAAATGGCCCGAGGAGGGTTGTGACCCATCGTCCCTGGTTGAACATGTTTTCTTGCTATAGCAAACACTCCCTGCTAGCCAGGACATCGTGAAACCAAGTAGCGGTCGACCACAGATGGGACCGGAAAGATGAAATAGACAAAAAACCTAGCGCACAGCACTACCAACAACATCACTGACCAAACTTTTGTACTCATCGTAAGTGAAATTAATATAATCACATATTACCCTGCGTACAAACCTATAGGGATATCCACTTTTCAATGTGTACTTAATAAAGCAAGGCACTTGTGACATTTTTTCGCTGTTATTGCTATATAAGTAATCAAACCGATGTAATTGGTTTATGATAATATTTCGATAAATAGAGATGTGAAGAGCAGATTGCCAATTAATTAATTTGTTAACTTCAAAAGGGAAAGCATCACGTTTATCATAAAGTCTGTAAACAATTACACCATTTGATATGTTTAAATTAATGTCTAAAAAGTCAATGCTGCCATCATTATTATGTTTCGTTTCTATGAGTTTTAAATATATAGGATAAAAACCCGAATCAATTGCATTTCCTTCTTCTAAATAAATCACTAATACATCATCAACGTATCTGAAATACAAAGACTCATTACATAGCATAACCCCCTGTTCATACGTGTGTAGAAAAATATCAGCCAATGCTGATGAACGAGTACCCCCCATAGGGATTCCCTTACATTGGCGATATAGTGAATTTCCATCACTTACATATGTTTCTAAATAGAAGAGTTTAAATTCAGAAGAGTTTAAATTTAGAATGAAGATGGCTGAAATTATTTTATACTATGAAATACTTAATCATCTTCAGTGCATGGGCAGAAAGATTATTTCCCGAACTTTAAAGTTCTTCCTCACTTTTACATTCTTCGGAAACACAATGCAATTTTAATCATAAAACAGTTCCTTTAGCACAAGGTAAGGAAAAAAAATCATGCGTGATGAACAGTTTTTAAATTTGTCAGAACTTGAAAATTCCCCTTCTCAATTACATAACTCTTACTTGCACGGATGCATGTACCTACTTATTTGAAGGTTAAATCTTACCTATCATATATATATATATATATATATATATTCATTCCAGAATATAAAAAATATCAATATTTTTAAGAACTATATTTTTGAAATTTAATGTCAAATGAAATACTTTTGTTGGATGATAGGATATTTGATTTATTTAAGCCTTTTAAATAATTCTTTCATTATCTAAAGTTCACTTTCTACATTTTTTTACTAACCTATATACTAGTTTTTTTATATACATATCGTAAACTGCGAACTTTTAAAAGGAAACTATCATTCTATTAAAGTAATTTGCCTTGTAAAATTAAAGGTTGAAACTTTTATAATTTCGGGGCTTCAAACCACAGATTTGAAGGGAATTTTGGGTTCTCCATTTCCTTTATACGTTTTAATTGAAATGGGGAAAATGCGACTCAATTTCGAGTGAACAGATATCTGAGAAAACTGACGAGTGACACACATTTCAAAGTGAAACGTTATTCACCTTGAAAAATAAACCATATAGAGTTTTTTTTATATTCAGCAATTATAATAATAGAAATTTCGAGCCATTCCTCTTTTGAATAAGAAAGCTGCTTTACGTTGTAATTTTCTATCGTATGCTTTCTGATTAATATATCTATATCTATCTATCTATCTATCTATCTCTCTCTCTCTCTCTCTCTATATATATATATATATATATATATACATATATTAATTCCAGAATATAAAAAATATCAATATTTTTAAGAACTATATTTTTGACGTTAAACTTCAAAAATATAGTTCGTATAGTATAGATAGGATATTTGATTTATTTAAGCCTTTTAAATAATTCTTTCATTATCTAAATTTCACTTTCTACAATTTTTTTACTAATATATATACTATTTTTTATATACATATCGTAAACTGCGAACTTTTAAAAGGAAACCATCATTCTATTAAAGTAATTGGCCTTGTAAAAATAAAGGTTAAAACTTTTATAATTTCGGGGCTTCAAACCACAGATTTGAAGGGAATTTCGGGTTCTCCATTACCTTTACACGTTTTAATTGAAATGGGGAAAATGCGACTCAATTTCGCGCGAACAGATATCTGAGAAAACTGACGAGTGACACACATTTCAAAGAGAAACATTATTCACCTTGAAAAAAAAAACATTTAGAGATTTTCTTTTATACTCAGCAGTTATAATAATATAAATTTCGAGCCATTCCTCTTTTGAATAAGAAAGCTGCTTTACGTTGCTATTTTCTATCGTATGCTTTCTGATAAATATATCGATAATGGTTCTGATATGATGAACAACTCGGTGTATAATCTTCAAAAAGTCACAATCTGTTGTGCACTACCGTGAGGATTCCGATTGAATCATGAAATTTCCTCCTATCGAATATAGTTTACTGCCTTTGAGGCTAAAGAGACAGAACACCGCTCTAGTGACCATCGAAACTGAGGAATTCGGTCGGATATGTCTCCAGTCATGCCAGCCAGTAGTGGTCATCACTCCCAACCATTGGAAAGAACGATAATGGTCCACAAATGCTGAATACTTTTGTAGAAAAAAATAGCATGGCCAAATAAGAGTAAATATAGCTAAAATGTGCTGTTAGTACAAAAAAATCCGTAATTTTCTGGCTCTGGATTTTTATAAAGCAGTTCCTACCATAATCGGGATTGTTTAGTTCATGGAATGCCAATCTCGAGGTTTGGAGAAACGGATTCGAACGTCTCTCGTCTCCATAAGCAAACGCTTGGAGATCATGGAGATATACATTCCAATTATAACTTAGTCTTTTAATTTCTTTTCTGGAGCTTCAATATATCTTAACCTATACTACACTGGTGTTGTAGGTCTTGAATTGTCTGGGTTTGTTTAATACTTTCAGTATTTCTTTAACATTTCGTTCACTTTTATTATCTTCTTTCCTATACTAAAAATATTTTTTTTCATCAACAGCAAAATTATTTCCATTCTTTTGAAACTATAATATTAATATGCGTATCAAATAAGTACAGGGTGCCCATAATTAAACTTCCCTACTTTAAAGTTGTCTACAGTCGAAACTATTGTTCAGAAAGTTATGAAATTTTGTGTAGGACATATTGAAGGGATTGGAATTTGTTTGAGCGAATAAAAAAAATTAGTTCACAATTTCACCACCAGAGGGCGTTTTTTGATGAATTACACATACAGACAATTTTCTATAGCTAAAAAAAGTTATTACAACAAGACATGTTTAACATGACGGCCATCATTTTCAGTTACCATTTGAAATCGTAAGATAGCATGTTCTACAGCTGACCGCAGTGTGCCCGGGGAAATGCTGAGAACATGTCGTGAAATGCTGCCTTTCAGATCAGGTACAGTTTATGGTTTATCAAGACTGACTAGATGTTTCACATGCCCGAAAGCCAAAAGTCGCATGGGCTGAGGTCTGGGGAGCTCGAACTGGTAATCATAACGATGATATACTGATTAGCTGACTGATTATACTGATTAATTTAACACACCATTAGGAATAGTAAGCACGCTGAAAACAAAATCTCCATGAAAGTTTCTAGGTATTATAACACCTGCTCTACGTCGACAAAAATTAAATTGCATATTTGTTTCTTCGTTCCTTCAAATCTATTGTCCGAAAATTAGCTATCGAACAAGTTTCCGATCGACTTTGCAATCACTTTAAAGATTGTAAAATATAATGAGTATGAGTTATTGTGTTAGGGTGACCTATGGATAAAAAGTTTATGGAATCTGAAGTAAAGAGCCAGTCGTAAATGTGTAATTCATAAAAAAACACCCTTTGGTGGTGAAATTTTGAACTAATTTTTTTATTCGCTCAAGCAAATTCCCATCCCTTCAATATCTCCTACAAAAAATTTCATAATTTTCTGAACAATAGTTTCGACTGTAGACAACTTTAAACTAGGGAAGTTTAATTATGGACACCCTGTATATTATACCACCATTTTTATTGTTTCTTATGTTTTCTGTGATTTCTATTTATTTAACATAGTACCTTTTTTCGTCTCCCCTTCGAGATAGGCATATCATCTTTACATTTATTTAACACACCATTAGGAATAGAGAAAGAAACCTGTTACCAAGATTTTGCGTTTCCTTTGAAATAGACAACATTTTATTGAAAGCATAATGAGTCCCAAAATACGTCAAACATGCTTAAAAAGGCAGTGCTTCAGTCTACTGGCGACTGCTTTGGGACCAAGCAAATTTTACATGCCAATACCTACAGATAAACATAACTGCAGTCGCTTTTTTCCAGTCTTCCTTAAAAAAATTTAAAATATCTGAGCGAATAACATAACACGTTAACTTTTTGTTGACATTTTTTTCAAAATGTATGCATTCAAACAACACACCAGTCTTTTCCAGATTTTTACAAATAGGCATCATTTGAAAGGTATTCACACTTTTAGAATTCAGATTTTCTTTGAAGCATTTTTGAAGTCAATTGAGAGATATTATCTCACAAAAGGTTGAATCATCTGCGAAATCAAGGTTTTAAATTTCTTTGCGTTCAATTCCCATTCGCTTATCCATTCTTTGTTCGGGTGAAGAGATATTTCGGAGTAACGATTTTCTCCGTCTAAAGAGAAACTTCATCTTTCCATCTGATTAGGCAAATAGGGACGAGATTATTTAAAGAAACAAATACTTGGGAAAACGTTTTTCTCCTCAAACGTTTCATTTTAAAACCGTTAAACAGGGAGAAGTTCTTGAATACAGAGCTATTTCGGTATTTAAAGTGTTTCAAATTTATTTTTCTGCGAAATCGTATAGTTTAAGTTTACTCGTTAACACCTTAAGGTATTTTTAAAAAAAGAAATAGAAATAGATTCGTGATACTTTTCAAACAGAGATTATTTTTAAATGGTTTTAAAATTTTTATACTCTTTAAAGATCTTTTTTGCTTATTTTGAGAATATTCGTATTTAGATATATCACTAAAAAATCTTTATTGATATCATCTCAAACAATCCTCTCGCTGTATGCAAGACTATAAATAAATCGCATAATTTACCATGCCATTCAACTACTACGTTTGAATGGCATGGCTTCTGCTTAAGCCTGAATATATATATATATATATATTAAGCAGAAGATAATTGTTGTCTATAACTAAGATATTTATGCTTTACTTGTAACGATAATTCCTAAATACAAAGCTTTAGTTAATTTTAGTTCCGGCAAAAAATATATGTCAGTTTAGATAATCACTCTTAATAAGTCTGTATAGTCAGAAAATGGACGTTGGAAGTATAGAAAAAAATCGAGAGACAAAATGATACCCATGTTTCTTCACAAAGTGAAGTGACGATATTAAACATTGTAAGTCAAACGATGTGAACATTAGAAGGTAATATACCAGAAAACAGATATTCTTAATGTAGTTAAACAATTTCAATCAATTTCCTCATAAGTACCATTTTATACCTGCATATACACCTTTGCATGAACGAAGACACACACACACACACACACACACACACATATATATATATATATATATATATATATATATATATATATATATATATATATATATATTCATGCAGAAATCATGCGGCAACAAAGCCAAATTACAATTTGCTGAATATTTAGAGTATATATATATATATATATATATATATATATATATATATATATATATATATATATATATATATATATATATATATATATATATATATATATATATATATCGTGTATATATATACACGAATTCTGCTATATACAGATAAAACTATATGATCAAGATTGAAGTAATCTATAAAAATTGAAGACGCAGCAAACATAAAAGGCAAAATGAGAAATCGAAACTCTTAAAATAATACATATATGTCCCCTCGCGTGAATCCAAACACAAATATTCGAGTCTCAACTATTACCAAATGGATCGTCAATTCTACAGTCATTCGAATTCCTCTATCTAAGCGAGGAAAATTTCTGAATGTGATGTCATGCGTGCACGAAAGTGATCCATTCAGAATCCCGTGAGAATTTAGGACAGAATTAGCATAAATTACAGTATTATAAAATCGGATCTAAATTAATACGCATGTTTGGTGTTGTTATAAATAATTTACGTGGGGTTAGGCTGTAAATAATGGCAAAAGCTAATTCTACAAGTTTTAACGCCATCACCTCTAGGAAAATTGGTTATAAAACATCAATTTCTCCTCATGTTGTTAAAAACGCAAACCAGGCAATCAGTAACAAATCTAAATATACAGAAAATGTATGTGCACAGTCCTCGATTTGCGATACTGGCGGTTTTTCAACTTAATGGTGGTGAGAGAGCTTCCCCTTCTACTTCTAATTTTTTTTATTAGACTAAATGATATTGTAATAGCGGGGGAATAACGCTTACGAAAATGTGCCAGATGTGAAACTGGTGAAGAAGGGGTTTTGTCCCGTTTGGCGCGAACAGGTTTGACAGCGCCTGAGGCATGTCGCCGGGCTGTGGAAAAATGCTTCCCCCCGGAGGGGTGGACGTCACCAGGAACCAGTTCAGCGAGGGAGCAAGGTTTATAAAAGGAACTGCGTGCCCTCGACGGGGCTGTTGGCTGGGAGATTTTGCGAGGCGTTGGTCTCCGGATTTTCAGCGGACAGAATTGATCTCGTCAGCGGGCCACGTGGATCGACAGGACCGTCGAAGCGTGAGCGTTTTTTCGGCTGTGGGCCATGTAAACCGAAAGGCAGTTTGCCTTGGCGTATGTTGATTTTTCTGTACAGTGCATTTCCGTGTGAACCTTATCAGAAAAGAATAAAGTGTTTTTGAAACACTAAACTCAGCTTCTTGAGTCATTTTCTTGGGTTGCGGAAATAGTCACGGCCAGTCAAAGCCGGGACAGTTAGCAGGTGATCGCCCGGGGCACAGCAGTGAAGCGTCTTTGCTTTGGAGCCATCACAATATACTTTATTGTGTTGAACGACAATAACTAAGTTTAAAGGCCAGTGTTCTTCAGTACATTAAAAGAACTTTTGGCTTAAGTTATTATCGACTTGCAATGTACTTGGCGAAAATGAGTCGGGGATTACGACATATAAAAAAAATAGAAAAGATGCAGAAAAACCAATTAACAAACGGGACGGAAAATGAAACAGTGAAATGACGCCAGACGATACAAGAAGAATGTCGTGGGGATACGGTATGTTAGAAGTTCGAAAAGTGCAGAAAAGCCAATTAAATCGAACAAACGGGGGTAAAATGAGAAAATTGAAATGAAGCCTGTTTATACAAAGGCCCAGATGAAGAAGAAGAAATTCAAAAGCAACAGTTAAGAGACGAAACAGCGAGGGGGCTACATAGAGGAGACATCGAGATGAAAAGGGAATTGTTGGCGAAGAGAAGATGACCCCACACATAGGAGATGTTCTGGAAAAACATGATCCCTAGAAAGGCAGGGGTGAGTAGAAGATGGAATTGTTTTAATATGAAACGCCCCTCACTCTGAATGGTTTAAAGAAATAATTAGGTGGTAAAAATTAGCGAATAGAAGTGGAAGTGAGAGAAAAGATTGAACATGAGAGACGAATGAAAATGTAAAAATCGAGGCGTTGAAAAGATAAAAAATAGAGAGAGTGAGAATATGAAAAAAAGGATAAGACTGATTTTGGCGCTCAGACTCAGCACACGGATGTAGAGTACTAGCCTCGTAAGCGAGAAGTTTAAAAAGAGTATGTGGGAGATTGCGCTCAGACTCAGCGCATCGCTATAAGCCTGCAAACCAACGATGAGAGGAGAATAGATGAGTAGTGGAGCCGAGAGAGATTGCCTGACCCCTGCAAGTTAGCGATGAGAGGAACATAGAGGAGCGTCGGAGCCAAGATAGATTGCCTGACCCCTGCAAGCTACCGATGAGAGGAGAATAGTTGAGCTGCGGAACCAAGATAGATTGCCTAACCCCCACAAGCCAAAGATGGAGAACCGATCCTGCCGTTAAAGCCCGCTTCTTCCCGAGCCATATAGCGATTCTGATGTCTGCGTTCCCCAGCGAAAATGAATCCTGATGAAAGATATCCCAATCGATGCATGTGAATATGCCGGCGAATGTTTCCCTTCTGCAGTCTGCAAAAATGGAGGTAACATTTCATTACCTATTGCCAAAAGTCAATAAATCCCCGAATCCTATAATATAGGCTAAAGTTAAGAAATAATATATATTGCGTACTGAAATGAAATCAATTTAAATAAGTGAAATAATACAATTAAATAATACCTTGATATAGTGAGTGTTTCTTTAGGTTGATAATTATCAATAATATAATTGAATGTGTACTAATATATGTGTTATGCTAATAAATTAATGTTTTGTTTAGAATTCAGAGTAAAGGTATCATTGCCTACTACTATACTAAATCACAACCACCAAAAAACACTACCACAAAATGAACTGTATTTTTATTATAAAATGCATTTATAATTGTTGGTTATTCTCACTAATCTTAACCAACGTTTGCTTAGTTCGTTCGATTCAAGTTCTTTTGGTTAAAATAGATTCATTGTTTTAGTGCAGCAACTCCCTCCAAGGCGATATTTTAATAATTTTTCTATCCCAGTTGTGTACCATCTGCACTCACTCAGTTAAAATTGATTTTAATTATATATATATATATATATATATATATATATATATATATATATATATATATATATTGTAGCAATGTGGCTATAACGTTCTCTTGACCATCTCGCCGTTTCGCGGAAACGGCAGTCAATTGTGTTTAAATTTTTTCATTAGGCGTTTATTGGAAGGCGGCAGTGGACTAATTGGGGTTACTAATGGTTTTGTTTAGCAGTCAACGTTCCCCGCACCGCCTTATCCTTAAAGACCAGATGGCGTAAGCACCGCGGGAGGTATATTTTGGGAGCCGCCTGTAATGTTCTGAATAGAGTCTAGATTGTTCTAGAAGCTTTGGAAGTTGCTTAAAAGATGGTCGAGTACATGCCAGGGAGACAGAGGTTTTCATAACGAGAGAGCGACGGACGGACGATTGGGTGGAGAGAACTCCGGAGGCAATTGACTAGCGGGAGAATCAACGGACTTGTTCTTTCTACTTGAGAATGCTTGATGTCGAACGCCTAGTAGAGCCAGTTAGATGCTGCTTGTATTTGCATTGTAAATAATCTGTACATAGTTTTATACCAACTAAATTAATAAAAAGAGCTTTACTCTAATGTCCAGTGTTGTCCTCTCTCGGAAACAACCTCTCTCGAGTACAGAAGGGTAGCTGTGGAGGCTACGTTACCACAATATATATAATATGCTGCTGTTGTTGTCGTGGCTACTAATAGTGCAGAAGAAATGTTTTGATAGAACCTAAAGCCTGGATAACAGCAGCTGTCGGATCATGTACCTGTGGGCTGTAGGGAAGTTTTGGTGGCGACAAAGCAAGTTTGAAAAGGGCAGCCACAATGGCTGTATAGTCAAAGGTATGTTCTGAAGAAAGCTGAGTTTGTGGACAATTTCTACTGTTGATAAAGGATCTTGTGCCATCTGGGTGGATTTTCATACCCTTAAAGTGATTAGTTCTCAGCCTAGCTATTGTATACAAGCCATTGCTCTGGGACAGTTCAAATCCGAAATGAGTGGTTTCTTTAGGGGCTGGTTGGATAATCTGCCCCTGATCACTGCATTAACTTTTGCTAGTGTGATGGAGGAAGAGATCTGGGCCACGTCCCACGCTTCCTTGGCCAGCAACTCATTTCCTTCAATATTGACATGTGAGGGGAATCCATTGAAGGGTACAAGACTTACCCTTACAAAAACAGTTGACAAAGAAAGAAGATCACTTATGTTGTGGGTTAAGGAGGTTTCCCCATTTCTTATAGCTTTCAAGGCTGAACTTGAGGAATATAAGATAACGAGCCCTTCATTTTGGCAAACGGCAGGATTGGACAATTAAAATAAAAGTACTTCCTTAATTGCATTTAACTCACTGGGGAACTTTTATATAGCTGAAGCAGGACTCCACTGGAATTTCCATTGGGTGGTAGAAGGGAAGTAAAATACCTTCCGCGGACTAGACAGGTAGAAGTCCAACCTCTTTTGAGACAATGGTACCTCTCTTCTACGAATAGTGCATATATAAAATATAGAATATATAATTAAATTATGGATAACGGTACAAATACATAATTTATTATATGCTTCAGCAAATTAATAGATGTGTTTGACATTTTATTTGTATATGGAATAAAATCTCCATATTTTATTGGGAGTAATAAGAGTACACGGGAACTACAAAAAGTAAAACAGCAATGTTCGCTGTTCTAAATTCTAAAATTGTTATTCTCAGAAAGACTTGCTCGAAATGTATTTATAAAACGAGTGCAAGAAATATTTCAGTGGGAATAAAATTGAACTGAATTTCTACCAATATTTGCAGCTCGCAAAGAAAACCTTAAACTTACTTGTCTTTAAATACATATGTAATGTTTATAAAGATAGGTTTTCCTATTAAATGGAAATTTAGGTAGTTTATAACAGAGGAAGAAACTAAAACTATATTACGAATAAATACTCTTGCTCACAAAGTAAAACTATTGACAATATTATTTCGAAACAATGGTATATTGGAGAAATGAATGTTTTGTATGCAATAAACGTTTGCCATGTCATTACGAAAAAAATATAAAAATAGTAACGATGAGTAAGATATACAGAAATCGATACGAATACAGCTATCTAATGAATGCAAGTAATTTTGTCTCAAAATGAATTTTAACACTACGTAACAGGCAAATCAAAGTCTTCATTGCGATAGGATGTAAAGATATATCACACTGGGTGATTAAAAGGATCGTAAATGAGATGGATCCACTTTCCCCTAAGAGATAATTAGACTTTTATTGGGGACAAATGAAATTCAAGATTCATGCATGTATCGAAAGATTGGTTAATTAGCTGCTTGAAAAATGTTTTCTTCTTTACCATTTAAAAGTTTATGGGCGAGTATAAGATAAGCTTAGAAACGTGTTTGATGTTAATAAAAGAAATTGAGGAGATTATTTATGATGATATTTATAATAATAGTTCTTTTTCATCTTCTGTATATTACATAATGTTTAATTAAAAAAATTGAAATTATTTCAGTCAGGATAAAGTTATTGTAATTAGAATTGTAAAATGTAACAGGTGGTCATGCATTCATGTAATGGTTTTATTAATATCAATCCCTTTCAATATACCACTATAATCACCCTTTTATCGTCACTGTCAGCCACGGCTGTAAAAGTTAATTTCAATTTTATTAAAGATATAATGGTTGTGAAAAAAATGGAGAGATGTAATAAGCGTGTGAGATAGGATTATAACAGTTAAGATTTTTTTGTAAATTTCCGGAGCCTGATATGACTGGTTAAGATCTTAAACGAGTTAATAACAAACTAATACTGCGAGAATGTGCTAATAATATAATTTACAATTAAAATACTTCATTTCAAGGGACACAATTACAGCGTAATAGTTCCGAAAAAGTTAATAACAAACTGATATTACGAGAACGTGCTAAAATATAATTTACAGTTCAAATAATTCCTTTTAAGGAACACAGTTACAGTATACTAGTTTCAGAACATCCTTTCCTTTAAGGAACATAATTATGGTATAAATATTCCGAAAAAGTTAATAAAATACAGGTGCTGCAAGAATGTTCTGAAAATATAATTTCTATTCCAAAACTTCCTTTTAAGGAATACAATGACAGTACAAAACAACGAAGAATGAAAACAATGTTCTCATTAAAATACATCTTTTGAACACATTTATTAAAGAGCACGATGAAACTGTTGTCCACAGCTCATTTTGAGAAAGTCTTCACTCAGCCATTCAACTTCCTCCATCTATTCCGGGAGTGCAAAGATTCCATCACGATTTGAAGTGGACGCAGAGATATATTTACTCCCGAAGAATTATTATCATTCCATTCATGGTCTTTGTGAAAACACACTGGAAATATTTTTCTGAATCCGATATTGAATTTTTCTTTCGATGTATGCGACGACATGCAAGGGAAAGGAAAGGGCAAATATTCAATATTTAGAATACGAAATGAAATTCGCGGCACGAGAAATGCAAAAGAGGTTTTTTTTTTAAAAAAAAACACAAAATTCATAAATATTTAATTTTATTCTTTTGAATATTTCTGTAGGGAATACAATAATTTTTTTTAATATTAACCTTTTCCTTACGGGGTGGGATAGCATGTATCCCAAGAATACGGCTCCAAGAATAAATCAATCTCTCTCTCTCTTTATATATATATATATATATATATATATATATATATATATACATACATGGTGTCCAGCGAAGAAGACCGTGGTTTCAAAATCAAAAATCTCGAAAACAAAGATCTGTAGAAGAATGCAACAAACGGTATATTTATCGTGAAAGCTGTAAGAATTTTATATACTAATTTTCGAATTAGTTACAAAAGCTGCTAGCAGATGACGCTGTTATCCAAATTTACTGCAATTTACTGTCGCAGGCATGGATTGGTCTCCATATTCGTCGGACCTGAGTCCTTGTGACTATTTTTTGTGGAGCACATTAAAAGAAACTGTCTACAGGACCCATACCACCATGCTGGACGAGCTTCAGTCGGCGATCTGTTGGGCAGTTGAATCGATTTCTGTTGAGGCACTACAGGGTGTGATGGCAAATTTTATTGTTCGTTTGCGCCACCTCCGTACAGCGAATGGTGGACATTTTGAAAAGATTGTGATCTGGTGATTGCAAAGACTGCTTGCAAAGAGTACGAATTTATTTATGCATGCTGATACGAGTTGCAGAGCGCCATCTGTTAGCTTCTCTTGTAACTATTTCGAAAATTTATGTATAAAATTCTTACAGCTTTCACGATAAAAATACCGTTTGTTGCATTCTTCTACAGATCTTTCTTTTCGAGATTTTCAATTTTGAATTTAGGGACTTCTTCGCTGGACACCCTGTATATATGTATATATATATATATATATATATATGTATATATATATATATATATATATATATATATATATATATATATATATATATATATATATATATATATACATATACATATACATATATATATATGTATATATACTAGCTGAAGTACCCGGCATTGCCCGGGATTTTAACAATATTTGTTAACCAAAATCAACACAGTATAAATAACATAGAAAAAGTATATGTGAAATGTTATACACATCTCAGAATTCAGGAATTTCAGCCTTTCATCATTGAAGCACTAAAATCTGAAAAGTAAAAATGTCAAATTGTCTAATGTTTGCTAACCAAAATTAATTTAAAACTAAACACGTTATAAATAACATAGAAAAAACATGTGAAATCTTATACACATGAATAAAATGAAAACCCAATAAAAGAATATATAAAATTATAATAAACTCCTCAGATTTCAGCTAGATTTAGCCTTTTATCATTTGGGCAAAAAAAGAAGCTGAAATTACAGGTTTAGCTGAAATTTCCAATAGAACCATGATATGACTCTAGCGGTGCCTCTTAAAAAATGAAGTGTTTGATTGAGGGTTTGCAAACCATTCAACTCCTCTCCCCATTAAACTCCTATAAACATCCTCTACATATTAAATTCCTTTTCTCTCCATAATAAACTCCCCAGAATTTTGGTAGATTCAGCCTTTTATCATAGTACCACTAAAACCTGAAACATCCTCTCCAGAAATATAAATTTATTAATTACAATAATTAAACTCACGCAAATGTATAAATTACATAAGTTTTTTAACCAACATTTGAATAATTCGTAAATGAAAAAGCATATGAAAATAAAGATAATAAGAACTTCCGGAATCGAAATTAATTACCCTTAATTTTTAATTAATAAAAAACCAACATAATATGAATAAAAACGATAGTTGTTTAAAAGCATATGAAAATAATGCTCGCGTATGAAGTTAACTTTATGATATAAAGATAGTAATAATAATATAAACCGCGTGCATAAAATATTTAGCTTTTCAAGCGAGATAAATTAATTTTTAGAAAAAAACTACTTTTAATCGAGAAATTAAATACATTGCACAAAATTTTGATTTTTCCAACTTTCTACCTTACAATTTACACCCTACTTCTTTGAAGTTGGGTGTTGAAACATCCTCTTTGAAAAATTTACACCCTACTTCTTTTAAATAGGGTGTAAATATAAAGTTTTAACAGCGAATTGAATGCCAGTTAAAAATTATTGTTGTTTAAAATCATATGAAGATTACGCTATTATAAAGACAAAAAAAAAGCATAGGAAAATAATGCGTGCGCATGAAGTTAACGTTACGATATAAAAATAGTAACAATAATATGTACAATCAGTCAGTATATAAAACAGACTGACTGATTGACTGACATACAACGTACAGACCAAACCGCGGGAAATAAATGGGCTGAAATTTTGCATGGCGATTCTTCTTATAGTGTAGGAGTGCACTTAGAAAGATTTTTGAAAAATTCTTAGATTTTTTTAAAATTAAATTTGAGTTGTTTTAGTAACTTTTTTTAAGTTTGCATTTAAAATAATAATAATTTGAGGGTTATAAAATTCATATGACGAAAAAGATCATAAAAATTACTTTAATATGAAATCTTTTTCGAATCTTTACCTCCATTTTATGATTTTTGGTGAATTTTTAAAGATTAATTTTTAAAATTTAACCTTTTACATGCCACACTATGATCAAGGAATAAAGTACCATATTTTGCTGCGTAACTTTGGTCGATAACTTCCAGGAAGTCGGTCCAACAGGTGTACTCCACTCATTCCTTTATTATATAATTTTATAATGTAAGGTTAAGGAAAATCAACTTTTAATTTAGCTCGGACATATCTTTTTGCTCTTCCTAATGGTTCGTGAGTGATAAAATTTGATGTAATAGTTACAACAAAACTATCGTTCCAATGGCACATATAACCTTCTCCATCGCATCGGTAATCAAACTCTCCACGTTGAAATTTCGATATTTCTTTTGCTGTTTTAAGAGAACATTGTCCCGTTCTGGAATCTCACCACTGTGCCGATTGCCTTAAAGCCTTTGTTAGATAAATCTGTCAGCAAACTGTACGATGTAAAAAAAGTTATCGAAAAATATTTTGCGTTTCTCTGGATTGTCAATAAAAGATAATAGTTCGGAGACAACTTTTGATCCAAGTGGCAAATTTTCATTTTTCGAACTTTTTCTACCGTAGATAGACATAGCATAAGGATAACCATTTGCTGAGCAGATCATCCAAACTTTGAAACCAAAGCGAATTGGCTTTCCACGTATGAACACCTTAGCCGAACGATGCCCATAACACGGAACCATGGATTCATCGATACTCATATTTTCATGAAAAAATCCAAATTGACGAAAATTTTTTCCAACCTCTTTATAAAAGTGAGAAATTTTTCCTAATTTATCGCCAGGTTCCAATTTACTATTATCAACAATGTGGAAATACTTTTTTAACATCCGAAATTTATTTCTGGGCATTGTATTGTTAACAATTAGGATATGCAAATCTTCCTGAGAGCTCCAATATGTATTTTCATCAGGTACTGAGTGGTAGCCACTAATCAACAGTAATCCAAGAAACTGTGGAATGTCATTTGCGTCGACGTCTAAAGAGTCTCCTTTTTGTAGGGCGTACAGCTTTGTAAGTTCGGCTGAATTTTCTAAGTAATCAGACGGCAGAATCACTGATCACGAGTGATATCACTGCTTTTGTATATCGTTACATGCCAATGTTCCTTTTTTGGAACATTGCATTTTTACACAGTCTTGAGGAAATATTTCTTGTTATTATTTTAATTTATTTTATTAACTCGTTAAACTTGTCCTTTGCAAGTACGATGGGGAAATTTTTGGGTGGATTTGAATTTTTAGGAATTTTATAGAATTTTTTTTCTTACGTACTGTAAAAATTGTGAAAAAAGCTGATTTTTAGAAATTTTTCTACGCTAAAATATTCATATTTGAAAAAAAAAAGTAAAAAAATCAATCATGCCTTCTATAATATACGGTAATTTTTTCAAACTGACATATATCACAGTTTATTTTTTAAAAAATATTAAAGATGGTGTTCCAAAAAAGGAACATTGGCATGTAAAAGGTTAATTTATTAAACGCTGATCACGTGATTTCTTTTTCTGTTACTTTAAATAAATTTATCTTCATATAACAACGAAATAGGCAAAAAATACTTTTTTTCTTGCTAATGCGGCAGACGATTGGACATTATTCAAAAAAAAATTAAAATAATGTAAAAGATGTGTTCCTCAAACTGTACTACATTAACTGTACTATATTCTTTAGTATGTCCTATGAGATTTAATTTGAATATTTTCTTCTACATTATTTTGTCTATAAAAATATCCCTTACGATTTTTTTATAAATGTATTTTTTTTTGGCATATTTAATTTGAATGTACCGTTCGTTTAGGAACACCTCCTAAACGAAGGTTTAGGAAGTGTTGGTTTATGGAATACTAAAAGTTTAAAATAATGGCGCCATCTATTGAACATCTATGAATCGAGAATCGCATCCGTCAAAAATTGTTCGTTATCCTAATTGTTAGCAATACAATGCCCAGAAATAATTTATTGATGAATGTTTCTTAACCAAAATCAATTTTAAAACTAAACACAGTATAAATAACATAGAAAAGATTTAGCCTTTATCATTGGAGCAAAAAATCCTGGAAAGTGAAACATAAAATATATAAATTTATAATAAACCTACCAAAATCCATTAAAAAACTAAACACAGTATAAATAACATAGAAAAAAAGCATACGAAATGTTATACACATTAATAATATGAAAACCAATTAAAAATATATAAATGTATAATAAACTCCTCAGATTTCAGCTATATTCTTTCATCATAAAAAAGCTGAAAAAAAATAAAATAAAAATAATTTAAAAAATAATAAAATAAAATAAAAATAATAATTAAAAAAATAATAAAATAAAAGCTAAAATAAAAAAGCCTTCATAAAAAGCTAAAATAAAAAGCCTTCATAAAAAGCTGAAAATACAGGTTTAGCAAAATTTGCACGATCCCAGACTCGAACCCGAGTCTTACGGTGTACCAAATGAACAGTTTTAACAAACGCGCCACGATTATACACAACACTGTTGAGTAAAGTAAAAAATATACGCAATGAGTTTTTTGGAAAGTTGCTATGGGTTGGTGAAGATACATACATTTATGGAGTAAGAGGAGTTTTAAATGAGAAATAAGTTAGCAGGATAGAAGCTTAGTCTTTAACTCTTCAATAGACACAAAGAGATAAGCTAGGGGGGTTGCAGTAGCGATTAAAAAAGATCGTGACACTTAGCGTGGTTGATTCGAATTTTCCATCGCGTGTGAGAGTGTCAATATGCCGTTGGATCCGATTTATTTTAGAGTATAAAATCTGACTTGAAATATTATTATTTTCATTTATTATTCAGGTTTAATATATAACTTGAAACTTTTTGATTTTATTTATTTTTATCTTTTCGCTCGCTGTTTGCCAGCTAACCCTAACGTGGACGCCATATTCAGAGGGGTGATTCCACAAAGTGTAACAGCTTACATTTAGTTTCAAAATTGTTGGTTTTTTATTAATTAAAAATCAACGGTAATTAATTTCGATTTTTGAAGTTCTTCAGACCCTCGGCTGTTTTTAAAGACGCCTGTATGTAAAATTTCACGATCGTTGCTCCTAAACTGGGGATTTCTATACAATTACAGAGATACAAACATTCATTTTTATATATTAGATATATATATATATATATATATATATATATATATATATATATATATATATATATATATATATATATATATATATATATATATATATATATATATATATATATATATATATATATATATCGTTAAAAATAAGAATGTGAATTTTTTATAAAAATGAGATTTTTTTTGCAACCGTTTCACAAATGACTGAAGCTTGAAAACTCTAACATGACCGTAGAGAATGAAGACATCATACTTTGCTCATCAAGTGCCTTATGTGAAGTTAGAAGATTAGATACGATTTTGCTGATGACGTCATTGTTTTCTTAGAAACTCCCGAATAATACCATATAATACAAGAACCTTCTAGAATGACTTCCAAGTAGCCACGATTGCGTTACTAAAACTTGGATTTAATGACCCAGTAAGTGGTCTATCAAATACAAGGAAAATACATTCTTTTGTACTAAAATACATAAGAAAACTACAATAATATTAACAATAAGCATTGCATAGCGAGGAATCATTTACAAAATACTGGACACTATTACGTTTCGTTATATAAGATCATATTATTTTAAAGGCATCACGGTAACATAAAAAAGAGGATAGGCAGAATTTTTTCTATTTAGATTATTTTTAAATCAAAGCCTTGAGATTTATATAAGAAAATATAAATTTAATTCAGATTTTATCCGGTAAAGAAACTTTTAACAAAAACGAAACTAAGACAAATAACAAAATTTCTCTCAACACGTATCTCCTTTTTATGCAAATATTTTACGATATTGTTGAGATTAATAGAATTTTCTTGCTCCTTCTTTATATTAAGGAAGAAAAAAATTCAAACGATGCAAAAAAACGTAGAAACGAGCTGATTAAAACCTGAGAAAACTACAAATTATTGAAAGTAGAGTACCATCGAAAAAGCTGTTGTTCACTAAAAAATTCAGATCATCTCGCTATTGTTAATCGAGTTAGCCCCTTAAACATCGTGATTCATCTTGATTGAACTTTTTTTTATTGCTTTAACGACTTTATGGTTGTCATTTTTTTCCTTATCTCAAACCACGAAAAGAGGCTTTTTAAAATTCTTTTGAAAAATAACGCCAGATTAGGATATTATTTTACATTTACTAGAAATACGATAGACACACAATTTAATTTTTTTTGCAAGACATAGTTTACCCCCTTTTTTTAAAAAAAAAGAATTAATAATTTGAGATATTTCAAGTTTGCTAATAATATGATGTTTTCAAAACTGATATCTAAATAGAAAATATTCAGTATTATTGGTAGAGTCATGACAATTAGATTATACTCAATTTTTTGCTACCTGAACAGAACACAAAACTGTAGAAGGACAAAATATATCAATGTGTCTGGATATGAAACTATAACTGCCACTTCAATGCCACAGTTACATAATTTCAGTACTGCATGTGTGTTTTCTCATACGGTATTTTATGCCAACAAAATTGTTTTTTATGTTAATTATTCCCCCGTAGGCGGACTCTGACCATTCAATAAGCATGCGAAATGAAACAAGCAAACACACAAAATTTAAATGAATGAATTAGGGCCTGTTCACATAGGAGTCCGTTGCAGAAGCTTTAAAGTATTGAAATATATTTAACCAATGACAAACCTCCAAACGATTAGCAATGAAATTTTTACGCCTATGATTGGTTTATTTTCATCTCAACGTCATCTTTCCCTTAACGCTACGCAACGGACTCCTATGTGAACAGGCCCTTGTTATCATTTACCGAACACACGATAGCAAACTCAAAATTATTCACATTAAACTTGCACTTACTATTAAATAATCACGGCTACATCCTTAAAGAAATGTATGACCCCTGGAGATGGTAACATTACACCTTAGACACCTGGATTGGCGAGAAAAATGAACTTTCTATAGTGGACACGCTTTCAACACCACTCGATAGAGCTGGAAAATGAAGTAGGAAAACTTCGGAATGGACTGTTAGTAAGGTCTTACAGAAGAGACAACTCTTTATACATTACTATGTGAATGACTAGAAATTGTCATAAAAATTGTCATATGTCGTTTATTTCACTCAGTCCCGACGATCATATTTCTTTGTTCCCGCATCTATCGTTTTCCCGCCTTTATCGTTTAATTCAGTCGGTCCCTTGAAAAACGATAGATCGAGACTCCACTGTATATATATATATATATATATATATATATACGAGTATATATATATATATATATATATATATATATATATATATATATATATATATAATGATAAACTTTAACTAAAACTATGTAGAGGAGATGAAAAGCACAAACATGTTGTAGTCGAAAAACCGGGGGACGAGATGAAGACTGTTTCAGTAGAGCCATTGACACATCGGGGAGGTAAAACCACAGAGAGGAGAGGCATTAAGGAACACACAGAACAGAGATGCGACGCACGAACAGTATGGTCCATGGAATTTATTTATTAAGAACTCGACGATATAATTCAAGACGGCGACATGGACGCAAAGATGATACGTCTTTTAAGAGCATTAAAAGACGACAGAAGCTACCGACCCTTCCGGATCTTGAAAATATGATACGCTTACATCATGGTACTTTTAGGGGCAAGGGACAAGGGACAAGAGAACGCCGGTCAGAAGAGCAAGGCAGGGAAAGGCCGAAAATCGCTGCTCAGCGTATTTATACCACGGGGACGCTAACGTGACGCTAGGTGTTAAAATTTCTGTAACTGGCCGGAGCCAAACATCCGACTTGACCACGTGAGCCATATCTCAAGATTCCGAAGATGCGATGCAAGCCGAATGGTTTCTGAATCATCCTGAATCATAGGCACCCGACTTTCAGTGCGTGCCTTAAGGGACAAGCTAGTTAGTTAATTCGTTTACATCATCGTCGTAGTTTGGAAAAAGGGACTGGGCTTTATTGAAAAGAAAATAATTTAGAATACGCGTTAAGTAATAAAGGTGGGGTGAAACAGTTATTATATATATATACTAGATGGTACCCGTCAAAACTTGACGGTTACTAAGTAAACATTCCAATAAAAAAAAGGGTTCATAACCTTATTAAAATATTAGAAATTCATATGAAAGCCACGTGTGCTGGTAATTTAGAAATATTCAATAAAACACTTCAAAAAAATGTAAGAATATTTTGCGGTTATATTAGGTATTCGCTTTGAAAAGCACGCTACCGTACAGACACTTTTGAACATATCACTATCCATGCGCCGAGTTTGCAACTTTCCGAAAATACAAAATTTGATATTATTGTAATATCTGGTTAAAATAATCCCTATATATAAAACGCGTAGGTATGCGGCACAAAAATCTACGATATTTCTACACTTCGAATGGCAACGGCTGCAACTACCGAATGTAAACAGCGGCTGTCCGCAATTTAAAACCGCGTGTGTGTAGTGGCCGCATAAGTTACAACCGCTGATCTTTTGACAATACATGTTTAGACCTATCAAATCCATTGTTTAACCATGGACAGTTGTATGTAGGTTTATCTAGAATCCATTCTTTTGATTCTGTCGCTTTAGTATCCCCTACTTTTGAAATACTCAAATCTGTATATCAAGAAGTTTTATGAATATCATAGTTGAAATCCACACTATATTTTAAGTACTTGCTGAATTTTTGCTCCATTTTATAAGTGAGGAAATTTTCCCAAGAATTTATTATTTAATATGATTAAGTGTAGATATCTGAATTGTGACCAGTAATACATACAGAGAGTGATGTAATCAACACTGTATTTAAAATTTCCCCCCAACAATTTCTTATTTCTTGTAATGGTAAAGTGTAGATATCTTAATTTTGAAAAATTGCTGAATTTTTGCTCCATTTTATAAATGAAGAAATTTTCCCAGCAATTTATTATTTAATATGATTAAGTGTAGATATCTGAATTGTTAACAGTAATTCATACAGAGAGTGATGTAATCAACACTATATTTAAAATTTTCCCCCTGCAATTTCTTATTTGTTGTAATGATAAAGTATAGATATCTTAATTTTGAAAAATAGTACATACAAAGAGGGATGTAATTTTTAAAATCATTGATGTGGGCTTTCTCAGTCTTATCTTTAACTCTGTTCTAAGGTAATGGAAATTCACATTTTTTGATCACGATGTTTTAGAATCAGCTTAATAGAGAATACCCCTTAACAACATATATTTATGATGACAGGTAATTGTAACATTCCTTACATATGTCACTTTCAGTTGCGTTGTTTTGCAAAAGGAAATTTAAAACTAAAAGTGACCATGCTGGTCACGCAGTGGCTAGTATGCTTAAAATATAAATATATATATATATATATATATATATATATATATATAAAAAAAGATGAATGAATGACTAACTTCATGTTTACATTTTCATGTCCCGAATATATAAAATGAATACTTGTTATTAATTTAATTGAAACGCTATGAAAACGTGAAAGGTATTGGAAAATTTACAGACTTTTAAAAATTTAAGAAAATTTTGCCGTTATGTTAGGTATTCGCTCTGAAAAGCATACTACTATACAGTACATACCGTAGACAGTACCTGTCAAAACTTGATGGTAAGTAATTGAACAGTTCCAATAAAAAAAAGATTCATAACCTTGTTAAAATATAAGAAATTTTTACAGAATATTAGAAAATAATATTCTGTAAAAATGTAAACATGAATTAATGTAAACATGAAGTTAGTCATTCATTCATCTTATAAAAAAAAAAAGATGAATGAATGACTAACTTCATGTTTACATTTTCATGTCCCGAATATATAAAATGAATACTTGTTATTAATTTAATTAAAACGCTATGAAAACGTGAAAGGTATCGGAAAATTACAGACTTTTAAAAATTTAATAAAATTTTGCCGTTATGTTAGGTATTCGCTCTGAAAAGCACACTACTATACAGTACATACCGTAGATAGTACATGTAAAAACGTGAATATTAGAAAATAATATACTGTTTTGCAACCTGATGTGTTGCAATTTAGAACATTGAAATTTACTTGAATGTTTGCTGTCTGATTTGTTAATTTTAAATTGTTTTCTAATTTGAAGGTGAAATTTTTTAATACTTTTTTTATTAGATCTGAAAAATAAAGTAATATAATTCGAGAAAGTGGCCCAAAACAAAATAATAAAATGTCCCCTTATAATCACCTGAAATATTGTTTTAAGGTGACTGCCTACATTTGGAGCCAATTTTTTAAAAAAATCATTTTTTAAAGATTTTTTTGTTTTTTATGGTAAAATAGCACTTGAAAATTAAAAAATAAACAAAAACTTGCCAGTAAATACCATACTTTTTTATAAATTGGTCAATTTGAAGTAATTTTCAATGAAAATTAGCTAAAATGCGACACATCTGACAGTTATCTTAAATGACCCACAATCTAAGAGAAATTTTAAAATGCAAAAATGTTGCAATATGAAAATTTCCCCCAATTCATCATTCCTCTCCTTATAAAAACAGCCCCAAACACAGTGGCGTATGCAGGGAGGGGTTGATGGGGGTTAACCCCCCCCCCATTTTTTTCTGATTACATATATTACTTAAATAGGTTCAAGCTCTGCACTGATTGCTGAAAACTACTTTTTCATAACTCTGCTTCTAATTGATGTAGAATGAAAATCAAAACGGTTTTGAAAAGAGAAAAGATTGAATTGCACGATTCCTGGAAGAAATAAAATTGACCAAAATAGTCAAAAAATGAAATTTTCAACGTAGGCAGTCACCTTAAAAGATACACTATCATCGCAATAGAATGCTTTACTAAAAATTATTACAGTGAGGTTTTTTAAAAAAAATATTGAAGTTTATAATTAAAAAACGTTCTTGGAAAAAAAAACCATGCTTGCAGCTGATTTTAAAATCCGACTTGTACAGTCTAACTAATGCAGCCAGATATTTAGAAACAATACTGCTAATTCAATCTATTTCAATGTAATATAAATATTTTATATAATCATGTATTATGCTATATATATGTATAAATAGGCTATGTATAAATATATTAAACAAAAATAAAATATATAAATAAAATCAGATTAAAATATCATGCAAATTATTCACGTGCAAATAATTTTTGCATGTGTATTTCAATTTAATGTACATATATTATATCTTATGCTATATATATGTATAAATAGGCTAAGTATAAATATATTAAGCAAAAATACAATATATAAAGAAAATCAGATTAAAATATCATGCAAATTATTCACGTGCAAAAAATTTTTGCACGTGTATTTCAATTTAATGTACATATATTATATATTATGCTATATATATGTATGAATAGGCTATGTATAAATATATTAAGCAAAAATAAAATATATAAAGAAAATCAGATTAAAATATCATGCAAATTATTCACGTGCAAAAAATTTTTGCATGTGTATTTCAATTTAATGTACATATATTATATCTTATGCTATATATATGTATAAATAGGCTATGTATAAATATATTAAGCAAAAATAAAATATATAAAGAAAATCAGATTAAAATATCATGCAAATTATTCACATGCAAAAAATTTTTGCACGTGTATTTCAATTTAATGTACATATATTATATGTTATGCTATATATATGTATAAATAGGCTATGTATAAATATATTAAGCAAAAATAAAATATATAAAGAAAATCAGATTAAAATATCATGCAAATTATTCACGTGCAAAAAATTTTTGCACATGTATTTCAATTTAATGTACATATATTATATATTATGCTATATATATGTATAAATAGGCTATGTATAAATATATTAAGCAAAAATAAAATATATAAAGAAAATCAGATTAAAATATCATGCAAATTATTCACATGCAAAAAATTTTTGCATGTGTATTTCAATTTAATGTACATATATTATATCTTATGCTATATATGTATAAATAGGCTATGTATAAATATATTAAGCAAAAATAAAATATATAAAGAAAATCAGATTAAAATATCATACAAATTATTCACGTGCAAAAAATTTTTGCATGTGTATTTCAATTTAATGTACATATATTATATATTGTTAAATATATATATATATATGTATAAATATATAAATATATGTATAAATATATATTAAGCAAAAATAATATATATAAACTAAAGAAATTCTGATTAAAAATCATACAAAGTTATTGAATCGTTACTAAACACGTATTAGATGTGGAATATATATAGAATTCCATGTGTTGTAAATGCAAAAAATCTGTATACTGAAGATTTGGCCTTTTGAACCGGCTAGCTTTTGTGACGTACAGTTTGGAACATATCACTGCGCATGCGTCAAGTTTGCAACTAAATTCGACATTATTGTAATATTAAATTGTAATACTGTATTGTAATATATATTATATATTATGTATTAAAAAACATATAGTATATATTAAAATATATATATTATATATGGTTAAAATAATGAAAACCTGTTTTACTGTGAAAAAAAATTCTGATTCAATTTTTCTTAAATTAACGAATCACGGTGAATGAATGACTCACTTGTGTTTACATTTTCAAGTTCTGAGAAACACTATGATAACGCGAAAGGTGGCGGAAAAGAGATAATTCTCTAATGAAGAGATAATTTTGAAATAAAATTGATCGAAATAAAGTTGATTTGTGTCGATATTACGCTGTTTTAATTACAATTATTTGGGTTTAGTTGGCAAATAATCTTTTTGAACTTTACTTTTAACTTGTTAAGCCTAACTCATAAAACAAAATGGATGCCAAATGGATGGATATGAGGTGGTCGCTCCGGACGCGTTACGGACAGAGTCGACTACAGAACACGGCAACTATTATAAGGATATGTGTGTGTGTGTGTGTGTATGTATGTATGTGTATGTGTGTGTGTGTGTATGTATGTATGTGTGTGTGTGTGTGTATGTATGTGTGTGTGTGTGTGTGTGTGTGTATGTATGTATGTATGTGTGTGTGTGTGTAAGTAAGTAATTATCTGGGAGCATCATTTTTCTGAATGCATAGAGCCTTTCATTTGAAATATAGTGATTGAAAGTAGCTCTCATATCAAAACATTGAGCGTTCTCTTTCTATGCATTTGCATAAAAGCTTTGAAACTGCTATTCATTAATCTTAGCTAGCCAACGCTCCTCCAGAAATTTGCACCGAACGTTCACTGGTTGCTTGGATACAATCATCGGTTCACGGTTGACTTCCCATTTACATACGTTGTTTATTACCGACCTCCTCTCCACTTCGATAATCTCCTTCATTAGGGTCAATAAATCATTCACAGCCGCTTAATCAAATACCATAAAGTTCGGGAAAACACTACCAAATCGGAACGTATGGTTTCACACTTATGTCCTGGCATTTTTCATAAAGTGCGCCGCTAAAAATTAGGTTTTCGCTTAAAAGGAGTTATTAAACCTTTGTATTTGTACATGAAAATTTATAAGATAAGGTAATGAAATATTTAATAATTGATCAAAATCATAACTGAGCAACTTATTATCTTTTCAATATAAAGAGAAATTATTTAGATCTAAATTTCAAATTAAATAATTATGTAGATCTTAATTGATCGAAATCTTAACTGTATAACTAATTATCCTTCCAGTATAAGGAAATTATTTACCGTAAAATCTTGACTATAATACGCACAAGTTTATGATACGCATGCTTGATTTTGCTCGAAATTTTAAGAAAAAATTAAAATTCGACTATAATACGCACCCATAACTTTTCAATATTTTATTTAAAAATTGCACAAATACTTATTAACATAAATAAAATTTGTTATACAAATAAACAAAAACGTCAAATTCGGTAGCAAAAAAAAATACTTAAATTTTTAATTCAAAACAAACAATGCTTTCATATTATCAGTCTTAATCACTTTCACTAGAATAGAGCTCATTTATTGTTTGTCGTTTATTCAATGTTTAAAAGTACATTTTTTGTGCACGAATATAATACGCACCCTCCTTTTTGCGGATTAAAATGTGAAAAAAAGTGCGTATTATACTCAAGATTTTTGCGGTAGATCTAAATTTCAATTTAAATAATTATGTAGATGTAAAATGATCGAAATCATAACTATCAAACCTTCCAGTATAAAGAAAAATTATTTAGATCTAAATTTCAATTTAAATAACTATGTAGATCTCAATTGATCGAAATCAGGATTAATTTTCCTTCCAGTATAAAAAAAAAAAATTCGGGTTTATTAAAAAAAATTCCTTTAATATACGTCTAGGGATTTACTAAATTTTTAACTAAAATTTTAGGAAAATTTTAAATTATTTCAAGTTTTTTCATCTGGAAAAAGTCTTATATTCCTTTATATACAAATATGTTCACAATCGTACAACAAATTATTTTTTTAACTTTTAACTCCAGAGAACTTGGAAATTTTAGTATATCAGGAATATTTCCATTTAATATTAACAGCAGTTTCGAATCTTCATAAATATCTTTTCTATTGAGTAACAGAAAGGAAATCGATGCCTAAAGTGGTCTTGTTATACCATATCATTAAGTAGTAAAATGGGAGTACTTGATGCTTTTTATTACATCGATATTACTCACGTTTTATTGCATGTCTCATAAACATTTTATCCGTTTAAAATTCCGTGGGTTACATGGAGTAGTTTCCTAATTTAAGGTTTTTAAAGTCAGAAGCCAAAGAGAAGATAAATAAGCATTAAAAAAGCAGGAAATAAAAACCATCTTTTACAATTTGTCCGGATACAATTTTATGGGACCCCAGAGATATACTGGTCACTTCATTAATTATATTTTTTCCACCCTGATAAATACTACGTTGTAAAAGCTTTCCCCCGATTGCATGCAGTCAAAGAAACAAGGCAGATAATAAAAGTTCGGGGCTGTTCTTTTTAGCAATCTTTATTTAATCAAGTAGGAAATGAATAAATTATGTTGGAATGTTGCCAAGATATGGAGCTTTTTCACAACAAATGTTTTCTACATAAAAGCTTCCGAAAAGTTTTTAATTATGTAAGAATTTTATTTAGCTTCATAGTCTGATGACGTTTTCTTCCCAATCTAAACGACATATCTTTATCTCTCTTAAGTAAACGATTTTAAATCACATTGATATGATGTACTCAAAACTAGATATAAATAAACGTAATTCTTCGCTTAGATTTAATTACAAAGACCTTTCTAAAGTCATAAAATTATTTAAATAACTGCTGAAAATGTAATAAAACTTCTGAGTAATGGAATCCGATAACAGAGAAATTCTCGTATAGTCACTAAATTGATGTTCGGTGTTATGCAATGTTGGAGGTATAAGGAGACCTGGGCTTAATACGCGGTCATGGCAGATGGTCGTCACAGTGGCATCCTTTTAGAAGCATATACAGTAAAGTCCCAATTATCAGCGGAATTGGTTGGCAAGGGCACCGCGGATAGCAAAAATCGCGGATAACCCGAAAAAAGTCTAAAAATAAGGTGCGACAAAAAAATATTTCAACATAAAAACTATGTTTTATCGTACAAAAAACATAATAAAGTTTTAAAATACATACATATGTACAATAACAACAGAAACCTTTGTTTCGATACTCGGAAAGAGTTTTCTCCATGTTTTAACAAGGGTTGAGGGTTTGATGTAATCCCATGCAGATGCAATATCGCAAATGCTATGCAAAATTGTATAATTCCGCCAAAATTCTTTGAGATCGCAGCCTTCCTCGATTTTTGACAGAGACAACTTTGTCCTGTATGCTCTTTTTCTTCATGGCTGCAATGACTCCCTGGTTCATAATTTATATCAGCGCAGTAACATTTGGGGGCAAAATTTGTGCGAAGATTTGCTCGTCAGAAGATTTAAGCACACTTGTAGCTGGGTGTGGAGGCGCGTTGTCAGTTAACAAAACATCCTTCTTTGGCAATTTTTTTGAGTCTAGATGTTTACATACCTGAGGCACGAAAATCTTTTCAAACCATTCTTGAAAAATTTCGTGGTTCATCCAACCTTTTTTTTCGTTGAAATAATCAACTGGTAAATTTTCTGCTCTTCTCCCCTTAAAAGACCTCGGTTTCTTAGATTTACCGATTACAAGAAGCCTAAGTTTCTGACTACCCCCAGCGTTGCTGCATGGCAAAATTGTAATGCTTTCCTTGCTGCTTTTGTGACCTGCCGCTTGATGTTCACATTTAAATGCTAAAGTACGAGTGGAAAGACACTTCTCCAAAAGCCCTGATTCATAAGAGTTATAAATTTGTTCATATGACAGATCCTCGGACAACAGAAACTCTTCTAAATCACGTTGAAAATCATCAACTGTATGTTGATCACCACTCAGCTTCTCTCCGTGTAGACCAATATCTCTAACTCCATGACGTTTCTTAAAACGATGTAACCAACCGGACGACATATCAAAATTTCCTTCCAGGCCTAACAAATCAAAAAGGATTTTTGCATTAGCTGCAATAGTAGGACCAGACATGGGGGCGCCCTCCCTTCGCACCTGAGCTAACCACTCCTGTAATGCCGAGTCAAGTTCATTATAGGTGGATTTCTTCATTGTTTTTCGTTTTTTCATCCTAGAAACATTACATTTGAGCATTGACAAAGAAACATAAGACACAACTGATCACTAAGCAGAGACCACTGGCAGGTCGAGAGAATACGTAGGGGGGGGGGGGCGTCCATTAATTACGTTAGGCGATTTTGGTGATTTTTCGCCCCCTCCCCCCCCTAAACTCCTGTGAGATTTTTCAAAATGCGTATTTTTAGTGTAAATACGTTAATCTGTGCTTGATTGAGTCGGATTTATTTAAAAAAAACAGAATTTGCTAAATTATTTTTATTTAAGACTAGTTAAGACTAGTATTTAAGACTACTAAGAACGTAGTCTAGAATCACAGTGAGAAAATCGAACAATAAAATACTTAAATAGGAACTACTAAAATTCACAAATGAATATTCATTCTAATTCACTCCACGGGGACTCTTGTGTGGTCTCAAGAGTGACTACTGGAACTATTGTGTAGGATTTAGGGTCTGTTCACATAGGAGTCCGATGCGTTGCGTTAAGGAAAAGATGACGTTGAAACGAAAATAAACCAATCATAGGCGTTAAAAATTTCGTTTGGAGGTATATGATTGGTTTATTTTCGTCTCAACGTCATCTTTTCCTTAACGCAACGCAACGGACTCCTATGTAAACAGGCCCCTAGCCATATTTTAGTGTAGAAACATGTTTTACTTAATATAACCCAGTTTTCTCGCAATTTTACACTGTTTCTTGCGGAAAAAAAATTACGTGATATTTGCCGAAACCCCTCTCTCCCCCACGTGAGACTGGGTGAGATTTGGCTTGACCCCCCCCCCCCCCCCTAAAAGCCTCACGTAATTAATGGACACCTCCTAGAGGGGAAAATGTTAGTGCATTTCAGAGAGTAGACTAGCCCGCTCGGGTCTTCAAGATAAGTGATCACAGAATGTACAACACAATTTTCGACCTTCGCACTGTAGGACCTATTGCATTTTCCTTGTTGTTGGCGTTGAGGTTCGTAATTAAAAAGATTTTCGAAGTCCTCGCGGATAATCGGGACTTTACTGTAATAAACATTCATAATCGGGAAAATATATTTTGCTTTCTCGAAACACAATAAATGGGGGAAATAAATAGAAATAGTAAACGCAAATTATCATTCTGTGGAGTTGGCAAAGAAACAAAAATGGCGGTTCATTAAGTGAGGAAAGGTATTTGTAAAAATGAGAGTTCATCAGATGGTCGTTCAGCAGGTTGAAAACCGGAATGTAGGTTAGGCGACTTTAGTACAAGGACTGATCTCGGAAGTGGTCGTTAGAAAATGAATACCTCAGCAAAGTGGGGAATTTGGCTCAAAATGTACAAAACAACCGCTGTCAGCCTCGCGTGAAAATGTAACCTCTTGGAGCACGTAGTTCTAAGAAAAATAGAGCGACTCCATTATCAGCTGTCTGTCCACTGTAGGATAAAAATTGACATAACTTGTAAAAAAAGCCCATGAGTGTGGCGCCGTCATTATACGTATAGCAGACAACCCTGAAATATTTCTAGTCAAAATCAGTGAGTATTGAAACGAAGAAGATCCGTATTACGGGATGTCATAGGGTGGAGAGAGGAGTTGGATACCATCAGCTGACATTCCAGGACCAATAAGAAAGTGTATCACGGTCGACAGGCCAAATATAATGAGGATTCATTGAAAATAATGATTTTTGATTGTCTAATAGGATGATGAAGACATAACATAGCACAGAGTGCAAAATGTCTTGTAGAAGCAGACGTTACTTATTTCCGCAATATTATTGATGGTTTTAAAGTTTAACTTTCAACAGAAATTGAAGCAAGTTTGAGTATAAAAAATGTTTACAAAAGTTTAGGAATATAGAATAACTGTAAAAATATATTAATTTTTTTTGAAAATTCCTTAAAATTTTTCACTTGTAAACAATGCGTTTCTTTAAAAATGAAAGTAATGCCAGTCGACGATTAAGCATCCTAGAGGTCTTAAGTTTTATCAAAATTGTTAGATAGATTGTTAGCTTACCCACTCTCAGAACAAAATTTAAATTTTTCTCCCGAAAGCAAGCATTCGAATAGAGAGTACCTAATTTTCAAAGGTCCTCTCATTTTTGTTGGCCATAAGCGAACTTTAGTGGGCTTGTGCAGTAAGCCGTTTATAGGAACTATAAATGCTAGGTGTTGTAGATGACATTTCCATTAAAAACATGCGATGATACCGATTAGACTACAATAACATTAGTTTATTGGCAAAAGTATTCTGTCTTATTTTAACATTAACTTCCGGAGCCAATTTTTCCGTAAGTTAACTTTAGAACGGGAAATTTCATACCCCCTTTGAAAGATCGTCCATTAAGGGGGCTATATATATATATATATATATATATATATATATATATATCCCCCCGTAAGGTAAAGGTTAATCATAAAAAAGATAGAGATTAGCACAAAAAGACGCTCTTATGTATTTGAGTGAATTTAACGTCGCTGATTGTCACGTCAACATAAAAATTTAGGCCACAAGTCTTAAAGATAACGGAGAAGAGAGTGACACAATCTAAAAATTTAATTTTATTCAAGTATGAAATAGTCAGTAAATATAATCACTGAAGCTTCTTTTTTACTAGCCTGGGTACATGTACATAAATACAAAAGCAAAAAAAAAAACTATGAAATATTTTTCAAAAATGCATATTTTTGAATATTTCATCTGCCGTATTAATAGGTAAAAGCTCAACCGTCATTTCAGTCTCCATCACCAGACGACGTCTGCATGAGGCCTCAACGAAAATGCGACGAAAGGATTAAATTATAATCGGCATTTTAAAGGAATTACTATTTAATTAATGCTAAAGAAAAGCATCTGTTTTATCCTGGCTGTTACTTTCTCAATCTACTAGTGCATCATTAATTTAGCCACAAAATAGTTGCATGATAGCGAAAATATAATCAGTGTTATAGTGTTTGTTTTTAAATACGCGTAACGAAATAAACCTATCATGGGGGAAAAAAAAGTTTGTTTACATCAATCTACTTGTAAAGAAATTATTATCATTATTCAAATACTCGTGCAAACTATTAGGATGAATGGCGTCATTAATGAAAAAGGAGGAATGTGCTTAATTGTAAACACTAAAAATGCGAGATAATTAAATGCCAAAAATTTTGATCCAAGCCGTGTTCATTAAAAAAAAAACCCATCTAATTTAATTTTCCACCACAATTATTAAAAATCTAGTATATGCTTTGATTAAATATTAATTATTAATAGTTATTCATCTATTTTCGTAGCTTTTTAAGGAATCATAATCTTGCGTGAAGTTGATTAAAGATATGGAAAAAATTCCATTAGTGACTGTAATCGATGAAGGGATGCATATTCATTAATTTTACTTTCTGTTAATGAAATATGTTTTGAAGAATTTGCTTTTAACGTATTTTCTGGACGATACATTGTCTAATTAATAAAAAAAATTGGTATATGCAGGAAGGCGTTTCAATATTAGTAATGATGAAACATAATATTTTATTTCCTCAGTATGTGCTATGTCATTTGAATTCTATTAACTGAAAAGATAAATTCATTATTCCCTAATATATCTCAGCATATTCCATTTTAACTTATGTCCAAATGCTGTGATGAGAAAAAAAACTGTGCGTGAAATCACATAGCAAACTTCTCTTCGAGTCTACTTGTCCGTAGATTCTGAAAATATTTTCATTTTTTGTATCCCATAATAATGCGTTTTTTAAATTTTCTTTTTTCAAGGGGACAAGGGACCTTGAAATTCGATTTTTTAAATTTTCTTTTTTACTAAATATTGAAAACCCTTAGCCCGTCTGCACACGGAGCAACTCAAAATAAACCGACTCAAATCACAAACCAGTCCGTGATGAGTCGCAACCTATGTAATTGAATGGAGCCAGGGCCTTAGAATTCAACATTAGGATTTTTATTGCAGAATAATGATTGTTTTTCAAATTTTTTTCATAAATGCTAACTTTTTCAAAATGATCTATGCCCATTCTATATTAATTAATGTCTTTAAATTTTTTATTATAAGTTTACCATATGTATATAAATATAAATGTTCATTTATTTTTTTTGGTAAGAATCCAAAGTCTTAAATAATTTAATTTTTTTCTTACTAGCCGCTGCGCGACCAGCATGGTCGCTTTTAGATTTATATTTTCTTTTGCAAAACAACTCAATTGAAAGTAACATATGTAAGGAATGTTACCATTACCTGCCATAATAAATATACGTTGTTAAGGGGTAGTGAAAACTCAGACAAAAAATTTATAATCATTGATAAATTCACTATAAGGCTGATTCTAAAACATCATGATTAAAAAATGTGAATTTCCATTACTTCAGAACAGAGTTAAAGATAAGTCTGAGAAACCCAACACCAATGATTTTAAAAATTATATCTCTCACTGTATGTACTATTTTTCAAAACTAAGATATCTACACTTTATCATTACATCAAATAAGAAATTGTTGGGGAAAATTTTCACTTATGAAATGGAGTGAAAATTCAGCAAATACTAAAATATAGTATAGATTACATTTCTCTCTGTATGTATTATTGTTCGCAATTCAGATATCCACTTAATCATATTAAATGAATAAATTAAAATTATTTCGTGTATAAATTAAAATTATTCATGAGTAAAATACAGCAATTAAATTGTACCAAATTACGTGCTATCGTCGAGCCACACGCGGACAGCCGCTAGTGTTTACATCCGGTAGTTGCAGCCGTTGCCAATCGGATTGTAGAAATATCGTCGATTTTTGTGCCGCATACCTACGCGTTTTATATATATAGATTCCGCCTGTTATTTTTTATGTTTTTACTTTATTTTATGGTCTGCAAATTTGAAAAATATTTGCAATTTCAAAGAATTATGCACATTTTTCTGCCAAACACTTATAGAGAAAATAGCTTACTTCTACCCAGATTTGGGTGTATATAATTTGAAATGGCACTCTAAATGAATTTGATACAAACACAGTTTATACATGAAACAATGTTTATTGAATTCGTTGCACATATAGAATTTGCTTTTACAGCAATAAGCATACGTACTACTTGTACGGGATATATATATATATTAACATTCAATAGAAATACACTTTGCGAATACTCACAAACCAGCAGAGAGTCAAACCAGCAGTACTGCCACGTAAACTTTGGGCCCCTTAAGCACTAGCGCAGGATAACACCTGGAGCTACTTACCCCGTAGCTCCCTCTCGCTTATCTATCAACCTTAACAACCTTTTTTTATTAATGACGCTGCATAGTATTTATACTAAGCGAGTATGCCGAAATTAGCATATCTCAAGCAGCTTCTTTAATTCATTCACTCAAAAGTTCGATTCTTGTGAATCGAATCTTGTGTATACCTTACACTCTTCAATTAACAATTCAGAGAAATTTAGAAGATATCAGCAGAAAATGGATACACATGGAGCCTTTTGAAAAATTCTAGCAATTTTGAAGAATTAATTGATAAATAGTTCTAACTTCTTCACAAAATACTTATTTGTGAATTCTAAGTATCCTCAATGTAGTAGAAATAAATATTAATTATACTCATGTAAAATATTGAAAATTAAAGATGAACGAGATTGAAGGTCCCTTGTTCCCTTAAGGAAAAACTTTCTTTGTATTTTGATATATTGTCTATTGATACTTATACAGGGTCATCGAAAAAGGTTGGACACATTTCATATAATCATATTTAATGAAATAATTACAATACAAACAATTCTTTCGTTCTGCAATGTACAGAATTTAACATAATTTTACCTTAATCAGTTTCAATATGAACGCCGTTGGTTGCTCTACACATATCAAGTCGATAATCAATCTCTAACCAGGTCTTACGGAGCATGTCTGGCTCCATTATAGCAATTGCATCGACAATTCTCCCCCGTAAAGGTGTCGAGCCCTTTCCTATACGCTGTAAACAATGTTCTTGGCGTAACACCAGATTTGTACTCCGCTAACCACAACATACATTGAGCTTTCTCCTAAACGGTGGACATTGCACTGACGGAAAGCCGAACGAAGATTCGGCTTCCACCTCGCATCGCTTCTAAGCGCAACGTTCCACGTCACGGTTGCGTAACAGTTACATTTAGAAATCTTCGACACTTGCCAAGTTGTTTGAAAAGAATATTATTGCGTTTGCTCAGCTTGTTTAAGAATTATAAGCTTTCGAAATGTGTCCAACCTTTTTCGATGACGTACATTTTAGTACAAAGAAAAATATTTGAAATTATAATTTGCTTGATTTTTTTAAAATTCAGACTCTGCAAGTTTTCTTTTAATTACATTCCTCCATAAATGTGCTCCGGAAAGCAAAATTTCAGACGCTAAAACCGACCGTCGTCGCGAGTTATAATTTTGGCAGCGTGCCAAACCCAGTCTGTATCGCTTGGACAAGCAGTTAACAGTTAAACAGAAAAGATATATATATATATATATATATATATATATATATATATATATATATATATATATATATATATATATATATATATAATATATATACATATATATACATACATATACATACATATATATATATATATATATATATATATATATATATATATATATATATATATATATACATAACACATACATACATATATATATATACAAAAGAAGTAAGCAACGATACGTAATCCTACGTTAATAACCCGCGGTAGTTTCGTTAGAAGAGACTACCTGAATTTTTTTTTTTTAACTTGAAGCTTTTTATCAGGAAACAAGCTCGCCAAAGAATATATGCTTGTTGTTCATGCAAATAAAAGTACAAATTTGAGAGACATTGAAATATTTCATTGAAATATTTCCGAGCCCGTTTTAATCGTCCTGCCGTTATCCCTGCCCATCTCCCTCTAGACAGGGCTCTTACAACTTTTCTTACTGACTTGAATAATAAAAATTACAATAAAATTACAAGATCAAAAGAACATTTTATATACCATGTTTTTAAATTTTCTGATGAATCATATAAACTTGATAATTCTATGTATTAATAAATACTTTTTAAAAATTTTTTTTGAGGAATTATCCCATCAACTTGAAAGAAAATGATCAAACGCGTAATAAAGATGTCTCAAATGCCTAATCAATCGTTTAGCTCGAGAATTGGAAGTTAACTTGCGTTTAACTTTCCGTTCCCGTCCCGGTCGATAGATGGCTGCACCATTCTACAAAACAAAATTTACTGAAAATGAATTCAAATCTGCTTAAAGATGGCTAAAAGTATTAAAACAATGCATTGTCATCGTGTTCTGAGCTATTCTAAAAGTTTCAAATGTCAAGCTAGTCAGGAAGTTAGTTAAAAATCGATTGCAAGATTTGTACTGGACAAACAAACACACACACACACACAAACAAACAAACAAACAAGAAAGCGAGTTAATAAAAACATGGTAAAAAATAAAATGAAATCGTTTTATGGTAATTCGTGAACACAAAGTTGAGCAGTCAATTTCTGTATTCTTAAGTCAACGCCACTATTTAGAAGTCAGGATCATGCACGAAGCGGTACAGTTATGAACCAAGTCAGATGATGCAGATAGTTAGAAAAACGACGAATCAATTGTTGGGGCGAGATCTCAGAGACGATACAGAGCCTAGCGTTGTCAGCGTCGTTGTTATTTCTTACCTGTAAATAAAGTTCGTGACAAGCTGAATTCTATAAACTTATAATTTTTTTTTTAATCCCAGACATTTTTAACTTTTTTTCACTGCAGCCCTCAAAAATTATTTATTGAGTTGCGTCTAAGTAAAAATATTTTGCAACTCCAATATTTTAACTTATTTTAGAAACTTCTCTTTTACTGTAATGCTTATAAGAAGCTTTATATTTACATTTTGCTATTATTGCAATATTTTAAGGAATCCACGTATATTGTTTCAGTTCATTTATTTGAAGATAAAAATGACCACGTGCATTATAAATAAAATTTAAATTCATCTTCTCTGCAGTTAGTAAGAAAATTCTAAATCAAACGAACAGCTGAAGTGAGAGGCAAGTCTTCTACAAAACCTAGAAATAGACGCAGTAATATTTTTTTTGTTTTGTTTTGTTTTCGGTACGTTTTAAGATTTTCACAGACTCCTAAAAGTTATCATGGAGATTTTACAATGTAATATTAAAAAAAATTAAACCCAAACTTCTGATTCTTAATATAATTTCATCGATATTTGCTTATACCAATATATTTTCATATTTGCATTCATATTTGCATCATTACATTTTTTAATTTCTTGTTAAAAACGTTTTTTATATTCTACCACTTTAGGAGCGTGGTGGCCCAGTCAGTAAAGGCGTCGAGCCAGTGATCTGCAAGTTGCTGGTTCGATACCCGACTCTGACAAAACCGCAGACGTATACACTAATGGCTGGTGCACGGAAAAAAATCTTTCGTAGCTGCAATGTCCTCCAAGTTCCTAAACATTATCTCTGGAGGTGCGGCGTCAAAGTGTTCCGGTCTCGTCACTTGACTCGGCTCAAAATTATGGGACCGGTACGGGTGTAACGTGGACCCACCCCCTGTGGTGCACCCGGAGCAACGCATGCCATGCATTCCGCGAAGTGGTCACACAATTCTGGCTTCTCCCGGGATAAGAGAAACGCTCAGCTCCCAGACATTGGCAAAAAATATATTCTGCGACTCTTATAAGCCTTATTACTCAAAGTACTTTCTGATAATATATACTCCGACGAAACATTGGTTTAATACCATTCGATAACAACTAAAAAATCAGGTCTATTTTATTTCCACAGCTAAAGGTTGTTACAAAGCATCTAGCCAACAGTTTGTTATCTATATATATAAAACAGTTCCGTAACTGACTGACTGACCGACTGACAGATAGTGCACAGACCAAACCACTGGTCCTAAAGAGTTGACATTTTGCATGGCGATTCTTCTTATAGTGTAGGGAAGCACCAAGAAATATTTTTGAAAAATTCTTCTTAGATATTTTTAAATTAAATTTTTAACTGTTTTTGTAACTTTTTTTAAGTTTGCATTTAAAATAATAATTTGAGGATTATAAAATTTATATCACGAGGAAGATCCTAAAAATTCCTTTAAAATGAAATTTTTTTCGAATCTTTACCTCCATTTTCTAATTTATGGTGAATTTTTAAAGATTTATTTTTAGAATGTTATTTATGAAATGCTGATAACGTGGTTTCTTTTCTTTTTGTGATACTTTAAACTAATTTTACGTCACATGCATAACAACGAAATAGACAAAAAAAATTTAATTTTTGCTAATTCGGCAGACGGATTGGACATCATCCAAAAAAGTATTAAAATACATTACAAGAAATGTTCTTCAAACTGTACTATATTAATTGTACTTTACTGTGTTCTATTAGATTTCTCCATTATATTGTCTATAAATTACGATATTTTATAAATATATTTTTAAATATATTTATAAAAAATCCGTTACGATTTTTTTAAATATATTTTTTTTGGCATTAATTGCATATATTGACCGTTGTATTTAATTTGAATGTATTCCGTTGCAAAGCACGGGTATTCAGCTAGTGCTAGTATATAGTATATCTTTACTTGCATATTCATACGGATAGTATTTCGACTTCGAAATAGGGTCAGATGTATCATTAATTTTAATATACGTGAAATTACGTAATACAAAGCCTTTTTTAAAAATAAAATGTTTTCAACGAAGCTACAGTCTCTCAAATGAATGAATGACTAAAGGAATCTTACCACAGACGATAAATTCTTTTTCAAAAATTTTTGAAACAATATATCTTATTTTAAAACTCCAACCTCAAAATATTTTTTTTAGAATATCGAGAGTGAAAATTGTTTCAGTTATGTATTCAAAGGATATTATTCCAACAGACGATTTCTAAAAAAACTGTTTGATATTCTATGATAAAGCGATTCTGATACAATCCATTTTATAAATGGCAAAAATCTGTCACAATTTTTAGCTGGGATTCGAAGTTTTGGATCATAAAAATTATATAGGTTTACGTTTCTGTGTTCTATGGAGACTATCTGGCCAAGAAATTCTAGGAAAAGTACATTTTTAAGGTTGGAGATTTTAAATATGCAAAATTATTAGAAAAATCTTGTAGTAAAAATTTATAATTCCTGTCGTGGTTCAGTCCTTTGTTTCTTATTTATTTAGGGGACTTTCATTATGAAAGTAAACTTAAGCTGCCGTTGATCCCTAAGGTACTAAAAATATTGAATGGAATATCTGATTACGAAATTCTAAATTTAAAAAAAAATTCAGTTAGGCTCTTCTAAGGAAACTACCGCGGGTTATTAACGTAGGATTACTTACCGTTGCTTACCTCTTTTGTATGTGTATATGTACGTATGTATGTGTTATGTATATATGTGTAGGCACCGATAGTATATATGTATATATGTGTAGGGGTGTGTAGGCACCGATTACTTTGCATTAGGATTTTTGTGTGCTTGCTTGTAAGGTTCGTTGAGCCCATACTGTAAGTTGTGTTTGTCTTTTCATTTTCTTCTTGACTAATTGCTTCTTTGGGGGACGCGGGGCCTTGGGATGTCTTTTGGGCTTACCTGCATCCTATTCAGAACGTTCCCCTTGAGGTAATTGACATGGTTAGGCTCCCTGATGACGAGACCTGTCGGTTACCTCTGTTGTTTTATGGTTCAGTTCGGGCACTTATACAGAATCTTGCCGTTGGTGCGTGGATGCCCAGAGTGCTTGATTTCTGTTTGTTTTATGTCTATTTTAGTATAATTTTTATCTATATCTGTTGGATTATTTATTATGTATATATGTATATATATATGTGTATATATATATATATATATATATATATATATATATATATATATATATATATATATATATATATATATATATATATATATATATATATATATATATGTATGTCAAAATTTTGAAGCATTTTGGTACTTTTCTGTTTAACTGTTTACTGCTTGTCGAAGCGATACAGACTGGGTTTGGAACACTTACAAAATTATAACTCGCGAGGACAGATTGACGGACGGTTTTAGCGTTTGAAATTTTGCTTTCCGAAGGACCGTTATGAAGGAACGTAATCCTACGCTAAAAAGAACAATAGTAAAGATATATAAAATATTTACTCTTCATTTGGTTATGCAAGATAGCTGAGAAAAAGATGCCTAGTTTAATAGAGAATATATAGGAATAAACCAATCTCACTAATATGCATATGTGTGTTCTTGTAATTCAATAGTATCTAGAGATATGCGGTTTATCTTTTAATAAATCCAGCAATTTAAACATAATGTAGTTGTATTGAAAATAGTAGGAGGAAATGTACCTATTTAAAAATTCATAGGTCTCACTAAATATGTATGAAGTCACTTTCAACAGATGACTGCATAATTCCTGTATTTCTATTTCCAAGTTTTCTCTTCATTAGTGCAAAAATGAATGCTGCAGAAACATAAATAAAAAGATAAAGATATACTTTGTAAAGAAAATTTAGAATTTAAGTATGAAAAAAGGTCTACATTGAAAGAGAGCATTTTAAAAATAACTCCTTCTTTGTAATTGCAACTGCTAGAAAAAGTCCAATCATGAGTTTTATTTTTTAAATCACATATTTTTACGGATGCTTCTGGTTTAAAGTTTCTTAAAATCATTTATTGATATCTCCCTTTAATGAAGATTTTTATCATAAGGATATGGTTTTCCTCGATGGCTGCTTAATATTATTATTTTTTTAAATGATTACCATGTCAGAGTAGCAGTTGAAGATAAAAATATTTTTAGTGATAAAGTGGTTTGCCCTCTAATTTACAATTAATTAATTTTTGATATCTTTGTGCTTTAAATGGCTAGTTTCCGAATAGAAAACTACCTTTCGTATTTAAGTCTAAAAAATATGTCAGTATTAGTTTTAAGATGGGTTTTTGTTTTGTTTCTTGAAGCAATCCTCATTTTGTTGAAAGGGATAATGAAAATGTTGTCAAAACTCAGAGTATTTTTTTCTTCAGTTTCTTCAAACAAATATTTACTCCATTGCTGATTTTTATTTATTTATTGAAAAGTATCAATTACAAACACCAAAATCGAATATATCAATGCATTTTCAAAAATAGTCATAGAATCAGAGTAGTGTTACACTAGAGGACTACAATGAACATCACTAATAAGTTTTATTTGCGACTGATTATTAAAGCAGAAAAGTTTGATATCAATTTAATATTTATTTTATGTGGGCAATACTAATACCTTTTTATACCCCAAAAATCTCGCGGCATCTTAAAGTGCCGCGGCACATCATTGATCTATGCTTACATCGCTGATTTAGAAACATGCACAAATGTGTAGAGAAACGGTGCAGAAAAATGTACTGTACCATAAAATAATAGAAATAGAAAAATATGCCCTTAGCGAGAAATATTTATGATGCACAGTATTTTATAAAATTTTATCATTTTACGGATAAGTTTATGTCATATATGTAGTGTACATGTGTTGTACATGTTGTACATCACATAGTTTATCTGAATAATGAGCTTGTCTGTCATGGCGTGTGTGCAAATGTATGCCTGTAGTGCGTTTATATGTACTGGACTGCTAAATGTATATAAATTACTTTTTTATCCATTTGTGTAAAATTTACCAATTGATAAAATACATTATATCGGCGAGAAGTATGTCTGAAAAATAAAGCTTATTATGAATGCCACGTTTTTCCTGTAAGGAAGTTCTTAAAAATTATAAATAAGGTGAACAAGATTAATAAAGTATAGAGGAAAACAAGAATCCATTAATTTTTTCATTTATTTTAGAGCTCACTGAAACAATAAAATTTTCAAAGTCTCAAAAATAAATCACTATCTTTAGTTGTTCTTACATTTTATTTTGAATGGGGAAGCAAGAAAAATACAAAAATTTTGAACCCCCAAAACAGCTTAATTCCATTGTCTTTTAAAGCTTTAAATAATAATCCTACATAACTCGATTGTGCGAAGCTACCAAAGGAGCAATTTAATTCAATACCTGAGCTATTTAAAAGCAACAAAGCAGTTATTTATTACTGCGATTTGGCTTCCTTTTGTGCTAATAAAATATCAGTTCAGTTCTTTAGGGTTACAATACCTAAGTGACAAACGTTATTTCTCTGTATCTTTCTTTGATAGCCTGCATTGTGCTAAGTAGCGGGTAGCTGACAACGCCAAGCTATGTAATAGTTATTTAAAATGAGATATTATTTATGAATTGTAGGTAAGCTGCAACTAGATACACGCTTTTATAATTAAACAGCTACAATGTATAAATATTTGCTAGCTATTAGTTACACGATATGAATTATGTATTTGCTTATTTTAAGTTATGTTTAACTTACTTTAAGAGCGAGAGAAAAAGTTTTTTTATGAATTACTTTTAATGAATTTTCCATTAGTCTCAATCTTGTTTGCTCTAATAATTATCAAGCATTGTTTTTTAGTTTTTTTAACTGGAACTGAAATTTTACCACACCTTTTGTTAATGGATATTAATTTATGTTAATTTTAATACCTTTTAAAAATCTGACAGTATCAGGATGAAAACAAACTATCTCTCTCTCTCTCTCTCTCTCTCTCTCTCTCTCTCTCTCTCTCTATATATATATATATATATATATATATATATATATATATATATATATATATATATATATACTGGTTATCAAAAATTAAGGAAAAGTCACAAAAAAGCGATTACTCAAAAGTTACGCGTAGAATTTAATGAAACTTATACACATTATACAACACATAGGTAGGTATAAAATAGCATAAAAAGAAATCGCCAGACAATTGTGGTGTTATAGAAACTAGCATATATATACAATGAACAAATCGGATGTGTCAGTTTGGTATAGGAAAAGTACCTTTAATATGGCCTATGATACCCCCGAGAAGCAATACAGCACATACAGCGATGTGTGATGCTGTCAATTATGTGGTCTATGAGTTCGGTAGGAAGTGAGAGCCATTGCTCTTGCAAAGCAGTTGAAAGCATAGCTAGGATCCTAGGAGGATTGAGAGCACCTATACGTCGTCCTAAAGAGTCCCAAACATGCTCGATAGGATTCAGGTCCGGTGATCGAGCTGGATACTCCATGCGCTGAATTTTTTGCTGCTCAAGATAAGCATCCACGATGCGAGCCCTGTGCGGTCTCGCGTTATCGTCCTGTAGCACGAAAACATCACCTATTGCCCCGGCATAAGGGCGTACATAAGCATCAAGGATGTCATCTCTATAGGTGTTAGCATTCACATTTCCACGGGGAAAGACATGGGGGTCTGTGCGTCCACCCAAAGAGATACCACCCCAAACACAGACACTGCCTGATCCGTATGCATCTCTATCACGGATGTGTGATGGATGAAAACGAGTTCCAGGTTCTCTCCAAATTAAAATACTCCTACTATCGCTTTGGAGGCTAAACCTGGACTCATCCGTAAAGAGAACAGCTCTCCATTGATCACGCGTCCAGTGGACATGTTGACGTGCCAACTGCAATCGATCCCGCATATGGCGTGACGTGAGCGGGAAGCAAATGGCTAGTCACATCGCAAAAAGACCACCTTCGTGAAACCTTCTACGCACAGTTGGCGTTGATACCAACCTTTCAGAGCTTGCAGTGAGGGAGTATCTGCAGACGGAATTGCGGTTCTATTCCTTCGTGCGCATATGACAAATATAGGTCATCGGCACTCGTCGTAGTGTATGACCGTCCTTGGCTGAACTTCCTGCATGCCTAATACGTGGTTAGAAATTGTTGCCAAAGTCTATGAACCACAGACTGTCTCACATTTAGCCATCTGGCCACTTCTGTCTGACTTTGTCCTGCCTCTAGTCTCCCAATAGCTTGCAATCGCAGCTCTTCGGTCAAATGATGCCTGGAGGTCATTGTTAAAATTTTGCTGTGACAGATGTCTAATATCAGCCTCGCAGCGACAATTACCGCCTCAGGTTCAGGTTCAGGTATTTCAACTTGTCGGAGCTCCAAGGTCTGTAGAACTTTATATGCAATTGTAACATTATGCATCAGAAATATATTTGCTCAGCAGGTAATTAAATATCATAAATAGGCGCTTATCAGTAAAAACATAATACAAGTAAAAAGTAATAGTAAAATAAAAGCAAACGCCGGGAGTCGCACCCGGGAGAAAAATAACAAGGCGCACGAGCATCCACTGGGCCAGAGTTGCCACAGTTATTTAAGAAAAATGAGGAAGATATTCGCACTGAGAATATAGTAAAGTTCTAGGGGGTTGATAAAAATACAAGAGGGAGGAGTATAAAAAGGGGAATAAGAACAATTACCGCCTTGCTCTGACACATGCGCTTTTATGCTCCTCGCAAATGACGTATTCCGACTGCAGCGTCACTATTTTGCATAATGAAGTATTCTTCAGCACCTTTTACTTAACAACATATTCAAATTTTAAACAGATTGACCTAGTTTTGAACGTGTCATCTCTCTTTTTGTGATTTTTCCTTAATTTTTGATAACTAGGTATATATATTATATACAGGGTGATTTTTTTAAACTGACACTACTCAGAGGCATATGTAGCGCGATCTATCAGCCGGAATTCCACCAAAATTAATAGAGGTGCTAAGGACGACTTGGGAATGAGTTTCTATGAAAAAAAATAGTTCCAAAAGTCACCGAAAGGGAAAGATACGGCGCTTTTGTTTTCGGCCCACCCAAAAATTTGCTAAAAGGCAAGTAAAACATCATCAAAATACAAATTCACGACTATGTAGTCGACGCCAATATTTCGTTCTATAAAGGGATGAATACCGAAAAAGTTGTAAGCAGACAAATAAATAACAAAGAAATTTCACTGCAACACCACTTTATGCAGCAAATTCACTTCTCCCTCCTACAATGTGGACGCCACATTGCATCCTGGACACTACATTCTCAACGGCCAAGTGTAAAATGACACCAGGAATGTTCATCAAACTCCGGGATAGGGCCGCTAAGTTCGAGACTCCACCAAGATATACCTTACACTTTTAATAACCCCACAGAAAGATGTCACATGGTTTAGGTACGACGAGAGAGGTGGCCATGACAGTGGAAAAAAAGCCTTATGACCCTTTCTTCTGTAAAACGGAGGAGCAACGGATTACGCACCGATCTTTATAGTCCAAAATACTGGCGCTGCTATCGATTACGTAGTCATGAGCTTGCATTTTGATATTTTACTTGCCGTTTATGCAAATTCTCGAGTGCGCCGACAACGACAGCGCTATGTCGTCCCCTATCGGTGACTTTTGGAACTAATTTCTTTTTTTCGGAAACTGTGTCCCATGTCATCCTTAGTCCATCTATCAATTTTGGTGGAATTTCGTCTGATAGATTGCGCTACAGATGGCTCTGAGTAGTGGCAGTTTTAAAAAAAATCGCCCTTTATATATGTATATATATATATATGTTACCGTTAAAGTATATAATGCAGTTATTTCATAGAATACCTAGTTATTCTATAAAATAACTGATCGTGTCCGTTAAAGTGTGTAATATGTTATTAATTTGATACTTTAACTAGTTATTCTATGAAATAACTAGGTATTCTATAAATTAACTAATGAGAGACAGTTAAAGTGTAAAATAAACAATTTATCTAAAATGAAATTAAACTAATGATAGACAATTAAAATGAAAAAGAAGCAATTTATCTAATTTATGCAGCGTATAAATGGTATTTATGGAAACGTACCATAAAATCATTTGTTACAACAAGGATTACTAAAATGACACTTGGAATTACAAAGAACATTATTTCTAAAATAAAAACATTTTTGTTGACACACTGGGTTTTACACGAACATTTTTTAAATCCCTGACCAGTACCTAAGCTTTGAGCTGTAGCAACCAACCGGAGCGATATTTCTACATCCGGTACTTCTTCGATTTTAATTAATTTTTGTTCGCAGACACTGAACTGGGATCGGGAATATAATTGTTTTATGCGGCAGTTTCTTGTGCCCAATTGGAAAAATCCTTCGGTTATTTTTATGCTGATAGCTAAAATAGATTTGGCATCACCTTTTCCTCTGTCAACTTCAGACACTGGGATACGGACGGTAAACCACACAGAGGCTTCAGAATGAGATTTATCCGACATTAATTTCATCTTTTTCGCTTGAATTTCTAAACATTTTTTAGACTTTTCTCTTTCTCTTTGAACATTAAGTTCATTAAAACGCAATTTGCAGATTTTCTGCTCAACTTCATCTTCTGAAACATAATCTTCCGAACATGATATATGGACAGGCTCCATACATTTGAAGCAAACTATATCTTCACTGCATTCTTTTAAACAGACAACACATACTTTCGTAATGGGATTATTTAATACTGTTTGTTCAACTACTTTTTCATTATCAGGTTGAGAAGAAATATTCATTGCAGTCAAAGCATTTTGCAATTGATCTTCGTCGACCAACGAATTAAGTGCTTCTTTCGGAATGGCAGTTGTTGACAGTCCAACTCTAGCTGCGCAACCAAACATAGCCTCATAGGGGGACCTTTTAATACCAGAATGGAACGCTCTGTTCTTCATAAACTGGATACATTTTAACCCGTTACTCCACGAAGTTGACTGGTTGTCTTGCATCCAAGTCGTCAACATATTTTCTATGTCCTGATTGGCTCTCTCAACAGTGCCTTGGCTTTGGCTATGTCTTGGTTTGCCATGCACGATCTTAAGCTCTGGCCAAGTTACTTTTAAGTCATCAATAAGTTTGTTACAAAATTCTCTTCCATTGTCCGACTGCAATATACATGGGGCTCCAAACAACAGGAATATATCAAGCAACTGTCCTGCAACTTCTTCTGCTCTCTTTGTTTGAAGAGGTCTTAAAACCACGAACTTTGTAAGGTGATCTTGATAAACTAAAATAAATTTATAGTTTCCATCAGGTTGTGATTGAAAATCTATGAGGTCAACCTGACATCTTGAATTCATATGTGAAAAAATCATGGGCTTAACAACAACACCTTTTCTGCCCGCTTTGCGTTTTTGTTGACAAGATTCACAAAAATTCAGGAAAATCTTAATATCATTTTGCGTAATATTTTTGTAACGACCATTAAGTTCTTTTATCATTCGGTCTCTACCACAGTGCCCAATAGATAAATGAGTTTCGTACAAAATGTCAAACAAAGAATCACTTGAGCAATAAAACATTACATCTGGTGTTGCATTTGTTACTGGGACTATTAATTTTTCTACTCCTTGAACTTCAAGGACATCGTAATGTTGAAGTAACCAATAATCACGTGACACTTTCTTATCTGATGTTTTAGATTTCTGTACATCAGCTATCAAACTTAATAATTTTTCACGGGTGAACAAAGAATTGTTCTCTTTTACATCACGCTTATTTAGTAAAGATTCAAACTTTTCTTTCATTGCAGCTTTTTTTTCGTTATCACTTAAAGAATTCATTGTTCAAGGCAATTTAAGGTCTTAAAAATAATTGCACTTTAACATAAGCAAACTAAATTAACGTAATAACAAATGACTAAATTACAAAACTTAAAAAAATAAATGTATCTCAATACCTGATACGTGGAAACAGTATTTGACGAACAGCAGCCGGCACTGTACGTGCAAGCAATCAATTAACCGGAATGAACTGGCGCCAACACGCTACACAAGTTCTCTCCCTATGGCCTGTAATAGTTCATAAATGCAGTAGGGGTGGAAGGTAAATGTATTTGTCGTGCGAGATATATGATATAGATTATTTTACACTTTAACGGGCTGCAGATCGTTATTCTATGAAGTAACTAGTTAAACCATGAAATACAAGAGAGTTTTACACTTTAACGGACACGATCAGTTATTTCATGGAATAACTAGGTATTCTATAAAATAACGGATTTCATACTTTAACGGTAACATATATATATATATATATATATATATATATATATATATATATATATATATATATGTGTTCAATTTCATTTAAACTTAAAACAGAGGGTGCGTGCCCATTTAGTGAGATTTTGACATTATTGCTTTTCTGTGTTTCAGTATCTTTAATTTTTTTTGTTTACTTTCAGTGTGGCAACAGGTTAAAATATTGAGTTTGATTTTATGTGTTCTTTTAGTTTGTGATATATTTTTCAAGTGAATATTTCTACGAAATATTAAAGTAACTTAAATAAAATTTCAAGGCAATTGAAGTTGTTTAATAATGCTTTCAATCTACAGTTCATTTAATATCGAATTTCAGTTTTATACAATATATATATATATATATATATATATATATATATATATATATATATATATATATATATATATATATATATATGTCGCTCATTGCTGCCTCAGTGGAATTGCGACCTAAAAGATATCGGCTATAGTTGCGAACTGTTGGTGTATTTTGTGAGTTGTTAGTCTAAGTTTGTAGCCGTAGCGTATCCTTTAATTGTTATCAGGAGTTAAGGTTTAATATATCTGTTTATTAGTAAGTTCAATTTTATATTTTGTTGCCATTAGAACTTTCAGAAAGTGAGGTTTTAAGGTTTAAAAATACTTCACAAATTACTAGGATTACTATAATAAACTTATAAGAATATAGGAAAAACCTAGAACACCCATTTTTATAAAAACAACTATTTCTCACCACCGTATTATCTTTAAAGAAAACTTTTAAAAATCTATTGTGTGTCTTTTAAATAATCGCAACAATATTATTTCCTATTTATTATATTTCTTTTTCTATACTAATACTTTGGAGGGAGAAACAATTAGACTTATTTGCTTATTTGGACGTCAGTAAGGCAGTGAAGTCTTTCACGTATGACTTCAAACAATTCTTCAATGCCTTTGAAGACTATATATATTTAGTTTTCTGTTCGTATGTGATAGAAAATTTCGCCTACTAATAATGTCTAATTCCCACAAGGATAGTACTAAAGTTCATGCTTGTATGATAAAACCTATAAATCAAAGGGCTGTTAAGTCTTCCAGCTGTTAAAATTTATTTGTGTTGGGTGGAGTTATTTATCCTGTTCTCTGGAGAGTGCGTTATACTGTCCAGAGGAAAGTTTCTCTTCTCCCTTGTTCATCTGAGCATATTTGTTCTTTAAAAGCCTTTAAGGGAGATGAATGAGCCACGCTGACAGGCCACTAATAAAGATGGAGCAAATTACTTTTTAACTAATGGACACAGGACGTAAGAAAAATGAGCTCCTTGTTTTGTAAAGGTGTGTCACAAGAGAGGCCAAGGCGAGATAAAAGATTTTGAACATAATTTTTAGAGACTGTGCGAGTTTTAGTAAAAAATGGCGGTCGAATAGATTTTGATATCATACATATCCTTTCAATAAAAGCTTATTTAAATTATTATGAGAAAATCAATCGGGTTTCTTTTATGGGCATGCAATCGGTTTATTGCATGATAGTTAATATCGTGAACTTCCACTCAGCGAGCTCGGGTTTCGATCTCGTCTAAGGTATGAACATTCTTGCGCTAATCCCAAATAGGCAGAGAACATTCTTGTTTAATCAAGGTTTCTTGTTGCCTTGTTTCATAACGGGTTTCTTCAAATTTGTTTCACCATCAACCTTGTTTCCTGTCAGGTGCTACCACAATAAAGTAGACAGCAGAAGTCATATTGTGTCTGTGGATGAATGGCCTCAGGATCGAGTGACCAAGTGTTTTCCAAGTGTCTGCCGCACTCGAAAAAAAATTAAGAGAGGGTGGAGGATGCACTTGTCTAGGGCACTTATCATGGGCGTTTCTTTGCCGTTCCCTCATAAATAAGCAGGGATATTGGTTCTGCGTTCCTCCAGTAAGGGAGATAACAAAACTCCTACTATTTATGTATATATTAAGCTATGTATGTTAAAAGCTAGATTTACTATTATAACTTACAAAGGCCGAATCTTGCCATAATAGCTTGATCATTCATAAATTATTTTTCCCTTATCAAATAAGTAATAACCCGAAAAGAGAAATAAATCGTACGATCATGCTGATGTGACGGGGCAGTTAATATATTTTCTAAGATACAATGACATGAAGCATTATAAAATATGGTAAAGGTCACATAAGGTAAAATCCATGGTTCGGACCCGAGTCTCAGATCAGTTGTGTTCGATTTTTTTTTTAATCTTCCTATTTCCTAAGAAAACTACCTGATGGTTCTAGCCGATGAGGTAACACTCTCGCTTAGGGCTCCTAGATATCCGAAATGACACATAGTGTATTTTGTTGCATATTGTCTCCAAGTTAACTCGCCGTTTTGATACGATGCTTTTAGAGCTTTCTTTTCATTTTGAGTCTTCACTTAAATGACCCTTTTTTGTTGACACTACCATATTCTATTATTAGAGATACTAGTTAAATTGGGGTGGAAATTTATAGCCATGTAATTTCCATATCATGAAATTCGAATCATACGTCCAGTAAAGTTTAATAGTCATAAATAGTAAGTTTGAATAACATACCAATTTTAATTAGTCACTGGATAATGAGTATGCAACATATCTTAAATTGTATCTTTTACTTATTATTCAAAAATTCGTCAATTTTCTTCGACAGACTCATTATATTTTAGGTTATTTTCCAAGTATCATCATCAAAATCAATAGGTACTACGTCCTTTACCTTGTTTGTAACATATTAGCTGTTAGAGACAGATAATCGAAAAGTAGCCAAATAAAGCTATAAAAGAATTGAGAGGCGTATATTTGGAGAGAATGTGAAACAAGATGGAAGATGTCCGCCTAGACATTCTAGGATCTGTATTCTTGTATTTCCTGAATTCATCTAGAATGAAATCATCAACTATTGTTGCACACTCTGTGAAAAACTGGTGTGAAACAAAATGTCTCTTTTATACCTTTATACTTTGTAACTTGTATTTAAAAAAGAAGTTTGAGCATTACAAGGACCTTTTATACATATCTCAAATTTTTAATTTTTATACTGCTATTTCATTTTTGTTTTTCTATGACAATTTTTTAGATTACTTACCATGTTCCATCATCGGAATCAATAGGAGCTACGACATCTGCGTTGTTATATTGAATATTATTTTCTATTTTCTATTCTTATTTGAGCCAACGGTTTACATATTGACAGAAATGGTCATTTTCCGTTGTAAACTAATTTTTCGGAAAGCCTGTCGTTTTATATAATATTATTTGCATTATTTATCATTTAATTGAAGAACGGTTATTTTTTAACTTTTATTCTTAGAAAGGTACTTGATTTAAGTGACTTCTACTAGATTTATCTAATTCATTTTCAATGAACGACATTAAGCTGTTTAACGAAGAAATTTATTTTCAAATTATTTCGAAACGGTTCAAGTTAAAAATGTTAGTATGAGAATATTTTAAAAAGTAATCTGCTTTATTCCCATTTACGGGTTCTGCAGTCTGCACACAATTTTCGCTAACAAAATTTATTTGCTTTAAAAATACTTCGCTGGTAACGGCGTAACATCTCAATTATTTTCACTCGAGTCTGTTATAGCGAAACTTAATGTTTTACTAGCACTGAAACGCTTTAAAAATAAATGAATAAATGCACATGTATATTGTTTAAATATGCATTTCAAAGTGTATTTGTAAAGGTCATTCAGGCCGTAATGTACAATTTCGAGAAAGCATAATTCAGAAATTTATTAATTTGTTTTTACTTTCTTTACAAAATTAGGAAAAAAATAGTTTGGAATGAGGATTGTATTAAAAAAGGAATAAATTGAAAATGGGGCTGCAAAACAAACGTGATAATTCACTTGATTGTACAATGATAAACTCCCAGAAGTAAGTTAAAAGTAAATAATATTGAAAATGTAAAAGAAGGAAGCAAAATTGATATCTCTGCAGCGGAAACACTATATATACAGGGTGATTTTTATTAAACTGACACTACCCAGAGCCATCTGCAGCGCGATCTATCAGACGAAATTCCCCCAAAATTGATAGAGGGACTAAGGACGACATGGGAAACAGTTTCCGTGAAGAAAAAAAATAGCTCCAAAAGTCGCCGATAGGGGAAGATATGGCGCTGCTATTTGTCGGCGCATCCGAGATTTGCATAAAATGCAAGTAAAACATCAAAATGCAAATTCATGACTACGTAGTCGACAGCAGCACCAATATTTTGGACTATAAAGATCGGCGCGGAATCTGTTGCGCCATCGCTTTACAGAAGGTAGGTTCATGAGTCGCTTTTTTCCACTTGCATGGACACCTCGCTCCCTGTACCTAACCCATGCGACTTTGTTGTTTCCTAGTTGTGACAACGTAATCAGAATCTACTCTTTAACGGTGTTTAACTAAAATAAAACTAATAATAAAACTTATCAACACCAAACCATTTTATGTATTTTTCAACTCAACTAGATTCTAAAGTATGTATATAACTGTTGCCAAAAGAATTGTTTTTAAGAATAATTACAAAGTAACATTTAAAATTATAAAAATATTTGAGAATTAATTTTAAATTAATTATTGACATTTTATGCCGTTACAACCTCTTTCTGTGGGGTTATTTAAAGTCTAAGGTGTATCTTGATGGAGTCTCAAATTTGGCAGCCTTAAAGGATAACATATCCCGGACTGTGATGAACATTTCTGGTGACATCATACGCTCGGTCGTTCAAAACGTACTGTTCAGGATGCAATGTGTAGTCCACCGTTTTGCTCCATAAAGCAGTGTTGCTGTGATATTTCTTTGTTATTCATTTGTCTGCTTATTACAACTTTTTCGGTATTCACCCCTTATCTTTATAGCCCGAAATACTGGCGCTGCTGTTGACTACGTAGTCGTGAATTTGCATTTTGATGGTTTACTAGAGTTTTGTGCTTCTCGGGTGCGCCGACAACAACAGCGCCATATATTCCCCTATAGGTGACTTTTGGAACTAATTTTTTTTTTCACGGAAACTCTTTCCCGTGTCGCCCTTAGGCCCTCTATCAATTTTGGTGGAATTACGGCTGATAGATCACGCTACAGATGGCTCTGAGTAGTGTCAGTTTAATAAAAATCACCCTGTATATATATATGAGTAAAAATGCAGGCCACCCCTCAAAACGGTCACTTATTTTCAGAACCATTACTCGCCACTATAAATAAGGTTCACTGTTTATGTGTGTGTGTGTGTGTGTGTACATGTAACTCGTGAACACTAAATAACTTTTAGATAGCAAATTTGTATTGTGTAAATTATTATAAATTTTGTAAAATTTTAAAAAAACTCAGAAACTGAAATTTTTTATACATTTTGGAAATTTCCCTTTATGAAATTACATAAAAATCGTATTTTTGTTCTAGCATTAAAATTAAAAATACACGCCTTTTAATTATAGAGAAAATGCTAGATTAAAAATAAATTTACTTTATACTCTTTAAATCGAAATTCATCGCTCTAACTCTTGTTTCTATTGCGGTCATCTGCATCTTCTGTGAATCATAATACTGTGTTTGCTGTACAAAGGTTGTTAAGTCCAAAATGGACTAAAATGAGTTATCAAACCATTCATGTTTGAATAATCAAGTACTACTGCAGGTTACAGTTCAATTCCACTCCTAAATATTTTTATGCATCAAGGGAAATTTGGGCTACGTGAAACAAAACTCAAACATATTTGTGTTAAAGGGGCTATTTCCCAATCAAGGGCTTAATACTCTTTACCCAACAATATTAAAATTGGAAAAATTTACTTTAAAAAAATAAAAAATTAAACTTAAAATAACCGACTTTACAAAAGCCGTTATTTTTTTTCAAACCTACGATTTTATCAAAACTATGATTTTGGACTTTTACAAAATAATGTTTTTACTTTATGCTTAAATATACGCTACTTTTTTTTCTTTTCTAATATATTTCAATTTTTCTCTACGTATTGCAATTAAAATTACTACAACATTAAATAACAGCATAAAAAAATTCAAAATTATCATAGCAAAACTAATAGGCAATTAGGTTTTCATAATAATTTCTGTTTGTAACGAATTTGTAAGCTGGAGTGTTACAAAGTCATTAAATTTAGCTGCGAAAAAAAAACCGAGCTTCCATTTCTTTATTGAATTAAGTTCCCGACCGTAGCTGCTAGCGTGATTCACAGCGTCGAATAGCGCCCTGGGGTGCCTCAAACTAAATAAGCACGAGAAGAAGGTGCTAAGGTAATAAATCAAATCGTTTTTGAGTCTCTCATTTAGGAAGTTTTATCGGGTTTCATTCCCGAGGGGCACCATGAAATTGTGTGTGTGTTCCACCAAAAACTTTTAAATTTGCTCATCATTTTATAGGGGGCAATTTAATTAAGAAATGATCATAGTGGAATTTAGAAAATTTTTCGCAATAGGTTGTTAAAGGTGCTGATAATGCTCCAATCCTATTTCTGTTTGGTTTTTATTTGAAAACCATCAGATAAAAAGGAATTGTTTTTTTTTAAAGAGAGTGGATTCTGAAATTTTTTTTTTAAGTATTACATTTATACACATTTTTAAAAAAATTATTTTTAGAGTCAAAATTTTTTTTACCTTACAATCTAGTCCAAGGGATTTAAACCCTGTCATGGATCACTCAGAATTTTTTTAATATTTAGTTATTAGATTTTAATACCTTAAAACATATCTTGTATGCCATATTTTGTAATTAGCTGAATTCTGACTTTTTTTGACTAGATATCATGGTTTTGGTCGGTTAGTTTTGGGTTTTGTTTTACCGAGAGGCACAAATACGATGAGCATTCTTTGAGCTAAAAGAATTGACGTTTTAAAGGGTTAAGGTTTGGTACTTCACTCTTCTTGCAATAAAATACGAAATGATATCTGGATGCATAGAAAAATGGGAAATACAAGGTAAAATGGGAGTTGGGCCTCTCATGGTTTTTCCCTCGTTTGCCGTCTTCAAGTGTTCACTATTCATTTTCAGCTATCACCAACAAATTTGGTTTTTCATATTTGTGACACAAATTCGACATTTTGTAAGATTAAAATATTAAGCTAATGCTTTGACATGAGCTCTTTCTTAGATAGAATAGGATACGATTATTGATTATTTGTATATTCAGTATTAGAATTATTTTCAATTTTGTTTCTCTTAACTGTTACAGAGTGGTAATAATTTTAGCTATAATTTAGGAATTAACATAATAAATAGCCTCCATGTGGTGTGTGGGTGGGAAGAATGTATCCGCATAGCAGAAGTTGCCCCTGGGGATCCTCTGTCTAAACTGACATGGCACCAGGGGGAAATTTTATTTCACCTCTACATTAAATAACATCATAAAAATTCAAAATTATCATAGTAAAACTAATAGGCAATTACGTTTTCATAATGATTTCTATTTGTAACGAACTTGTAAGTTACAATATTACAAAGTCATTCAATTTAACTACGGAAAAACTGAGCTTCCATTCTTTATTGAATTAAGTTCCCAACCTTAGCTGCTAGCAAGATTCGCAGAGCTGAATAGGCAACGAATAGTCTGAATAAGCAATAGGCCGAAAAGAAAATAAGTTTCTTGTAAGACACCTCCCCATTCACGTCACAAAAAACTAAGAAGTCTCGCAGTATAGCGGGTGAAATTGGTAAGAGAAAGTGCCTACAGCGTTTGGAAAAAATGAAATACAGAAGGTTGGGGCAAAATATTGGTATTTTTATTTATTGTTGCTGTGGGATAAAAGGATAGGCATGTTTCCCCATTAGTAACCCGGAAATGATAGAAAATTATAGTTACATTATATATTAGGCTATATACTTATAAATAAAACTTTTGAATTCTGTATAATAAGAAGAAGATATCTTATTTATATATTGACGAAAAGTTTCTTTTTTTATCTATATACCTATCTTTATATCATTATCTCCTTGAACCAAACACTGCACAGCGAAAAATGTATTTAAGGACATCTCCCTCCATTTTTCTATATTTACATGTTTATAATATCTAATAACATTTCTCGGAGTGATCAACTTTCGGACTTTCCGACATTTTCTTTTTCTTTTTGAGTCTTGCCGTGGATAATTGTTTATGGTCACTGAACAATGAGAGTTGGGAGTTCTCCGACTGACATTTTAAAGAAAAAGTAGCAGTTATTATAGGGTGTGTTACTGTAATTTTAGTTTCAGTGGTATTTGACATTAACAATGAGGAATTAACTTTAAAGACTTTTTCTATAAGCGCAGTTTTTAATGTTGCATTATGTCCGATAAATATTTCTTAGTCATTTAAAATTTATCTTAGCAACAGTTTTCAAGCGATATATATTGGGATGGTGCTTAAAGTTTTATATTACAACATTTATTTCAGTAAAACCTACTCATTATTCAACAAAATAATTACCAAAATAATTACCACAGTCAAGTACCTTTACCCATCGATTAAGCAGATCGTGGATTCCTGCTGCGTAAAAGTCAGGCGTCTTTGAGTCAAAGAACTCTGTAGGTGCCATCTTGCTATCCTCATCATCAACGATGCGCGAAGTGCTTTTCATCTGAGAAGTGTTGAATGGAGAGGAAGAGATGATAATCAAAGGTTGCAATGCCTGGGCTATATGGGAAGGTAAGGGAAAATCTCCCACCCTGGATTAAGCAAGTTTTGCAGGATCAACTTTGTCACATGAAGTCTTATATGGTCATGAAGATATCGCGTAATATTCATCTGTGACAGCCTAGTGTGGATGGAATCAGCCAAACTTCGCAGCTGAGCAGAGTGGACCTCAACGGTTATACTGGTATTCTGTGAAAGCAGCTCACAATAAATGGTTCCGAGAATGTCCCTCCAAACGAACAACATAACCTTGTTCTGATGCAATTCTGGTTTTCGCACGGCATGTGCTGTCCATGACCTTTTGGGCGGGCAGTTGACGTAAAGGACAACTTTTCGTCTCCTGCCACAATGACATCAAGCCAGGCGTATGAACGCCTGGCTTGATATCATTGTGGCAAGAGATTCTTTAAGAGAAGTTCAGCGCACACCTCCTACACGACGAAATTTCTGATTTTCGTCCAGATAAAGAGGAACTTAAACACTGATCTTGCTTACTTTACCAATGGCATCCAGGTGAGAAACTACGGCGGAGTGATCACAGCCAAGTATCTTGCTCATTTTGCGTATGGTCAGGTATGGCGTGTTTTTCACCATCTGGCGCAGTTAATTATGATTGGGGTCACAGGGCCTTCCCGGGAGTGCCTTATTTTCAATATCAAATTCACCAGTTTTCAATTTACCGAAAAAATCGTAGAACGTGGTCTTGGAGATTCTTGCCACACGATGGCACCATACATTTATAAGATTCAGCTGGTTTTAAGCGAGCCTAAGAATCGTAGAGCACACAGGTGCGAATTAGGTCTGGAGAAAGCGGTAGCAAATTTGACATATTTCAAGTGTGGACAAACCCCGAAAGAAAATATCTTTTCACTTACGATTTTTCATTTTAACTCTCTTAATTTACATAACCAATTAGAAGCTATTATAAATTTCTAGAGTAGAACAATATCGTTAATGCACAAAGGTCTGAAAATTCCAGAAACTTTTGCACCAACCCAGTATTTATGGTTTTTTCATTATGTTTATACTTAAGGACTTTTAATACTTATCATTTTTCACCTAATCTTCTAAATTGTCTGCAATTGCGATAATGTTGAAAATAAATTATTTCAACCCTCTTACGCTACTCGCGTAGCGACTAGGAATGAGTCCCTTGGGTTTAAAATGACCCATTCATACTTCGCGTTTAAATTATTCATCCTAAGTGAAACAAAATTTATTACAGCAGCATAATTAAATTATTATTCAGATGAAAAGTTAGATAAACGTAAAAAAAAGCTAATAATTTTATAAAAAAAGGAATTGTTTTCACGGATAAAAACTGTATAGCTTATGTTTTCAAAGCAATGTTTATAAATGATTTGAAGGATTTTTTTTTACATGTTTATCAATATTTTCAAGAAATTTCGGAAGCTGTTTGCCTTTCTACATGAAAGGAATATTTCTCTCTTCTTGCTGATGGGTGAATATTTTATCAGTACATAGATTTTTATCAAGCAATTTTCGAACGTTTTTGTTATCATAAAGAATAAATATTCTTGACATATATTTTCGTCTTTCAAATTTTTTTATCAGCTTTCCTCTTAAATTTTCTAAGAAAAGCCTTTGTTTACAAAAATAGTTTTCATTACATAATTTATTTAGTTTAAATAGAGAACGATTCCATTTTTTAGAAAAAGAGTATCCCAGCATAAACTTTGTATTTATTCCATAGGCTCGCAGTTGACTCATCGTTTCACATAAATACCATTGCTCATAATAAAATCCAGCATATGCGTCCAAATCCATAGCATCCACATTTATTCAATATTTCACCATGAATTTCCTTTTCCTATATTTATCAGACATGAAACATACTTATAATTATTTAAACCCCTCCCCCCCAAAGAAAAAAAGAAAAAAAGAAAAAATCTGGCAGTACACATGCTATTGCAGAATGAGTAAGATCCAAAAGTATTCATTCATTACATTAATTTCAGTGTTTTTTTGTGATATATTTTGCCTTCAAATTTCTTTAGATATGAAAAGTTTATTTTTCTGTAAATTTAGATGACATATCTTATAGTATGGTAGTGGGGAATCGTACAGAAAATCGTACAGAGTCGACAATTTAAATATTTTCAAGTACAAAAGCAATAATCAGTTTCACAATAAGACGCTCACACATAGTACAGAACTCTGCTTGCGAAATAAAAATGAACTGGATACTACAAGAAATCCTCGATCTTTATTATTGCCTGATGTATAACAAATTGTATGGAAAAATATCTCCCAACAGATGATTTACAAGGTTACCAAAGTTCTTTTTTTCACTAACCACATCCATTTTACATCAATCTTAGGAAGAAAATACTGTCAGGTGGCATTTTTTTTAGATTAAAATATAAGGGTAGAAAAGCATAAGAAAAAAAAGACAAACTGATGCGGTTTTTTTATAACTGTAGAAATAACTATACAATTTTATAAAAAAAATTAGTACACGACAGTATAAATTTTAAACTGACAACATAATAAAAGTCAGGATGTTAAATGAAAACCCAAGTCTAGGCAGTTTTGTAATAAGAGTATTAAAAGCATTCGCTTAGATCATAAAATGCCTGAGGAATATTTTAGGGTTAAGAAATAAGTCTCATAAACTTGGTATTTTCGTCATAATTTCACCCATTTTCTACTATGTGGTTGTAATTGCAAGTTCTTATGTGATCACCAATTTTGATCGGCGTTGCTTTGTTTCCTAATAGAATCCTTAAAGAAGGAAACTAAATGAGAAAACAAGATTTGATTTAACATGTCTAACCAAAGGGAGGAAACTTATTTAGAAGAAGGGAAAAGTTTTCACATGTGTCATTAGCGCCCTTTACACGTACGCTCTTTCGCGAGTGCTTGGAGCGTACGGGATTGCGTGCGGGTAAACTTGCAGTACGCTCCAAAGCAGCTTTCCCTTCCTCTCCGATACTTTTACACGCGCACTCAATCGCGCGGGATTGTGGTTTCACACGGGAAAGAGCGTACGTGTAAAGGGCTCTATTGCCGAATTCTTATATTCATGATCAAGGCTACTGGTGAGTAGACATGAATTCGCTCACTTCAACGTTACCTATGGAAGGCATGTTTCCCATGAATGCTGACTTGGATTCAAAGATTTATTTTAAACTGTACTCGACAGTAGAAAAAGAATATTTTTTTCATTTTGGCTACCTTATTCTGTTTAGAAATTCCCCCACCAAAGGAAATTATGCGTTTAAAACACAGTATTAAAATATTTGCTTTTTTTTATAAGAATTATAAAGATAAACTAACTAACCAACGGCGAAACAGTCCATTTTAGACCAAGACCGGTGGTGCTCATCTCCGTTTTCTTGACCATGGGCTTGGGGTGCCATACAGCATATGTCTCGGGCAGGTGGTCTGCCTGCCGCGGGACATCCACAGTTAGTTCCCAAGCATGCTTGGTCCTCATTTTATCGACCCGATCAAGGAATGAAAGGCTCAGTCGACCTTTTCTAGTCTCAGGGTTGAACCCTGGACCTGTGGTGTGGCAGCTTTTTAACCCTGATTTTAACCACTACGCCACCTGGCGTCGAATGGAAAAGATACCCGACTCAAAAATATCTTTCTCTATCACGGAGTACAACGGAAAAACAAAGTCTTTGGATCCAAGTTAACATTCATTGGAAAATATTTTTTCTCTATAGATTAACACTTAGCTGAGCTTATCCAGTATGACAGCAGCCTTAAAGTACTTTTAAACTGTAGAAGAGAGGTCTATCTGCAAGGCAACGTGTTTAAAGATCTCTGGGTAACACAGGAGAGCTGCTTTCCAAGAGTGATTACCTGTATATAGCAGGAAAATTGCGTGCTTCTTATTTAACCCTTCAGCGGGCGTTCCCGTGAACAAAGTGTAACATTTTCGAAATTTTGAATGGTTTGTTTTTACATGTTAGGCTTGAATGTTCTAAGCAGTTTCTATTTATAGCTACACCCTTTCTAATGCAGGTCTGATTTTCTGACCCTTGTATTCCTTTACATTCATTATTAGTCGTGATTTTACCGTGGAAAATCAGCGATTATACTGGATTACAATAGGACGAAAGCAGGAGTCGATGTAGTCTATCCAATGTGCAGCTATTACACGGTATCCCGCATGTCACGAGGTTGGACAGTCTCATTGTTTTTTAGGTTTTTGGACAATAGGAATCAATTCCCAAGTTGTCCCTAGATCCAATAAACCGGACAGTTTTGAAAGAAGGCGATTATATTTGCATTCTCTGGCCTTTTATTATAAATATATCTCAGTATTATCAACATTTTATATCTTGTCATAAAACGCAGAATTATTATTTCAATTTTTAAAAAAAGTTTATTAGAAAGGAATAATTAAGGTTGAAAGAGACGTTGCACTTTGTGCCACGCGCGCCCGCTGATGGTTTAAGTACGCTTCTGCGACCGACTTGGATATGCTTGAGAGTCCAATCAGATGAATAATTTCTCATTGAACTGCGTGTCTCACACAAGACGGGTAATGTCAGAATTCCGCTCACCTAAACCATTACAACTCATTAATATTTATTTAAATTTAATGTAATATTTGACTGGTGTGAACGACAGATTTATTCCTATTACAAATTATTTAGGATGGAATCTCATTCATATTTTAATAACTGTTTAAAAAGTTATTTATGAATAACTCCGTTTCAACAACACCAAAAGTATTCATAGAACGTTTAGTATTCTGAGATATACTATAAAAAAATTCATAATTATAAGATTTTAGTATTATACTATGCTTAGTATTCTATTGAAATCCTGTTTAATATTAAAACAGTATATAAGATTTTAAAGATTTATGTTAAATTGAACATATTGTTGTGGATCCATCTTGTTCTGCAATACTTTCCACTGAGCTATAAAACGTTTCATATTTATCATAACTATGATTGGGATGTTCATGTGGATCAATTACAACAGGATTTATTTAATAATTTTGCAGGCACGCACACACATGCACATACATACACATTATGTATGTATATATGTAGGTATGTATGCATGTTCGTTCGTTTGTTTGTCTGTTTGTTTGTCAACTTTTTTATAATGTGAAATAAGCAGAGATCAAATGATGTATGTATGTTCGTTTGTTTGTTCGTCTCTTTGTTTGTCAACTTTTTTATAATGTGAAATAAGCAGAGATCAAATGTAACAAGTCCTTACTAATTTAATAGGTGAGGAAATCAACAATAATTAACTGAAGTCAAAACAAACTACAGGGAATGGGATAAAAAAACTACTGTTCCAAATAAAAAAATCTTTTCAGACTAGAAAAAAAGTGTTTTTTAAGAAAAGGATACGACTGGAATAACAAGTACGCAACCTCTTGAGTTGATGAAATCAGAGTGTAATGCTTTCAATTGAATCGAACGCAACTAAAGAGGGCAATGAATGAAAATCTAGTCTCACGAGAAATAATTGATAATGGGAATAAGTAGTGAAAAGCTGATATAAAAATGGAAGGAATTTTATCCGTCCTTAACTTCTGATTAGAACAATATCAGTCATAGATTTTTCATCGACAAAAAATTTTCCTTGATTCATGCAATTTGTTTCCTTCTCTGGTAGGGAAATAAATGCTGTAAATAGAGAGTGAGGAGAAAGAATTAGAAATCATTTGCTAACATTTATTCTTACAGCATCGCAACAGCCAAATCGAGAGTAGTCATGGAAACTGAAGTCAAAATATTGGAAACAGAACATGGATGGTCGGATATTTGACTAATATGAAGCTGGACCACCATAAACATGCAAAGGTACATGATTCCCACATCTGACTCATTTTTTGTCAATTTTGAGAGCAATGAAACTGAAGTATACTGAAATTAATCCCATTGGATACTGAAGTTGACATAGAGGGTCGTTCATCTTAAAGTTCAATGACTTGGAACACAAGGATAGATGCTTGTCTAGCAATCACTGTTCTAGCGAAACAACTTCGGGTTGATTTTATGGATGAAGGCCATTGAATAATAAATACTAAGAATAGTATTGAAAAACAGTGTGTGAAGTGAAATTGTTTCTCCTGTAGTATGTTATGAAATGGCTGTGGCATACTTTATCTTCCGAAGGCCAACGGCGAGTCAAACAATAACAACCCACAGCATAATGATATTTCGCCTTGTTTAATATGTGTTATCAAGCTATGGAGTTGATGGGTTTCAGTTTCTCACGTGTTCGATATCTCTCGTACATCACGCATCCGGTGGTGTCAAAAATTGTAAAAGTCGACCGGTCAAGTTAAATGACAGTCTGACAATCGTTGTACTGTAAAAATAATCTTCTACATAATATATGTTTTCTAAAAACTTCAGGAGAAATCTGTGGATTTGCAACATAATTTTGCTTGTGTTTCATAAACAAAATTACGCAGATTTATTAGAGAATTTATTATAACTTCATTTTTTTTTCCTATACGATATTAATGACACATGAACAATCGCTTTAAGTATGTGCAAAACTCTTTTATACAGTTTTGATATGCATTGGGGTAACCGCTGTCTAAATATCTCTTCTACGACGCTCGCTGGATGATGGTATTGTTTGAGTACATAGTTTAAACTTCAACTGATGCCGTTTCGGTAAGTTAAAAAGATTTCCTCTCTTCCACTGCGGTGCAATGAAACTATCGTGTAATATCGTTAAAGAAGATTACAATCAGTGTGTCTGATAAATCATGATCTAAAAGCATGGTGCAAGTGTTCACCCCATTTTGACAGACCTTAAGGTGCGGTGACGTTTGTATCCCTTAACAATAAGTACGAACAACGAATCGTAAAAGATCATGATGCAAAACAATGATGTAATTCTTTTAATTCAATTATCTGTTGTTAATCTATTTGTATCATTTTTTTTCATCCTCAGAATATCTGCATTTGATACACAGAAAGCACTTAATTTTGCCCAGCAATACGATAGACGGAAGGTTTTTCAATTGTCAGATGATTGCCCATAACAGTAATTAGTAAAAATTTAGAGGAATTCTTTTGCTTCCAGTATGCCATGCTGAGGAGTCCAGAACAAGGACAAAACCGTAACAATGGCTGTTGGGTGTAGTTGAGATGTATATATTTACATAAGTGACTTCCTCCAATGAGGGCGAGTTCTATGAAATTTTTCTTTATGGAAAACGGCTGCTTTCCGTGTCTGTGTTATGTAACATTTTGTAATGTAATCCCGGTCAGTTTAACTCTCGTGTTGAACCGTAGCTCTCGAAACCGACCTTTGAAGAGTTCGGAGAAAGATCAACTCAATACAAGTGGAGTTTGCTGTATCAATGTATCTCATTAGATTCGCTACTCACTCCCGCTATCCAAATTCTATTTTGGATTCGGTTGAATTATAGAAGGGTGGAGGAATTATGGATACGGTTTGTATATCCCTCGATCTTCCTATCCTTGGACGTATCCATAGAGATTTTGAAGAAATTGAAAGAAGTTTTCTTCTCTTTTCCTAATACGGAGTCATTTGTCGTGCGACATTCGCACAATATACTCTGAAACTTGTTGGCTATTTTATTATGGGGTCACCATTTAGGTGAGACAACATTGCGCCCTATTTAAGGAAAATAACGTCGAAGCCTTACTCAAGATTTCAACTAAAACCAACTGCGTGGAAGCTCAGGCCACTAACAATTATTATAACCATGTGGGCGACATAGATAGAAGTTTAAAGGATAGAAAATACGAAATAAGATTGATTTCCCCTCGTAGTTTACCGTCTGGATTTCAAACTTTTCTCGCTGTTCGGTTTTGTATAGACCTCCAACAGATGTCACTGCATTAATGCTAGAGAAGAATCCGCGCATGCGTAGATGCAAAAGAATTGATGTCAGGAAGAACTTTCGGTTCGCCATGATAGTCGGTCTTAGGAAAAGATGCCATCAGATTCTTAAAATGTAAATACCTGTAAATAGCGCCCTTTACACGTACGCTCTTTCGCGAGTGCTTGTAGCGTGCGGGATTGCGTGTGGGAACTCTTGCTGTACGCTCCAAATCAGCTTTCCCTTCCTCTCCGATACCTTCACACGTGCACTCAATCGCGCGGGAGTGTGGTTTCTCGCGGGAAAGAGCGTACGTGTAAAGGGTGCTATTACCATATGAGCATGTTTATAATAAATCCGAGAAAGCAAGTTCCGGTTTAGTTTGTCCATGTCATCAGTATAGGAGAGGAATTTCTTCTCCTCTCGCATTGCTTTTCCTCTGTTAGCCGTGTATTCAAAAAATGTCCTCTATATGGAATATACACGCTGTTTTTACCTTGTTAAAATAAAATTTTTACCAGCATCTCACAATCTAAAAAAATTAAATAAAGCGAAAGAATATATTTTAAGAAATGATTAAATTTCGCCCCTTTTTTTTTTAATTAAATTGTACTGTTACTGAAAACAAACTTTCAAAATATCTAGAAATTAAATTCCAAAAGCGAATTAGTTTATAAAGGATTGCGACGAAATATAAAAAACAAGAACGGAGGTCGGATGCTCACCTTTGATCGGACACCATGGATTATCTCTTCAGCTCTCGATTGCAACTGGCAGGAAAATCCCTCTTGGTGAAGAATATTTTTTAACCCCGATTGTCAGGGACAAAATAAGGAACAAATTCTTTACGACCCGAATCCGGGTCGATAAATTAAATTTATTTTTTCCAGTTTTCAGTAGATAATTACAAAGTAGGTTTATAACATTTTTTTTTTTTACGATGAACAGATTTTAAAAAAATCCCAAACGATATTAAATTTTAGGTCATTCTTGTTTATTTTAGCTAAAAATAGATTTGGTTGCAATAACTTATTGTCATTTGTTCACAGTTTTTAAATTTTTTTTTATCCTAAGTAGTTGAAAGAGCATGGCACATGCACTGTGGTTTGATAACATAGTGGGATGGATCTGAAATGAAGTATCTATTGATCTCATAACTTTGACTTACCATATTTTACGGTAGAAGGATTTTTAGCGTGGTGCGACACGCTAAAAATCCATTCTACGAAATTCTATTACTATGGCTAGCCAAATTTTACGGTATAATTTTTTTTAGCATGGTGCGTCTCGCTAAAAGACATTCTACCGTAAATCGACCATTCTACCGTTATATGCATGGAACCATGAAAAGTCCTTAACTACCGATTGTTGTACAGCCGCAGCAAATGTAATACAAGAATTTCATATTCTTTACAGAGACTTTGTTGTGGTTATAAGGTGTGAACGAATGTGTTCATTAGCAAAGTGCAAAGAATATTTTGACCTTAAAAAACTCCTGAATATGTAAATTACTACAGCTGATAGACTGAAAGACGTGCTTTATTCACTCCATAATTTTCGAATCTGTCATTTTGACCGCTTTCAAGAGTGGTGAGCTGGCCCTGATTTTCCATTAGGCCCAGTAGGCCCGGGAATAGGGGCCCCCCAAATGTTAGGGGCCCTCAAAAAAAATTTATTTTAAAAGGAAAAAAAAAGAATATTCTCAATTATTCTTTTCTTTTTACTTTTTTTAATAGTAATTTTTTTATACACTTTCAAATTTGATTGATTGGTTCATCATATGTATATTTATATAATAGTTCATCATATGTATTTTATGGTGTATATAAGGGATTAATAAGTTTTTTTGGTTGCATTGTATTGATGTTTTAATGATAAAGTTAATATGTTGTATTGATTTTTGTTATTTGATAATATTCTAGGCTTCTACGCTTCAAGTAGCCAATTTTTGGTAAAATGGTACTTTCACAATGATTCATGATTATTTGTGTGTCAATTTTTGAACACATCAGTGTTAAGGCCTTTATCTCGAGTTGTGCCTATAGTCAAGAATTTAATAAATCGGGCTCTGGTGGTGAGAAAATCAGAGTTCGGTACCCACGTCATTGGGCCTATTAAGGCAATCAGGGGCGTGCTTAGGGTTTCAGCGTCGCTGGGCGATGCTTATGGTTTTAGCGGCCCTGGGAGAAACACATTTACTGGCAATCAAATTTCTCTACGTACTGAGTAATGGATCTTGTAAGACAACCCTGATCCCCCTGCCCCGCCCCCCCGAAAAAAACTGCATCCACTACTGATTTTACTAATTATTACTTTTAATGCATTACGTTTCGATACTAAAAAACCTACATTATAGCTACGTTAAAGAAAATTTTACATGAAATTACAATGCGTCCACTAAAATATGAAATTAATCAATTTGTATGAATATTGAAACAATGGAAAAATTGTTTACACAATTTAGAAAAATGTAAATTGTTAAAAACAAATACTTACATGTATGAATTTGTTGATTATAAAGCAATTTTTCTTGCTTTCTGAACAGCAAAATTGTCTCTAAGTGAAAAAAGTCCAAATATGATGAGCTATCATTTTTGTTAGAAATAAGTGCCAAGGAGGAAAGGCGTACAATCCGTATTCAAAGCATACTGATTGTACCTGCTTTGTAATATTTTCAATTCTTCGAGAAGTGGGAAATAAAATCCATTATACTGATGGAGAGAACTCCTTCAGCCTTCAGACCCCTTTCTTCCCAACAGTTTTGCAGCGCATTTACTTACTTGTCTTACACTCCCTGGAGAAATGTCTTGTCTATTGTTTGCTTTCAATAGACCAAACATTTGACCAAATGGTATTAGTATTCGTTCACAAAGATATGTTCTGGTTTTTCTCAGTTTGCAACTGTTCCGTGAAAACGAACAGATTCCAACAAAACGTTTTATAATTCTTCAAATGACTGTATGTAGTGACTGACAGATAGTAGAAACTGATATTGAAAAAGGGATTGATAATCAAGGTTGTACTAGAACTGAATTGAAGATAAATAATGTTTTTCTAACCGAAAAATTTTTCGAACCAAAAGGGTAGTTTGTCAATTGAGATTCTTTCTACGATTCTTTTCAAAAAATCGAAACATATTTTTTTACAAGTTGAGTTATAGAAACCGCGAAAAATGAGGTTTCTTAAAAAAATCGTAACATTTAGAAAAATATTGCGATGAAGAATAAAAATGGCGGCTCTAAATTTTTAGCGGCCCTGCACGGTTGCCCAGTTCGCCCTCCCCTAAGCACGGCCCTGAAGGCAATGAATATTGTGTTCTAGTAAGGACCCTCAACTCTTTTTGGCACCTGTCTTTCAGCACAGTATTTGTAGAAGATAATAGGGTTGTTCCGAATAAGGTAGGGATAACCTCTTCAGGGAGTATTGGAAAACGAATGAACATTTCCGAGATGAACTGTGCGACCTCGTCCACAAAGCTTATCTTGCCAGTTACCCCACAGATAAAATGTAAGATCTCATTAATTGAAACCGATTGATATTTTGATGAAATTTCAGACAATGTGCAGCTGAAATTAAAACAAATTTTTATCCCAATAACTACAAATGTGTATAGTAAAGACTAATTTTATTGATTAAAATGCTGTGTTCGATAGCTTTTGTATAAAATAGGGAGTATGCATATTTTAGTGACATGCATAATCATCAAATACATGTCTGCGATTTTGAAAGAATAGTAATGCTTTAAAATTCAACTAATACGAGACTGCACAGTTTTTTCCAGGTGTTGAATCATTGAGGAAAACAAAATTATGTATGCTAAACGAACCTCCATTTATGTTAGTAAATGAAGTAAGGAAAACCTTACTAAAACCTATCTATTTAATGAACAAAATTAAAAACTTTTAACAGTATAATGTTTCTTTTTTCCTGTGACCTCCAGTATTGATCTGAAAGAAAATCCAGAGGGAAACTTAATTTTTTCTTCGACAAAAGACAGTGTAAAATAAATCATTTGGACTTCAGAGCATTTAATGGTCAAGGCTAAGTGTTCTGGATGATCAATTTCAAAAGATCACGTATTCAATGACGGGGATATTGGGTATTCTTGGTATACTTAAAAATATATTTCAGGCGAAAGAAATATTTCGGATAGATTTGTCAAAGGATACATTTTATTATGTTTTAACTGTACTATAGAATTAAATAGAAGAAAGAGATTTTATAATTGGCATTTTTGAATTCCAATGCTTTTTTTATTGACCGCATGAGAGAGAAAGGAGTAAAATATAATACTATTTGGATTTTGTTTTAGTCAAAATGTTCCCCATGACGATACGTCGGCTCATGGCCATGATACTAGAGACGAAGATTTGCTGTTGTTTGAATCCTAAGAATAATCTTGATAGACGAAAGAGTGATTAAATGCTCGTTGTCAAATTTGTGGAGTATCCACGGTAAATGAAAGAAGGGAGAGGATCCTTATGGGAATACATCCGCTTCAGTATTCACTTCAGAATGACATGAAATAGGTTTTTATGGTATGTTTTTACGATCTGAACACAAATTTTCCTATAGAAAACAATGAAGCCCCTATCAACCCATTGTAATTTTTAGAGGTACCTTATCAACTAAACATGGACAATTGTGGAAAAAAAGATACCCTGGACATAAACAACCGTAATTGAACTCTTAAAACAACCGTATTGTATATGCTGGAAGATCAATATCCTGCTGGTAGATCAATATCCTGAACCACAATGAGTCCAAGTTTTTACGGAGGGTTCTAAAATTAATGACTCTGCTGGGGCAGGTGTTTACTGTTCTTTATTTTCCATCCACGCTCCTCTAAGAAGCCATCTCTCAAACTTTGATGCGGAAATTTTTGTAGTTCTTTTGGCAGTAGTAAACCTTAAAAATATAATGCAGTCTTTTTCAAAAGCTGTTATTCTAGTAGATTCTAGATCCACCATAGAAGCAATAGCTTTGCAAAGACATTTTGATTCCAAAATGGTATCCAATATAAAACAAAACATCAGGTTCCTTTACAAAAATGGTAAATTTATTACTTTACAGTGGATACCTTCACATATAGGCATAGATGGTAATGAAAGGGTTGATTTATTGGCCAAAAAAGTGACAGAAGAATATCCTGGGCAGTGTTCTATACCTCTTGACTCCTTTAGGTGAATTATTCGAGACAAGATTATGTCGTCATATATTATTGAATGATCGTCCATTACCAAGGGAAAAGTCTGGGAGTCTATTGGGGGATGACTGGATAAAATTCAGTCATAAAACACGTAAAGAGGCTGTGGCCAATTGTAGACTAACAACAGGGCACGACTGTCTGGCTGAACACCTGGCCAAAATAGGGATTGTGAGTTCCAGCATATGCACCTGATATGTGAGAATGAAAATATGAATAAAGCTCACCTACTTGTTTGCTCGAAACTAGACTTACGGCAGAAAGGTGATTTGTGTGCTCTCTATTGGAGGACCAGAGAACTTATGTCCTGATCTCACGATCTAATTATTGTGCTTCTGGCTTTTTAACATTTTATCCTAGAACTTTAATGTTTTTAACTCTTTTAAGGTTTTAAGGCCTTTTGATCGTTCTTTTTCGTATCTTGTGGTTTCCTTTTTGTTGTTCTGTGTTTTTATATATTTTGAATGTTGAGTGAGTGGCCACACTTGTATGGATTAAGTTCCAGTCGGCCATATGTAACAACAAGATGTTTTTGATGAAATTTGAGAGAATTATTTCAACATTACGCTGCCATACTTTACAACAATAATGTACTGTTTCTAGAGTTACTTAATGAAAATAAGTTACATATTATCCGATTATGAAAAATATGGTCGTAACATTAAAGGTGAAAAACAGTCAGTTCGTGTGCTGCGATAATGAGAGCCATTACAGCTTATATTTTGACAACTAGACATTAAACATATGATACTCGTAATTCTTAAAACACATTTATAAAAGTTCCTCATGCCAGCAAAAATTGAAATCACATACATCAACAATGTCAACAAAATATTTATTGTGACTGGTTTGGATAGAAGAAGCCAGTTCTTCACTGGAATTCAATAGAGTCATGAAGTGGAGGATAGCTTAGATTTAAAATTTTGTACAAACAGCAGAAACTAGGAAAAAACCAATACACAAAATTCCACAAGGGCGATAGTCATTATAATAAGAAATAAATTTTGGTGTTGCAATCCAATTAGGTATCAGTTGTTATTAAATTTCCCAGCAGGAAATTTTTTTTCCTACACCGCTGGTGGGATGTAATGAGTATTAAATGAAACAAACCATACCTAAATGTACTTTCCTTTTTGCTACGGTTTCTTGTTGTTTTACCAATGTCACGGTAAAATAGTTTTCTTTTAATGTTGTTCACTTTGATAAACATACTTTAAATTACCAAGAGTGTACATACATCTTCTAACTAAAGTATAAAAGTATACTTGCATGATCAACCGACCGCACATGCATATGTATCATTACTTAAATAAACAAAAATAAACAAACACTCACACACACACAAACAAACACACACACACACACACACACACACATATATATATATATATATATATATATATATATATATAGAGAGAGAGAGAGAGAGAGAGAGAGAGAGATAAAGCCTTAGTAAATTCTGTAATACTGATAATGTCTGGAAATTTTCGTGTGAAACTTGTATTTTAGTTGGCTTTATTTTTTGGGAACTTACGCATATACTTTTGTACACACCTAAATTCTATACATATTTACAAAGTAATACTACTTCAGTTTTTAAGACTACATACTCACAAAGTGGTTAATTTCATAATTTAAAATCTAAGGGTAATATAATGAAAACCATTAAATTAGGATTTAATTACTGTTATATTTCTAGAAGTCTGTTATATAAAAAATATGACTCTTATATTGAAGATTACATTAAAAGTTCCGATGATCGAAGATTTTTAAAGTTAGTTTTAATATTTATGCAGTAAAATAATAATAATAAAAAATTACAAAATTCTCAAGTACATTAAATTCTTTAGTCTCCTACCACCTATATACTTATCTACACATTCGAATTTCATGACATTCGAATGTGTAGATAAGTGGTAAAAAAGTTTTAATTTTTATGCAGTAAAATAATAATAAAAAAAATTACAAAATTATCAAATACATTAAATTTTCTACCTCTCCTACCAACTTATACACTTATCTACACATTCGAATTTCATGAAATTCAGTTCTGTGTTAAATTGAGAATAATTAACAATTATCAAACCAACAATTATATAACAATTATCAATGTTACTCGCCCAGGAAAAGGATCCCCTGAATTTGGCATTAAACAACGTTTATCAGTTGTTGTTCGGCATTACCGGTATTTTATCCTCGAGAAATATGAGCCGGGCGTCTACTTTCATTTTATTAACGTTTCGAAAACACAGGAACGCAGATCTGATAATAAATGAAGCATTCATGGGTAATATTTGCCGTGGGCAACGTTAATAGTAGATAAGTACCTTCCGCGTAAAAATTGAAGAATGTGAGGAAATTTGTTTATACGCAGGGTTTGCTTCATATTGTGTTTTTACACAAAAGAATGTTTTTTCTGCTTTAGTCGTGTGTAGATAAATGCGTAGCGTTACGCAATCAAGTTCCTTCTTTTGCTAATGTGTGGTTTCGATCAAAATGTCCTGGCAGTAAATGCCTTCAACTCGAAAGAAGAAACCCCAAAAATCGATTGCTGCATTGAAGATCGTAAAGTATTTAGATTACGTTAAACAAGGCTAGAATACCTTAATTTATCTAACTAAAATGATCGAAAATTTCATATTTCGCATTTTTCTTGCCTTCTGAATTATTAAATGGCGTGCTATAAAGAAGAAATATTGAATAACCGATGTTTAGAAGCAGCAAAATCAGACGTGAGTATGTTTTTATGGTTGTACTTCTTTACAAAATAATTTTAACGTAGGATTACGTTCCTCCATAATGGTCCTGCGGATAGAAAAATTTCAGACTCTAAAACTGTTCGCCCGCCGGCTAAAACTGTTCGTCTCGCGAGTTATAATTTTGCCAGCGCGGCAAACCCAGTCTATCGCTTGGACAAGTTAAACAGAAAAGTACCAAGATGTGTCAAAATTTTGATATACATATATGTATATACATACATACGTACTATATATATAGATACACATACACATACAAAAGAAGTAAGCACCGATAAGTAATCTTACGTTAATAACCCGCTGTAGTTCCGTTAGAAGAGACTACCTGAATTTTTTTTCTGAATTATAATAATGTACAAATTATTATAATTTTTTCTCTCTTGGGGTAAACTTGGGGTAAACAACAACTATCGCCTACGTTTCAAGGAGAAATAAAAACATTTTTTAACCCTAAATGTATTGTTACACGAAATATATGAACAAGAAAACTTGTATTCTCATTTTTAACGTCTTACTTCGCTTATTTTAAAAGACCCACGAAAGTTTTTTATGATTTGTTTCAAGAGGTCTTCAGATGACTGTGCTACTTCAACAATTTTTCTTGCTTATTAAATGGCATAAACCGAATTATATTTTTTCTGTTTTCATGTTGCTGATTCTTTCGATTAAATACAGGTTATTTTACCTTTTTGTTGGAACGTTTCTTCAGACGTTTATATTAAATGTGTTTATTTACAAGTGAAATCCTTCGAAGGGTAACCCGAAATAGTTAAATCTTTTTAAAAAAATTGAAATTTAATTTTTAAATACTGAGGTTACTTTCTTATAAGCATCATTTTTTATATCATTTGAAGTTTAGGTACAAACAAATTTGGTATAATTTTCTTCAAGAATGTTTCGGAATTTCAAGAATGTTTTCGGTTGCATTTAAATGTTTGTCAGAAGTCCTTAATAATTTATACTAAATTGCACTGAAGTGCCACTGAATTAGGGATCCCTACCTACTAACGAGTTGGGCCTCCTCTGGCCTTGATAACGGCTGCCACACGACGAGGCATAGATTCAACAAGTTTCTGGAAACGTTCCACGGGAATGGCTTGCCAAATATTGGCTAAAGCTGTCCATAATTCAGTAAGGTTCTTTGGTGCTGTGTGATGGCCTTTCAAGCCTTGTTTCAAAACATCCCCAAGATGCTCAATAGAATTTAAGTCTGGGCTTCTAGGTGGCCAATTCATGACAGAGAAGTCAGAGGAATGCTCATCCAACCAGCCAGTAGCCAACCGGGACATGTGAGAGGTACAGTTGTCTTACTGGAAAACTCCATTACCGTGCGGATAACAGAACAGCATAAACGGATGGAGGTGATCACCCAGCAACTCTACGTACCGAATTGCATTGAGGGAGGTTGGTACACGCACCAAAGATCCCAAACTGTGCCACGAAAAAACACCCCAGACCATGATTGAGCCACCATGCCCTTGTACATTTCCAGCCACGCATGCAGGATCCATAGCTTCATGAGCCTGACGCCATATTCTCAGCCTCCCGTCGGCGTTAAGTAGTCGGAATCGAGACTCATCACTCCATGCTACTCGTTTCCCGTCCTCTACACTGCAGTCTCTGTGCTCTCTTGCCCAGGCAAGACGTGCAGCCCGATGGCGAGTATAGAGCAATGGTACTCTCGTAGGTCGACGGCTCCCGAAACCCATACGGTGAAGCGAGCGTTGCACAGTCCGTTTACTGACTGTACGACTGGCACCGTCATTAAACTGGGTGGTAATTTGAGCTAATGTTTGGCTTCGCTGGCTACGTACAATACGCCTGAGCCGTCTCTCACCACGCACTGTCAAGGCTAATTGTCCTTTGCAGTTTGCACGATCGCTAGTTTTTTTCCACCATCCATGTATTCTTGGTATACTCTTGACACTGTCGACCTTGAAAATCCTAGCTGTCTGACGATTTCGGAAATTGAATGGCCCATGAGTCGCGTACCTACGATTTGTCCGCGATCGAAGGCGTCTAAATCAGGCAGTTTACCCATACTGGCAATTCCAACAACTAATTCAGAACAACCACAGTACGCGCTATATATGCAGTTACCACAGCGCTCTCACTTGCGCATACATGATGCGCAGCGCTACACAATTTGCATAGGCTTTGCTATCCCTAATTCAGTGGCACTTCAGTGTATATAATGTAACTTTATAAATGGTTTTTCATAGAAATAAATCTCTGATAATAATATCTGCTACTATGATTTTGCCACATAGAAAGAAAATCTTCATAAAACGCTAAAGAAAAACACTTGTTTTTTTCGTTGTTATGTATAAAAGATTTTCTTGAAACACTTATTGATTTTTTAGTTCATTACTCTAAGTTATATATAATTTACTGCGTATAAGATTCTATTTTGTCTACTTTCCTCAGATAAATATCCTAGCCGAAAAGTCACCTGAAATTATACATTTAGTTTACTAGTCATTATATCTGATAAATTATGTGCATTTATTATTGCAGTTTGATTTGAAGAAGCACAGAATGATTTGAAAATTGCGAAATCGTAAATGTTGTTATTTCGCTATGTTTGGACGCTAGCGCTATGCAGTTCCCATAGAAACACACCAATTCGGGTAGATAATTTATATGTACTCTGTCCTTTTACAATGTTATATTTGTTTATCGTTTGACGCAGACGAAAATTCTGCGTAAATAAAAGTTTTATAACATTTTAGAAAATGCTGAAAACGCCTACATGGACATCTTCCTTTGTTAATATTTGCTACCTTTATATGAAAATAGCGATATTGTTATAAATCCACAAGGTTCCTGTCAGGTTGACGTTCTTTTTTCGTTCTTTAAACAAAAACTTTATTTTTCTGTTTACATTGAAGAGCCCCGTTCTACTAACTCAGTATCATCATAATAATAAACAAACAAGTCTCTCGTGAAAAACGTGGGCGATATTTATAACTTTTCGCAGATTCTAAATTATAATTTGAAATACAATATCACGATCATAAATATCACATACCAAGGGACATAACGCTTAATCAAAACATATAATTATTAAGAATTGTGTAATTATAAACAAAATTCTTAACAACATACATGTCCACTTTCCTGATTGCAAAAAAACTTTTGATGCGAAATTCGGAAAAGCGTTTATTTCGCACGAATCTATTTTTTTCCCGTTCCCTCTATTCAATTTTATTTTTGCTGTACAGTTAAACCTCGTTTATCCGGCCCTCGTTGATCCGGACCTCCGGATAATCCGGATCAGATTTGTAGACGTTATATTTATTTAATGTTCACATTAGATAATAATTTATGACTATGATAGCAAGAACGTCACTACAAGTACGCCAAATATTTGCTTTCTAGTTTGATTCAATGTACAGTTCTTGCATAGACTGTTCGATAAATTATGGTGATAAAATGCTTTTTGTTGAGTTTAAGAAAGCTTTACTAGACTTACCAATTCTTTGTTAAGAAACGACGTGAAACGTAATTTTTATATTTCTTAATGTCTTGTAAACAATGCTTTGTAATTTAGTTATAAAACATCCGGATTTTCGATTGTTCGTATTGCCTATGGTCCCAGTTAGTCCAGATAAACGAAGTTTTACTGTAATTAGATTAATTTTGCTGTATACAGTTCCTTTTCTTTTTCTCAAACCTCCAGGTTTGATTCGACTCTTAATTGACAAAAGTTGCCGGAAATGTAATCTTCAAATCGCCTCTTTCATGGTATTACATATGGTTTTTAGTGTATAAATAAACAGAATTAGTTTTGAAATCACTTAGTTATGAAGATATAAAATTTTACTCGACCATTCCTTTCAGATGGTGTACCAACTTTTAAGTTATTCCGCTATGAAATCTGCATATATGGAAACGCTGGAAGATACCATTTCTATAAATAATCCAAAAAAATATTTGCAGGATGATTAGTTTTTACTAGGAGGAAATCTTAAAGCAAATATTACATAAATAAAATTTCTACAAGACCCAGACTTCCCAGATGCTAATAAAGAAACATTTTACGTTTTATTAAGGCATTATTAAGGCAGTTGTAGGCTGCCTGTCACGTCTCAACTGGTGCAAAAAGATGAAAGACGAATGTTTGTTGCTAAATGCATAAATTGCTGACATTCATACTGAAATGCACACCAGAGCATATTCCCACGGGTAAAACATGTGGCTTGCATTTCCTGTTCTTTTTACACGTAATGACGTCAGTGTTATTGAATGAAACTGCTTCATTAAATAAATAATTGTTTATTTATGGCTCTTTTAATCATGAATAATTTTATCATATCGTGAATTTGTTAATATTCATCTGTCTAGTAAATATTAAAACAGTCGTCCCACTTTCTGTTAAAATTTTATTTTTTTAAATAAGAAATAGTTTTGAAACATCATAAAACAAATCCTAAGGTGGCCTGCTGATCATCCACGGTTATTAAATTTATGGTAAACCTGCATCACACGCGCTCCGTTGCCAAATCACAGAGTCATGAAGAATTCTATCCCATATTTACTACATCATATCGCATAACCTGATTGATGACACTCTTCTTTAGACGAAAAATAGAAGTATACTACAAATGTTCTGACAATATCGTGTTTAGCCGTACATTAACTATCATCTCTTTGTCAAAATACGTCCTACTTAAACAAACGATTTACTTATATTTTCCGGCAGTGTTCCTTTAATTCAGATTAGCAATTCTACGATGTAAGTTGTTGAGAAAAGTCAATGGAGTAGCTGTGTTTTACAACATTCCTTTGACACAAAGTAATTATTCTTTCTACTTTCCTTTTTGTGCTTACCAATGCAATTTAAAGTTCATGCAATACTGATAGTTAATAAGAAAAAAAAAGTAAACATGCCTGTTCCTCATTTACCTTATTACAGGCACAGAAAAAGAAACTCACGTAAAATTTAAATTAATAACCAGCATTCGATTCCTTTTCCCCTGCATAATTGTTCTTTTATCGTTCCAGAAATACGGACTAGGAGCCGACATTAATTTTGTTAATATTTCGGAAACATGGAAACAAACGCATATCTCGTGATAAATGAAACATTTATGGGCAATATTTGCCCCGTGTCTGACGTTAATAAAGATAAATATTTTCGGTGGAAGTGAATGAAAGGGCGTTCATTGCAGTTATTTTATTTCTCGTATTTCTGTGCGGAGCGTCTCTCCCCTCCGCAGTCGTGACAAGTTGGATTGTGTTTTGCAGTCGTTTTTAATAATTTTTAAGCCGTTAAACATCCATCATGAGTCTGAAAAAGAAATCCCATTAAAAAAACCACCTCGAGAAAGCAAATTTATACGAAAAGCCTAGGAAAATATGTCAAGCAAATTAAACAAGGATGTGTCCCTGAATTATTAGAAGACATATTTTTTTAAATTCACTTTGCTGTTTCATATTATATCAGAGAGAAATACCTTAACCATGGCATTAAAACCTTAATAAGGTACCGTCATGCATGCTTATTTGATGCAGAAATGTATTTATTAATGTTTTAAGTGTCAACATTCAAATACTCCTTTATTCGAGTTTCGATTTATTTTTAACCAATCTCGGTTGCGTTCCCTCATCTTTATATAAAATTTCTCATAAAATTCTGTCTCGTTTAAACTCTATCTACATGGCTATGGGGCTATGATAAATATTACTTCTACCAGGTTATTACTTTTTGTATGGATTGACCGTCCCATTTGTTAAAATAGCTTGCCCCAGACCTATCCATATAGTACTTAAATAACGATTGGTTACTAACGAACATTTATAACACAGTGTATTTTCTAGCTTAACGGCTTTCTTACTCATGATTCAGTATTTATCTATCCATTTAATGCTTTTTATTTCTCCCTAACTTCCATAAATTTAAAATGCAGACATTTATGTGTTGGCATTTGTATATCTCTAAATTAGGGAGTATTTAGTATGAATATTTGTATGTGTGTATTAATATACAGAATCTGTTATGCATTAGTAAAACTTCATTTACAATATTTTAGCAAAATTCCCCTCCTACTGATAATGTGGACACACTAAACCAGGACTTGTCTTAATGAATTTATTATAAACATGTGGTATTTACAGAATTTACATATCCTTTATTCGAGTGGATATTATGAGGGAAGCATCTTCTACTTCACCTAATTTTGTGATTTTGTCATGGAATATAAATCCAGGAAGGTAAGGTCGGAAGAAAGGCTCCCGGACTGCGTTCAAACGACTTGCCAGTGGTCACATCAAGAACCTCTCGTTCTTATACGGGAAGGAAGATCTTCGCCACATTCGCCAAGTGTCAAATTCACCAAGCCTCTGCCGAGCACATTTTAAATTGTTTGGGCTTGATTCTGGAGATTTTGAAGAGCAAATTCTTCAACGAACATTCTCCAACGGACAATCTTCAAGCACGTGAACCCTCTTCACAACGGCAGTGGACAATTTACAGTTTAAGAGTCATAAATCCAGCACAGCCAGACTGGATGGTGTCGGACCGGAAGTCTCCTTTGGGGTTTCGCGCGCCAGCGGCGACACAGAGCGAGAGAGGCAGAGATATAGTTGATCTACTATCGGGAGGTGATAGACACCTGTTGCCTTAGGCCGGATACTATTTTTTTTGGGGGGGGGGAGCTCGGAACTAAGTTCCGTGTACTTAGTCGGTGTGACTCCGACTGTTCAGGGGATTTCTTAACTCCCCGGTGCCTTCAGGCGGAATCCATTGCTCGTTTATTCGAGATTGTATAAAATGCAAATAAATACTGTTTTGTTTTCAGCTTAAATTCCTTATTTCTGAATTAGTCTATGCTCAACTATCCGGGAGTAACTGTCCATATTGTCACAGGCTTATCTAGGAAAGATATTTATTCTGAACCCCTTCTTGTGCTCGACTATCTGAGTCTCAACGACCTTATGGATCTTAGTCACCAGAGGATAAGTAACAACAACATATTAAGAATCTGATGGGATATTTTCCCAAGACATAATGGCGAACAAAAACTTCTAAAACACATCCATGCCTTTGAATTGACGCACGTGCGCGGATTCTCCACTTACATTAATGCACTGACATCTGTTGTCGGTCTTATGGCGTACTGATACAGAAACGTATCCAACTGATGTGATATCCGAGTGGTCTAAAATAGCAGGCCAGAAGTAACGAAAAAGATAATATTTATTTACACAAAACGTAACAAGTAAGAGGTTGGTTCGGGCAGGTTAAAGCATCACCAGACTGGTGCAAAATATTTTAATAACTGCAAACTCAGTCTGTCGGGGAGCAGAAATCTGCACAGCCGCTCTGGCCCAGATGTTACAGGGGCTCTCTTAAAAAAATAACAGTCTCCCATATATATCCTGTTTGGAGTCTTCGTCGGTGGCGGCCGTCTTCTTAGAAATTGCGGGATTTTCAGAGAGGGAAAACGAGAAATTTCGTGCACGCTGACAGTCCTAGATTCTGGAAGCATTTTTATGGGAACATATCGCTTCTATAACGTCAGCATATTCTGACTGACGACCCTAAAGGGACATCTTTACGAGGGAAATGGAGGCTGATTCCAGATCTGTCGGTAAAGATGAAACTTGAGGGATTAGCCCGCAGAAACTAGGAATGTCAGATTTCGGCAGTGAAACCGTATGTGATAGCCTTTTAACCCCCCCCCCCCCCCCCACAGAATTTTAGAATGCAGTAGGAACGCATGGAGTTATTTTTAATCCTGCCGCTGTGGAAGGGCTCGTAAGAACCAACACGATATATGCGTGACGTCACAGTCTATACAAAACCGAACTTTTTTAAAAATTTATATTTTAAATTCCAATAATTTATAGTTTAGAATTTAATTAACTGCCAGCTGTAAAATACATCCAAAAGAATCTTATGCAAAAGGTAAATTAATAACAGCTGAGAGTCTCATTCTCACTGGAAATGACGCACACACAAAGTATGTTAGAATGGACCTACCCAAACGAAAGTGAAGTCAAGACTGTAGAAATCACCAAGTGAAGTTATTGAGTAAAGACAAGTTAGAATGGCCTACTGCAATCAAAGAAGTTTAAGACAGTGATAAGTAAAAATAAATGATACGGTTTTATATTCTGCTCATTTCAATTTACATGTAACGAAAATCCATTATTTTCAACCTTATCAATTAAAAAATATAAAGTCTTATATACCTTAAATCCCTACCTTTTCCTATTTTTAAATCCTCCCATTAGTGTTTTAAATTAGGATTTTATAATAATATTTATACTACTGTTTATGAAAATTATTTCTACTTGAGTGACTGTGAAATCCGCTTTTAAAAGAAATTAAGTGTTAGCGGAAAAATATCCGAATACATTGCTCCTGAAATTACGATGGTAATCAATCCTCTTCAATAAATATTTGACAATCATCAAGATGAATTTTCCTTTCACAGTGAATAAGAACTTTTTGGTTATGGGAAACGACCATTTCGTTTTAAAAATTATTTTTCGTAAAATTATCTTTTTTTTAGAAAAATGATTTAGTGTCATGTTCACAATCTACGTCTGACATAAAAAAATTGGGCATCAAAGTAGTGGGTCTGAAAGTCATGATGGCTGAGTTTACATTCTAAAAATGGTTTTCAAGAGGTATTTAAATGGTAGTGTGGCCATTCGCCTGAACAGTCACATAATAACCGAGACCTGTTGACTTCAGGAAGAAAGTAAACTAGATCCCGACAGTAAAAAAATGAAACCCTAGGTGACATTTTAACTAATTTAATGAAAACATAACAATTATTTACAGAACTACACAATTTTAAGAAGTTTACAGGCATACACGAAATTATCCTGCTACCAGCTAGGGAAACATTGGACCGGCTGACAAACATCGTTTCTCAGCAGCAGAGTTCAGAGGGTGTCGGCACGAACGCTAATGGTTGTTTCCGTCCACGGAGTCAGAGTTTTAGGGATTGCTTCTTGCGATCCCGGTGGCTGTTCGCAAGGCCGCTTTACTCTGTTAGGGCATCATGCGAGTTTTTACGTAATGATGCCCTGTTTAAACCAGTTGGTTACAGTAGTATTTTGATGCCACTGAATTTGGTATCTATCTCCATGATCCTCGTCTTACAAATAATGATATCAGTATATAAACAATAGTTGTGAAAATTTTGAGAGCAGCCTACCAGAGTTTCAGAGGCGTCTTTCGTTGGCCATTTAATCAAAAGAGATAAAAATCATAAAAAATAAAGTTGTACAAATATTTTTATGCAAGGGTAGGTGTGTAGTAGCATCTTTTTAGAGCTGCTACGCAAAAACCACTCATTTGACGTATGATATAAATGTTGAAAATTCTTAATGTATCAGGAAGTAAAATTGGAACATTAGTTTTGCTTCTTGATTGAATGGAGTAAATGACTTAGATTTAATTAGACATCAACACTGAAATCTAATTATCTGCTATTATATGCATTAAAGCAGAATAAATTCCTTATTCAACTTCCGATCTTTTAAGGACATATCGTTTGGCTCAAATAACTTCTTCGTCAGAGAGATCAAGACTTAAAATTTACTAACATAAAACCGCTTACAATTTAATCTGTACATATTTAGCTTTAATCTGGAAAAGATTTGTCTGTATTTAGGTCGGATTCTGTGTGATAAAGTTAGTTAATTTCTCCTTCAGCGTGAAACAGCTACGCGGCCATGCGACATAAGCTGCCAAACGGATGAAGAATGTAGGAGTCGTAATTTGCAAGTTGATGCTTGTTCACATTACATCCGGAGCGTTGCGTAACGCAATGAGTTCCGGAATTCATTGCGTAACGCAATGAGTTTCCGGAGCGTTGCGGAACGCTACGTTGGTTCCGAGATTGTTGACATGACCTATGATTGGTTTGACATATCACGTGGTCAAGGAATTAAGCTCTGGGATGGGTCAAAATTTTTAACGCTGACGCTACGTAACGCTTTGTACTGAGTGCGAACAGCCCGTTAGTGACTGAGCGCACACGGTATGCATGGTATAGCTTTATCATCTTCTTCTAGGAGACGTCGTAATTGTAAATGAAATAAAGTATATTTCAGGAAATAGCCGAATCTTGTCATGACAATGTATAATTTGGTTTCTTATTCCTTTCTTCAAGTTTCGTACGATCGTCAGCCAGGACTTACTAGATGTACTATATATGGATATTCCACTTGCTAATTTATCAATGCGATGGGAAAAACACAGATTTTCAAATTATATTCCTCATATACCGATTCCTCATATATCGATCAACGACATAGAATATTGGCTTCTGCATATTTTTTATTCATATATTTTTTGTCATGGAGCGGAATTTTTTTTTCTCCGTCGTGAATATTTATTATGTCATTTTTCCAACGGTCGGGAGACAGTAAATCTGAAGATATCTAGAAGTACAAGTATATAAAAAATAAATATGTTCCCTCGCTTAAAACAGTGTTGTTGTTGTTGCTGATGCCCCCTGGTTGGAGGTTCCATTCACCAGGTCCTAATAGGATCTTGGGCTGAAAAGGGCGGCTCCTGCTTTGAATTAGCACCACAAGGGTCGAAGTCCGACTTGGCTAAATGACCGGTCCCGTAATTTTGAACCGAGTCAAGTGACGAGACCGGAACACTTGACCCCGCACCTCCGGGGGAAAATTTGAGAACCTGGAGGACATTGCAGCCACGACCTATTTTACGTGCCTCGGCCACCATTAGTGAACACGGCGATGGATTGGCAGCGACAAACATCGAACCAGAGACTTCAGATCACTGGCCCGCTGCTCTTGCCAACTGGGCCACTGCGCCTATGCTTAAAACAGTGGTATATATATATATATATATATATATATATATATATATATATATATATATATATATATATACACACAAAAAAACAAAGTTTTAATTTCTTTGCAAAATGAAGTTCCATTAGACTGTAGTTTAATACACAGGCTGAAACGTAGAGCAAATATTTAAGTCTATATCCCTAGCGGCTTTCTATAACAGTCACGTACGACACAACACTTTACCAAACAGCTTGAATAGAGATTAATATTAATTACTATTTTGCAAATGCTCCTGTAGACTCTGTTCCAAGTGTCGGGTTGATTTCAAAATTCTGCCCTTGAGGAAAATGCTTCCCCTCTTCCCCATTCATTTATTTTGCCGTCTACATGTGACGGCACGTACCCGACAATTAGCTGGTAGTAGCAATTCACTCATTTATTAAAACAAACTGATAGCTACAGATAATTAGAAAGGAGAAAATAAAGTGCACGGGGAACTCGTCACAACGTTTCTTAATAATTTTTTTCCTCATTACGGATCAAGAATTCCTGACAACAACAAAAAAATGTAAAATATCCAATTTTAGGTATGCAGTTGTGCTTTTCTTATTGCCTCTCGCATTTATAACATCCTTAATATAAAGTCTTACGGAATCGATGCCAAATGCAAAATAATTTATAGTTTATAAACTTCCAATACTGACACTGTAAATACCCCCGAACTCCACTTTAAATTAATGAACCCTAATAGATCGCTGCTGTACACGGGTTTTATTTTCCATCCGAAAACTGCCCGAAAGGAGCGTTTATTCATTTTGTTAATATTTCCCGATGATAAATGAAGCATTCATGAGCAGTATTTGACATTAATAAAGACAAATATTTTCTGCGGAAATGGAAGGAAGGTTGTTCATTAGCGAACATTTGTTCACTCGGGTTTATATTATTTCGTGAGCTTCTCTGTCGAAATGTTTCTGCTTTTGCCATGCCGAGATAAATTGTATTATGCCTAATCGATTTTTCGCTCCTTTTCTAAACATTCCGACAATTTGGAATAACGCCGGTCCGGGGAATAAAATTTCCATGTCTAAAATCTTTTGAATAAAGCATTTTGCGTTAAGAAAAACAATGTAATATTTAGTATGATGAATACGTTGCATGCATTTCTTTGAAATAAAAAAGGGTTTAATTTGATGTTTCAAAGGCCGTCAAATAATATTGCGTCATCAGATGTTATCAAAACATTTAGTGCTTTTTCAAAGTGAATTTACCTGAAAATTCCTTGCAAACGTGGGAAGAAATTATCGCTCACTTGCTTAAAAGACTCATTAAAATAATTATAATTATTTTTGTATTAAAAATGGGAGAATTCAGGAAATTAATGTGATGGAAATTAATATAATTAGTAGGGATTGGACAGGAAATTAATAGAATTAATAGTTAAAAGGGATATGAAATAATTATAATTATAATTAAATACTATAATGAATACGTTACATGCAGTAGTTTGAATTAAAAAATGTTTTTTTTTTATTTCAAAAGTTATTAAATAATATTACTTCATCAGATGTTGAAAAACATTCAGTGCTTTTTTAAGTGCATTTATTTAAAAATTCATTACATATAGGGAAATAGAAATCTATCCTTCTTTTACCTACAAGTCTAATGAAAAAATATAACTATTTTATATTAAACAAAAATGGAAAAAAGGAGAAAAATTTAACTTCTCGGAAAGTATAATTTTTCAGGCCAAAGGCAAAACTTGAATAAACTTCTTTGTCAAATGCAAAGAGGAAAAAGAAGGGGAAAGATGACTTTCATTCCAGGAAAAAAAGCCAACTTCTTATCTTTATTTCTGAAAACATCTAGTTCGTGTTGCACACATAATACTACATAAATGTTAGAGAAAAAATGTGGAAGTCTATGGTAAATTTTTCAGCTTTTATGTTTCTCATAAATGAAGGTTGTGAAGAACTCTGTTACAAACGCATGTAAAACTATAATTTTAAAAATGTGTTTAAAGAGGACGTAACTATTAACTAATTTTCAAAAAATGGGTAAACTTTGGGGTTATGAAAGTTGATTGGATGGTTTGTTGAGAACGCTACGGTCAACTTTTGCTACACAAAGGGTAATTAGACTAGGACCTCCGTGGAGTCGCCAAAGAAATGGTTGGTTGGTCAGTTGGTTGCTATAGAAAGCTACTGTCAACTTTTGTACACAAGGGCAAATTAGATCGAGATCTACATGGACTCAGCAAGGATATGGCTGGTTGGGTGATTGATTAGTTGAGAGCGCTTGATCAACTGTTGCTACATTAAGGCTAATTAGACCTGGACTTACATGGACTCATCAAGGAAATGGTTGGTTGGGTGATTGGTTAGTCGAGTGTGCTAAATCAACTTTTGCTACATTGAGGCTAATTAGACCTGGACTTACATGGATTCATCAAGGAAAGGTTCGTTGGATGATTGGTTTGCCGAGAGAGCTAGAACAACTTTTGCTACATTAAGGTTAGACCTGGACTTAGATGAAGTTATCAAAGTAATAGTAGTTCGGTTTGTTGGTTAGTTAAGAGAGCTACGGTCAAATTTTGCTACACAAGGGTTAATTTTAACGGGACCTACTTGGAACCACCCTGGAAATGGATGGTTGGTTTAATTGAGGGAGCTATGGTAGACTTTTGCTACAAAGGCTAAATTTGACCGGGACTTCTGACCAGTTACTAATACCCATGTCTACAGTGGGACTCAAACCAACAGGCTTGCCGTCAAGGAAATAAACAAGTTATTGAAAAAAATGCACTTCCTGTTAATTATAACGCAGACGTACTTTGCATCTACTTTCGCATCTATTTAAAGTATTTCGACAGCAGTTTCCTTGCACCTTTCGCTATTTCCTTGCCTTTTAAAATATCTTGATTACATTTCTAAAGAACAGTTATTTTTAGTATAAAATGTTGAATAAGGAGAAAAAAGGTCATAAGTAATGAAACTACTTTAAACAACCACTACTGGTTTGTTAGAGGAATTAAAAAAAGACGTATTACTAGATTTTAATAAAACTACCAACGAAAAGAGGTCTGTCTTCATAAAAGGTGCAACAAGAATCTATTGAAAGTTTTGACTGAAATCTCTTTTCTAAATGTAGTAAATATCAAAGGGTTGCACTAAAACCATAAATAAAGATGACGATGAAAGGACCTCAAAATATTAAGCAGAAAATGGTTTAAAAATGCTTGTTTTGATTTTAAAAGCGGTTTTGGTTTACTTACACAGAGAATATATAATCAATTTCTGGAAGTTTAGGCAAATGCGATAAAAGTGATATAAAAATTGAAGGTTGGAAAACGACAACCAAAAATCCAACTTCTCCATTTTAGGGGAAAAAAGAAAAAAGGAAGCAACTGACGAAATGCCTTAAACTAGTGTTCCTAACTAGTGTGCCATGGCACTCCAGGGTTCCACGAGATTTTTTTGAGGACAAACAAAAAATTTAAGCCTTCTTAAAACAAATATTAAGTTTATATCAAACATCTGTTCTCTAAGCACCACATTATTAAGTCTCACGTTATGTCACATGCAATTAAGTATAAGTCTCACATTAAGAGAACAAAATTATTCTTAGCGACTTCCTTTGTCGTTCTCTGGTGTACATTACACTGAATCCCATGGCTATTTTTAAAACTGCATTAATATATTCTATTCTGGTGTTTATTAATTATATCTTTCAATAGGTAAATAAAATCTGCAAGGGAGTCAGTATTTATTTGAACTTAAATTTGACATGTTACTGATATAAATTCCGTTTTCCTTTAAAACAATTGAAAACAAAAACTAAAATTCTAACAAGGGTGCCCGGAGTTTCTAATCTTATTCCCAAGGGTTTAGCTAACGTAAAAAGGTTGGGAATCCCTGCCTTATACAGTGGACACAAAATATGTGTGCATTACAATCACCAGAAAGTGCTTTTTATCTAGCACTTTTAACGTAGGATTACGTTCCTCAATAACGATCCTGCGAAGAGAAAAAAAAATTGTCCGGCGTCGTGAGTTATAATTATGGTAGCGCGCCAAACCCAGCAGCAGTAAACAGTTAATCAGAAAAGTACCAAAATGCGTAAAAGAAATGGGTGTAAGCAACGATAAGTAATTCTACGTTAATAACCCGCGGTAGTTTCGTTAGAAGAGACTACCTGAAATGTATTTTTTTTTTATTTCCTGATGACTCTTTAGTGACGTATTATTTTACTTGCAACAAATCCATCTAGGTATGAAATACTTGGTTAATAACAGCATTATTTTATTAAAGGCAACCTAACATTAAATTAGCCAATGTAATGTTGAAAGATAATACTATAAGTTTTGTTTCTGCTCTGAAGCATTCTTCGCATAACTTTAGATAATATTTTAAATCGTATCACTCTCGGGTTTAAAAAAATAGATAATTAGGTGATGAGAATAAATTTCTGAGGACTAAATAAAAGTGTAGTTATGGATAGATCGAAGATATTCGAACTATAGATCGAGAATTAATTAACAGAAATGAACATAGAACAATGCTGAAGTTACCTGATTAGCTACCAATTGCGAGCTGTTTGGATAGCTCTACGTCTTGGTGAATGCCCAGTGTAAATAGGCAACGTATAGATAGTTCGTAAAAAGAAATAAAATCAAAGAGAGCGCCAATATCGGTGAGAAATCTACACACGTAGAAACATAAATAGGAAAGGCAGCCCAATCATAACTAAGGCCTTTCTTAATCATATTTCTGAGCATATGTATCAGTATGTTTAGAAGAAAGTTGTTTTTATTTCTAATATTTCTTTGTTGCTATATATCGGCTCAGCATAAATCTTTAACCATTAGCTTACGGGGCCTATTTTTCCTATTCCCTCTTTAGAAATTTCATACCCCTGTTGTAAAAGCGTCTGTTGAGTGGGTTGTATTTATATATATACTAGCTGAATACCCGTACTTCGCTACGGAGCACATTCAAACTAAATACAACGGTCAATGTATGCAATTAATGCCGAATATATATATATATTTATTTATGATAAATACAACGATCAATGTATGCAATTGATGGAAAAAAAACAAAAAAATATATATTTATAAAGAAATCATAACGGATATTTTTATACAGAAAATAATGTAGAAGAAAATATTCAAATTAAATCTATTAGAACATACTAAAGAATATAGAACAGTTAATATAGTGCAGTTTGAGGAATATATCTCTTACTGTATTTTAATATTTTTTTGATAATGTCCAATCATCTGCCGCATTAGCAAGAAAAAATATTTTTTGTCTATTCCGTTGTTATGCACGTGACGCAAAATTAATTTAAAGTATCACAAACAGAAAAGAAACCACGTGATCAGCATTTAATAAATTAAATTCTAAAAATTAATAATTAAAAACTCACTAAAAATCAGAAAATAGAGGTAAAGATTCGAAAGACATTTCATTTTAAAGGATTTTTTATGATCTTTCTCGTGATATAAATTTTATAGCCCTCATATTTTTATTTTAAATACAAACTTAAAAAAAGTTACAAAAACAGTTTAAAAAATTTAATTTAAAAAAATCTAGGAAGAATTTTCCAAAAATGTTTCTTAGTGCACCCCTCCACTATAAGAAGAATCGCCATGCAAAATTTCAGCCATTTAGGTCAGCGGTTTGGTCTGTACGTTGTATGTCAGTCAGTCAGTCAGTTACGGAACGGTTTTATATATATATATGACCAGGCTTCGCCCGTCTAGCCGGTCGGTTTAGGGACCCGCTCCCTTCAGCAATCATTGTCAAAGGATGGAAATACTAAAAAACAACGAATAAAGCTATTTAAATTTTGTGGATACGTATCCCACGTTCTGGAAACAGTCGCAAGCAGAAAAAAATCCCCCCCCCCCCTCGGCGAGCCGGCGTTGCCCTGGATTTTAAGAATGTTTGTTAACTAAAATCAATTTAAAAAATGAACACAGCATAAATTACATAGTAAAAAAAAAGTGTCATCTCAGAACACTATAGTCAACATTATAGACATCTCAGAATTTAGGTAGATGCAGCCTTTCTTCATTGTACTACTAAAAGCTGTAAAGTAAAAATGTCAAATTTGGGAATAATTGTTAACCAGAGTCAATTTAAAAACTAAAAGGAGTATAAATAACATAGAAAAAAAGCATATGAAATGTTATACGCATGAATAAAAAGAAAATCCAATAAAAAATATATATATTTATAATAAACTCCTCAGAATGCAGCTAGCCTATCATCATTTGAGCAAAAAAACATTACATTTATAATAAACCACTAAAATCTGAAAAGGAATGAGAAGGAAATTAAAATAGTAGCATTAGGATTTGGTCAGAGTGATAGGCGTTTTAGCTAAATTTCATTAAAAATTACTTTAAATTGACCAATTTCTAAAAAAGTATGCTATTTACAGGTAAGCTTTTCTATCTTTTTTTTTATTTTTAAGTGCTATTTTATCTTATAAGACCAAAACCTTGCATAACGTGTTTCTCAGAATTATGTTTTTTAGCACAAATCTCTACGGTTATCATGATATCTCACATAATAATGTATATAATTTGATAAAATTTTCAGGAAATGTTTTAGATGCTATTGCTAATGAAATGAGGCACAATAATTGGTGTATAATAAATAGTTTTTTATTTGGGGGTGTTTTTATAAGGAAAGGAATGACAAATCGGGGAAAATTTTCATATTGAAACATAAAATTGAGTGTATTATTTTTGCATTTTAAAATTTTCTCTCAGATTGTAGGTCATTTAGAAGATAACTGTTATATGTATCATGTGTCAGAGGGAAATTAAAATATTAGCTTTAGGATTTTGTGCAGAGTGATAGGTGTTTTAGCTAAATTTCATTAAAAATTACTTCAAATTGACCAATTTATAAAAAAGTATGCTATTTACAGGTAAGCTTTTCTATCTTTTTTTTATTTTTAAGTGCTATTTTATCTTATAAGACCAAAACCTTGCATAACTTATAAGACCAAAAAACCCTTTACAAAATTATTTTTTCTCAAAGCTAAACACAAACATAATCAAAGCTAAACACAAACATAATTAACAGTTGTTTTAAAACACCCCTGGTAAACATTCTTAAGTTTCGAAGTATTAGAATGATAATAAAAAATATTCCAGAGTTTCAGGCAGAAACATTAAAAGAAAGAATATGGAAAAAAGTAACTAAATTAAACAAAAATTGACAGAATACAGAAAAAGTGAACACCGGCAAAAGTAAATAAAACGTTTCCTTGTGCGCATGCGCAGTTCTTATGAATGATTGATTCCAACGTCTAGAGATGAAATATTATTTAAAAACTGTATTTATTTATAATTATTTTAAAGCTTCCAAACTTATCTTAGAATTGTCTTAAGGCTTCAAAACATAAGTATAATATATTTCCAAAAAATATATTTAACATTTCATACTGGACAATTTCATTATGTCATTCTCTCCACTGGTCACTTGAAAACAGCCAAAGTTCACTTAAATTTACATTTTTGTAAATCTCCATAAATCCCCAAAAAATCGGGATATATCTATTTGGTTTCAATAAAGTATTTATTATTGTTAAAAAGTTTGAATAAAGTTTTAAACTGTAAGCAGAAAAAAATTATCAATGACACATTCCTTTTCAGTGATTCATTTTTTAGTGAGAATCACACTATGAAATAATCACGCTTTGTTTACAAAATATCTTTGGTTGATCTCTAGATTATAATCCAAATAACTCCAAAACTATTGAAGTAACAGATTAAGTGTAAGGAGAAAAAATTATCATTTTTTAAAGCCCTTTTCAAATATGTAACATTTATGTACTTTCATGAAAAAAAAAATACATCGATTTTGACATTTTCAAATATGGCTGAATTCGAGCAGGTACAACCGGAATTCCTTGGTAGATGGCTGACAGGCTCTTCCATTTCTGGATTCACCTTTCAAAAATTGTTGGTTTTTTATTATTTAAAAATTAACGGTAATAAAATTTAAAATTCGGGCTTCGAGGTGCACATGTTCAGACTCTTCACTACCCGTGTGCCAAATTTCACAGTTGTAAGTTTTATAGATTCGTCTCTAGGCCGCACACACATAAGTGTATATATATATGTGTATATATATATATATATATATATATATATATATATATATATATATATATATATATATATATATATATATATATATATATATATATATATATATATATATATATATATATATATATATATATATATATATATATATATATATATATATATATATATATATATATATATTCCCCATTCTTGGGGCCCATATTCTTGGGGTATATGCTATCCCACAACGTAAAGAAAAGGTTAATTTCTGTGAAAAAAAATATTAATTTCCGGAAAGAAAGAGAGATCTAGCCAGTTAATGTGATTCTATGTAGGGGTAAAAGTAAGAAAAATGCCCAACCATTTTCAAAGACCGCAAATGAAAAAATACATTATATCAAAAGTCACTTTCGGTTTTTGCAAAGAAACTATTTATCAAAATAGTGAGACACAATTTATTCCAATGAATGCACTATTAATAATCGAAATAAACTGAAATATGTAACTATAATATTTCAAAGTTGATTCATTTGGTATGTTATTGTTCTAGCTGAAATTCCTTATATTTTATGATTGGTACGCGACCTAAAGTCTAACTGTTACAGAAAACTGTCAGAGAATGTCGAGCAGTATTTACTTCTCTCTTGCGTAACTTATATGTGTAAATTTACTGGGCTCTCTCTACAGTCCTGTCAAGTAAAAGATAAAGTGAGAAATGGAATGAATGGGACACACGACATTAAAAAAAACATGTCTCTCTGAGAACTGACGTCAAATGAATTTGGCAAGTATTTGACATCGTGTTATAATAAAGAAACAACATTGCAAGGCTGCCGGGAAATTTATTGCAAAAACTAGTGTATCTTTTTAACTATATCAATTTAATGACTCTGTTACACTGAAATTTCTGAATTGGATATGAAAAAGGGTAATTGTTTTATAATGAATACTTTTGATAAAAATGACGTATTATTAATGTAATAGAAATTCTGGTAAGCAACTAACAGCTAATAGCTGGGCATCCCTCGAAATACTTATTATGCGTTAAATATTCCCTGAGCCTTGAGAGATTTTAACCAACTGGCTTAACCTTTAGCTGACGGGCCCCATTTTTCCGATTCCCTCGTTAGAACGGGAAATACATACCCCCTATGTAAGAACGGCCATTCAGGTGGATTATATAATATATATATATATATATATATATATATATATATATATATATATATATATATATATATATTCAATATATATATATATATATATATATATATATATATATATATATTCATTCTTGGGCCCCCATTTTTAGGATACATGCTATCCCACCCCGTAAGGAAATGGTTAAGTAATGAAATAGCTTAGTACAGTGTGGGACCTACTGCTTTTCTGAAGATGCACATTAAATCGAGAATTCTATAGTTGTGCACGTTTTGTTAGAAAATAAATGTTTCTTAACAACTGAAGCTATTAATTTCAATTCAGACTCTTTAATAAAATATAGACCCGTTAATATAAAGTTTTGTAATAATATCTAGAGTAATAACTGATAATAAATATTAAAATTGGTGCCCTTGACTGTCGTTTGAACCATAAGAAATTTTGTAAAGAGCTATAAAAAAGGGAAAAAAATACCTCCAACCATTGTCGATCCATCTCATTCTGCCTCACTATTTGATAAATCAGCGGTTTTCCATCTCAAATCAATGATTTTGATGATTCTGAAATTAGTCCTCCATTGGTATCTTATACAAGTAAAATATATTTAAAAACGAGTAAATAAGGTTTTAAAAAAACCTGAAATTTTGTGGAGGAAATATTTAGGTACATAGCTTAAAATCTGTCGTATATACACTGGATGGAACTTTAATAGTGGCAACTAGGTATGTACAAATTATACAGAAGAGATACAAGTGTGAAACTTTTATAGACCTTCAAAGTAGTAACCAGGATTTTTTAGTACCCGTTGCTAACGTCCTGGTAGCTGCAAGATGTCCTTAGCAGCACCTGATTTATTAATACTGCGAATGGAGCGGTCTACAGCCTGCAGAATCTCTGGTGAAATCCACGAAGCAGTTCCTTTGTCTTGGAGATGAGATCAAACTCACAGAGAGTTCATTCCGGGAAATATGAGGAACTGTAGAGCACTTCCCAGCCCCGGAAAGCAAACACATCAGCCACAGTGTGCGCAAAAGCATTTTCCTTCCATCAGTACGATGCAACAATTTATTTCGTACGATAGACCGGTAACTAAAACATGGCTGTGTTATCCTTGTTATAAAGACTCATGGAGTATATCTATTAATATTCAGGTCTTTATAACTGTCTCTCATAACCGCCATATATTGGCTGAAAAGAAAAATGATTTATTGCCAAAAAAGGCGATGCACGCCAAATCTGGTGTATTGAGCATGCATTGCGCAGGCGCGAAGTACAGCTTGGCGCAAGTCATGGCTAGCTTCGAAAGGTAACGGGAGACAGGCCTTGGACACGTTGGAAGTTGGTGACACTTTGGGAGCGTGTGTTGAGTGTGGAGTGAGGAACAAGGCATGGCCTATTATAAGTATTTACCTTTTTTTATTATGGTGTCTTAAATAAACTTCTTATTTGCTCCTTAAACCCCTTGTCTGTAATTTAATTTACTGTAGTAGATAATGTTTCCTAGGTATGAATAATTTGAGTATTGTAATATGCTTAGCACGTGGGTCAGGCTATATGTAGGGTTAAATATTTTCTTGCTAAGCTAAGTGCTGTGAACCTAAAGTAAATACTCTACTTAATCTATGTTACCGGAGACAACCTATCTGGGTTATCTTTCATGTCGCATTGTAACTTGAAGTTAATTCTGTAACTTAATTTAATACACAACGCTTTTTCTTGTTTCACCTTTTTTTGGCTGGCTTAACTACTTCGCTATTTTGCTACCACTTGTTCCGATACGGCTTCCCATTTGGGTGTCGTAATTCTCGGCTTCACAACATTTGGTACCGGTTGACCAGTCTTTAAAATTAATGTAATATTTAAGGGTTGTAATTGTCTCATTTATCGGTAACTTTTTTTAATTCTTTAACCTATGTGAGTAATGAAAAAATGCATCTGCTTAATATTCTCCCTGATTATAATGTTGTTCTCTTTATTAATAAGTAATATATGTATCGTAATAATGCTAAAATTTCATTCAGTTTGCTTTTTCTGCACCACATGATGCATTTTCTTATAATAGAGCATGAACGAAGCTATGTGTTTGTTATGTGCAATTATTTAATTATACAGTGATTTTATGAATATCTGAGTATTTAACATTGAATATTATTTAAGATTTTAATTTGTGTTATATTGATTGATTTTTTCATGTGTAAAGGATATATTGTATTGCTTTTGGAATTACAATTTTTGATTTTAAACTTCATTATTGATATGAATTCATTTAATATAAAGTGCTAATTATATTTCATTCATACAACCTATCATATCTATGAGTTCATATAATATTTCTGACTGATAGTTGACATTTATGCTGAAATTTTTTAATGCTAATTAAGCTGTGGTGAACTCAAGCATAATATTTGAAAAGTGTATTATTGAATAGTATCCCATTTTGTGTATGCATAACTTTTTATATACCTCTTTTCTTAATTATATCCATAATTCATAATTCGTTACTTATTGTCATGTGCTGGTTCATGTTATCTCCAATGGAATTCTTCTCTTGCATTTTATGGTTCACTGCTTTCTGCAAATTTTTGTTTACACATTGAATGTGTAAAACTCAGTTATGTTATCTTTTGTGTAAACTCCAGCTTTGTTCATCAGCCAATGTTAATAGTCCTAATTATGACCTTTATAATCCTAATTATGTCAATAATAGTGATTTGGTACAACAGTGCTCAAATTTTTCTGTAAATGATAGAGGTACTGATAATCTTAATGTGCAGTGTAGTAATAATGTTCAACAAAGTTTTTCTTCTGTTGGTTGTCAAACTTCTGCTGCTATCAAAATTATGAACTCCACTGCTACTCAGTGTGAGATCCCTGTTAATGATAATGCATTGCAGGCTAATAGCAAAATTGTCATCGAAAGGATATGCAGTGCTCAAACCTCTGCTAAATTACCAATGGTGAATATAAAATTTCCTCAAACTACTATTATTGGATTAATAGACACAGGTTCTTCTATCTCGTTACTCGACCAGTCATTTTTCCACATGAACAAACAATCTCTTAATTATAAAAACATTTCTAGACAGGTGTCTATATCAACCATCAACTCTTCTGGCAATTTCTCTTCATGTATCAATTTATCTTTCAAACTTGAGAAGAAATTCTTCAAACATCCTTTTTTTGTTACAAATTTGAATGATAAGTCTTTTTCTGCCATAATTGGTTATGATTTTCTTACTAAATTTCATGTGGATATTTCAAATTCGCAAGCTTCCATCACATTTGATGACATTGCCATTCCTTTTATTGATTCCGAAAATCAAGGTGTACATTCTCATGTTATTGTAAATGCTCAGAATGCTACTCTTGTTTCTAAATCTATAATCAAACCAAATTCTTCTTCTTTTATTGAAATCAGTGTTCCAATAATCAATTCAAATTCTGATTTATTCTTTGAACCTGTTGTTAAAAATCCAAATCTTTTAGTTCATCCATCCATTATTGCAAATAATATATCTGTTGATGAGCAACCAGATTCTATAAATGATAATAATTCAACTCCTGATACTCAACAATCCTCTAAAGTGATTAAGTCATTTATTTTAATTGAAAATTTGTCCAATAAGCCAGTTCATGTAAACAAAAATGCTGTGTTGGGTCATGTGTCTTCCTTAGATGAGCAGTTGTCTGTTTCCCATGCTCGAACTACCTCAGTCAGTGAATTTGTAAATCTTATTACTGCATCTCCTGAAATATTAAATTTAAGAAAGTCAGAATTTAATCTTAACGACTTTAAGCTTTCCCATTTGAATCCTGGAGAAATTTCTCAAATGTCGCAACTGTTGAGCAATTATGCCACTGCTTTTTCTTCCTCGTCTAAGTCTTTAGGACACACTGATCGTGTGATTCCAAATTTGAATTTTGATCATGACTTCCCTCTTAAGACTCTTCCATTTCCCATTCCTCAGTCTTTGCAAGCTGAGACAAAAAAGCAAATTGATGAACTTGTGGAGGCAGGTATCATTGAGAGAACAATCTCTGATTGGGCTTGCCCAATACTGCTTGTTAAAAAGAAGCAATTAAACTCTTCTGCTCCACAAAAGTTCAGACTTGCTTTGGATCTACGTCTCATTAATCAGATAATTAAGAATTCATCTTATCCTTTACCTAAGATAAACGACATAATTTCTAATATAGCTCAATATCGCTACTTCACCACCTTGGACTTAAAAAGTGCTTACCATCAAATTGACTTACCTGAAAAATTACAAGACCGCCTGAGTTTCACATCCATGTGGGGTCAGTTTAAATATAAACGTTTAGTTTTTGGACTGCGTAGTGCAGCATCCTTTTTCCAAGCTTTAGTCGATACTCTCATTGAGGAAACCAATGAGTTGGGTATCTTTGCTTACCAAGATGACATTGTCATCTGTGCGAATTCCTTTCAGGAGTCTTGTAAAAAATTAAAAGCTCTTCTTTCTGTTTTTACTAAAAATAATATTACTGCTTATCCTCCAAAGTGTTCATTCCATCAAACTGAAGTAGACTACCTAGGTTTTAAAGTGTCGCACAACACTATAAGTTCAATTTCTTCTAACATCATAAAGGTGACTTCATTTCCAACTCCAAAAACTAAAAAACAGTTGAAACGTTTCCTAGGTGTTTGTAATTATTACAGACACTTAATTCCACGTTTTTCTAATTTGGTTGCCCGTCTGGTTTCAATGACTTCTATGTCTGTGCCTTTTAATTGGACTGATGAAGCTTCTAATGCATTCCAGTCACTACAAAAGATTTTCTTTTCTTCGCCTTTTATCAGACAACCTAATTTTGATAATACTTTTTATGTAAACACTGATGCTTCCAAAGAAGCAATTTCTGCAGTGCTATTACAAGACTTTGATGGTCAACTATTACCTGTCTCTTACTTTAGTAAATCATTAAATAAAGCTGAGAGGAATTATCCTGCTCTCAAATTAGAACTCATGGCTATAGCAAAGGGTGTGCAATCCTTCAAACAATACTTGTACAATAGAGAATTTTTTGTTTTATCAGATAGTAAACCTCTTATGCACTATAAGAAAACAACTTCTCCTGCATCCATCACCACAAGATGGTTAATGTCTCTATCTGAATATTCTTTTAAATTTATTCATGTCAGTGGAACTTCGAATGTGTTACCAAATTATTTTTCTCGCACACCTAATGTTATAACCCAAGACCTTAATACCAATGCTAATTTAATTAATTCAAAGCAAATTTTACCTGTAGTTACTTTGGATTCTGAGGAACCTGCTCAGTATGATAAAGTACTTGATAATAATAGTAATGTGTTATATGATAATAGTGATTCTATAGAGGTAGATAATTCACCTCATAAGGTATCTCATGTAAATGCTAGAAATAATGTCAATAGCAATAACACTTGTATTTCTAGTCATGTTGTAAAGCCTAGTTCTTGCTCTAACTCATATTTTTCTGTACCTGATAATACCCATGCTAAGGTAATTAATTGTACTTCTGCTCTGACCCACAATAGTAATGTTCATATTAAACCTAACTTGCCTCCCTTTGCTGCCTCCTCACACTCCTCCACCACTCCTCAGGATGTAAACACACAAAGTTCAATCTCTAAGTGTGAAGCTGCAAAGCAGCTACAAAAGGTATTCACCACCATAACGTCAGAAGTTGCTGACCCAGAGAATGAAATCTCTTCAGCAACAATCTTGAAGGAACTGCTCAGGGATGAGGAACTCTCAGAAATTTTCAACAAGTTAATCAACAGGGCGAAGGATGTGCCCAAGAACTTTTTTGTGCACCCAGAGTCAAACCTATTATTTTACGCTGGAAAGAAGGGTGTATTGAGAGAAGAGTACATTGTATTACCGTCAGCTCTCAGGCCAAAGGCACTTCGCTTGGCCCATTTGTCCCACTTTGGACTTGCAAAGACGTACGAGGCTCTCGCCAAAAAGTATTGGTGGCGAGGCGCATACATGGATTGCGCCAATTATGTTGCCTCATGTACACAATGTATTCTTCACAAAAAAGAAGAGTGGTGGTTGCTCCAGTCCAGTCTGCACCACTTCCTACTGCACCAGGCCAACTTGTATCACTTGATCTTGTTGGTCCCTTCCGCAATGGTCACTCGGTCCTCACCATAATTGACCACTTCAGTCGCTTTTTGGTCTTAGAGGACATGCCTACGACCACAGCTGACAGAGTTACCAAGGCTATATTTAGGTACATTGCCATGTTTGGCAGACCAAACCATATTCTTACAGATCTTGGCCCACAATTTATCTCTGTGGTATTCAAAAGGCTATAGGATATGGCTGGAATCAGATTGGCACACTCTTCACCTGGCCATCCTGAGGCAAATGGAGTCTCTGAAAGAATCAATGCCTCTATCAAGTCATCGATCTCAACTTTGCAAGCCCAAGGAGTACCATTTGACACAGCCATCCTAATACATGCCTCACTATACAACTCTACCATCCACTCTACGACAGGTCACTCCCCTGCAGTCGTCCATTTTGGAAGAGCTTTAGCCCTGTTGACTGATTCGGAGAGATTCTTCGATGACTTTCCTCATCTTGACAAAGGGTCCCTCATTGATAATATTATGGCACAAACTAAAGCTATTTGGTCACTGTGTTTCAACAATACATCCATAAGTCAAGCAAACTCTCACAGGAAGCTCAATAGAGCAAGAAGAGACACAAGGCTAAAGGAGGGTGACATTGTGTATGTAAAATATAAAACTCACTTCAACCAATTTCTCAAGGGACCATTTGCAATTGAGAAATTCCGCTCAAATGTGACTGTGGTCATTCGACCACTGGAAGATAGAATATCACAGGCGTCTCTCATCCATGTGAACAGGCTGATAAAGGCTCCAGCTCGTAAAGGGCATTTATTGGAGAGGCAGACGAATCCATCTCACACTACTAATAATTTTGTGTGCCCTAGTTCTTTTCATCCAGTTGCCCAGATGCCTGTTCCAGCGTCCAATCCTTCAGATCCAGTGCTGGACTCCAGTCGTTCAAGGGTTCCAGAGGATGGCCATTCCATGGATGCCACTGAGGGGTACTTTCCTGATGGAGAACTGTTTCCTCCTGCTCCAGACGATGAGTTCCAGGTCCCAGACGCAAGTCTAGCAGACGAGCAGTTGTCATTCCATCATCCATCAGTTCTTCTTGAAACTCCTCAGCTCCAGATAGAATCACATCCACTTCAGGTTCCAGTTGGTCTCTCCCATGCCAGTCCTCCACCGCCAGAAACTACAACAGACCCCAAGATGCCAGAAATTCCTACTGCAGTGAAGAAGCCCTGCCCCTACAACCTCAGGCCAAGGAGATGAGGGTCTTGGAAAGATGTTTCCGCGCACGTCTTCTCCAGTTGTTGGACAACCCAGCGATTGGCACGTTCAACTCTTCTTCTGCCTGTCTTCCTGTGTGGACTGGGACTCTTGCTGCATACGGTATACCTCTGTATCTTTTTAAAGTTTTTAATATGTGTGAAGTTACTCCATTCATAATATATCTGTTAATTATGCACAACCTTGTTTCTTTAACCTCTATAAGCTGATAATGGTGTCGACTCTTAATTCTAAAGTTCTGTTGTTATTGAGTCTACCAATAGTAAAGTAAAATGCTAATTTAACCACTTTGTTGGTACAAAATATAATAATATGCAATTAAAATCATTTGGTTCTCCCATATACCATTGTAAATAACCTAGCAATAGTCAATATTAAGTTTAGTTTCACACTTTGCCTGAATTGCAGGAGACATCATCTGATATCATCTATCAGTTTTTTTTTCATTTGTGAGTTTCCTTGAATATTTTTTTGTACCTTATGTGCAACCTGTGATATTTTAATCAGCCAAAAGATTCTCGATTTTGTCATTTGAGAAATGAAGTTGTTTTTTATTGTACAAGGCAATTTTTTTCTTCATTTCTCAGGAATAAGTCCTCACATTTTTGTAAATATATGTATTGTATTAACTTATTCTTTTGTGTATTTTTTATGGGTGACCAGCTTTCCAGAAAAGTATTGAATCCTGTTATGTACTGTATACAGGTTTGAAGGTTCTCGACCTCAACATGGTCACTATCTCCTGCAGTTGTACATCACCTGCTGCATATAGGTGAAGTTTTTATAAGTTTCCATATTGAATGAACTCACCTGTTAGCTTTGTGAAGTGGGTAATGCATCAACTGTTTCTTGTATATAATCATGTATTTTTGTGTTATATTGTATATTTGTTTGTGAATAATGTTATTATAGTGTCCTACAATTTATGATTCTAGGGTATATACTCACCATAATGTATATCCCAACACAATTTTTGCACTTGCTTTTTTAAGTTTTTATGCACATTTACTTTTACTGTTTGTACTATGCATGGTACAGTGTGATACACTGTGTTACAAGTTAAGTTCTTCATTCAAGGTATCTCTTAAGCTTTTTGCTTATTAATGACACTCTTGTGTATGACACCATACTCTCTGTCACAATGTTGACTGTTATTAGTGCTTTCACTTTGTCTACCCATGACACTTTGTCTATCTAGGACACATAAATTTTGCAATTGACATTCATTGCTTTTAAATGTAACTTTAATTTTTTCTATATGAATTTTTACAGGGTTGTTTTTTTCTTTGTTTTTTCAATGGCTGGCCAGCCGACGTGAAGTGTTTAATGTTCTTTTGTATATTGTACATACCCTGTGTAAATTTTATGATCATATAATCAAAATTAGGAGCAAATTTTTTTCCTCATTTAGGATCTCCAATGTATACCAGTGTAAACTAGACTCAATATGAGCATTAATGAATTTTTTCCCTCATTTAGGGTCTCCAATGTATACCATTGTAAACTAGACTCAATATGAGCATTAATGAATTTTTTTCCCTCATTTAGGGTCTCCAATGTATACCATTGTAAACTACACACAATATGAGCATTAATGAATTTTTTTCCCTCATCTAGGGTCTTCAATGTAATACATTGTAATGCACTGGTGTGATCAAATTTTTCCAAAGGATCTTCAATGTAACTTTTTGTAAGCCTGCCAACTCTCACTCCTAGCACATTGTTTTTTCTAACTCAGCTCTCTTTGGGAAATTTTCCCTCATTTGTTTTTTTCTTCACTTGGTGAAGGGGGAGAGTGTTATAAAGACTCATGGAGTATATCTATTAATATTCAGGTCTTTATAACTGTCTCTCATAACCGCCATATATTGGCTGAAAAGAAAAATGATTTATTGCCAAAAAAGGCGATGCACGCCAAATCTGGTGTATTGAGCATGTATTGCGCAGGCGCGAAGTACAGCTTGGCGCAAGTCATGGCTAGCTTCGAAAGGTAACGGGAGACAGGCCTTGGACACGTTGGAAGTTGGTGACACTTTGGGAGCGTGTGTTGAGTGTGGAGTGAGGAACAAGGCATGGCCTATTATAAGTATTTACCTTTTTTTATTATGGTGTCTTAAATAAACTTCTTATTTGCTCCTTAAACCCCTTGTCTGTAATTTAATTTACTGTAGTAGATAATGTTTCCTAGGTATGAATAATTTGAGTATTGTAATATGCTTAGCACGTGGGTCAGGCTATATGTAGGGTTAAATATTTTCTTGCTAAGCTAAGTGCTGTTAACCTAAAGTAAATACTCTACTTAATCTATGTTACCGGAGACAACCTATCTGGGTTATCTTTCATGTCGCATTGTAACTTGAAGTTAATTCTGTAACTTAATTTAATACACAACGCTTTTTCTTGTTTCACCTTTTTTTGGCTGGCTTAACTACTTCGCTATTTTGCTACCACTTGTTCCGATACGGCTTCCCATTTGGGTGTCGTAATTCTCGGCTTCACAACAATCCTGTCACTGTGCAGGTGTGTCATGTTTGTGGGGAAATCTCATTCGCTGTGAGGTAAGGCAGGTATGTGACGTACGTCTGGTATAAGCTGCTTTCATGGATTCTGCTGCGTGGGGGGGAAGGGCACTACAACAGTGTTGCCACTGTTAAAGTTTCATCCCTAGTAAAAAGAATAGTGAGCATTTTTTTTTTAAATTTCTCCTGTACACGCTTTTAGATAAAACCGTTTTTATTCTCCTGAGAAACGTAAAAAAAGGATCATTATTCATGTAATACCTTTACGAATGTGTTATACTTAAAGTATACTTTTCTTTTACCTTTAAAATCTATTCATAAGGATTATTTTTCTCTTAAATCGAACAAAGAAAAGTCTTTTGTGTGCAGGGCCAATTCTTGTGAATTTTAAGCCCTATATAATTATAATTACTTTCGGATAGTAATAGAAAATTTTAACGTAATAGAAACTATTTTAAAACGTCATATATTTCAAAATTCGGATGCAAAAATGGGAAACTTTTAATCAGGCATCATTGTACTACATATTTTTTTAGTCATTTATTTGCAACGGTCTGTTTATAGTGACCTCTTTATAATGACCTATTTATAGCGATTATATTCAGGTGTGATCAATTCATTTGTGATTTGGTGCACATAGGGTAGAAAACTTCCACCACATGGGCCTACACATAAATCCCGGGTAAAACATAAATATTTTGGCTCTGACCCTTTTATAGGGAGTTCCTCCTGCTGTGACTATTTCACGTACAGTGTGCTCTGATAGTTAAGTAGCCAACAGAAATCGTGGTGATTATTATCTTCAGATCAAGTGCCGGAAGAGAGAAAAAAAAATCTTTGTAGCGGGTGATTTTATTTACGGTATTAAGAATGACACATGACTTTCTTATTTGATGTTTTAATTACTTTTTTATAACCTCTATTTCGTTTATTTTTTCCTCGAGTAGAATTATGAATCGCGATAATTTTAGTCTTTACGACCAAAAGTACCTATTTAAAAAAATCATAGATTTTGTTTACAAAGTTTTCAATAATCTGAAATTTTTTTAAAAATTAATTTTGCAGTTTTGTCTTTTTCCGAACTGTAATAGTAGTATTAAACTTTTTTTATAACTCCAAATCTCTTTTTAATTAATATAATATCTCAGAACGTAAAATTTTGAACCAGGAATGCATATTCCTTGTGGTACCAGAGGTTCAATTATTTAATAAAAGAAGTCATTTTAATTGAGGTTTTCAAAAATGTCACGGCTCTTCGAAAGTTTTTCTGAAGCATGCGGATGATGATTTGCAGTTTTTGCTCTACTTAACACTCCAAACTTATTTTTTTTCAGTGCTTTACCTTAATTTACTTTAAAAAAAATCGTGAATTGCTGACGTCAAAAACTTTTGCTCAGTTTTCCAGAATGAATAATTAAAGTGAACCGAGTGATTAATATTTATAAATATGAACTCGTCAGATCCAGGAATATCGCAGATGAATATTTCATGAACACGGAGTAGCTATTTTTTTACATTATACTGCATTATTTTCCTGTGTGGAAATATTTTGGGCTTTACACTATAAATATAGTAGCGGAAAGGGATTCATTCTTACTTTCTGTCAGTTTATTATAACATTATACATAAATTCATTCCTTAAAATGTGCATAGTCATCATAGACACACACTTACACTCTCCCTGTTCGACATTCTGGTACAGATATTCCTCGACTTACGACCGAGATAGGGACCGAGGCATTGGTTGTAAGTTGAGTTGGTCGTAAGTCGAGTTTCAAACTTTTTTTTTATGTACATACATATATATTTTTTTTACTTTCCTACATGCATACGTAATTTAAAACACACTGTACTTTATTTTGAAGGCATACATTTTTCTTCGTCATCACTATTTATTATGTTAGTACAATCCATTAGTTCAAAATCTGCAACAGAATATACGTTGAAACATTTTTAGCAAAGCTATCCAAGGTAGTTTGAACAGTTTGCGTCTTCTTTTCCTTGTGTGTTGTCTGGTAGCGTGTCAGATTTTCCTGAATACGACGATATGCACTTGTGAATCTTTCTTCATGTGGATCCGTTCCTTCTAACTGCTGTAGTCCTTTGTTAATATAATGACAAGCTGGAGCTATTTCTGAAGCCAATAAATGTATATTTGATTTATCGTATGGATATCGAAACTATTGCAGCATACATTTTTATGACTGCGTCATAAATTTTTGCAGTATTGCAGAATATTGCATCATATTTTTTAATAATGATGTAATACATATAGATATGTATTGTACATTTGAGGAACAGTATTTTTGATAAAAATAATTTATAATTTTTTTTTCTTTTAAAATTTCGGTCGTAAATGCGAGCGGTCGTTAAGTCGAGGAATACCTGTATATTTGCAAAGGCCTGATATTTTTCTTCCCTAAGAATTTTGCTGCCTAAAAAGCACCTTTGTAAAAGTAGACAGGAAGTTGAAAAACTAACAAACATATCCTTCTAAATCAGAGGTCCCCAAACTTGTTTGTCCCGTAGACCCGGTGCCGATTTTTTCTGTTTTGGGTAGACCCCCCTGCTATCCTAATACTGATTTTTTACAAATTCATCAACTTTAAAATTGTTTTTGAAGCTGACACAGAGCGACTCACTTTGAGAGGGTTTACTGTAGAGTGAAAAATTTTAAAATAATATATATATATATATATATATATATATATATATATATATATATATATATATATATATATATATATATATACAGTGGTACCTCCGGAAAGCAGACAGTCACGGGACCAAAATTTTTGTCCGTTATTAGGAGGTGTCCGCTATTGGGGAGGACAAAATTTTATAAAAGGTTTTTGCTCTTTTGTTTGACATTTGATTGAAAATTACGGGTGCAATTTTAATTAAAAAGGAAAAATTAATTAGGCAAGAAAAGAATAACTATTTACTACTTTTCCTTTTAATTGTGTGCTAATCCTTTTAACTTGCATTAAATAATCCCAAAATACAAGTATAGTAGCTAAATTATTGTAATTACTGCTGAAAAAATCTCTTAACAAACTTTGATTTCTCTTTTTTACACAACAAACCTGTTTTTCAAGATGAATCTTCGTAGGATTTAGCTTTGCTAATCCCTCCGAATCTTCGTTGTTCAGAAAGAAATGTTTGAATTATTCGCTGTATTTCAGTGCTTCCGAATAATCTTTGATTTTGCATTCTTCCATTGGCGATTCCTCATCATCATCCTCAGAAAGGGCCAGTGCTTCAGTGGTGGCCCGATGAATGAAATTGGAAACATGCAAGCTTTCTTCCTCAATGGATAAATCGTCGTCTATCTTGACTTCCTCTTCAACGCCGACATTTGAATCCAAATTGGCTACTAGATCCGCAAGTTCATTTTTGCTTTTTTCAGTAGTGCTGTCAGTTGCCACTTCGCTTGTACTCAAAAATCCCGCCTTCTTAAAACATTTTAGAAAGCACACAGTTTCCACCTTTTTAATCACTGGCGTAGTCCAGGAAATTGCAAAATTGATACCGATTTTGCCAACTCTTCGCTGGATTTTCAGGAGATAATCTGTGTCAGAAGCAGATTCCTTTTTTCGGTAGTGCTGTCAGTTGCCACTTCGCTTGTACTCAAAAATCCCGTCTTCTTAAAACATTTTAGAACACACCCAGGTTCCACCTTTTTAAGGGCTGACGTAGTCCAGGAAATTGCATCCAAAACAGATACCGATTTTGCCAACTCTTCGCTGGATTTTCAGGAGATAATCTGTGTCAGAAGCAGATTTCTGTATCGTACTTTAAATCTGCTTATAATTCCCTGAAATTGGCTGTAGCATTGTTCATGAAGAGAATGATTTTTCTCTTTTATTTTTTCATTTTGTTGTCTAACTCCACCAACCAATCGCTCATTATCTCAGTGGTTATCCACGCTTTCTTATTTGACTTCCATGAAACACTAAATTTTCGCACATCAATGTTCTTGAAACATCTAGGCTTCTTAGCTTTTCCAATAACAATTGGAGTCTCGAAGTCTCCCAGCATGTTGCAACGCAGCTAAAGAGTGAGCCGCTCTTTTGAAATTTCCCGCCACTACATTTTCCACCTTTAAAACATAAGGTCTTGTCTGGAAGGACGCGGCAAAAGAGGCCAGACTCATCGGCATCGAAAATGTCTCTGTCACCATATCCTTTGAACAAATATTTAAGCTTTCCAATCCAATCGGTTACTTCATTTGAATTTACAGATTTTTCAACACAAATCTGTTTAAAAAATATGTTGTGACGTGTCCGGAATTTTTCCATCCATCCATTTGAGGCGTTAAAAGTTTCTAATTTTGAAATGTTTGTCAAAATAATTGAAAGTTTTTCAAAATACCTGTCCGCTATTCGAAGTGTCCACTATTCAGAGGGAATAACATGGATTGTCCTATATAAAAGGACTGGGACTCGTAAAAATGTCCGTTAATTAGAGGTGTCCGCTATTCGGGAGTATCCGTTAAGGGAGGTTCCACTGTATATATATATATATATATGGTAAGTTTTATAGTTATACATTTATTAATTAAAACGACACAAAATACAAATCTAGTAACATTTTTACATAGAATAAATACACAGCAAAATCAATGTTTTTAATGGGAGGGATGAGCCTGATGCTTTGATAGCAAAATTTCAATATTCGGCTTCAATTTAGTCACGTTTAACCTTAAATTTCCCCGGCAAGTGATTTCCTTTTTTTTTTTTTAAGAGATTGACAGCCGCGCTGAAACCCCTTTCCACGAGGTATGAAAATGGAAAAGCTATCAAAAAGTTTCTCGCGATAGTTCATATGCAGGATATGTAACATGTATGTCTTTTTGAAGCCAGAATTGTTAATATCCCTTTCTAAACTGCACCTTAAGTTCTTGAGCCTGGTTCTGCACCTTAAGTTCTTCGTTGGTGATTATACCGATCAGTTCTTCTGGTAACATGACATCCGTTTCTTCAATGTCACCGTATGGATTGATAATCCACTGTGGTATTTCCATAGTCAATACATCTTCAAACCTAATTTCAAAGTTTGTGTGAAGGATATTTAAATGTTGAACGTAGGCTGAAAGGTGTTAGCGATATGAACTAAGAATTACTTTGAGGGTCCGTTAATTACTTGCCTTTCCGAAGTTTGACGTCATGTTTTGCATTTCCATTTTTAAGCCGATTCAAGTTATGGTGATTCAATTTATAATTAAGTCGAATCACCGACGCAAGTTTCATTTAGATTACGTCATGTTTGGCAAACTGCTGTGCGTCATATAATTAAACATAAAAGTCTTCAGTTTCCGGTAGATGGCGTATTTAGAAGAAGTTACGTAGTTCAACCCGATATTTGAATATCGGCTTTTGACATGAGTATATAAGCCGTGAACAATTCAGGAAAGCATCAAGGAGCTTGTGCTTGAGCTGAAGAGATAACTGGAATCATTTCCGAATTAGAGCTCTATGATAGTCCATCACAGTATAGAAATAAACTGAGTTTACGAAGCATTTTAATAGAAAAATCCAGCTTATATTACTAGTTGTTATTAGTGAGAAGGAAGATATTAACATTGTTGTTTTAACTAAATGAATAAACTTCTATTATGTTATTGTTAAAAGGCTTGTCGTCTATACATTATTTTTGAACATTTTTAAGAGTGTTAACGTATACCCTTTTTTAACAAACATAGCTTTTACTGCACATTTTTAATCTGCTATTTAAAGATATATATTAGAAGGATTATAAGAATTGTTGACTTGCATGTTTTACATGTACGCTAACAAAAGGTCATCATCCTGGCAGTTTGTTTGTGCTAAATTGGAAAACCTGCAAGTTCAATATAACGGCCACCTGCTGGCCCTCGCTGTAACAGTTCTACTTCAAAAGTACATGATGTCGCAACACAAGTTACACGTACTGCTGCCGAAAAGTGAATAGATTTCTTACGCAATTTTGTGAAATATACATATAATTAGGAAATGTATCTATATATTATAAGAAAGTACTCGTATAACGTAAATACCTCCATAGGTACTATCTGTGTTAGGCGGATTATTACATTTACGAGAAGCAAAAATTTTGGTGGCGGCCTGTCTAACTCGTGGACCCCCATTTACATCTCATGCACCCCCAATTTTCTTTTTCACTGGCATGGACCCCTTTCAGATCAATATCGACCCCTGGGGGTCGATATAGACAACTTTGGGAATGACTGTTCTAAATGCTTCAAATTTGTTTGTAGAGAATAGATTTAAAGCAAATATGGACTGTATCGGCTTTTGAACTCTTGCGTTCGACACAAAAGCTGATTATATCAGGAAAATCTTCAAGGACAGGCCGTTGTTTATACCTCCGATCTTCTGTTGATATAAGATCAAATTTACGTACGATTTTCGTTAAAAAATCTCAAATGCTGGTTAGCATAATTTAACAAACTTTTATCCCTTAACCTTTTCCTTATTGGGTGGGATAGCATGTATCCCAAAAATACGGGCCCGCTAATGAATATATATATATATATATATATATATATATATATATATATAACCTCCTTAATAACCGTTCTTACAAAGAGGGTATGAAATATTCCGTTCTAAAGAGGGAATCGAAAAAATGGGCCCCGCAAGCTAATGGTTAACTCTCTAACGGTACGTTGGTTTGAGACGAAATAGATGGTACGGTCAGGTTGGATCCGACCCGATGTCTTTTTTGATGACGTTTTTGGTAGAAATAAGTACTCAGTAAGCCTTTTTGTTGTATAATAACATTTATTGTTATTATTTTACATTAAATAAAAACTTTTTTGTAGAAAAAAAAGACCAACGTATTGTAATTTTGCTAAACAAAGAAAATCTCTCTGGCATTTACATAGAATGTTGCATATATTAGGTCTAATAAGTAATTTAGTCTTGTACCTAGTTTTAGAACTTACTGAACCAAATTTCCGATCACAAAAATGTAAAAAATAATATATACCGACATTTTTCGCCTTCCAACTCGAAATAAAAAAATATTAAAAATCTAAAAAAAAGGACCAGTTATCATGAATAATGTTTTTCAACAAAGACACTCATATTTACTGCAAACTTATAACTGCAAACGCTCCAACACCTGTTGCAAAACTGTCTCGTAGGATTCCTTGTCAACTCGTTTTCGTGCAATGAGAGGGGAGAGTACGGGACGGGGAAAACCCACCCCTGGCTTGGATTCGACCCTACCAAACCGTTAGAGGGTTAAATATCATAGAATCTCTCATTTTATCTAACACCTACGTTTTTGAAATTTAAATAATAAATATACTAAATTCATTATATTAGAAAAATACTGCGATTCGTGCCAGAAAGTGTGAAAGCTCAAAATTACTTTTTGATACCGGATGAAGAATTAAATTACTTGAATTTTGTTGGGGAAAAATTCATAACAACGCATTTAGGAACTACAACAGCAAGAACTGGTTTTAATGAAAACATCTGCTCATGTCAATAACATAAATAAGAATATTTATTTAATATAACTCCGCAGTTTTTCTATAAGTTAAATTTGAAATATATTAAAATGTTCAATGCTATTCGTACAACAAAGTGTGAAACCTCAGAGTTCTTTCTTAATGTTGGATGAATGTTGTAAAAATTAAATTATGTTGTAGGGCAAATTTTATGACGAGCATATTTAGTAACGGTAAGAGAGAGAAGAGGTTAATACGAAAGTATGTGTTTGCGTTAGTGAAAATTTCTGTTATTATGATTTTCCGAAGGTATGTCATGGATATGTTCAGCCTGACTTAATAATATTTTGTAATGTAATATTCGATGCAGTAATGTGTCGTAATTTTGTAATTCTGTGATATATTGATATTCTGACTAAATCTTCACTTAAAACTAAGTATGCTGTTTACAGTACAGTAAGTCCTCGACTTACACGATTAATTCGTTCCAGAACATTCCGCGTTAATAGAAAGCGCGTAAGCCGAAATTTAACATCATCGACATCACCGCGTTTGTGCTTTAAATTTTCAAAAATACTTAACGCTTTCGCTTGTATCAGCGCAAGACTTATCTGTATGCGTTTGCGCTGGAGATCTTTAATCCAAATTTATCAATAATTTCTCCGTCGTTTCTATTAAAACACCTCTTTTCTTCGAAATTATCGTCGTATTAAAGTTGAAAATTACCACCGCGTATCTACGAATCCGCCGAACACAAGGACTTATTGTATGTATAATCTACAATAAATACACTGGTGTAAGAAATTAAGAGAATTTGCAGGCTTGGTCGATTATCTCTAGAACTACTGAACCGATTTGAATGAAATTTGATATGTACATACATTGATACAATACAAAACAAATAACCATTCAATAATTGTAATACACACGCATGATCGTGAGTAACACTCGTTGGAGTCGGAAGGTATGAAACAGCGGTTGCAGTATAAACAAAAAAATGGGTTAATAGATGGTGTTATTTTGCAGCAATAGGTTAATTTCAAATTGTAACAGTCAAAATGAGTAACCACCAACGTTTAAATGATGGAATGAGGTGGCGAATTGTGGGGAGGCTAGAAGCTGGCCAATCTCAAGTCCAAATTTGTAGAGAGTTCAGTTTAACGCCCAGCGTCGTGTGTAACTTATGGAAACAGTTCCAGCATACCAGATCCATCAAGAGAAAGCCTGGGCAAGGTCGTCCAAGAGCCACGACGGCCAGAGAAGATCGCCATTTGTCGATTATAGCGAGGCGTAACAGGAGTCCTACAGCTTCTCAGCTCTCTCGTGACTTGTATGCAGCCACAGGAAACCGTGTATCAAAGGTAACTGTTTCCAAAAGACTTCATGAGAGAGGGTTGTTTGCAAGAAGACCTGCTGTTTGGGTCCCGCTCACTTCTACGAACAGGAGAATCCGTTTATCATGATGCGGAGAGCATAGAGATTGGAGTATGGATCAATGGGCGACCGTTCTCTTCACTGATGAGTCCCGGTTCAGCCTAAACACCGATTCTCGCCGTATGTTCATATGGAGATAACCAGGGACCCGCTATCTACCCTCCAATGTCCGCGAAATCGACCATTATGGCGGAGGAGGTTTAATGGTCTGGGCAGGCATCATGTTGGATGGTCGCACACCTCTCCATGTCTTTGAAAGAGACACTGTGACTAGGGTTGCCAACTTTTTCTGTGACGATTCCTGGACAAATAGCTCAAAACTGAACATCATCATCATTATCAGTCAGCCATTACCTAGTTTTCTGAGGAAACTTTTTACGTATGAAAAAATTAAAATACATTTTTTAAAAATTTATTTATATATATATATTTAACTATTATAGAAACTTAATTATCTATCTATCTATATATATATATATATATATATATATATATGTGTGTGTGTGTGTGTGTATGTGTGTGTGTGTGTGTGTTACATAATAATAAAAATTTTATATCTTATAATAACAAATTTAACGTTATATTTTTATGGGTTTTCCAATAATATTTTCTCTCACTTTTTGCTGCAATCACCAATTCTTTCACAAGTGAGTCCGTATTTAAAAAGTTCGCAAATTCTGCACACGATTCACTATTAAGTCGTATTTGCAATTCCACCTTCACTAAGTCGATATTCATGTTATTCCTGGCCTTCTTCCACGCACTGTTCATGTGACTAAATACTCTCTCTGGGTAATCATTACTCGCAGGGATGGACAAAATGAAAGACACAATTTTCATCAGCTCGACCTATTTTTCATGCTTTTTGAAATACTCTGCCCATAGTTTGTCGTTGCAATCACCATATTTGCTAACACCATGATCTGTATATAAATTGATCTTGTAAATAAGTATCGCGGAAACTTTAATTTTAGTCGGTGACGTTCACGCTACCTGACGGATTACTACAACGTCACAACGTTCAACGGATTTACAAGATGTCAATTTCAATTTAAAAAAAAATTAGAATAGTTTCCGCTACATTCCGGGATAATTTAGCATTCATCCGGGATCAGGGACAGCGATTCCAATTCCGGGACAATCCCGGCCAATCCGGGACAGTTGGCAACCCTAACTGTGACTGGTGTGAGGTATATGGATGAGGTCTTGTAGCCCTATGTTCGCCATTTCAGGGTTGCAGTTGGCCCTGAGTCCATTTTAATGGACGATAACGCGAGGCCACATAGAGCTCTTCTGGTCGACGAATTTCTAGAGAGTGAGGATATTACCGAATGGATTGGCCAGCCAGATTTCCAGACCTTAACCCTTATAGAGCATGTCTGGGACGCTCTGGGGAGGGCAATTGCAACTCGCAGCCCCCCTCCAAGAACCATCCAGGGAATGAAAACAGCGTTGCTGAACGAGTGGGACCAATTGCCTCAGGAAATGATAAACTGCATTATTTCAAGTATGAAATCACGCTGCGAGACCTGTATATCTGTAAGAGGGGATCATACCCCCTATTAACCCATCTATTAACCCATTTTTTTGTTTATTCTGCAACCGCTGTTTCATACCTTCCGACTCCAACGAGTGTTACGCAAGATCATGCGTGTGTATTACAATTATTGAATGGTTATTTGTTTTGTATTGTATCAATGTATGTACATATCAAATTTCATTAAAATCGGTACAGTAGTTCTAGAGATAATCGACCAAGTCTGCAAATTCTCTTAATTTCTTACACCAGTGTATTACGATTAAGCCTACGATAAAGATATCCTGCGATTTCACGGGGTCTGATGCTTTTATGTAATATGTTACATTCGAGATTCCCAAAGAGGGAATATTCTGTGAATTTCCTTAACAAGAGGAAAACTGCTGAACGGGTATGCTAGGAATTTTGAAAACCTGTTTGGATATATCCTCTTTCCTTCTGACATTTCTCTTTTTTAATGATTATTTACGCTTTATAAAAAGCCACTTCAAACTTTTGTTTGTAAGTTTTAATTCTGATATATCACAGCACGTGTGTTATAAAGCTATTAGACTATAACTACCATGGTCTTCCATGGTAAGACCATTCGAACCTGTATGTTTACCAAAAATAGTTACATTTCATCTATACGAGTCACTGGACACACCATACTAGCGAAGTCAAAAGCATTTATCACATGTTTATCGACTGTTAACTTTTTGCATAGGATTTGATGTAATTATAAAATGGTAGCTATAATATGACACCATTAACTCAACGCTGCATAACGCTGCGTACGTATTCGCTGCGTTCGGTTACGTATAAAAGTTTCTTTCTGATCTCTTTAAATGTAATCGGAGGCGCATTTAGAATACAATACTTTTCTTATGCGTTTTTTAATTTGATGCCTGTTCAGAAATTTATCTTGTGTACTTACGACAGAAAAGTGTTTTTTTTATTTTAAGATAAAAAGGTAAAAGCCGTTGTAGAGTTAGTAAATATTTTCTTAAACGTCATACAAATACTGGTATTGAGAATCCCAAAAGCATTAAATTTAGTAGCTTCTGTGAACGTATATTTTTTGCATTTCGGTCGTAAGTTCATCGTTTTTATAAACCACATACATGCATCTATTACTTAGCAGACATTGATGGTTCCATCGGGAGGTCTTATCTTGACCCCTGAAAGAGATAATCTTGAAGAACTGATACAAATTATAGTTCATCATATCAATTGCCCCCACCCCTTCTCAAACTCAACAAAAATTATTAGAGCAGAATTTTACAGCCTAATTTCCTTTTTTTTATAAGATAGCAGTTAAAATTTCTTAAACATGATCTACGTATGATTGGCTGAGCTTCATTTGTGAATATCCTAACTTGATTGTGTGGAGCAAGGGTTCCCAACCTGTGGTTTGTAACCCCCTAAGTAGGTTATGGTGAGAGGTTGCCACGATATTATTCAATTAGAATAATCTTTGAGCCAATTTCACCAAAAAATACGTCATTTATTCACCATGAAACCAAGGAATGATCTGTTTTAAATGCAAATGTCTCGTCCAAAGCGCAAACTTAATTCATTAGCAATCTACCGCCTTTATTGAGGGGTAAATGAAAATCGTGGTTGCGTACATTGCTCAAATTCTAAACGTCAGTTTCTCTTTCATCAGTCTGTGCTGTCACTTTCGCCATTACTATTGTAGTTTCCCCAACGATCTAAAGCAATTTTATTTAGCTAAGAGTTTTCTACTTTAAACGTTATATAATTCTGAAGACCTAATACGTGGTTGCATTATTTTCAAGAACAGAACAGGCCAGAACAATCTGGTTTGTTCTGTTCTTGCTTTTAAACACCTTTGAAGGAGGGATGAGTGTTTCGTAATGTTCCCCCTATTCTTACCTCGTAATGTTACCCATTTTCTTAGATAGATAGATATAGATATATATGTAAGAAGCAAAATGAGGAATTTATAAAAACACATTTATTACGTGAATATTTGAATATTGTCACTTTATAGAGTTTTAAGGAAATCCAGAGCATGATAAGCATTTAAAAAATTATTAATATCATTACAGATACATACCACCAAATTTCTGCTTTAATTTAAACTCTTACGGCTGCAAATCCTCACGAAAATTTGTATTTAAAAATTCCACTAGCGTAGCTCCTTTTTATTTGTTATTTTCTAGGCCTACAAGATTTAAATCTTGTAGTATATAATTTACAAGTGCTCCGTTTGTCCCTAATATATTGCAAATCTCTCTCCTCTTTTTGTAATATTATAAATCTCTTCAACTTAAAAGAGATTCTGGAACGAGTCCAAGACAAGGGCTTGCGTGAATAAACTTGATAAGGACCTTTTCCAAGATATGGAAATAGTGACACAATATTATATCTGGCGAGAATATTCGACTCTAGAATAAATACACTTTAAAACTGTTTGGTAAAAACTATTTTGTAAGCATAAAAAAACTGCGAAATATTAGTTTTTATTTTCTTAGGACTGTAATGGAAACATGATTCTATTTACTTCGATACAGAACATTTCTCGTTCTCGATTTAAATCTTAGTTTGTAGAGTTGTTAATGTAGTAAACTTTGTTGGTACCTGCGTACACATACACACCATATCTATATATAAAAAACAGTTCAGTGACTGACTGACTGACTGACAGATAACGCACAGACCAAACCGCTCGACCTAAAGGGCTGAAATTTTGCAGGGCGATTCTTCTTATAGTGCAGGGATGCACTAAGAAAGATTTTTGAAAATTCTTCTTAGATATTTTAAAATTGAATTTTTAGCTGTTTTTGTAACCTTTTCTAAGTTTGCATTTAAAATAATAACCTGAGGGTTATAAAATTTATATCATGAGAAAGATCATAAAACTTCCTTTAAAATGAAATCTTTTTCGAATCCTTACCTCCATTTTCTGATTTTTGGTGAATTTCTAAATATTTATTTTTGAATTTAATTTATTAAATGCTGATCACGTGGTTTCTTTTCTTTTTTTGATTCTTTAAATTAATTTCGTGTCACGTACATAACAACGAAATAAATTGATAAAAAAATATTGAAATACGATAAAATATCAAATTTAACCACTAGACTAATTGAGATGGAAGTTTTTTTAAGAATTTAATTCAAAATAGTATGTTTTATGGATATTAAACATACAAATTACTTGCATACATTGACCGGTGAATTTAATTTGAATATTTTTGTCTACATTATTTTGTCTATAAAAATATCCGTTAGGATTTTTTATAAAAATATATAAATATATATATATATATATATATATATATATATATATATATATGGCATTAAATTAATACATTAACCGTTGTATTTAATTTGAATGTACTCCGTAGCGAAGCACGGGTATTCTGCTATTATATATATATATATATATATATATATATATATATATATATATATATATATATATATATATATGTATGTATGTATGTATAAAGGTAGACCGATAGATAGAAAGAATAAAAGATCTTGATTATATAACAGTTTTAAATATATTTTTCAATAATATTATCAGACACAGAGAAATCTTGAGTGTGTGACATCATATGTTCTCACGTTTAAATTATTTTCTCCTTACGATATATTTTTCATTTTCTTCTTTCGTGCTTCTGTGTTACGACTTTACATATGACGGTTATACTTTTTAAATTAATTCAAAGTAAACATTTTTGCCTTATTAAGTAGTGCTCTTCATGTATTATAATACAAGAGGACGTAGTTTTTTTCTTTTCTCTATTTCGAAACTCCCTGAACATGCTTAAATGCTCCAATAAAAACAGAAGTCGTGCCTGGCGCTTTGAGGGTTTCTCAGAGGGTAGCGCAAAACATCAGAGATGTGATCTGGAAATTTCCCACAACGAGGGATCACTGTGCGATCATTGACATCACGCCTGGAAGTAGTGGGGGGGGGGAGATACGAAATTCGGTCTAGTTACCATTTCAAGTCAATTTTAAAACGAATTTCCTGCTCAATTAACAAAGGACGATAACTGATACTTTCACTTTAAAGAAATACAATTGTGAATAGCATAATTTTTCGTTTGATCTATTTTACTAAAGAAATTTAAATTTTTTTTGGTGTTAAATTGGTTCCCGATAATGTCGACGATCACAGAGAGATCAATGAAGTATGACAACAGACCGAAATGTTATTTTATGCATCTTTATTATGTTCTTTTTTTTCTTTAATTTTTACTGTAAATACTTACGAAATCCTTAGCTGCAATAATACTTCTCTGAATTTCAGATACCATATCGGTTTTCATATCCCGAGTAGGTCAAACCGTCAACTGTTTTAAACCTGCTTTGCCCAGTTTGTTTTAAAATGGAAGAATCTGATATTTTTTATGCCGTTTATATTTAGTTTTGTAGTGGTTTTTCAGTTTTTTCTTTTCCTTTCTTTCCATGGCCAAGAAACATATACTACTAAGTGCCTGAATATTTACCCACATGCTACTGTTGCAAAATAAAATACTTTTCAAGAAAAAATGACGCTAAATATTACATCAGAAATTCATAACTTGTGCTAGTATCTACATAACTTAAAAATTTAATGAAAGTACATTGGATTCTTTCACATGATGGATGTAGCTCATTCTAAACTAAGTTTTGTTATATAATTTGCATGTGTCATCAAATATGCATCGCTTTGTTAGTTTTTAAGAGGATCAATTAACTCACATCTCAGTCGGATTTTCCAGCTTCTTAAATGCGTCTGAGTGATGAATTTTAATGTCACTTTGAGGAGTCATTCATACCGTACGCGCAGTTTTAATAATGTTTTCCTGCATTCTAGCGAACAATGCGTAAAAAGCTTATCCTGAAAATGAGATATTATTTTTCACCTGCACAGCTCGATTCCTTTTTTTTCAGTTTTTTGTCAAGAATAAACTGTTCCTATTACAAACTAGATAGATATATAAATTATCTATAAACAGACTGTGAGTTAATTAAAATATACATAGAGTTTATTTTTTTTTGCTTCGGTTCACATATACGTAGACATATGAAAATCTAAATAAGGATAAGACAAAGGCTAATTTATGTTGCTCGCAGCGTTGGAAACCTTGAGCACTGCAGGATTTGGATTCGGGTGCAAGCTTCGTTAAGATGTAGGAATAAAGAAAATATTAGGATGCATGAGATCAAAGGAATAACTTATGATCATAATGAAGGGCGTAGTGTAAAGAAGGCAGGGTTTGATTTTATCTGAGAAAAGGAACTATTAGCTAGAAAAGGTGGAAGTTTAATGCTCCTGTAAAATGAAACACTTTCCAAGTCATAAATCAAAGTCAGAGCGATGACTAAATAAAAAATGTTAAAATACTGAATGAAGCAATGCTTTATAGTTATAAAGTTCTTATGTATACACGTTTGTATGTATGTATATATAAATTTTTACACACATACGTCACGAATAAATGATGTTCGTCTCGGCTCGTAAAATTACCTGAAATTATATATAGAGTAATAATTCGCTTCAGCAATCGCAAGAGCATTAAGTGGCGTGTCTTATACTCAAACAATTCATATAGTTTTTTTCCCTATTTTCGTTTGTTTGCCTCCTACACTTCAAATATTTGAGCATGCTGTGACGATATGGATAGTTTCTCCCAGATAGTTGAACATAGATTAATTCAAAATTACGGAGTTTAGGGTTAAAACAGCAAAATATATTTGGCTATGTACACTATATACAATTAAAGTTCATGAAATATTACAGTCATAACCGTCCTAAGGCACCAGGGAGTTAGGATTCTTCCCCAAACAGTCAGAGTTCACTGACTAAGTGAAGCGGCACTAAGCCCGGGATTCAAGTTCCCAAAATATGTAATCTGACCCAAGGCCGCAGGTCAATCACCTTCTGAGAGTTGATCTCAAGTCTCTCTCTGTTTCTGTCCGAGGTTCTCCATGAAATTTCTACGCACCTCCCTCTCAAACATATTCCGTCCTATCATGCGTTGGTTCATTTACTTGGACGCTGATTTGTTGAAACCAGTGACATCAGCTACTTCCAACATTCGAGAATTTCCCACGCAGAGGGACGAACAGACTCCTTTGTACTTTAAGAATGTCCGACTCTCGGAGTATGGCCTTTGTCGCAGAGTGACACCATCTTACCAGTGGACAAGAAGAGGAGCTCCGCCCCTCAGACCTGCGATGACCATCAGTCACTTAGTTCGACAACAGAGGTCAACCCTCTTCACGTCCCGCCCTCTGTTGCCAAGGGCATGCAGCTCTTAGGTTATAAAGACACATCACGTATATTCACACGGTTGACTGCTTGAAGAATTTCCTATTCTTCACAATGCCCAATTCGACTGTTTAATCCCTCTATGGCGTATTTCTATGTCTTGAAAACTTCCTTATCTACATCTAACAAGTCAACGTGGAAGCAATGTAAAATTCTGCATAAAATAAAATTGAATCAATATAAGTTCATCCATTCTTAAAGGTTTAAAGTAAAGTCCCCAATGTAATTTACTTTAAACCTTTAAGATAAGGCCTCTCGTGGCATAAATACTCCGGCTACGTTTTAGTTTCCCCTCCTCATTTATTTCTAATTTTATAATTTTAGGTACTTGTTTAGGCACGTCTTCGTTCACAATTGTGAGGTCTGACAACAAAAAAGATTAAAGTGTTAACGAATTAGCTCAAGAGGAGAAGCAAACAGCGTCCTTTTGCTTGTTATATTAAACTCTAAAAGTAGATTTTTCAAGATTTGAAAGAATCCAATGTAAACATCATTAAAAATGCGAAGAGATCAAGCTAAATTTAGCAAAAATTTTTAATTTTTTTAAAAGGAGAAATATGTAAATTAATGAAGTTCGATTACCAAGATGTCTGAAGGAAAAATTTTGATAACTAACCAATGTCCTCCACGTGTATCTACAAGTTTAACGGTGACCATGTATAGTTTGAAAATAATATTATTTCAAAATGCAACTTATGTTATATTTATGGATAAATAGCACACACGTCAATAAAAGGCAAAAGTTAATGTGAAGAAGGGATTTCAGGAATGCAAAAACAATTTATTAATGTCATTATTTGTATAAATATACATAATTACTCAGAAAAGGAAATTTTTACCCCGTATAGAGATTAAACCCTGTTTCCCGTCAAACATAAATTATGAGGTAGAAAAAATTACATTTGACTAATTTACTTGCTAAAAAATGAATTCTTCGATAATGGAAAATCAATGTTACAACTTAATGAAAATTCTTGCATTTTTGCAAAATTATAGGGATAATTTTTGAATCGTACTTTTATAAAAATAATTACCCATAGTGTTTCATTCCAATTCTCTATTTTCTGTTATTCCTAAATTCCCTCCTGCTCATACTCTTCTTTTTAGAACTCAAAGACTTTTAATTTTTGGTCATTATAATTTTATATCTTGCATGAATGCAACGGCAAATTCCCTCTTGTTATTCACTCACAGTCTTTAAACGGTACAAGAAATTGAACAACAAAATTATAAGTATGAATTAAATATATCTGTTTATTAAAGATCAAGTATGCTGAACGGCTGACTTCTCTTCAATCTCTTGTGTTTGGAATAATGTTTTCTGAACTTTCGTATCTATTCAGTAAGATCGGTGGTGTTTAAAAAGCAATTAAAATTTACATTACAAAAGTTTTCAACAACTGAAATTACCATATTTATTTCAACAGCGTGTTATTCGTTCAAACTCGTGTACGTTGAAGGTTCTTCAGCCCACTCAACATCGGTTTAAATGAACAAAGAGATTTAATATTTAATTGACATCCTAAATTTGGCAACATTCGTCGTATTCCCGTTAATTAACTCGCTAAAATTCCGAGAGTGTTCATCTAAGCGGCTCTTTTGACGTGCGTAAGAATTTTCCCGGAATGAGTTTTCTAAATGCTAAATGCAATTCAGAAATCATTACAGCTTAATATTTGAGATGGATTAAAAAATGCGTGATAAATGCACGCTTCTATAAATTACGTTATTACCTTCAAATTCCTAAATTCTATTATTGTTGCTTTCTTTGTCCCAGAAATTCTCCCTTTCATTATAAACTGTCATAAAAACTTATTTGTATGTCAAAAATAGCATTAAAATAGCTGGTTATATTAAATATTTCTTTATACGAACAGTTCTTAAATTAAAATATCAAGGAATGTGTCAAACAAAAAAGTATGACATCTTAATGAATATTGTAGTATATAATTGAATAGGCGAGAGAATGAAGGAAATGAAATGTCATTACATAAAGGAACTTTCTTTATTAATATGAAAAAAATTTAAGAAGTTGAACCGCAGATTTTTTTTTCTACTGAGCATTCAGTTAAGATGATTTAGTATTATTATGCGATGATTAAGTAGTTATTATGCGCAGAAAGTTTAATTGATTAATTTTAAGGAAATGATACTTTAAAGTAGTTGTGTTGTTTTAAAAAGTTTCTAAAAGTTCCTTATAAAATCAAAAATCAAAATACAGGGTATCCCAAAAAACCCTGACACATTAAACATTCATATAAAAAAAGAAGTATACAAGGTAAGAACTGGAAATTCACAGGGGTGGTACCGTATATATTAGAGTTTTTTTGTGTAAAAAATTGAACAGGTGGCTCTAGTTGTTCCGTGAAAGCGGATGTTGTAAATTGGGTACTCCATCAGAGAAAGCAATATGTATTGGCTTGTATTGCAAAACGGAATCTGTTCCGTAGGTGCAACTAAATTCGGAAAAAAATTCTCCAAGTCGTAACAACGTCCTAGCTTGAAATTAAAAAGTTTCTGGAAACGGGAAGTGTCCTAGATAATCGGTTGCAGTGTTTGTGAGGTTTACATAAGATTCGATTCACAACAATCGAACTTTTAGGTGAATAAAGTTAAAGATGCCGCTTAACATATGCTAATTGCGGCATACGCGGTTGGTATAAATACCAAGCAGCTAGATTAAAGAAACGGTGTGAGAGGGATCTACGAAGTGAGAGGAAGCGAAAGGAAGTGAAAGGAGTTTGCGAGCAGACGCTCGAGGCGTTTTAGCTAGGTTGATGCGAACCTACGCGAGTTCATGTTAGACGAAAGTTATTTAGCGTTCTGTGGCCTAAAGCCTACAAGGCAGCACTGCTGGTTGACTTTCAAAATATCTGTGAGTATTGCGAAGTGTATTTTTCATTGCATGAATAGTTATACGAGGAAATATATTGAATTGTATAAATGTTGTATACCTCGTACTAGTAGTACGCATTACTTACGTTGAAAAGAAATTATATATGTGCCAATGCTTGAATAAACATTGTTTTTATGTAAGAACTGTGTTTGAATGAAATTATTTAGAGTGCCACTTCAAGATATACATACACAAAGTTAGGGCAGAAGTGCAGATACTCTGTATGTTGAAGAACTCAAGAGACGCATAACTGCTGTAATTTCATGTGTTACGGAATCTGTTATGGAACGCACATAGGCGGAGATTGATTACCAACTAGATGTTCTCCGCGCCACAAAAGTTTCACTTATTGAAATTCATTGACAATACTAAAAAAAACTCTAAATAAGGTAACACATATATGAATTTCTTGTTCCTACCTTGTGTACTTTTATTTGTATGGATTTTAAAACGTGTCAAGGTTTTTTGAGACACCCTGTAATTTAAGACAAAAAAATTCCTTTGAAAATGACAGAAAATCTGTTAACTTTTTAAAACTTTTTACTTTCTTTAAGTGGAGGCACTTGTTGTGTAGACATTCGCCTATAATTCACCGCAGTTAGTTGGAAATTTTATCATGGGTGCACCATACAGGCGGACTATCATTACCCCCTATGAAGGGACGACACAAACGGAGGTACTTTTGTGGCACCGGGATTCGATCCGAGTACCCTCAACACCAAATGCCAGCGCGCTATATCACAGAACCCTCACAAGCCCTTTCTTTAAACTCTACTTGAGCATTCCATAACATTGGCCCTATGGAAATTTTAATCGGTTCTGAACAATATATATATAGTATATATATATATATATATATATATATATATATATATATATATATATATATATATATATATATATATATATATATATATATATATATATATATATATATATATATATATCAGGTCTGCACAACTTCTAATGTGATAAGGGCCACATTATATTATGGATAGCTTCTGCGGGCAGCAAGAAAATAGTATAGATGGAAAAGTGAAAAATTCATTACCTAACATAAAATAAATTACTCATTATATTAAAAATTAAATGAATATTAAAATTAATTGCTTATACAGTACTTTCATAATATTATTAATCGAAAAATAATATTTGGTATTTTTTAGCTTAAAGGAATATTTATATATATAGATTTCCGAATCTATCTCGAAAGTTTCTATTATGAAGAGGTTGTTTTTAGGATAAAACAATGATTAATATTCTATGCATTATTGAGGTTATGACTAAAATCACATCTGAATGTGACTTAAGTCATAATGATAAATCCTAATATTAGATTAAATAGCCAAATAATAAAAATAGACAAGCATAATTAAATAAAATAAAAACTTATGATTTAAAAAACTTTAGAAAATAACTCATATTTAAAAAAAATTATATATTGTTCTCATTTTATTTTTCACAAGAAAGCAGTATTTAAGAAAAAAATCCTTTATGGCTTTTGTCTTCTAAGTGATATATTAGGCGTTTGATTTATAGATTAAAGATGAAACAATAAAAAAATGCTTTTATGTAACAATAGTTTTTCGATAACGCATCAGTTTTTTTTTTATATATTGTCTGGTAGCTATTAGAAAGTTTTTATAATACGCGAATCCCAACAAAAATTTCAACTTCCATGATGATAAAAAAATTATAAAAATTCAAAAAATATTTTTGTCCAAGTATACTCATTAATGATAAAAATATTTGTGAAACACATAATAAAGGAGTGTTTTTGAATATTTTGTTTTTAGATGAATAAATTGTTAAAAAGAAAATTTCGAACTCTTATGCATATATATATATATATATATATATATATATATATATATATATATATATATATATATATATATATATATATATATATATATATAAAACAGTTCCGTAACTGACTGACTGACTGACAGACAACGCACAGACCAAATCGCTAGACCTAAAGGACTGAAATTTTGCATGGAGATTCTTCTTATAGAATAGGGGTGCACTAAGAGAGATTTTTAAAAAATTCTTCTTAGATTTTTTTAAATTAAATTTTTAAGCTGTTTTTGAAACATTCTTTAAAGTTTGCATTTAAATAATAATTGGAGGGTTATAAAATTTATATCACGAGAAAGATCCTAAAAATCCTTTAAAATGAAATCTTTTTTGAATCTTTACCTCCATTTTCTGATTTTTGATGAATTTTTAAAGATTAATTTTTAGAATTTGATTTATTAATGCTGATCACGTGGTTTCTTTTCTTTTCGTGATACTTTAAATTAATTTATCGTCACGGGCATAACAACGAAATAAGGTGACAGAAAAAATATTTTTTTTTCTTTCTAATGCGGCAGACGATTGGACATTATCCAAAAAAATATAGTAAAAGAAATGTTCCTCAAAATGTACTATATTAACTGTACTATATTCTCTAGTATGTTCTATTAGATTTAATTTGAATATTTTCTTCTACATTATTTTGTCTATAAAAATATCCATTAGGATTTCTTCATAAATATATTTTTTTTGTCTTTAATTGCATACATTGACCATTGTATTTAATTTTAATGTACTCCATAGCGAAGTCCGGGTTTTCAGCTAGTATATATATATATATATATATATATATATATATATATATATATATATATATATATATATATAAAATTTGTGTGCATGCATGTAAGTGAATTTTTCTGCCTATATTAGTACGTGTAGATCTATGTAATGTAATATTTTATATGAATAACCCAAATTTTTAAACGAGCTCAATTCTGGTTCCTCTGTGGCCAAAGATGGAATAGACTCGCTTTTGTCGGACTCTCTTAAAATACTCAGCACGTTCTTATTTCGGTAAAATGAGCTCATGCATATGAAATGAGGACTTAAGCAGAAAAGAGAGAGAGAGAGAGAGACTCCTTTCCTTTTCATTTAAATTTTTCACATCTTCACGTTGTCTCCAGGATGAAGAATTAAAGCAGCGCCATTCCTCACACGCCAGACGGCCAAGAACAGGCGAACATTTAGGTTAACGTGCCGATGTAATTAGTAAGAGTAATGGGTATGTAGCGGCCCTGAAAACATTAGGGAAGTGCGAGATGCTTTTTTAACCGAGGCTCGCTCTGAATTTAATTAATTTTAAAACTTAGTTTCGTAGGACTAAATTGCTCATTTCTAACTGCATATGAATCTATTTATATGTAATAAAATAAAATAACCTCACATGCTATGCATGTTTCCGTATGGATTTCAAATATTTTAAAATAAAATATTAAGTTTATAGGGAATTGCTACTTTTACCCTCTAACTTTGGGTATGTATATATTGAAGTGGCATTCTAAATAATTTCATTCAAACACAGTTCTTACATAACAACGTTTATTTAAATATTTGCACATATAGATTTTGCTTTTCAACATAAAGCATATGTACTACTAGTACGAGATATATATAGCATTCACGCAAGGGAAATACAACTCAATATATTCACTTGTATAACTACTCATTCAATAAAAATACACTTTGCTATACTCACAGATACTTTGAAAGTCAACCAGCAGTGCTGCCTTGTAAACTTTAGGCCTAACAATAACTCGCGTAGGTTTGAAGCAACCTAGCTATGCCTCAAGCGGTTGCTCGCAAAACTCCTTTCACTTCCTTTCGCTTCCTCAACACTTCGACGACACTTCCTAGCTCCTTCCTCAACACTTCGTTTCTTTAATCTAGCTGCTTGGTATTTATACCAACCGCGTATGCCGCAATTAGCATATCTTAAGCGGCTTCTTTAACTTTATTCACCTAAAAGTTTGATTATTGTGAATCGAATCTTATGTAAACCTTCCAAGTTTATCGGTTATATATTATTAAGCACATCCATAATTTATCATTTAAGACCCTTTCTCGTGGATTCACTTTCTTCTTGTCTTTTATTTTTGCGATTTAAATCCTTTATTCTAAGGCAACAATAACACAGCAGAGTCCTGTTTAAGAAGTAAATTTTTTTTACCTTACAGAAACACATACAGATTGGGTGCAAATAATGCTAACAGCTGAAAAATAAGCCTTATTAATAAGGGTTTGGACCACCCTTTGAAGTAAATACACATTATATGGGACGTGGGATGGACGCATAGAGGTCCTGTCTAATATTTAATAGAATATGAAGCCCCCCCCCCCCCCCCCCCCTGGAGAGAAGTCCCTTATTCCGAAAGTGTGGCAGGAGGCAGAAATAGAACACGAAGTTTGGACTCCAAATATTCCGACAAATGTTCCAATAATGTTCAAGTCAGGAGACTGAGGGCACCAGGCTAGAAGTCCTACTTCATCGTCATGCTCTCCGAACCATGCTTGAACACACCAAGCAGAGTGGATAGGTGCGTTGTCATCTTGACAAACCGGGCACTCTCCAGAGAATAATGTGTGGACAAAAGGTTGTACATGATTCCCCAGAATGCCGAAATACTGAACGACTTTCATCTTCCCATGTATAAGAAGTATAGTAACAAGTAGTCCAAAACCGCGTCAAGAAATCGCACCTCATACCATAAGGAAGCCACCTCCATGCTTCACAGTAGGCAAGAGGTAATTAGGTGAAAACGCTTCTTTGGACAATCGCCACTCGTAATTGTGCCCGGTGGTCTTAAAGAAGGGTGAATGCTGATTCATCAAACCAGATGACTTGCTGCTCCTGTTGTGGGGCCCAGCTACTGTGAGCTCTACAACACTGGCGTCCCTGGAAAACATGGCGTGATATTACCAACGCTTTACGAATTGTCACTCTGCCATAAATGTTCGCAGCAGGGAGTTCGCTTTTGACAGTTATAGCTAGAACGGGGTCCTGAAGAGGACTGTTCATGTCAGATGTTATCTCGAATAAAAGTTACTTGTTCTTTCGGGCCACTATGCTCTTCATGGCCCGTCTATCCTTCTCAGTCAGCTTTCTCTTTCGTCCACTGCTGTGCTTTGCAGACGTCCTCTTACCGTCTTTCGTGTACGCTGACATAACAGCTGATACTGTGCTCCTTGCAAACCCCAAACAGTTTGCTGTTTCCGTCACCGAAGCCCCAGCTAAACACTCTCCAACATTCATGCCTCTTTCTAACGCTGCCAGGCTTATCATTGCAGCGTCTCTTATAGAGTAAGATAGACGCATATAACACCCATGACTGCTGTTCACCAACTGATACCTTACCCTTCAAGGCCACTGGGAAGCAGAATTGTGTGCCAGATAGCGCGCCTGTTCTGCATGTGTGAAATGCAGCATACTTTTCATGGGTGTCCTTATTATTCTGTTTCCCATCTACGTATGCAGGTTTAAATCTTAATATTATATATACAGTGGTACCTCCGAAAAGCGGACAGTCACGGGACCAAAAGTTTTGTCCGTTATTAGGAGGTGTCTGCTATTGGGGAGGACAACATTTTTATAAAAAAGTTTTTGTTCTTTTGTTTGACATTTGATTGAAAATTACGGCTGCAATTTTAATTAAAAAGGAAAAATTAAATAGGCAAGAAAAGAATAACAATTTACTACTTTTCCTTTTAATTGTGTGCTAATCCTTTTATCTTGCATTAAATAATCCAAAATACAATGAATAGTAGCTAAATTATTTTAATTACTGCTGAAAAAATCTCTTAACAAAGTTTGATTTCTCTTTTTACACAACAAACCTGTTTTTCAAGATGAATCTTCATAGGATTTAGCTTTGCTAGTCCCTCCGAATCTTCGTTGTTCAGAAAGAAATGTTTGAATTGTTCACTGTATTTCAGTGCTTCCGAATAATCTTTAATTTTGCAGTCTTCCATTGGCGATTCCTCATCATCATCCTCAGAAAGGGCCAGTGCTTCAGTGGTGGCCCGATGAATGAAATTAGAAACACGCAGGTTTTCTTCCTCAATGGATAAATCATCGTCTATCTTGACTTCCTCTTCAACGCTGACATTTGAATCCAAATTGGCTACTAGATCCGCAAGTTCATTTTTGCTTTTTTCAGTAGTGCTGTCAGTTGCCACTTCGCTTGTACTCAAAAATCCCGCCTTCTTAAAGCATTTTAGAAAGCACACAGTTTCCACCTTTTTAATCACTGGCGTAGTCCAGGAAATTGCAAAATTGATACCGATTTTGCCAACTCTTCGCTGGATTTTCAGGAGATAATCTGTGTCAGAAGCAGATTCCTTTTTTCGGTAGTCCTGTCAGTTGCCACTTCGCTTGTACTCAAAAATCCTGTCTTCTTAAAACATTTTAGAACGCACCCAGGTTCCACTTTTTAAGGGCTGACGTAGTCCAGGAAAATGCATCCAAAACAGATACCGGTTTTGCCAACTCTTCGCTGGATTTGCAGCAGAAAATCTGTGTCAGAAGCAGATTTCTGAATCGTACTTTAAAACTGCGGATAATTCCCTGAAATTGGCTGTAGCATTGTCCATGAAGAGAATGATTTTTTTCTTTTGTTTTTTCATTTTGTTGTCTAACTCCAGCAACCAATTGCTCATTATCTCAGAGGTTATCCACGCTTTCTTATTTGACTTCCATGAAAGACTAAATTTTCGCACATCAATGTTCTTGAAACATCTAGGCTTCTTAGCTTTTCCAATAACAATTGGAGTTTCGAAGTCTCCCAGCATATTGCAACGCAGCAAAAGAGTGAGCCGCTCTTTTGAAATTTCCTGCCACTACATTTTCCACCCTTAAAACATAAGGTCTTGTCTGGAAGGACACGGCAAAAGAGGCCAGACTCATCGGCATCGAAAATGTCTCTGTCACCATATCCTTTGCACAAATATTTAAGCTTTCCAATCCAGTCTGTTACTTCATTTGAATTTTCAGATTTTTCTTCAACACAAATCTATTTAAAAAATATGTTGTGACGTGTCCGGAATTTTTCCATCCATCCATTTGAGGCGTTAAAAGTTTCTAATTTTGAAATGTTTGCCAAAATAATTGAAAGTTTTTCAAAATACCTGTCCGCTATTCGGAGTGTCCGCTATTCAGAGGGAATAACATGGATTGTCCTATATAAAAGGACTGGGACTCGTAAAAATGTCCGTTAATTAGAGGTGTCCGCTATTCGGGAGTGTCCGTTAAGGGAGGTTCCACTGTATATATATATATATATACAGAGGCTGTTCACACATTATTTTAGACGATGTATATTGTATTCACAAAACTAAATTACATAAAATTCTTGTGTTTTAAATGTTCTATTTGACATCCCATATTCTGAACTATCTTTCGACACCGCAATTTCCAGGATAATAATGCCTTTTGAAGTGTCAGAAGAGGTATTCTTTAAAATTCCTCCTGAACAGCTTTCCAGAGTCCTGTAAGGGTTTTGGGACGACGTTTGGATAATGCAGATTTTAAAAATCCGAAATCACAAAAATCCATAGCTGATGCATCGGGAGATTTAGTAGGGATATCAGTGAATGGTATGGCCTTGATACCAGTTTTTTGTTCCATTTCTTTTAGGAAATTTACAGTGGATTTTGATGTGTGACTGCTAGCTTTGTCCTGATGAAGTCTCACAGATTGATGGCACTGTGGGTAAAGCGATTGTATTTCATTCAGAAAAATTGGCAATAGAATATGTTCCTGATAGTATTTGGAGTTAATCTTGACATTTTTTTCCACTCTCTTTATTTTTAACTTGCCATTATAAGAAAAACCAGCAACAATCATGAATCCCTTAGAAAAACTTTCTTTCGATTCTTTGAACCATGTACTTAAATTTCTTTCTCCCCTTTTATTATAATAAATGGCTCTTTTTTTGTTGCAATCATTTAAATACACCCATGATTCATCTATTGTGACAATTGTTTTCCATTTTTCTTTGGATAAGTGTTTCTCATATAGAATTCTGCAGCGTGTCCTGCGTTCAGCGATATGATTTGGAAGAAGACAATGCACATTGCGTTTTTCCACTTTCTTAAGATTTAAATCAACGTTTATCATTTTTTTTACAGTGGATACCGAGCGTTTTAATGATTTTGCAACTGTCCTTTGACTAGGGGGATTTTCTTTTAACATTAAACAACGTACCTTTGCAGTAGTCGACGATGTCCGTTTTTTCCTTTCATTCTTGTTTGGAATTTATGTCCCACTTGAGGCTCCAATTTGACGTTTTTTTCCTTTCTTGTTGACGATATTATCTATCGACGCTTTAGATATCACAAAACCATGACTCTCACATCGTTTTTGGATAACGGAGTATGCATATTTCTCTTCGGAGAGAGCATAAATGTAGCCTTCGAACCACTGCTTTGTTAAAAACGCCATTTTGAATAAAAACAAAACTTTTAAGCCGCAGACGATAATTTTGACTTTTAAAAACATAGTACAATTGCAATTATTTCTTTTTCAGCAAGCGAATTTTTATTACCGCTTAACAAAATCGTCTAATAAATGTGCGAACAGCCTCTGTATATATGCAGAAATCAAAAGCCAACAGTATGGATTTCTTCATCTTTGTTTATTCTCTAGCTTAGTGGTCCTCGACCCCCGGGTCGCGGGCCGGTACCGGTCCGTTGATCAAATGGTACCGGGCCGCCAGCTTAGGGCCACAAGCTCAGGGTTCTCATTGATTTAGCGTTCTAGTGAGTTAAAATGTTAAATCACTTTATATTAATTTTTTGGTGTAACTACATTTTTTTGAAGGCATGTTTAAGTACAATTAAATTAAATTATTAAATCAAAACAATCTAAAATATAAACAATCAACGTCCCCCCCCCCTCACTGGGCCGCGGTAAAATTATCAAACGTTGACTGGTCCTCGACGATAAAAATATTGGGGAGCACTTCTCTAGCTGATCAGGTTTGCGTTCTCGGTCATACATTCCTATGTGATTCTGTTTTATTTTGAGTTTTCTACCTCCTCCAGAAAACGTGATATTTCCCGCCATCCATTTCGGTTGGTAAGAAGTAAGGTCCGATAAAGTTAACAGCGCCCTGCAGCGTCAAGTTTGCATTTTCGGATACATGTTCTTATGTAAATCTTGTTCATCATGATATGACAGACCAGCATGTTAAATCTGGCAACGACGTTATGAGACACCCCGTTTGTGTGTGTGTGTGTATGTATATATATATATATATATAAACTTGAAGTTTTGCAAAATCAGGCTCTTAGACTCATTACTGGCGCAGTAAAAACTACTCCTATTGATGCAATGTTATTGCTTACTGGAATTAAACCCCTGAGAGTTGTTTTTGAGGAAAAAGCCATTCTACTTTACAATAAACTGATTCAGACTTATTCTTTTTGGTCTTATTACCAACATTCCAATCGAAATTTAAAAACACAGCTTGGATTCCTTCAATTTGTTGAAGAAAGGGTGTCGAGGCTGGACCTCCACCTTCAACTTGAAAAACGTGTTAAATCAACAAACCCCCTTAACTGTTTCAGAATAAATGTAAGACTGAGTCTTGAACAAGAGCTTTTGAAGCACTCCCACCACTATTCTGCATTTACTTGCGTTGGAAACAATGAATACTCGTTACCCTGAACCCCACTGGTTGAGAGTTTTTACTGACGGGTCCTTCGCACCGGACCATCCCAACGCCGGTGCTGGAGTTTTCAGCAACCTTTTCGCATTCTACATTTCTGTGGGTCCCTTAAGAACAGCCTTTGAAGGCGAAATTAAGACGATTTGTGTTGCTTTGGAACAACTTCTATGGTTTGTTGACAGATTTGCCAATGTCGTCATCCTGTCTGATTCAAGAGCGGCTCTCTGTTCAATTGACTCTAGATTGCCCGTCATCTGGAGATGTCCTAAATTACCAAATTTCCATCCGTAAGTTATATCATTTGAGTAAAAACGTCGCCTTTCAGTGGATTCCCAGTCATTGTGGAATAGCTGGAAATGAGAGGGCTGAAGAGTTGGCAAAAAAGAAACCACTGTTCAAATAACCAACAATAGCCCGGGTCCTTTCTCAACTGTAAAACGACTTATTAAAAGAAAAGCCTCCACTAATTTCCATTCAGAGCTAATGGAAAGGACATCTGATAAGCAGCGGAAAAATCTTACGCCAAACACCATCCCGGACTGGCCACGCCGTGAGGCTGTGGCGCGTTTCCGTCTTTTCACAGTACATGACTGCTTGGCTGCGCACCTCTACCGCATTGGTCTGATGCCTGCGCCACACTGTACCATCTGCTGTGGCAATTTCCTTATGGATAGCCACCACATTCTCCACTGTAGAGCTCATCGTGGAACTTCCGTCACCGAGAGATATTGGGAGGCGAGAAGACATCTTATGAGAAAATGACTTTTTATGTTCAAGTTCTATTCTATTTCTTTTTGTGTGTGTGTGTTATTTATTGTTATTCTGTCAACTCTCTGCCATTGGAAATAATATATATATATATATATATATATATATATATATATATATATATATATATATATATATATATATATATATATATACAGAGAGAGAGAGAGAGAGAACAAGTATTTTATTTTGCATAAGAAGTATGTGTCTAACATCAAATATGTTTCCATTATGTTAAGCATTAAACATATAATACTTATCCTCAGATAAACCACAGAATATTAACACGCTGAGGTAGGTAAAGAGAACATTTTACAGCAATGCAAATAATAGCTATTTTAAGTGAAGCAGGTTTAAATTTTAATATTATGCCAAGTTGGCAGAATTTTTAGGTACTGGAATGCCTTTGGATATATATATATATATATATATATATATATATATATATATATTCCCATTTCTATTATCATTAGGTATTTAAGGGTGCACACAATTTTGTGGCTTCAGAATCTCTGTTTAATCCAAAGCTTACTAAGATAGTGTAACTTATGTCGACCCGTCTTCTAGAACGAAAGTGTTTATAAGCACTTTGTAAACACAAGGAACAAATGATATGTTTAGGAAAAAGGCGTGAATATTTCAAGATAGCAGAAGTGATCATAAATTACCGCTCCAAAACCATTTATTAGAAGTGCATTTGTTTACAGAATGCAATTTCCAAATTTAGCATTTCTTGTCTGCTTAGGCTTGAATTTTGACGTGAGAAATAAAAATAACATACTTTTAAATGAAAGCAGCGTATTTTGTGACAGTTTTAAAATGTCCCTTCATTGTTCAGTGTAATTGATTGTTTAATTTTTGATTGTCTAATGTCTTGCTTCATTAAAGAAGCAAGGTTATATTACTCCTTCGAAATTTGAATCTACAAAAAGAATTGAAAGAGAGAGTAGACCTATTATTCCAATCTTGCACTTATAATCGAATAACTTATTATGTTAACCCAGAGTTTCTCAATCTTTTTCAGCCCGTGGACCCCTGTTCTATGAGGAGTAAGGTAGCTCTATTAAAACGTTTTTCTTTTGCAATTAGAACACGTTTTATTTGTAATTATTATAATTTAGACAAAATATAATGACATAAAAATGTATACTTTAAATATTTCTCGATCAGTGTGGCACTTGAACTTGATGACCAAGCTTGACCAACAAACTTTTTTATATCCGGTTCTATTGGTGTTAAAAAAATACAGGTTCTTGTCCGATCACCGTAGAAGATCACCTCTGTCTATCATATTGAGATGATTCTGCGTATGGCTGATTAAATAACTCATCCAACTGGAACCTGGTTCTAGTAGTAGGGATAATGTCATGCAAAACAATTGTTGCTTTATTCCAAAATTGTAGTACATTTTTTGATATTGTACTCTTTACCCGAAAAATGTGCTTTGCTTGACTGTAAGTTACTTTGGCTGGTACGTCGCTCTGCAGCTCTATTTGCACTTCCTTCAAAGAAACATTAACGTCAGCAGCATTCACAGCTAACGGATCAGCTTCTTAAGCTGGAATGTCGATGTTAAGGAAATTACGGAAACAAACTTCCATGGCGGGATAAAGCTGCTTCAAATGATCCACATGCACAATTCATTCATCATGTTTCAGTTCATCACTAACTGCTACTGTAGTGTAATGTTTGAGAAGGAACGCTGCATGAAACGCAGATGTCGTACCCCGTGACCCTCCCCTCGCCAATCAGGTGATTGGAGGGCGTGGGAGGTAAAATTCGAGGGGGCGAAGAAAGGATAGTCAGTCAGAGAGAGAGTTTCTGATAGCGATAGGAGGTCTGGCGAGATATGTGAAGGCTCGTCGTCACCTCTGCTGAATTAATTATTCTGTAAAAAGAATCGAGTGTAGTATAGCAAAGGTCTGGCGAGATAAAACAGGCTAGTCCACCTCGTGCTGAGTTCTTTGTAAATTTAAGTGCTAAACTGTAAATAAATGTATATTTGTGTTGTAAAGAGATGACTCGTTTTCACTACCTCATTGTCCCTGTGCCATAGAAAAGATCCTCGGTGAAGTGTGAGATCACCACAGCTACCAAACAGTTAAACTGGGCTTATTTAACATGTAAGCTGTAAGTCAAGTGTTTTATGCGGTTCCCACGAAGAGCTTTCACCAGCTGCAAGATTAAAAAAAAAACAAGCCATGCGTACCCCTACATTCTAAGTTTCTATGAGGGAAACTGTTTGGGAAACAGAAACGTCTCACATCACCGTCGTAAAGCTGTCTTTCTTAGCGATAGTTCTATGAGACTTTGTAACTGGAATGTAACAAAGTTTCGGCTTTAAGAAGAGCTGTCAGCCGATAATCTGCCGACCCCCCGGTTGTGGAAGGCGGCCACCACCGAAGTTTTGAAGCAGAGGGGTCGATAGAGACTCTGTGTTTTCGGGGAGATTGCCATGTAACATTGATTTGAGCAGACGTGTTTTTTAGAAACTCCTTTTTGCGACCATGGGTATGGAAGCGTACGCTGTGAATCCGCACTTAAATTAATTTAATATGTTGTAATTGTTTAATGTTTAAAATTTTTTTAAATAAATTTTCATGTTAAGTTTTTGTTTTAAAATTGGCCTTTGCATTTTAATTAGGACTCTGTCTTTCTTAGTCATGGATTCAGAAATAGTAATTTTAATAAAGCCTCAGAGATTTGCCTTAACAACCTATCGTGATGCTACAGTACTGTTCCTATTCAACAATACCCTTTTCTGCACTTTGCTTCCCTCTCTGATCTCATCTGAGGCTCCACTGAAATATCGTATGGCCTATATTTTGAGAAAAGCTGTGTTATCCTATTGAGCGTTATTCATCCCTTTGAGTGGGAATAATTTGTGTAAATTGCTTGTGTGATAACTTACAGAAATTGAATCTTGTCTTTTGAACTGTCACATTATAAAAGTTGGCATTTTAATTATACACTTAAAAAAACGTCACTGAATACTTCAAAACTCCATTATGGATTACTGAGAATCGCGCTTTCACATATAAAAATTAAGACGCTCGTTAAAGCTCCTTAAGACATTACTTCACAGCATCTCTATTCTGGATTAGTGAAGACAACACCTTCACACTTAAACGCTATCAAGCGCTCATTAAAGCTTACAAGACATTACTTCACAGTAGATTTATTATGGATTACTCAGGATCACGTTTTCATTCATAAACATTATTAAGCTGGATAAAACTGCTTAGGATGTTTACGGAAAACCTTCTCGTTCGTGTAAAGACTTTCAAAAAAAGGCTTGCCTTTATAGTTTTAGAATTTTTTAAATATTTTAGAATGATTATTTTACCTGTACATAATGTGTTTAGTACAAATACTTCTCGTATTTGTATTTTACGTATACACGAGTACTTGTCTGAAGAAAGAAACCGGTAGATCATTATGATCTGCCCACTTTAAGTTTAATAATGTTAAATTTGAAAGATAAATAGAAGTGACAAAATGTAAAAAATAAAAAATAAAAATAACAATAAGTAATATTAAGGTTAATTTAATACAGAGATACTAGAATAAAAAATAATTTCAGGTAGTACCTTCTAACGAAACTACCGCGGGTTATTAACTTAGGATTACTTATCATTGCTTACCTCTTTCGTATGTATATATGTATGTATGTTTTATGTATATATATATATATATGTGTGTGTGTGTGTGTCAGTCAGTCAAAATTTTGACGCATTTTGGTACTTTTCTGTTTAACTGTTTACTGATCGCTCAAGCGATTTGGCGCACTGCCAAAATTATAACTCGCACTGACGGACGGTTTTAGCGTGTGAAATTTTGCTTTCTGGAGGACCGTTATCGAGGAACGTAATCCTATGTTAAAAAGCAATTTTCGCTGTAAAATTTAGTTGCATTACCTCTCAGAGCTTGAACGGTTGAGGTCTCCAGATATCCACCCGGTATGCTCGGTCTAAATTATGGTGGCATTGGGTGGAACATTGTGGTATCCATTAAAAACCGGAGCCGTTTTATTCCCCCCCCCCCCCGCCATCTTTGGACTTGGCTGGGAGTGCAATCCGACCAGGTGGCATAAGAAAAAAAGAATACTTTTGAATTTTGAAGGCGTATAAATTTAACCTTAGTAGTTTTTTTAAAAGACATTTAATTTATTTTATGGCCATAGGCACAGAAATCCTCCCTTAGAAGAGTTTGATAATCAGAATATGAAATAGCCAGATTTAAGAATAAATAAATATATATTTTTTTTTCAAAATTTTCCTCTTTCAAAATTTTCCTCTTTTGGGAACTGAAACAAATTGCATTAGGAGCTGTCAAACATTTTCTGTTTCTTCAGGGCTTAAATTTATATACCCCTGATTTCAATTCTTTCATTTAACTTTGCGGTTAGGTAAATCTCACAGTTATGTCACAGTATATAATAACAGTGAATAAAACCAATGCATCTCCAAGACTTTAAAATATTATCTTTTCGGGGCATTGGCATTATTCAAGATTTTATGAAAAATATTGTCGATATCAGCTAAAATACGAAGATGAAACCAATTATTTATAGATCTAAAAGTTTAAATAAGAAATTTCATCCGTAATAATTTTTCCTTTTCTGATAATGAAACACAAACATGAAGAAAATTTCTTTTACGCTAAAAAATGATTATACTAGGAAAAGAAATAGAATACGATATGTTGCTGATAAACATCGGGTTTTAAATTCGAACGATGGCAATTTATTTTTCATGGCCCAATAATGTATGGATTTTCGTAAATTATTGTTTATATAATAGTAATGTTGCACGTATTCTTACGTAAAAACATCGAAAGGAAAAATAAATCTATAAAAAGTTAAATAAACCATTTTTCTTGTATAAATCGAGAAAAAGCTGAAATGAAGGAAGAACATTGTAAAGTATTTCTGAATGGTAATTCTGTTTTTTTTATGTCATAATATTCAATTTTTGGCTAATGTATCACAGAAGCATATGTTTAAAACTTATAAAATACATCATATACACTTATATATAAAATTGCCCATATAATAAATACTGCATGTACATTATACACACACACACAAACACACAAACATTCACACATATATACTATATATAATACCTATTACGATTTATATAAAACCTCGTATAAAGTATCTATTTTGACATATAAAAGTTCATATACACTATGTATATTATTATGCTGATATAAAACTGTACATGAAACTGCACATCAGAATTCGAAACTGAATTTTTTAACATTTTATTTCGTTAACAACAAACTTAAATACTCCAATCCAATGTATCCCTACTTTTTTTATCATTGACGAGTAAAACATAAAAAAATGGGGGGGGGGGGCTTTTCATAAAGGTTTCTCATTTTGGGTGTGGAAATTTTTACAGGATCTCACCATTTAAAAATTGTTTAACAGCTATCGACAAAATATTAAAAAAAAATTGATACGTTACGGAAAAACTATTGTTACATAAAAGCGATTTTTAATTTCTTCCTCTTTAATGTAAAAATGAATCGGCTCATATATCTCTGAGCAGAGAAAAGACTTACGATTTGAAAACTTTTTTTTCCACTATAAATGTACATGGACGGAAGAAAGGGTCATCAATCGCTTTTTTTCCACTGGCATGGCGACCTCGCTCCCCGGACCTAACCCATGTGACATCTTTCTGTCGGGTTATTTAAAGTCTAAAGTTTATCTTGGTGGAGTCTCAAAATTGGCGGCCCTGAAGAACAACATATCCCGGACTTCGATGAACATTCCTGGTGACATGTTACGCTTGGCCGTTGAGAACGCAGTGTTCAGGACGCAATGTGTCGTCCACCAGGACTGTGGTCGCATTAAAGGAGGGAGAAGTGAATTTGCTGTATAAAGTAGGGTTGCAGTGAAATTTCTTTGCTATTCATTTGTCTGCTTACAACTTCTTCGGTATCCATCCCTTATCTTTACAGCTCGAAATACTGGCGCAGCTGTCAACTACATAGTCTTGAATTTGCATTTTGATGTTTTACTTGCCTTTTATGCAAATTCTAGGGTGCGCTGACAACAAAAGCGCCATATCTTCCCTTATCGGTGACTTTTGGAACTAATTTTTTTTTTCCACGGAAACTCTTTCCCATGTCGTCCTTAGCAGCTCTATCAATTTTGGTGGAATTCCGGCTGATAGATCGCGCTACAGATGTCTCTGAGTAGTGTCAGTTTAAAAAAAATACCCCTGTATATGAAATTTAATATCGTTAATTACATTTTATGTAAGTACAGTGGAATCTCGATCGATCGTTCCCCGAACGATTGTTTTCCCGTATGTATCGTTTATTTCACCCAGTCCCGAATAAATTCCATAGAAAACAAGTAAAAAAGACCGCATGGATCGTTCCTCGATCCATCGTTTTCCCGCAATATTCGTTTAGAATATCGCAGCTTTACATTAATTTATCGGATCGAACGTTTTTTCATAATAACTGAACCTGAAATATAAATGTCTGGATTGAGCTAGGATGACGCTCTAATTGAACATTTGAGATGCACGGTCTCGTAATTTTTTTTCTCTTGTTTAGCCTGGTTTCGCTTTATTGTACCACTCCCATTATTTGTTCGTCGTTGTTGTTCCTTAATTTTTTAGCTCCTGGAGTACCCCCATTTTCGGAGTACCCTCATTCCAAATTCACCGACTATTCAACATTTCTGTTCTTATCAACAGTGGCTCACAGTCAGCTTTTTTGTTGGCCTTGGGATGGAGGCGCCCTGGTGTTTGGTCTAGTGTGTGAGAAGTTTGTGATTACTGCAGTTCTACACTGACCAATGAGTGTTTCACCCAGAATCAGAACTTCCTGGCGGTCTTATGTCGGACCCCATCCGGTGCAATGGAATGGTTCTAGTTACAAACGATTCACGGCTGCCGCTTCTTTATACTCTCACACAATAACCGATACCGAAAAGAATGCAATTTGCAACACAAAAAAAATATATTGTTTACTTGTGGAGAGAAAACCGCCGAAAAAACAAACGACGATTAAGTACTTTTATTTGAATCAAAATTCCTGTGTATCTACGTGTATTTCTTTTTTTATTATTATTATTATCTTGGATTTCAGTACAATTTTGTAATTTTATCTTCAGTTACACTACGGATATGCATGCATTTATGTATGTGAGTAAATATATTTTAGGGATATCAAACTTTAAGGTATGTTAATACTTTTTTGTATGTTCCCGCATCCATCGTTTAGTTCAGTCGGTCCCTTCGAAAACGATAGATCGAGATTCCACCGTATAACAGTTTTATACAAATAATACAATTTTTAAAGACATTTCATTGATTTCTCTACATAATTTTATTATTCATTCCAAATTCATTAATTTGATATGAACTTTGCCGACACTTCACGAAATGCACATTTGACAGTCAAATTATTTGCTAAGCACGTGAAAAGATAATTATGACACAGAGCTAGATCAACTGAAATCAAGATTCCCCACTTTATTCCCGCTCTGTATTACATCGTTCAATATCAGGCCACATTTCTGGAACAAGAACATATTTACTCGCTGACAAAATGAATATGAAATCAGTCATCCACTTGCAATAGCAGAAGCTGAAAGAACTTTTTTTTTGTGTTTCAATTAAGTGGGAAGCTCATGCAGATGACACATTTAAAGGCGATTAATTTAGTTTAAAGTTGTAATACATAGCCTGGAGGTGAGTACTCGAAGAGAAACAATTGTTACTAAATTCGCAAACAATGTATTACATCGCGGTTGCTTTATTAATATATGTTCTTAACAGTTGCACTTTTCAGTTTAATTACTGACTGCACGTATTTTAACATTTTGTTCTTATTTTAAGAAAACCAATTACTTTAAAAAGGCGTAAACAGCTGGAATGAATAACCTTTGAAAATATTTAAATTTTTGTGCATCTTACATTTTTGACATCTAAACGAGCATCCAATCAACACGAACACTACATGGCTTATTAAAAATTTATTTTGTTACCAGTTTGATTCTATGATGAGCATTCAATCCGAAAAATTTATGATATACTAGCTGAATACCCGTGCTTCGCTACGGAGTACATTCAAACTAAATACAACGGTCAATGTATGCAATTAATGCCGAAAAAAACAAAAAATATATTTACAAGAAAATCGCAATGGATATTTTTATAGACAAAATAATGTAAAAGAAACTATTCAAATTAAATACAGCGGTCAATGTATGCAATTAATTTGTATGTTTAATATCTATAAAACATACTAATTTGAGTTAAATTCTTAAAAAACTTCCATCTCAATTAGTCTAGTCGTAAAATTTTTTCTTTTACTGTATTTTAATTTTTCTTTTGTCAATTTATTTCGTTGGTATGCACGTGACGATAAATTAATTTAAAGTATCACAAAAAGAAAAGAAACCACGTGATCAGCATCTAATAAATTACATTCTAAAAATTAATCTTTAAAAATTCCCCAAATATCAGAAAATGGAAGTAAAGATTCGAAAAAGATTTAATTTTAAAGGAATTTTTATAATCTTTCTCGTGATATAAATTTCACAACCCTCAGATTATTATTTTAAATGTAAACTTTAAAAAATGTTACAAAAAGAGCTTAAAAATTAGATTTAAAAAAATATAAGAGGAATTTTACAAAAATATATTTTATTGCACCTCTACACTATAAGAAGAATCGCTATACAAAATTTCAGCCCTTTAGGTCCAGCAGTTCGGTCTGGGCGTTATGTTTCAGTCAGTCAATCAGTCAGTCAGTCAGTTGCGGAAGTGTTTTATATACATAAATAAGATATTTAAAGTTCATCTTTAGTCTAGATTAATACTTCTATTCTCTTCAATTTATAAATTTCACTTCTTTACTACATTAACAATAGGAACAATCCCAAGATATTTTTTATTAAAACTGAAAGATTAAATTAATATTTTTTCATTAATATGGTCTCATTAATCAACGTTACAGTAATAAAATCGTACAAAAACTTTTAAAAGTATTCTAAAACTAAATCTAAAATCCATTTAAAACGTTAATTTAAAGCAGAAAATTATTTTTTTTACATTTGAACAACCTGTCTAATAAGGAAAAAAAACCGAAAAAATAGTTAAGCTTTATTCAAATATTTACCAAACAAGGGAATTTATATTTACATAATTAAACACCTAGCAAATTAAGGAATACTTAAAGAAATCTCCATTTTATGATAAAATATTTAAAATTTTTATTAAGTTAATCTGTTTCATTTCAGTGACTAAATATTAATTTTCTGCGATAGATAATATCGTAATATCATTGAATTGGACCTTTTATATTTTTTACTATTTGTACGTACCACAAATACAAAACTGCATTCATTTATATGACGTATATTTGTAAAAGTACTAGCATTAGTATTATTTCATCGTAGTCATTTTAAAAATTATATATTTCATTAAAATGAACTTTACATTAGTAGTAAATGATATCGTTATCAGTAATTTGCCTCATGAATTATATTTTATTTAGAATTTGAGAGTCATGATTTTAAGTTAGGTTATAAAATTTGTAACCCTTATATCTTTTTTTCACCATTCAATACCTAAGCTGATAATAAAACCTTGTTTCAACTGCATAGAGATAGTAGCAAACCATCAAATCATGCCATGGTCTCCCTTAACGAGCCTACCGAAATGAACGCACCTAATTTACAACATACTGTGTCTCTCTGACGTCTCTACCTACCCTTTTCAGTTTAAAAAGTACAATTTGACTGGTTCAAAAAAAAGGCTGTAATGGTCGTTTGATTATTAATATGGTTTAATATTTTTTCATTAATATGGTCTCATTAATCAACGTTACAGTAATAAAATCGTACAAAAACTTTTAAAAGTATTCTAAAACTAAATCTAAAATCCATTTAAAACGTTAATTTAAAGCAGAAAATTATTTTTTTTACATTTGAACAACCTGTCTAATAAGGAAAAAAACCGAAAAAATAGTTAAGCTTTATTCAAATATTTACCAAACATGGGAATTTATATTTACATAATTAAACACCTAGCAAATTAAGGAATACTTAAAGAAATCTCCATTTTATGATAAAATATTTAAAATTTTTATTAAGTTAATCTGTTTCATTTCAGTGACTAAATATTAATTTTCTGCGAGAGATAATATCGTAATATCATTGAATTGGACCTTTTATATTTTTTACTATTTGTACGTACCACAAATACAAAACTGCATTCATTTATGTCACGTATATTTGTAAAAGTACTAGCATTAGTATTATTTCATCGTAGTCATTTTAAAAATTATATATTTCATTAAAATGAACTTTACATTAGTAGTAAATGATATCGTTATCAGTAATTTGCCTCATGAATTATATTTTATTTAGAATTTGAGAGTCATGATTTTAAGTTAGGTTATAAAATTTGTAACCCTTATATCTTTTTTTCACCATTCAATACCTAAGCTGATAATAAAACCTTGTTTCAACTGCATAGAGGTAGTAGCAAACCATCAAATCATGCCATGGTCTCCCTTAACGAGCCTACCGAAATGAACGCACCTAATTTACAACATACTGTGTCTCTCTGACGTCTCTACCTACCCTTTTCAGTTTAAAAAGTACAATTTGACTGGTTCAAAAAAAAGGCTGTAATGGTCGTTTGAAATTCCAGATTTAGCTTGAAGCGCCGAAATCGTCAGACGTGAATTATTCATAGTGACAATCGTACGTGATACTCCTCGGCTTGACGATGATTCTAAATTAGTTCAAAACATGTATCCATCATTTATGATTTATTACCGCTCAAAATGGTACAAAATATACTTAAACTGCATTAAAAATCAAATGAAATAATACATAAACAAGTTAGAAATACAATCTACGGAATTATGATTCATTTAGTTTTGATAGAATTATTCAGTGATAAGAATATTGAGCTAACCTACGGATACTGTGCATTAGAATGAATTAAAATTCCTTTATCAAAAAGATACTTACCTTTCTTATCAAATAAAATAAGCACATAAAGAAGTTAGTAAAACAATCTACGGAATTACGATTCATTTAGTGTTGATAGAATTATTCAGTGATAAGAATATTGGGCCAATCTACGGATACTGTGTACTAGAATGAATTAAAAATTCCTGTACCAAAAAAATACTTTCCTTCCGTATGAAATGAAATAAGTACATAAAGAAATTAGTAATACAATCTACGGAATTATGATTCATTTAGTGTTGAAAGAATTATTCAGCGATAAGAATATTTCTCCAAACTACAGATACTGTGTATTAGAATTAATTAAATATTCCTGTATAAATACTTGCCTTTCTTATCAAATGAAATAAGTACCCAATAAAATAAGAACGGCGTTAAAGAAGTTAGTCATACAGTCTACGGAATTGCGATTCATTTAGTGCTGATGGAATTATTCAGTGATAAGAATATTGCACCAAACTACGGATACTGTGTATTAGAATTAATTAAATATTCCTCTATAAAAAATACTTGCCTTTCTTATCAAATGAAATAAGTACATAAAGAAGTTAGTCATACAGTCTACTGAATTACAATTCGTTTAGTGCTGATGAATTATTGAATGATAAGAATATTGCGACAAACTACGGATACTGTCTATTAGAATTAATTAAATATTTCTCTATAAAAAATACTTGCCTTTCTTATCAAATGAAATAAGTTTATAAAGAAGTTAGTAATATTGTCTACGGAATTACGATTCGTTTAGTGCTGATGAAATTATTGAGTGATAAAAATATTGTGACAAACTACAGATACTGTGTATTAAAATTAATTAAAAATCTCTGTATTAAAAAAAAAATACTTGCCTTTCATATCAAATGAAATAAGTACATAAAGAAGTTAGTAATACAATCTATGGAATTACGATTCATTTAGTACTGATGGAATTATTGAGTGATAAGAATATTGCGCCAAAGTACGGACACTGTGTATTAAAATTAATTGAAAATCTCTGCATTAAAAAAAAAAAAAAATACTTGCCTTTCATATCAAATGAAATAAGTGCATAAAGAAGTTAGTAATACAATCTATGGAATAACGATTCATTTAGTACTGATGGAATTATTGAGTGATAAGAATATTGCGCCAAAGTACGGACACTGTGTATTAAAATGAATTAAAAATCTCTGTTATTAAAAAAATACTTGCCTTTCATATCAAATGAAATAAGTACATAAAGAAGTTAGTAATACAATCTATGGAATTACGATTCATTTAGTACTGATGGAATTATTGAGTCATAAGAATATTGCGCCAAAGTACGGACACTGTGTATTAAAATTAATTGAAAATCTCTGCATTAAAAAAAAAATACTTGCCTTTCATATCAAATGAAATAAGTGCATAAAGAAGTTAGTAATACAATCTATGGAATAACGATTCATTTAGTACTGATGGAATTATTGAGTGATAAGAATATTGCGCCAAAGTACGGACACTGTGTATTAAAATGAATTAAAAATCTCTGTATTAAAAAAACACTTGCATTTCATATCAAATGAAATAAGTACATAAAGAAGTTAGTAATACAATCTATGGAATTACGATTCATTTAGTGTTGATAGAATTATTCAGTGATAAGAATATTGCGCCAAAGTACGGACACTGTGTATTAAAATGAATTAAAAATCTCTGTTATTAAAAAAATACTTGCCTTTCATATCAAATGAAATAAGTACATAAAGAAGTTAGTAATACAATCTATGGAATTACGATTCATTTAGTACTGATGGAATTATTGAGTCATAAGAATATTGCGCCAAAGTACGGACACTGTGTATTAAAATTAATTGAAAATCTCTGCATTAAAAAAAAAAAAAAAATACTTGCCTTTCATATCAAATGAAATAAGTGCATAAAGAAGTTAGTAATACAATCTATGGAATAACGATTCATTTAGTACTGATGGAATTATTGAGTGATAAGAATATTGCGCCAAAGTACGGACACTGTGTATTAAAATGAATTAAAAATCTCTGTTATTAAAAAAATACTTGCCTTTCATATCAAATGAAATAAGTACATAAAGAAGTTAGTAATACAATCTATGGAATTACGATTCATTTAGTGTTGATAGAATTATTCAGTGATAAGAATATTGCGCCAAAGTACGGACACTGTGTATTAAAATGAATTAAAAATCTCTGTATTAAAAAAAAAATACTTGCCTTTCATATCAAATGAAATAAGTACATAAAGAAGTTAGTAATACAATCTATGGAATAACGATTCATTTAGTACTGATGGAATTATTGAGTGATAAGAATATTGCGCCAAAGTACGGACACTGTGTATTAAAATGAATTAAAAATCTCTGTATTAAAAAAAAATACTTGCCTTTCATATCAAATGAAATAAGTGCATAAAGAAGTTAGTAATACAATCTATGGAATAACGATTCATTTAGTACTGATGGAATTATTGAGTGATAAGAATATTGCGCCAAAGTACGGACACTGTGTATTAAAATGAATTAAAAATCTCTGTATTAAAAAAACACTTGCATTTCATATCAAATGAAATAAGTACATAAAGAAGTTAGTAATACAATCTATGGAATTACGATTCATTTAGTGTTGATAGAATTATTCAGTGATAAGAATATTGCGCCAAAGTACGGACACTGTGTATTAAAATGAATTAAAAATCTCTGTTATTAAAAAAATACTTGCCTTTCATATCAAATGAAATAAGTACATAAAGAAGTTAGTAATACAATCTATGGAATTACGATTCATTTAGTACTGATGGAATTATTGAGTCATAAGAATATTGCGCCAAAGTACGGACACTGTGTATTAAAATTAATTGAAAATCTCTGCATTAAAAAAAAAAAAAATACTTGCCTTTCATATCAAATGAAATAAGTGCATAAAGAAGTTAGTAATACAATCTATGGAATAACGATTCATTTAGTACTGATGGAATTATTGAGTGATAAGAATATTGCGCCAAAGTACGGACACTGTGTATTAAAATGAATTAAAAATCTCTGTTATTAAAAAAATACTTGCCTTTCATATCAAATGAAATAAGTACATAAAGAAGTTAGTAATACAATCTATGGAATTACGATTCATTTAGTGTTGATAGAATTATTCAGTGATAAGAATATTGCGCCAAAGTACGGACACTGTGTATTAAAATGAATTAAAAATCTCTGTATTAAAAAAAAAATACTTGCCTTTCATATCAAATGAAATAAGTACATAAAAAAGTTTGTAATACAATCTATGGAATTGCGATTCATTTAGTACTGATGGAATTATTGAGTGATAAGAGTATTGCGCCAAAGTACGGACACTGTGTATTAAAACTAATTAAAAATCTCTGTATTAAAAAAATACTTGCCTTTCTTATCCTTTCCACCCAGCTGCAACAAATAAGATTATTAAAAGCGCAGGACGCCGACATTTTTCGAAATGCTATCTTTCCTCATAATCCATCAAAGATAAGCAAGCAAGTACACTTTTCGACAACTCACTTGACGTTCGAATATTTCATCCGTCGTACCTAACGTTTGGAGTGACAAGTACTCGTGTCTCAGGAAAAAGATGCGAGACTTCAAGAAGTAGAAAAAAAAAACTGGGAGGGGATTCGAGGGGCAAAAACCTGGAGGAGCAGCGACACTTCTGGACCGTTTTTTGGACTTCTATCCACGCAGAAGATCCATCACGTGAAGTCAAGCACGTCGTTTTCCGATCATATAGGGCTAAAATTGGGATATGTACGGTTAAGGAAACTGGCCTGCATCGAAAAAGCCCGGCGTTAAAGCGGAAAAAAGGGGCAGCTGGTTCTCCGAATAAATAAAGCTTTAAGGGAAATCTTACATATGTAGTGTGAATGCTTGAACGGAATTGACTGTAAAAATTTGATATAATATCAACAAACCTACGTGTTTGTCGAAGTATATGTAAGGAATAGGGAAAAAAATTTTATTCGGATAAAATTATTAACTTTTTATAAAGTTACAAAAGAGCATTTATGGGATGTTTTTACTTTTACCACGGTTTTAACTTTGCTAATAACGAACAAAATATTCAGCATGTTTTATTTTTCATTTACAGTTAAAATTACTCAATTTAACCTAACTTATTAAAACGACAAATATAAAGTGAAACATGGTTCTAATTTTTCAGTTTCACTGCAGAAATAAAAGATATATATATATATATATATATATATATATATATATATATATATATATATATATATATATATATATATATATACACTGCTCAAAAAAATTAGGGGAGAATGCAAAGAAGTTAAGAAAACCGTACGAGACAGCCACGTACTGGCATAAATCGAATAGTACACGCGTATCAATGCGCAATACTGAAAAAAAGACGTAAAAAAATTTGTAATTAAGCTTTAATTCTTTGAAAATAGGGAAAAGACATGAAAAGATGATTTAGGGCAACAATTTGGTTACATGTAAACGATAAAAAAAGTATTGTTTAGAAATGATGCAAGATTTTTAATATGTCGTGTGGTCTCCTCGAACAGCTAAGACTGCTGCACACCTGTTTTCCAAGGATGCGATGATGTTATCGATAAGACTTTGGGGAATACTGTTTCACTCCTCAAGAAGTGCAATCTCCAAGTCTCGGTAAAAGGAGGCCTTGGTCTCGCAGCAATGATTCGTCCGAACATGTCCCAAACATGCTCGATTGGATTCTGGTCAGGAGAGCACGCTGGCCAATCCATACGCTGTATTGTTTCAGCTTCAAGCATGTTCTCCACAAGACGAGCTGTATGCGGTCTGCAATTATCATGCTGGGATACAAAGGAATATCCAATGGCTGCTTAAGGTATGATATGGGGTCTCAGTATCTCGTCTGCATACCTTCGGGCCGTCAAAATAACATTCCGAATGATATGCAGGTCCGTACGTCCACCTATGTTGATTCCACCCCATACCATAAAACCAGCTAGTCTGTATTGTGACCTTTCACGAACGAATGTGGGGTTATTTCGAGTGCCCCTTTCCCTCCATACCAAAACACGTCGGGTGTCACAGTCCAGACTGAATCAGGACTCGTCTGTAAACAACACTTGGCTCCAATCATGTTGCTCTCTATCTCGATGTTCAGCAGCCCATATTCTTCGGGCCTCATGGTGGCGTGAGGTCAACGGAATGCAGACCATTGACCTACGTGCATAGATACCTCCATGATGAAGCCTATTACGTACTGTTTGGCTGGACACCCTACGTCCTGTTGCCAAGAGCAACTGTCTTTGCAGCTGAGTAGCATTGTCTGTTCTGTTTCGACGATCTGTTAACAGTATATACCGGTCATCGGTTGCTGTAGTGACGCGTGGCCGACCTTTCCCTGGTCGTCGTCTAACATTCCCTGTTCCTTGGAATCGATTCCACAGCCTTGCAACGACACTTCTGGCGACTCGAACAGCGTCCGCGACACTACATTGTGTTTGCCCGGATTAAGGTCTGCCTATAATACGCCATGCCATGGATTCCAGTAAATCACGTTGTTGAGACATTTTCAAGTCACCTTTTCTCAAAAAGAATAACTGAGCAATCGAATTTTACAGTTAAGGCAGTGAAACAGACGTTTCTGCAACATCCCGATTTTCGCCCTTATGTTCTTTTTCTGGTTTTTGACGTTATAAACTTTGATTTGCATATGAAGTTTTCTTCTTCTGTTTCCTGCTAGGCTTTAAATTATGGATGATTTATTTTATGTTACTTATCGGTATAAGTATTTGCGTAATTTCGTTAAAACCATGTGCTTCCCTAATTGTTTTGAGCAGTGTATATATATATATATATATATATATATATATATATATATATATATATATACACTCATGGACAAAAAAATTATCGCACCAAGAAGGAGTCGTCAAAATGAAACGAAATTTTACATACGTAATGACTACTTTGATATAAGTAAATAATAAGAAAATCAAAGAAAAAGGATAATTTATTTCAGAGAAAAAGGCAAAAGAACGGAGGAGTTAATACTCCGTCGGACCCCCTCTAGCGCGAATGCACGATGCGATACGATCGGGCATTGAGTCATACAAGTTCTGTATGATGTCTTGAGACATTTCGTTCCATATTTGCTGTAACCTTGCCTCTAGTTCGTTCAAACTCGTGGGATGCCCAACTCGTCGTCCCAAATGATCCCAGATATGCTCGATTGGAGACAAATCTGGGGATCGGGCAGGCCAAGGAAGGGTAGTAACAGTGCGGAGACAGTCTTGTGACACCCTTGCCGTATGAGGCCGAGCATTGTCTTGTTGAAAAATGACTCCTGGGAGCCGTTGCATGAGTGGCAACACATGTGGTTGCAGGATTTCATGAACATACCGCTGAGCTGTCATGGTGCCACGGAACAATACTAGGGGTGACCGTGTATTGTAGGCAATGGCACCCCATACCATCACACCAGCTGTGGGAGCGATGTGTCGCTATACAGCAAAGGCAGGATTGAAGCGTTCACCACGGGCTCTCCACACACGAACACGATTGTCATAACTGCCGAGATTGAATCTGGATTCGTCGCTAAAGACGACCTGGTTCCATTCCGCTGCAGTCCAGTTTCCTCGTGCGCTGCAAAACTCCAAACGGAGGCGTCGATGGGTGGGCGTCAAGGGCAGCACACGTAATGGGCGCCGCGATACCAACTGTCCTTCAGCCAGGCGCCTTCGTATGGTTCGAGAAGACACAGAGGCCCCTAGTGAAGGTGCTACCTGTGCCTGGATGGCGGCCGATGAAGCAGTTGGCTGTACGCGTGCATTTCTTACGATGTGGCGGTCTTCTCGACGACTGGTCTGTCGAGGGCGTCCTGAGCCTGGTCTTCGTGTACATGACATCTCTTGGGTCCACTGGTCCCAACACCTCCTCACAACACAATCAGAGCGGCCTAATTGACGAGCTACTCGCCTAGCTGACCACCCAGCTTCCATCATCCCGACGATTCTCCCCCTCTCAAACTGCGACAACTGCTTATATTGTCTTCGAACACGGCGTAATAGCATGTCTATCTCAGCTCTTCCTTTGTAAATGATTCAGCACACTCAAACAAGCTTTGGTTACCTGTTTTATACTCCACAGAGTACGATGTTCAACGCCCTCTACCGGCTATACGTAATGCACAATCACGCTGCATTTCTAATTATTTTCATATCTCCCCGACATGTACCTTCATTGCAAGTTTCGTTACGATCCCGCAATTATTTCTTGGTGAGCTAATTTTTTTGTCCATGAGTGTATATATATATGTATGTATATATATAAACTCTAATACCTAAATAAGACCTTTAGGGAAGTTTAATCAACAGTTTGACAATTCTAATAATACTGGGTTACTGCAATTGTAAATGTTATATAATTTCATCCTTTCGGTCTATAATCTATAATTTTCAAGCCTTAACAATGCAAATTAACTTCCCAATATTATACTTATATATGCTCTGCCCTTATCAACTGTCTTCAGTGTATAGAAATACAGTATACATTAATAAAATTCAGTGACACCATTAATTAATTTTAATGTATATAGTATTGATTTTATAAGTATAGATCACAATATGCTAGGATAAACATTTTATACGTAATGAATGCAATCTCTTCTTCACAAAATCTTTAATTTAGGTAATAGATAGAGTCAGGGCTCAAAAATATATAATTCTGCAATTCAAATTTTTTTCGATCAATTATTTTCTATTCAAATAAATTTACATCCCAACCCTGATAAAATCGGTTTCGATATTACAGGCTGCAGTGTACTGTACTTCATAAATCCGCAAAGATTACCTATCATTTACTTATACGTCCATTTTTTCAGCAATCAGGTTTTCACGTAAAATATATGATATTCCTGAAACCGTCATTGTTGACATCTATTATATAAATATCTCAGACAAATCATCCCTATTTGTCGAAGCCCATATCTATCATGTGCCAAACTAATAACAATATCTATAAATCACGTTGTATAAAAGGAAAAATCCCGAGCTCTTTCCTCCTTTTTTTTCAACTGAATCTACCTGTATTAGATTTATGTCTTCGCCGATCAGCCGACGATCTGGGTAATATAGTGAGGAAAAAAAAACCTTCCTTATGTCAGAGAGAGATTTATAAACTACGTTTCTGTTTTTTTTTTATAGTGGAAAAAAATAAAGTAAATAATGACCTTTTATTAGCTGCCATTTTATCGTCAAACGTTAATGAAATCATAATTTTCCAGATAAAATGATTCACGTATTGAGATAAGTGATTGCGGAATTTTAATATTTTCTAGTTAGCAGTAAGGTGTTGTTCTTATCACTTGGACACATTTTCGTTTCTGCCAAAGTTCGCAGAAATTTACAATAAAGTGATTATTATAGAAATGCAATTGTAACGTTTGAAAGAAGAAGATAAAACAAAGAATTTAATCAATGACACCTTTGACGGGTATTTCAATTACTGCCAAATTTATAATATTGTCATCTTAATACTAATAAATGGGGTTGAACCTAGTTTTTATCCCAGAAGTGCTATCATGACTTACAAGAGACTAGTGGATAAAACATCTAATGAATACTTCCTTGATTACACAATAAATTAAAAACGATGGCTACATGTTTCGAAGTGATTAATTTTTCATCATCAGGCCGAGGAACATTGGTGTGATTGCCGCAGTGAGGAATTGCGTCATTTCGATAATCACGTCAATGCTCCTTTACTCAATGATGAAATATTAACTAGTTCGAAACAAGAAGCCCTCAGTTTTAATTTACTGTGGGATTGGAGAAGTGATCTTTACATAATGTGCTATTGTTAGCTCTTTGACAAACAGGGATTTATGTCTTTTATAGGGACAAAATTTCCACTAGGTTATTCCCAAGCAGATACAGAGGGAAATTATAAAGGGGGATTCTTTAAGATGGAAATTGCTGTCGGGTTTGTCACACGCGCACGCACACACACACAAACATACACACACACTCGCGTATTTAGAAGAGACGAGCTAAGATAACAAAAAGCAGAGCAAAGACGAAGACAGGAGAGACGCAGGAAACAAACACGAGAGCAAGGTAAAGAAGGGCGCTAAACCTTTTTATACTATGGGGGCGCTAGGAGTTCAAAATTCTTTTAATTGGCTAGAATCGAGCATCCGACTTGACCACGTGAGCCATAACTCATTTATGACTAATACTCCCGTGATTCTGAAAATGCGATGCAAAGGCGAGTGGTTTCTGAGTCATCCTGAATCATAGTCACCTGACTTTCAGCGCGGGCAGCAAGGGACAAACTAGTTAGTCAATTAAATTACTTCTAGGTCGCATTTTGGAATAGGGGCTTTGTTTTTTTGGATTAATTTTGAGGATAATTTAGAATACATATACATATATATATATATATATATATATATATATATATATATATATATATATATATATATATATATATATATATATATATATATGCATGTATGTATATAAATTACCTGTTTTAACCTTTTCAACATTCATCCTATAAATTGTCATTGTAACACTACTTCTCTGTAAAACAAGGCATAATTGTAAGAGAAGCCAGATTTAATCCAGTAAAAGAGAACTTGAGATCCACATGACGCGCCGCAAGGGACGGAATATTAGACATGCCGTAACTGGTTCACGGCCATAATAAAATACAGAGAATTACGGAAAAAACATCTACAGCTGTTACTTATAAAAGAAACTTGATTCCATGAGAATAGAACGATCCCCAGTGCTAAGATATTCTAAATTAAATGCTTCGGGAACAGTAGCGTGGCCGGGGAATTGTACAAAATAAGTGGAACTCGATTTCTTCTTCGCCAGTGGCAGGAGGTATACACATTTTATATCCATTTTTCCAGCAATTTGGCAAGAACGTTTATCCTTAAAATTTGCCTAACATTTTTATGGGATTGGAAAAAAATGTTTTTGAAACTGTAGTTAAGTAATCGAAATACTTTAAATTTCATTTTGAATTTCTTTTGATGTCTGTTTTATTCAATTTCTGAGTTTATCATATTAGTCATTAAATGTTTTAAACATCCTATTCATTGAAAAATTGCAAATGCTCCATTTGCCTTATAACACTGTCGTCCTCACTTCGATCTTTCTCTGATCGACGACGTCATCAGTAGCAGAGTAAGCTCCACTCAAGTGAATATTCAAAATATTTTATTCACACTGACACAATACCCAACTTATTCACAAAATTTATTTACAAAATACAGGGTGTCTGGGCTAAAGGTATCCAAAAGTCATTGCTTATTTTTACGGAACTACCCATTAGAATAAAATAAAACTGTTTAAATAGAAAGAATATGTCACCAAGTTTTAATATCAATCATAGATTTCATTCATAGTATCATAGATTTCGATGTGTGCACCTTTTGTAGCACGACAAACGTCTAAATGGTAATCGAGTTCTCTCCAAGTGTTTCGTAGCATATCAGGACTTATTACACGAATTGCTTGAATGATACGCTTCTTCAACTAATCCGCAATCAATTTTTTTTGTTATACACAACGGATTTAATGAATCCCTAAGAAAAAATGTCTCATAACTCCTGATATGTCACGAAATACTTGGAGAGAACTGGATTACCATTTAGACGTTAGTCGTGCTACAAAAGGTGCACATGTCGAAATCTATGATACTATGATCAAATCTATGATTGATATTAAAACTTGGTGCGATATTATTTCTACTTAAATATTTTTTTTTTAAATTCTAATGGGTAGTTGCGTAAAAATAAGTCACAACGTTCGTATACCTTTAGCCCGGATACCCTGTATATATATTAACTAAACTACCCCAGTCATCTGACTCTGACTGAGAACAACTAAAACTGAGTGAGTCTTTTGGGGTCATACTCCCACGCACTGCTCTCTCTCTCTCGAGCAACCCCACGCAGACTGACTACCGTGGGCAGCCCCTCATATGACCCCCACGGCGTCGTCTCCTTACGCCGTAAAAGGGCGCCATGCACGACAAAGACCTACATTGACAAATTATTATGATGCCTGTCGAAGAGAACACATATTTTACCCTACTTTCTAAACCTACTCAAATTTTTAACATGAAATGTACAAATATGAAAACTTTAGTGAATAATCTATGAGAAAGTATTCTTGTTATTACTTTTAACACCTACTTTCGGGTCACTCATAAAAGCTTGGTGGGCCGCAGTTTGAGTACCCCTGTTCTAAAGGTTTAAATATGAATCAAACGAAGAAAAAATATCTACTGCGTTTGTGTAATATACTCTTTTTGGTTGGTTGTTAGGAAAATTCCAGAGAAGAAGATCGAAATGTTCTGAAGATTTTTGTTGGCTATTTGAAATGGCTGAATAGGTTTTTCCAGTCCCTCTTTCCGCCCCCCCCCCCCCTCTTCCGCTTCGGGAATGTCTTTGTCGCGGTGCTGGCCGGAAGTGCAATCGCGGCCGGTGAGGAATATCAGTTGGCGTCTTGGTGCATCATTAATCTTTCAAACGTCCCTTTCTGGTGTTGGAGGTTTTGAGGGAAGGGGTACTATCTTGGCTGGGTCAGCACTTCTGATCATTATGTCCCAGTCACTGAGGGTTTGGGTGTTGACCCAACTTTTCTTGGAAGTTTTTTTTTTGTTGGTGGTTTTCGGGAGGCACACATTTTCTGGAAACCCCTACTTGAGAAGGGCTGACACAGCCAAACGAAAGGGAATCAGTTGGTAGTTGTTAGTTGGATATGTCCACTTTTTGACTGGCCAGACAAGTCAGTTCGCTGTATGCATATGTTCTAATAAAGACTTGAAAACGACTTCCACGGGGTATTTTTTGCTTCCGGAGTGTTGTTCGTACTGCAGCGCGGGTTTCTCTTCTTGCCAAACAAAACGCAAGGTGAAGCGCTGGAGAGGAGGAATGTCCTCGTAACAGAATTTCACATTGAGGTCTTTATTCGCAACTTAGGTAAAAATCTTTCAGCTTTGTACAACCAAAGTACTCAAATCACACCTTAATTTATAACTGCAGCATCACAGAACTTCAAAACCACAACTGAAGATAATGCAACCGAAAGGGAAATATTTATGTCGCTCGTCTCTGAGATCATCTGCGTTTCTTTATTTGATTTTATCCTTTTAAGCACTCTAAAAGCATAGTCCGCCTGAGAAGCGTCGAAAGTGCAAAAAAAAAAAGTAACACAAAACGATAGAAAATAAATATGCCATGCGGTGAAAATAGAATCCGGCGTTAGCGACTAAGCTGCATTCATTAAAACAAATTCGAATCCGAAATTTTTTTCCGGATTTGTGTTTCGCTGCAACAGGAACAAAGTGACACGCAGTGTCGATATTCAATATATTCATTGGCTTTTGATCTCGACCTCCCTTTTATCAAGCGTTATCAAACCTATCTATTTCTGGGGGGGGGGAGGCAGATAAAATCCCCTAATTGTTCATCTGTTATCCGTCAGAACTTATAATTAGAGTGATTAGGATCGGCAAAAATCTGACGTTTAACACGGGCGTTTCTTAATTTGACGAATGACTTCCGGAAAGAACTTCTTTTTTTTCGGCCGTACAATCATTTTCGTTTTAGTAATAAGAGCGTTGATTGATTTTTCCAGTGCGATGCTTTATTAGAATACATTTTGCGATTCCAGAGAAAAGACAGCATGAAACAGAACGGCGTCATTGACTTTTTGTTTTTCTTTCAGTGTCTCGTGTTTAATGATAGCATTCGATTTCTTTTGTAAATAGATTCGGATTCTTTTTAAATGTGAAATGATTGACGACTCCATTAGATTTTGATTCTTAACACAAATTGCTTTCCTCAGATCACTGCGTGGTTCTTTTGTAAAATTCAAATTTAAGAATGTCTCGAGGGTTTTTAAATCGGGTTTTACAAATAACATAATTTCTACATTATGTTAAAGAAATATTACATCTAAGAACATTAGAAGACTGAAAATTTAAATGTATATAAATATGTAAAAATATCCCTCATATTTTTTTTTACTTGAAAATGCGTTGGTGCAGTGTTACTCCTTCCCAGAGCTCTAAATTTCAAAAGTGATGAAATTCATTTGAGTGCGGGTAATGGTGAGAGTGTAGCTCCTCTATTGGTCCTTTTGAATTGATTACAAACGCAAATAATAACGACAAAGACAATATTCCTATTCTACCACATTTTATTCAATTTTTAACGTCTACGTATCAATACAATTACGTTACCCCTCCTCCCAGTCTTGTTGTAGGAACAGAAAACAAATCAGCTTTTTTGAAATACCGTTGCCACTCTGCAAGCAAGCATAACCAACACTAATGCACATAATATTACGTAAGATTAATTAATTAACACAAATATAATAAAAAAAATAGTTATTGAAATATATTTAGTATGCTACCTGCCAAGCCACTACAAGAGTAACTATAACTCTCTTGGGGGGGGGGGGGGAATTGTATTCTCTATTGGAGATTATAGAGATTCTATGCTCACTTCTACCCAGACTTGGGTGTATATAATTTGAAGTGGCACTCTATTTGAATTATATACAAACACAGTTTATACATGAAATAATGTTTATTGAACTCGCTGCACATATAATTGGCTTTTACAGCAATAAGCATGCGTACTACTTGTACGGAATGTAAATACAGCTTTTAAGAACAATATATTTTTATACTCACGAACAGTAAGTCAAACCAGCAGTACTGCCACGTAAACTTCTGGCCCGTAAAGCACCAGCGCAGGATAACACCTTTTTCAACCTTAACAACCTCCCCTTCTTTTCTTCATTAATGACGCTGCGTGGTATTTATACTAAGCGCGTATGCCAAAATTAGCATATCTAAAGCAGCTTCTTTAATTCACTCAAAAGTTCGATTCTTGTGAATCGAATCTTGTGTATACCTTACAAGATGTAGAATGCATTGTGATCGGCGTCGGTTGCCTCCACCTCTACGTCATCCGGCTCGAAACTGGACACGTACAGGCTAAGAGGGGCAGGGTTTGGTGACCTAGTCTTACCCTTAAGGGGCACACCACCTTTAAAACTTCAAAAAAATCGATATTTGTTTTTTGCTATATTCTGATTTTTGGGACATTTCTGAACAATATGCAAAAAACCGCATAAAAAAATTCGCATTATTTCTCGAATTATGAGAGTTTATGTAAAGCTCACTCTGTTGCCATGGCCATGTATATTCCAACTTTAACTTCAGTTTTCTCAAATATGTAAATTTTTGGATTACGTGCACTGTTACTCCAAAACTATGTGTGGTAGACACACAAAAAATTTATCAGATTTGTAGCTTAAGCTTCTTTACATACTAAAACCAAAAATATAAAAATACATTTGTAAAAAAAATTTTTACACTTGAAAATTTGTTTTTAAAAAATTGCTAAATTTTAATTTTTTTTTAATTTTATGTAAATTTTTCAATTTAAACTATGTTTTTGAATATTTTTTGGTTTTACATTAAACTTCAGTGTATTATAAATTTAATTTGACCAAAAAATAGTTTCTGTATGAATATTTCTTAATTTTATTATGCGCGAAACATCCAATGATTTTTTTCACTTTTTAGTAATGTGTACATTTAAAAATAAAATCTAAAAATTATTTATGGATTCTCAAGTTCTATTTTTGTATAAAATATAACTGAAGTATTGTAATTTTGATATAAAACAAAAAAAATATATATGTATATTAATATTATTGGAGTTTCAGTAGCTCGAATTTGATCATGTTTACGGTCATTTCAGTGTAGTCAAAGGTAGTATGCCCCCTTAATTGAGTAAGTACTGACAGGTTACAATGACCCTAAATTAATTTCTGAACACGTGACTTCTTGTGGACTCAGGTCTGCACAAAGCGACCATACGTTTTCAGCTAGTCTTTCCACAAACCTTGTAGGTCGGTCTTACTTTTGGACTTACTTGAAAATACATTATGATACATTTTATTATGAAATCGCGATATGTTCAGAAATATTGAAAGTTTGCGCTTTGAAATATAAAATTGCATGGAAAACTGTTGAATAAAGGGATCACTACTGCAAATACAGAGGCTGTTCGCACATTTTTTAGACGATTTTGGTAAGCGGTAATAAAAAATCGTTTCTGCAAAAGAAATAATTGCAATTGTACTATGTTTTTAAAAGTCAAAATTATCGTCTGCGGCTTGAAAGTTATGCTTTTATTCAAAATGGCGTTTTTAACAAAGCAGTGGTTCGAAGGCTACATTTATGCTCTTTCTGAAGAAAAATATGCATACTCCGATATCCAAAAACGATGTGAGAGTCATGGTTTCGGGATATCTAAAGCGTCGATAGGTAATATCGTCAACAGGAAAGGGAAAAAAACGTCAAATCGGAGCCTCAAGTGGGACAAAAATTCCAAACAAGTATCCAAGGAAAAAACGGACATCTTCGACTATTGCAAGGGTACGTTGTTTAATGTTAAAAGAAAATCCCCCTAGTCAAAGGACAGTTGCAAAATCATTAAAATGCTCGGTGTCCACTGTAAACAAAATGATAAACGTTGATTTAAATCTTAAGAAACCGAAAAAACGCAATGTCCATCGTCTTATTCCAAATCATATCGCTGAACGCAGGACACGCTGCAGAACTCTATATGAGAAACACTTATCCAACGAAAAATGGAAAACAATTGTCACAATAGATGAATCATGGGTGTATTTAAATGATTGCAACAAAAAAAGAGCCATTTATTATCATAAAAGGGGAGAAAAAAATTTAAGTACATGGTTCAAAGAATCGAAAGAAAGCTTTTCTAAGGGATTCGTGATTGTTGCTGGTTTTTCTTATAATGGCAAGTTAAAAATAAATAGAGTGGAACAAAATGTCAAGATTAACTCCAAATACTATCAGTAACATATTTTATCGCCAATTTTTCTGAATGACATACCATCGCTTTACCTACAGTGTCATCAATCTGTGAGACTCCATCAGGACAAAGCTAGCAGTCACACATAAAAATCCACTGTAAATTTCGTAAAAGAAATGGAACAAAAAGCTGGTATCAATGCCATACCCTTCACTGATATCCCTACTAAATCTCTCGATGTATCACCTATGGATTTTTGTGCTTTAGGACTTTTAAAATCTGCATTATCCAAACGTCGTCCCAAAACCCTTACAGGACTCTGGAAAGCTGTTCAGGAGGAATGGGATAGAATACCTCTTCTGACACTTCAAAAGGCATTATTTTCCTGGAAATTGCGGTGTCGAAAGATAGTTCAGAATAAGAGATGTCAAATTGAACATTTAAAACACAAGAATTTTATGTAATTTAGTTTTGTGAATACAATATACATCGTCTAAAAAATGTGTGAACAGCCTGTATATGCTTCTCCAACGCACACAACGGTTGAGGAACCTTGTAATTGCCTCCTCGGCATAGCATAGCCACCAAGCACTATGAAGTAGAGAGAACAACAAAAGCAAAATTAATCTAAACTTTTACCTGTGACTGAAAAGGCTCGGTGAATCCAGCCTGTCGGAGTCTCGTGGTTAACTAGCATGTTTATGGTTTTCATGGACACAGAAACCACACCTTCCTTACATATATAAATGTATCCTAATTTATTCATACATATTTACAAAATAAATTCTTCAACATTTCCATTATCAGTTAATCATTATCGATCATTAGTCTATCGAAAACCAGAGAGAGAATCATAACTCAGTTCTGTCTAAAGTTCAGCACAGAGACGGGAAGCACGTCCCATAGTTTTCTCGTCTCCTTCTTCCTTTTTACCATGTTTTTATTAACTCGCTTTCTTGTTTGTTTGTGTGTTTGTGTGTTTGTCCCGTGCAAATCTTGCAATCGATTTTTAACTACATTCCCGACTAGCTAGACATTTGGAACATTTAGAATAGCTCAAAATACGATGACAATGCATTAGTTTAATAATGTTAGCCATCTCTAAGCAGAATTAAATTCATTTCCAGTTATTTTTAGTTAATTTTGTTTTGTAGACTGGTGCAACCAACTATCGGCCGGGACGGGAACGAAAAGTTAAATGCAAGTTAACTTCCAATTAACTTCATTTTCTTTCAAGTTGATGGGATAATTCATCAAAAAAAGTTTTTAAAAATATTTATTAATACATAGAATTGTCAAGTTTATATGATTCAACAGAAAATTTAAAACATGGTATATAAAAAGTTCTTTTTATCTTGGACCACCTCTCTCTTTATACCCCATCGTTCAGAAAATGTAGATCATTCTAGAACCTTCTGGATCGGTGTGGGAAAGCTTTTGCTGCTTTCGGCCAGTTAGTGTGTTCAGGACATCTGGTCCCATTGGTGGCTGTAATTACCTCCCTTTGAACAGTCCGTTGATGACTTAAGAACGGCCCTACACCACCATGTATGCAAAATTCAATCAGTTGTAAATTCACATCAAACTATCCGCAATCCCTCCAATCATTTTGGCAAACTGTGGGTTGCGACCCACAGTTTGCGCACCAGTGCTCTAGTGCAGCGTTTCTTGAATTGTGGCACAAAGTGAAATTTCGAGGTCGCGAAAATTTAAATCTGATAAAATGTCAAATATTGCACCAAGGTTTAATTTGTTGTGCAGAAAAAAAAAATCTGTCTTATTAAAATGTGATATTCTTTCATTTATTTTTGTATACTTGAAACATGTATCAAAACTACCATTTTCCATATGTATACTGTTTACCAAAGAAACAAATTTTTTATAAGAAAATATTTATCTTAACCTTATTTTCTGGGGACGCGAAAAAATATCGATGATAAAAAGGGGTTACGAATGAAAAAAGTTTAAGAAGCGCTGCTCTAGTGTAATAGAATACTGAATCCCCCTGGCAATTTTTGATACTGTATTAATATATTCAAGTCTGCTGTTTGTTACCTATATCTTTAAAAAAATTTATAAAATCAGCAAGAGTCACCATTTTTTTGAGTTTAAACTTATTATGTTCCTGATGTATTTTCAACTTTGTTTTCATTTTTAAAAATTTAAAAAAAAAACTAAAATTCTAACAAGGGTGCTCAGAATTTCTAATCTCGTTCCTAAGGGTGTCACAAACATAAATATGCTCGGAATCTGTGGCCTAACTCCTTATTTCCGAGGGAAGTTCAGCTAGAAAAATTTCATCCTCGAGTTTAGGAGACCCGGATTTGTAACCTGGACCTGGAAGACGTACAAAACAAAGGCACTTGGCCTTTTCCACTTCCAAATATGATATTACCATTTTACTTTTGATAGTAATGGCTACTGATTTTTTAAGTTATATGTATACAAATAAATATAGGTACAAAATTTTTAAAAAACTGCATTCAAAATTTGACTTCTCAAATGCTTTGGAAGTTTTGGAATGACGTTTATTAACTACTCATTGACATTTACGCTTCATCCATAAAAAGAAGCGAAATATGGAATTGAACACTCCTCTCTCCCTCCCCTCCCATATCATTTGGATTATAGGTGCTTTATTTAGCTTTAAATAAAATATCGGGAACATTTCCTGAATTTTTTTAATAGTTAAAACTGTATTTCTGGATATTTAGATCGCTATTTGAAGCGTTGAAAATTACAATAAAGGAATTCACTTATAGAAAGGTCTGTTAATCTGCTTAGTCTACGAGACGTCATTAGCGCCCTTTACACGTACGCTCTTTCCCGCTTGAAACCACGATCCCGCACGATTGAGTGCACGTGTGAAGGTGTCGGAGAGGAAGGGAAAGCTGCTTTTGAGCGTACTGCAAGTTTTCCCGCGCGCAATCCCGTACGCGCCAAGCACTCCAAGAGCGTACGTGTAAAGGGACACGCACGCGCCCTTTACACGTACGCTCTTTCGCAAGTGCTTGGAGCGTGCGCGCAATCCCGTACGCTCCAAGCACTCGCGAAAGAGCGTACGTGTAAAGGCGCTATTCCTATAAATTGAAATAGAACGAAAACATTTTCGTTGCTTTATAAATTAAGAATTTAAAGTAATTTTTAATTAAACAATATAACTTCTCTTTGGATAATTATGAACGAATTTTTTTTTCGCATTGATATTTTTAACTGTTTGCTTCACATTGACACTAATAACAATATTTATTTATTTAATGCATTCTTTTTTCCCATCAAAAAGAACTTGGTTTCTTTTGAAATTAATTTTGAAAATCTACTAAGTTTTACTTTGTATTCTCTAAAACTAAAACCTATCAAAGAGGATAATTTTTTTTCTATTTTGAAAGTGATTGATCGTGGATACAGTATGAAAATTGCATTCCTTCTCTCACAATCTTCTCATTAGATAGTACTTTAATCACTACAGTATTTTTTATCCTTAAGTTTACTTTGAAGGTAAATAAATAAAACAAGATTGATCCCATCTCTTCTGCAGTATCATTAAAATAATTTCTTACAGAAACTTCAAACAGCATATTAAAGAAAAAGGCTTTTACTTTTTATAAAGAATCTTAAACGACCATACTATGTAAAATACTTCGAATTATTACACATTTTTATTGGAATAGCCGCGCATAAAATTTGCATTTGCCATCTGCTTTTTCGTCCAAAATATATATTTGAAAAACGGAATGAGTTCCCTTACTTAATATCTCCCCGATATTATCTTCATTTGCAGTGATTTTTCTTATGAATGAATTTACATTTTTACTCGTATTTGATGATATGGTTATTTAGAAGGCTCTCACCATTATCTGATGCTCTTTAAACTTAAGCATTTCCTTTATAAACAGCGGCGTCAAATATTAAAATGCTAAAGAGTTTTCTAATGCCTATCATTTCTTGCTTGAAAAATTAGAACTTCAATTTGTAAATATGTATTCCTATTTTTTTTTTCAAAACATGGTTTTAGTATGGAAATGAGATCATTCTCCCTAATGGCAAAGGGCAGGTAGATTTTTTATGAAGCATTTTTTTTGGTGGTTAATCTGTTTCGAAATAAAAACAAAAAATCCTAGCATTTGAAATAGTTAGTATAAGAGTTTTGGGTTACTTTTATTTCTTTTATTAATAGATGAGGAATGCAATACATAACTATTAAATGTCGGAGTATTTTGAGATCGTGGTGATAGTCTGTTTTGAATAGAAAAATTTTAAATTCTTATGATTTATCCAAACGTCTTGGTTCGATGCTGGTCGGTGACAAATCCACTAATGGTGGCAGGGGCACGTAAAATATATGTCGTGGCTTCAATGTCCTCCAAGTTCGTAAATTTACATCTGGAGGTGCTATGTTAAAGTTATTTCAGTTGAATTGGACTGCATTTCCGCCAAACTTTCTCCAGAGTAGCAGGTCCTTTTATCTGATGCTAAGGGCGCGGTGGTCCGGTTGGAAAAGGCGTCGAGCCAGTCATCTGAAGGTTGCGGGTTCGAGGCCGGTCGCTGACAAAAATCCACCGCCGTCTTCACTAATTGTAGCCGGGCACGTAAAATAGGGCGTGGCTGCAATGTCCTCCAAGTTCTCAAATTTACCTGTGGAGGTGAAGGGTCAAGTGTTCCGGTCTCGTCACTTGACTTGGTTCAAAATGACTGATCCGGCCCATAGGGTGGTGGGGAATGCTGATCCACCTATACGGTGCTCCCAGAGAAGTGGCCAGCAAAACCGCGGTGTCATGTGGCGGTAAGGATAATGTCCAAGAAACCGTCTGCCGCATTGGTAAAAAAATAAAAGAAAGAAGAAAAAAAAGATTTACCCAGATACAGAAGTTTTTTTGTCTTTTTTCTTCAGGAAGTTTCTGCCATTTGATTTGAATTTTACACACGTCAGTGATCCAGCTGTCATGTAATGAAATTGAATATGTAGGGTATAAAGTAATTGAACATTAAAGAAATAATTGGCTTGGGTAAGTTTTGTTCTGTTTTCCAGCTAGTTTTTTTTTTTCCATCCTAAGCCGGACTTTAATTTCTCCAACATGAGTCTCCGTCTGGTAGCCCAATGCAATTTAGAAGTATTAAAAACCTTAAGATTAGAATCTTCAGCATTGCTAGCCACTGCGTTATTTAGGTCGGGTTAACTATTGACATACGTTCCTGCCATATCGAAGATGCCACACAAAAGCAAAATCTGCCAGATGGTTTCGGGTCAGATGTGTAGTTGTTTTTATTTCTAATGCCCCCTGGCCGGAAGTATCCCATACCAGGACCCTGTACGCTAGCAGGCTGGGGGAGTGGGGGTGGTCCCGATTTCATAATGGCACCACAAGGGTTATTGTTACTGTTGTTGCTTCCAATCTCCTTGGTTTAGGAAAGCCTACACCAAGTCCAAAGGACCTAGGTCCTCAAATCCCAGGTCCTTGTCTAAGGGTAGAAAGCAGCTTCACTTTAAGGCGAGGTACCACTAGGGCTGAAGTCTTTCTTACTTGACCTCGAAGACCATCGGTCCCGTAATTTTGACCCAGTGATGAGACCGGAACACTTGACCTCGAACCTCCAGAGGTAAATTACCACAAGGGTAGGAGTCCGATTGAGCCAGGGGCCACCACAGTATCTACCGAACACCCCCAGGGGCGACATCAGAGCGGATCGTACCCTCTTCCACCTCTCTGACCTCATAGAAGGACTTTCCGGTCTTCGTATTTAACGTGCTCACATCCGGCATAAACAAGGAGGCATTGATTTGCGCTTATTCGGATTCTATCCAAACACCCTCTACACTGAAACCTGACGCGTTGCTACTTCGAGCCAGGTTCAGATGGTTTTGAAGGTAATTGTGGCCAATAAGGACGTGAAAACAGGCTCTGTTTAGGTTCCGTGGTACGTTAAAAAAGTGCTACAGTATTTTTCGTTGACTAATTCTTGGTTAATATTAAGGCTGCTATGTACTAACCCAATTGGATTTGTCCAATGTATTAAATTTGTCCAATGACTACCAGACTGGGATTTAAACATTTTTTAAAAAATTGTACTCCGTAATAGAGAAAGAAATTTGACACCTGGGAGCAATTTGTTTTAAATGCAAAAAATATTTTTTAAATTTTTCGGGAAAAAATCTGGTTAAGTGTGTTTTAAATGGTATTAAATTCATTTGGTGGTCGAAATTTATAAAGTGAATGCTATTGCAAGGTGCAGAGTAGTTCAGGCTATCTGAAAATACCATTTTTATTTGATTATTAGAATTTATGTATCTGTAAAACGGAGACAAATTTTCTCCATAGCTTAACATTGAGGTGAGCAAATCCAATAGGGTTAGTACACGGCAGCCTTAAGTCTCCGTAATTTGATTTTTATCTTAATTATTCATTTCATTGTTTTGGTAATCAAGAGGCGACGTCGGTTGGCAAAGCTGTGAGGGAGACGGAACGAATCATCCGCCAAGTCAATGCCCTACCACTGTTATCTAAATCCATCACCATTTCTTAATTTCGGGACTTGTCAAAGAACCAGACATCAAAATGATTTATCTCACAACACCTTTTGATTGCTTCATTTCGGGCTAAATATATTAAACTTTTTTCAACTCCCGATCTAATGAATGTGGAATAATGAATTTTGTACCATAAAATTCATATATAAAGTTAATTTATATAAGGGTTCTCTACGTGACTTCATTTGTTTCTTGCTAAATTACAACATTCTTATTGAACCAGTACAGCATTTACAATTTAATCATTTTTCAAGCACTAAAAAGAACATCTCAGACTCACGAACACCACGTTTGGATAAAAATTTACGGAAATGAAATATTTTTTTCGATAATATGTATCATTGTTTATGAAATAATTAATTTAAGAATTTTGGAATTTAATCTTCAATGTTGGAATGTTTTACTTTCTAGAAATTCCTGTGACTAAACCATCGGCGTTTAAAAATTTCAAAAAGGTTGCAATAATCTTATTTAAATTAAAAAAATGTTTAAAATATGTAGGGATAAATGGGGCATTTTAGTAGTAAATTTCTGCGTTTGGTAGACTTATCAAGCTATTATGTATTTGAATTGAAAATGAGGGCAACTGAATTTAAAGATAAGATAGATGAAGGTAGCTGAATGTTAAGAAAAAATTGCTAGCATAAGTGTGTATAGAATCCTTTGCCTATGAGGTTAGAGAGGGTGGCAGAGGGTACGATCCCCCAAGATGTCATCCCTGGGGGGGGGGGGGGTGCTCGGTCAAAATTGAGGTAGCAACAAGCTAAGACGGACTCCTACCCTTGTGGTGATATATAAACTGGAGCCGCACACTTAGACTAAAGCCTATTTGGAGCTGGTTTGGAACTTTTGGCATTTAAAAACAACAACAGTAACAACAGAATCATTTGCTCATTAAAGGGAGATTCATAATAATTTTTAATTTTTCAAATTGCAAAAGAATCTGCTGTGAAAATAATTCTTTGCTCATTGTACATAACTTGTGGATATCTAATGTTATGAATAGCTGTATAATCTCTAACCACGTGCAGATAAACCTTTTGAAATTTCATAAATGCAGAGAGATGCATTTCGCAATGTATACTAACATAAAAGTTGTTAGTTGAGAATTCTTCGTGTCATTTCGTTTTTACTTACTAAAGGGACATTTTGTATTAATATATTTCTAACCACGGGTTAGTAAAAGCATATTTTTGATGCCTATTTCTTTCATATGAATGTAGGAATTTAAATAAAAAGAATGCAGTTTTTAAATTTTTAAAAGTTTACATGTTTAAATTATGACGGAGTACGAAATTATTTATATCTGCCTCTACAAAATCAACTGAAAAAAATTAAAGTACGCGCATTGCACTAAACGTTCTATTTTCATACAGTCGGACCCCGGTATAGCGAACTTCAAGGGACCAAAGGCTTTGTTCGCTGTATCCGAACCGTTAAGAAAAAATGCTAGAGTTCACAAAATGTATAACTCATTAGTTGCAATGTGTATTCAGTAATGATGTATTAAAAAATTATAAAAATCTATTAAAAATGATCATTAATGAATTAAATTAACTAAAATCGATTACATTAAACTGACACAATACTAATTAAATTACGTACAATAGGAAAATGGCGGAACCAAAATTTGCGTTCTTTATATCCGTGTGTTCGTTATATACCGGGTTCGCTAAAACGGGGTTCGACTGTATTCAAAAGGTAGAATTAAAAATATGCATTTAATTATTCGTATGTACGAAGAAAAATAGGTATTAATCACAGTATTGGGGCAATAGAATGACCACTAACCGCTGGTGATCACCGTGTCAATAAAATGGCGACTGAAGGTTGTGCTTTGAGTATTTGACTAGTCCTTGTACAGTACTCTGACATCCACCGATTTCTAGGATGTCTGAGGTGAAAGGTGTTACATAGTCTTGACTTTCAATAGAATTGTTTAAACTTGTTTTCTACTGGAAGCTTTCATTCATTTACGAAAATTATATGTAAATATTGAAAAAGAAAATGTATAAAAACTTAAATGAAATGTTATATACTTACATCTGTATTAAAAACGCATGAAATGTAATACGAAATACAATACAAAAATTATTGAAACATGTCAAGGACTAGCAAGATTTTAAATTATTCACAATGAATAACTGAAAATTCAACTGTATTTGTGAATTGTATCAGCTAATGCAGCTTCCTGATAAGCAGAGAAAAACGCCAACGCAAGCCATTTTGCTTGCCTAGGCTTTTTGTGTAGGCGATCTCGTGCTCTAGTGTTCATGAAGAAAACTGAATTTGTCTCAGATATTCGTGAATTGAGTTAAATTTAGAATTGTTTATTGTGAATATTTTCAAGCCTTTCTACTCCCTGTATTTAAAATGTATTATGTTGATAGATGTTTCCTTACAACGTATTTGTACGGCAAGAGAGACCTTTTTCAGTTTTAGATTCCAGAAATTCCCCAGTCGTAAACATATTTATAAACTTTACATTTATTATATTACATTACATTTAAATTCGACGTATTTGTCCTGTTTTCACGGTGTCTGTTGTAAAAATGAAAAGCAATATAAACTTGACGGTGATAATAAAAAATAAGAGACTTTGCTTGCTAAACCAAACATAGAGCATTCCTTGGTATAGTTTACTTGCCATAGCTTATTACGCAATCGTTCTCCTACTCTACCTCTGAAAAAGAAAGCTTAATTTGCTTTCGAAATTCCTGAATAGAGTTAAATTTTCAGTTTATTACACTCAACATTCTTAGGTTATTTTCTTATCCATGATGTAACTATATTCAACGTATTGGTAATTTTTTTCTTATCTGAAAAACATACTTTTTAAATTCGAGATGTTTTTTCAAGTTCATGGCATATAAAATTCATGAGGCATGAACGTATTTATCATGTCTGCAACGGTAGTAAAACATTAATAGCTGTAATTTCAAAACAAAAGCAAGGAGCAAGATCCAAATGATTAATAAAACAATTTGGATCCGAATAGGGCATCCTTTAAGAAATAAGAAAAAAATATATATTAACGCAGTCAGTAAAAAGATCATGTTTAATTCTGGTCCTTTCATCTCCAAAATTACCTAAAGACTAAGCAATCGATTTGAATGAGTCGTAGAAATGACATAAAAGGATTTAAGTAAATGGATCATTGATTTGATTCACTGAATTCCTATTTCAGCAGAACCTTTGATCAACTAAACGGTGCACTTGAGTTCGGAAGGCCTGCTCTGAAAACGATGATATCATAATATAATCAATTTCATTGAAAATAAAAGTACAAACCTCAAATGGGTATCTAATATCAACACACTCATATTCATATCCATGATGTATTTTAAACAGAAACTATGTAGTCTCTGTTTATCTAGGGCTCAAGCATAAGAAGAGATTGGAAATTAAATATATAAGCATTCAAGAGTTAATAAAAATATTTAATTAACTCTCACAATTATTATTTAGGACGAATGAAGAAATCTATTGAATTTTTTGTAACGTGCAATTTTTTCGTGAAACCTCTTCTGTTTAAAAATTATAATTAGCTTATAGCACATGTAATGCAGATATTGCCAAATTGTGGAAATCAGCAGTTTTATTAATAATAATTACAAGATAAAAAGAACTTTTTATATAACATGTTTTTAAATTTTTTGTTGAATCATATAAACTTGACAATTCTATGTATTAATAAATATTTTTTTATTTGTTTTAATGAATTATCCCATCACCTTGAAATAAAATGAAGTTAATTGGAAGTTACTTGCGTTTAACTTTTCGCTCCCGTACCGGTCGATAGATGGCTGCACCAGTCTACAAAACAAAATTAACTGAAAATTAATTTAATTCTGATTGAAGATGGCTAAAAGTATTAAAATAATGCATTGTCATCCTGTTCTGACCTATTCTAAAAGTTTCAAATGTCTAGCTAGTCGGGAAGTTAGTTAAAAATCGATTGCAAGATTTGAACTGGACAAACACACAAACACACAAACGAACAAGCAAGCGAGTTAATAAAAACATGCAAAAAATTATGACTACGGCATTAATGATATTGTTTGTATTCAGATAAGGAAATTTAACAATTTCTCACTCTACATTTGCTACAAATATTAGATAACTGTCAACCGTACTGAGAGAAACAATGTTTAACTTGCTAAATTGTGAGTACCATCAAGTATAAGAATTAAATACCTTGCTTGTATGTATATTCATTTAATGAAATTAAGAAATGCTCTTTGTTTTAACAAGGTAATTTCAAATTTCCATTCCCAGTGTTATACTTCGCAGACGTGAATTAACTGTGAACGAGCCAACAAATGAAAGACAAGTGCAAGGGATGAAACACTTACTGTGCATTTACTTAAAGTAGGGAGTATGTATTCGATATTTACAATCAAATTACACATCAAAATCATACAATTTTTAAACTATATAGCCCTTGCATTTTGAAGTTGCCTTTTAAGTGTTTCTACCTTCAGACAAAGCAGAATCAGACCCCACCCCATTTTTTCCAGTAATGCACATTTAGGACTTTGCCTTAAATAAAAGACCGCCACCCTATTTGTAAGTTATGCTTTAATCGCATTTCTCGACTAAATACAGGCTATTTACAATATACATAAAAAATTAAATTCGTTGTTTCACGGCATCGACAAGGAAGGTCATACTTGAGCTGTTACTGCGCTCATTCAAGTCTTTCTAGGCCCGGCAGTATCTCCTTGTCTCCTTTTCCCTGACTAACTTCATCTCTGAATCTCTGAATTCTCTGAACTCACGTTCGGTGACTTTATATACCTCCGCCGAACGTTCTCGATTGGTCTGGAAAACGCCGACTTTCTTTATTCGGTTACATTCCCAGACGACTAGGCTCCTCCGATTAACAACTCCCCTTTTTAGGCTGGTTTACTGTTCCGTGAGCTGTCGGTAGCACTTACGGCCCTTTATGTCGCCAGGCGACTGTCTGTCTACAGCCTTCTAAATCAATTATGTGCACAAATGTGGTGCATCAATTATGTGCATCAATTATATGGGTCTTCCCGGAATTTCCATGCACAAATTATTCGCTATTGTACGGGAGGCGTTACAGCACGTAATCGAAATATCCCATACTGAAGATGTAAAAAGAGTTATCGCTTAAGTATGAGCATCACTTAAGTATGAAGGACGAAAACATCAAAATCTTATCAAGTGGCACCTGTCTTGTTACTTAAATACAAACAATTTAGATCATGTAGTCGGCCTTAACTCAAAGGTTTCATTTACTCTTAGACCAACTGTAAATTTGAATATCCGAAAAAAAGTATTTGTGGAAATTAAATTTTGTAATAAACTGTTATGTTTCTCAGAAAATTTAATCTTTAAATTCTGCTTGCATGGATAGACGGGTTAGTATGTTTTAGATTGATCTAGCTTAGATATATCTAAAATATGCATCTAATAATTTTCCGCATTTTTCATAAAATATATCGTTAAAATGAAGAATACTTAAAGAATTTATTTTTAACTGCAACTGACAAATAAATTTAAAGCATAGCAATATAAGTTTACATGCTAGCATTTGATTGCTATTGAAAATTTTAAAATGATAGAAAAGCTTTTTGACAATTTAAGAGCATAGAAATGAATTTTTATATTCCGGTTTAAGCTAAACATATTGGATTTCCGGGAACAGGATGGAATAACATTTTTCTGGGGAATACATGGGAAATGTATCTTTTTTATATAATTTCGACTGAATGACATTCATTTGCTTTTATTGATCAGGAAGACTCTGTAACAAATTCAGATTTAAAATATACTTAAACATTGAATGGAAGGTCTAAAAAAGACACTGCATGTAAAACAGATCAATAAAACCAGATTTCATAAATACCGGTGAAATTAAAATTCTATCGATGTTAAAAATAAAGGAGAACGAGAGCCTGAAATTCTTTATAAAATTTTTGTGAAGTCTAATAGAAAATTACTTTGAACTTCAGAAACAAAATAAAAATCTTGTTTTATATAGAATGTGTAAGATGTACAGTTTAATTTGCGTTACATAAAGGAATATGATTTATTTTTCTTAAAATTTTCTTAAAATTATTTGTCGTTCTTTAACATTCTAGGGCTTGTTGAAAATGGTTTTGTTGGTGAAAAAATTCGTTGTTGAAAACAAATAAAAAGTAGCATTTTTAACGACAAAGTTGGGTAAGATAATGTACCAAGTAGAACTATCCTTATGTGTAAGTACTTACAACCTTTATGCATTTACATAAATGCTATAAACATTTCTTACCTCAGTATTATCAAATCTTATAACAGTTCGAGATTCGTTTGGAAAGAAATACCCGTTTGTTAATAACACCTGTAAAAGGTGAACGAGTACAATTTGAGGTCAGTTTGAAGCGGATACTGCTTCGTAGAACTTCGTGGGAGAGTCGCCTCACTGGTAGCACTTTTGGTGTGTTTTCTCTTCCCAAATATGCAGAATAACAACAAGAAAATTCTAAATCTTGCTACGTGTTACATCTTCTGTCTACTATTGAGACCAAAATTGTTGTCACAACTTAGAATGTCATGAAAGATGTTTTCAGGAATGAAAAAGCTTTTACCCCTCGCTGAATTCCTACGGCCGCAATGCAAGTTCGACAACACTGTGATGTGACGACAGTAGCTACAGATGCTTATGGTTTGACGATAGGATCTTCTTTCAGGATAATGCCGTCAAGTTGTATCGTCCACATCGAAACTCTATTTCAGTTTCAGATTGGATGATAGGAACCATCTATCCTACCACCCGGACCTACCCTTCATGACTTTCAATTTTACCCTAAAATTGGAGCTGTGACGTCGTGGATACGCATTCCTCTCAACACCTGGAGGTTTCTTGGAATTTGCCGTCCATTGTATGTGAGGGGTACTTTGGCATTTAGCCGCTTCTTTGGAGATAGGCATTAGAATGTGGTACAACAGTTTTTCCCTTTAGCTGGGTGTTTTCGTTAAGCAGATAACGGAATCCTTTTCAGGAGTTGTGTCGTCACTAGACAATTGGTAAATAATGGTTTTTTTTTCCCAAGTTTCGTCCCGTCAGACGCATGGGCACAAGCGTCTACTTCGGAAGCTATCTGGGACGTCTAACGAGACGCCCAGATTGTTCTAGAAGGTGTATTCTCCGCAACGAATAAATAAGACTCGCGGACCAGCGGCGACAGTCAGAGAGGCAGAGGTACCAAGAGATGCAGAGTCATCGATAGGGACAGATGATCCAGTGATCGGACGGGTTTGGAAGAGCCGTGGCTAATCGACAGAGGAGAGGAACTGTACCGGTTCTCTGTTAAGACAGACAGCTGATGTACAAAACCTGGCATAGAGAGTTGGATGCAAATGGTATCTAGATTACAAATTCAAAGTGCAAATAACTATTTTTCTTCTTCATAAACAAAATGTGTATTACTCGCCAAATCGATTCTGTCCTCTCTGGGAAACGATCTCGCCAGAGTTAAATCAGTGCTGTGACGGCCACATCGTGACAGAACTTTGGGGGAAGTTACCATAATGTTTCTGGATGAAATATAAGCGCGAGTAAACGATAGGAAAATATAAAATAAAAAAGTATCTAATGTGGTACACACTATGTAATTTTAAGGAAGGGAAACATAGAAAATTGAAAACCTCTTACTTTCATATTAAATCCCCAAGGATTTTTTGATTTCATACCACCCTGTCTGTGTTTCTCCTCTGTCGTTTACTTTAGTACTGCGCAAACGTTTGTTAACTGCGAGCCATTTGCTTTAAGCAAAAATAAAGATCACACAATCACAATGAAAATTTATTGGTAACAACAATTTAAAAAATAGAGATAAATTAAGAAAATGTCATCAAATGTACAGAAAAACGAAATAGGCAAATTTTGAGAAATTATTTCAAAAATCAATGAAATGTCAATTTTGAATATACATTTACTTTGCATGAAAACAATTTTTTTTTAAATGTCTTCCTTTCCATCTATGCATGTCTTTTTGCCAAATCTCAAGTGACTAAAGCTTCATATTTAAATATTAACATGCGTTTGTATTTCATTCAGTTAAAAATTAGCAAAAATTAAAACTAAAAGTAGGAGGATTTTAAAATTATATGCTCCCTATTAAAACACTGAAAATTATAAAATTCATTAATTTATATAAAACTGAACAAGAAAAAAATCGACGAAAAGGGTGGGCCTTGAACTCAGATAGTATTTGTTCAATATTTGGTGAGGTATTTGAGAATGCCACTATCACATCACCGTTATTTGGTTTTTATAGCTCCTCATTTTGAAAACCCAGTCTCGCTCATATACGTAAAAGCCAATGGAAGCTACGTAGTAGCTTTTAATACTGTTTGACACCTTATTGAACAATATCATATATTTTTAACATATATAAAATATAAATAAAAATATTAAAGATATGTAATTACAGAAAGTTTAAAGCATGTTTTTAATTAAATAATTCAGTATGATATAAATTTAGTTCAGACTATCCATGACCCCTTCTATATTTTTCATGCCCCTTTTGGGAATCGCGATAACCACAGTTTGCGAAACACTGTATACATGTTCACAAAATTTGTCGCTCCTTAGCTAGCAGAGTTGTTTATTCCTGTGTCTTTTTTAGACCAATGTTTGTGGTGTCTAGAGATTTCCACCATTGTACGTTGCATCGAAGGGTTTCTTTAACTCTTCAGTGGGAACATGATTAATTTAACGCTTAGTGGAAACATCTGCGTGGAAGGCAGATATAGATGGAATATATCTTTCCCGAGTATTCCTAACTAGAAATTCAGACGGTATTTGCTGTTTATTACATTTCATGGTAGACACAATCGTCAAACCATTTCTCCTTCATTCTTGACCACCTTCTATTGAACAGAACCAATTATCACAGGTTATATTACGGTTCGCTTTGTAGAGGCATTTAAGAAATTCAGTCTTACTCAGCCTTCGTTTCAAAACAGGTAACATAAAACAGGGTTTGGCCAAAGTCGCCTTCAAAAACTCAAATCTTGAAAGATTTTTAGCCTTGCTGTACATTTTATACAAAATGTATGAAGAATATCTGCCTGACAGATATTTTAACAATTTTTAGTGGGAATATCTGTCTAGTAGACAGACAATGTTCTAGAAAAATGGCACGTACCTGAACCATAGAAGGCTGGCGTCACGAATCTCCCTTCCACACTGAAGACAAGATGTTGACTGAAGCACTTGTAGACACATTTCCCAAAGTCGAAAAGTGAGAGCCCAGCATTGAATAAAGAAACCATAGCTGTCTGAGAGGCAGCTGTTCCCACCGAAGGGTTATTGGTAGTTGTCACCTTTTTAAACTACTATTAAGAAGGTTTTGTCTTTAACTCGTGCTTAAAAAGGTCTACGATGATTTTTAAGGCATGTAGATGTAAAATAATTTTTGGGGGTCCGAAATCTGTATTCTTAATTCTTAAATTTCAACACAGATACCACATTCGTAAATACCGAGATAAAATATTGGGCTCTCGCTATCTCTGATTTATTCGAATATGTAAATAATGCAGAATTATTCGAATCAGTTTCGCATGTCATGGGAAGAAAGTAATGCGATTAATGGTCGGCAAACGCACATCGAAATGATATTCAATTAGTGTGTTTATCTTTATAAACACTTTGTTTATCTTTTATAACTCCATCCGTATGAATATATTTTTCTCCTATTCATATATGAAAGTTGTATGCACAGATGATGGATTATGTTTTTAAATACTTCAAAATATATATAATTTTACAAACTAAATCTCTCCTCTAAAGAAAAAAATTCAGTTTTCGAAGTGCCTAATGTCATTTCGGAAGCAAAAAAGGAGGAATTAAATTATCACTCAAAAAAACAATATACTTTCATTAGTCATTTTTGACACAGATTAAAGGAAATTCTTTAATCCTTTTATTTCCCTGGAGAATTCTCCGATAAGATATAAGCTCAAAAATTTAAATCGTTTTACAGAGAAATATCTAATATATTCCTTATTTCTTTTCTATAGGAAGAGCATTAAATTATAATTGGAAGTGAATTTATGAATAGAGGAACCTATATACAGGACACCCTATTGAATCCAAATGATATAAAGGGGGGGGGGAGTATTTAAATGAAAAAAGATAAATTGGAGCTTTTCATATTTAAATAAAGATTAATTCTTTTTTCAAAAGAGGTTTCTTATATTCTATACAAATAATCTTTGCTTTATTTAGATTTTAATTCTTATTTGCTATAGCATAAAGATTACTTTATATCGTTAGCTAAATAATCTAAAAGTTATTATTAATTTAATCGAAGGTCGGTTTATAGTTTTTTTATCAGTGTATAAAATGTTTGATTTTTTAATAATTTTTTTTTTTGAAAATCATAAGAATTTTATCTCAATTTCTTACATGGTTTTATTTATTTTTTTTTTCAAAAGGCTTGTTTTATCCTTTTCATTATTGGATAAATTATTTAAGAAGCTACAGTAAATGAATCCTCAGAAAACATTACTTTATGAAAAGTTATCTGAACCAGTGTAAGCGAGATGGAATTTAGTGTTATGACCCAAATAATACTAAAATTGATTTTTCAAATGTTTCATAAGTCTGGCGAAAATTTAGCCGAGTGTATCTTTACACAAACATATTTTGCTATTATCATAATTGCACCAGGTGTGTACTATGTATGACGCTCGGTGGGGTAGCGGTTAAAAGCGTCAAGCTGCCACACCACAGGTCCGGGGTTCGACTCTGCGACTGATCGGTACCAAGGTCGGTTCAGTCTTTCATCCCTTGAGTGGGTCGATAAAATTAGGACCAAACATACTTGGGAACTAAACTCTGTGGGTCCCACGTTAGGTTGACCACCTGACTGAGACATATGCTGTACGGTACACCAAGCCCACGGTCTAGAAAGCGGAGATGGGGAACACCGGCCTTGGTCCACTGCAGACTGTTGCGCCATGAGTTGAGTTTAGTGTACTATGTTATATTACACTTGTCTCTATAATTAGTAACGTTAATGCAGATCAGGCATTTTATAAAATTACTAAGTCGACAAATACACCAGAGAGAGATGCAGAGATTTGGTAAAATTTGTTCCTGTTCCTTAAATTTTTATGATAATCTATATATATAAAACAGTTCCGTAACTGACATGCAACGTACAGACCAAACCGCTGGACCTAAAGGGGTGAAATTTTGCATAGTCATTGTTCTTATAGTGTAGGGGTGCACTAAGAGAGATTTTGAAAAATTCTTCTTAGATTTTTTTTAATTAAATTTTTAAGCTGTTTTAGTAACTTTTTTTAGGTTTGCGTTTAAAATAATAATTTGAGGGTTATAAAATTTATATCACAAAAATGATTATAAAAGTGCCTTTAAAATGAAATCTTTTTCGAATCTTTACCTCTATTTTCGGATTTTTGGTGAATTTTTAAAGATTAATTTTTACAATTTAATTTATTAAATGCTGATCACGTGATTTCTTTTTCTGGTACTTTAAATAAATTTATCGTCACGTGCATAACAACTAAATAGATAAAACAATATTTTTTTCTTGCTAATGCGGCAGACGATTGGACATTATTTTGTCTATAAAAATATCCCTTATGATTTTTTTTATAAATATATATTTTTTTTCTACATCATTTGTATATATAGATCGTCGTATTTATTATAAATATATATATATATATATATATATATATATATATTTGTATTAATTGCATACATTGACCATTGTATTTAATTAGAATGTACTCCGTAGCGAAGTGCGGATTTTCAGCTAGTTTGGGATATAAAGCACCTAAAACTGTCTCCAAAACATGTTTCTCTGTACATGAATACTGTACATGATATTACAGTGAAGATGAAACGGAAAATTATTTTCTTATATTTCAGTCTTTCTCTGTCTTTTACGTATCAGAAATCATTCTTAATTAAGGAACCTGGAAACGCAAGACTAATATAATAAAAACGTTTTAATCATATGGCCCTTTAAAAGGATCCGTTGTTTTCACGATTTACCGAATAAAAATTCAAACTTTCTACAAGATTTTTAACTTTAACACAATCTATTTGTACTTTACGTTAAAATAAAGGAAGAAATAATCCTTTTCCAAAACTTTTCACCTCATGTTTCGTACCAGATAGTATCCAAATCGAAATTTTTTTAGGTAATAAAAAAAACATTGTATCTCATGACAAGTAGCAAAGTATGAAAAAATTAGAATCAGTCAATTGTCATTCCACCTCTACAAGTCTTTGGATGCCCTTTCATTTTAATTTGAATGTATTAATGGTAATAATTTATATTACATCCATGATATTTGTTAAATACACAAAATTGGATCGCACAACTTCTTAAATCCACAATATATATTAAGAATGCAGATGGTTCCGAAATAATAGTTGTTCTACTTCATGAGACAGGGAAGTGTTCGTTGAGATTGTATCAGGGGGCAACATAATATATGAACTGGCTTTGCAGACAATTACTTCTAATATTCCCCCAGCCTGATGAAGAAGCAGCATTTATTAGCTCAAATTCATTGGCATGCTTGAATTTTATTGCGGATTAGAGAAGCTGTACTTGCATATTTTAAGGCTGCTATGTACTAACCGTATTGGATTCGCTCACCTTAAATTTGTCCACGGATTGCCGACTAGGATTCAAAGATTTTTTTTTTAAATTGTACTCCGTCCTAGAGAAAGAAATTTTACATTTGTGTACATTTTTCGTTTTAAAAAAATGCAATTAATATTTTAAAATTTAAATTATTCGGGTGAAAATCTGGTAAAGTGTGTTTTAAACGCTCATAAATTTCTTTGGTGGACGAAATTTATAAAATGAATCCTGTAGCACTTTGCAGAAAAGTTCAGGCTATCTGAAAATACCAATTTTATTTGATTATCAGCATTTATGTACCTGTAAATAGTTGACAAAAATATATTTTAAATAAAAAATTTGGGGGTAGAGCTTAACCCCCCTATAGAGAGAGAGAGCGATTACAATCCCTCAAAGTGTCAATCCTAAGGAGTGGTGGAATTCTCGAACTGTCAACTGGACTCCTCCCAGCACAAGAGTCTGCCAGAAGAGGAAAGGGAAATACGATTTTTTTTCTTAGTACATAGCAGCCTTAATAGCTGATATAGGGGGTCTTATTTTATTAAATATGGAACAAAGTTAACGTTTAAATTGAATCATTCCATTAATTATCAGTTTCCATACGCTATTGCAGTTGTTCGCGACCCCCTTGGTGGTCATGAAGTGTTTAGTGGGAGTTGGCCACAGTTTTGTTCAATTCAAATAACTTTTTGGCGAATTTCACCGAAAAAATTCGTGAATATTTTTTACCATGAAATTGTAAGGCAGTGATGTCATTTGAAGGAAAAAGCTCAAACTCAATTTGTTGGAAATTTACCTCCTTTATTTGGGGTAAAAGAAAATCGCGGTTATTTACTGCGTACGGTACACAAATTCTAAATGCCAGTTTGTCTTTCATCAGCCTGTGCTGTCGCTTTTGGCGTTACTATTTTTGTTTCCCCGACGGAATAAAGCAATTTTATTTAGGAAAGAGTTTTGCTGTTTCTATTGTTACATAACTCTGAATCGATAAGGCAGGTGCATTATTTTTCTTCAGATTCTGTTCTGCTCTGTTCTTACTTTAACACAACCTTCACTAAAGGATGAAGGTTTCTTGGTGTTCTCCATTTCTTATGAATTTAATTTATGCTAAATTAAACGTTTAGTTGGAATTAAAGTATGGAAAATGCATTTTAGTGTTTTTTTATGTCTTAAAAGTCAACTAATTTGTACCCGTCAAAACATGTCACAATACGTATTACTAAAGAGACGTGATATTTTTACATAACTACCGTATTTTTCGGCCTATAACGCGCACTTTTAATATAAAAAATAAGATTGAAATTTACGGTTGCGCGTTATACACTGCATATAAAAATAATAGATTTAAAAATAAGGAAAAGATGAACATAGAAAAATAAGATTTCTACATGTGCCTGAGTACTGTTTATTTAAAAGGTATGGCATACCGTATGATCTTAAAAATTTTAACTAGTTGGTACCCGTCAAAACATGACGGCTAGATAGTAAATAAATGCACTAATACACGAATTATACTCAACAAATCATTGCCAAATGTTGATAATAATAATGATGCGCAGAAACAAATTAATGTGTTTAAGTGGTCTCGTGCTTAGTGAGTATCTAAAGCCAGATTTAAAAATGTCACTGAGCATGCGCAGAAAGCAATTTTTTTAATTGTAAATTATCGCTCATTAATAGAAATTGCGGTTACAAAAACAAAATTTGACAAATCTACAGATTACAATCTTTCGTTTAAGACCAAAATGAAGTAAATTGATGCAGTAGATTTTTTCTCATGGACCGCCCAAAAAGTCGGCTTAGCAACTTAAATATGTAGATATGAAGGGGTGATGGGGGCGCAAGATACTTGGAAATCACTAAAGGGGTCGCGTCTCGAAAAGAAGTTGGGAAATACTACACTAGTGAAATGCAAAAAGTCAACCTCCTATCCTAGTGATTCCCAATAGCAGCGAGCTAAACTAAAGCCTCATGCCTTCGCTTTGCAGCCTTTAATGAACCTGGCCAGAATTTATATGGCACTGCATTAATAACAACAAAACAATACAAAATTTCAAAAAAACAAAGAGGACACAAGATTTGCCAATGTATTGAAAATATAACGCATCAGAATCTAGAATAATAAAATATAATACAGAACTTTTGAATAAATAATGAAGATATTTTCTTCTTCAATAAAAGTTATCGATGGAATTAATATCTACAATATTTTGTTCTCAAAGTATTTTATTTTTGCCCAATATATTCGAAATTTTAAAAATGTTAACACTCGCTGAAATTAATATCTTTTAAGTTTCGAGAGAGGGGTGGTTATTTTAAGAGGAGATTAGAGATTTAACTTCTTTAATCACTAAACTGTAATGTCATCCTCGGGCTGAGCTCTCGGAGAAACGATCATGCTTTGTTAAATATGAAACTTTTACGGGCAAAATTTTCGTTATTCTCCCTAGAGTCATTTGCATAACTGGAACCTAATTACTCAATTTGAAATTATCCAGGTAAAGCATTATAAACGCCATTTATGGTCTAGAAAATATGCATGAAAATATTTTTGTATCACAAAATAATTTGAAAATGTAATGTTACCGGACAATTTTGATAACATTTGATTTAATTGCCAGTAATATTGAAATATTTTCGCCTCTCTAATGGATGTACCGCTAATATATTTAATTATTTATCACGTTAATCAAAAATGGCTATAGCTTTATAAGAGTTATATGCTGAGACCAGGGATCCAGCCTGGGTATTCTAAAGTCTCGGATTATCTTCTACCGACTCTGAATACAGTTACGTGAGGAACTCTCGTCTCTTTAACCTTTGGCTAACGGGACCCATTTTTCCGATTTCCTCTTTAGAACGGGAAATTTCATACTCCCTTCGTAAGAACGGCTTATATATATATATATATATATATATATATATATATATATATATATATATATATATATATATATATATATATATATATATGTGTGTGTGTGTGTGTGTGTGTGTGTGTAAGTAAGTAATAATAAATTAATCGGTGGCGATATAACACCAGTTTAGGAACTCGTGATTTTCCATATTGTTTGTAGTCATGGCGGAGTAGTCGTCGGACCAGGACAGTCGAATACAGAGAATAAAAATCTGTCGCGGCCGGTTTCTGGGGAGAACTCATAAAGATAAAATGCAGTCTAGGAACAGAGGCAGGGATTCCATAGTGAATAACGTACTTCCATCTATCTTAAACTTATTTTATTCTTGGATCTCTCCCTGACAGCTTACAACATTGGTCGTGCCTTACACCTAGGAACACAAAACACATCGCGCGGCGGACGGGGAACGGGGCCCCCCGCCCGCATATTTAGACAGGAACGAAAACTACATGTTTCCTCACCGAAAGCAGACACCCAAAAACATACAGAAGCGCAAAATTTCTCGCCCGCGCACTATTAGATTGACCTTCCGATTGGTCAGAGTTCATCAACTGACTATGAGGCGTCATATGGTATGATCGGTGGAAAGTTCTCCAATCTTATATAACAGTTATATAACGGGGTAGCGCGTGCCTTAGGGGAAAAACTAATAGATTATTTGGGTTGGATTTGAGGGGTAATGCTTTATTGCAAACGGTTGAAAGAATTTAGATTGGCGTTTTAATAATAAAAAGGTTTAAATTTTATTATATATATATATATATATATATATATATATATATATATATATATATATATATATTCATTCGTTCTTGGGCCGGTATTCTTAGGATACATGCTATCCCAACCCGTAAGGGAAAGGTTAATTCCACTTTTAGATATTCTGTCTTTCTTTCTTGAGGTAAATAAATCCAGATGTTGGTACATAAACTTTAAAAAAAATTGATATTTTCTGTGATTCTGAGTACTTCGGCACTTTTCCGGGGCGCAAGTGATTTGTCGCCAAATAGGGTTCACAAGTCGCATTTTTAGTTGTTTAATTAACTGTAACTTCCGGGAATGAAAACTATATATATAAGTAAACATGAATATTTTCTTTCATTAAGTAAATATTTACTTTGGAGGCCAGAAATCTTTAATGTCCTTTGAGATGTCTTAAAAAGGACCGTTGCCACAAAAATTCAGCTAGGTACGATTGCAAATGGTGACGTGCCGTTCCTCAAGTGTTTTATATTGCCGTCGCCATTTGATCACTTTCTTTCCTCCTTCACCTACCTGTCAATATAAATCCAGCTTACAGGCAGCCAAAGTCTTCACCTACCTAAGTACTGACCTAACTGGAAGCTGCTTAACTTTGGTGAAGCAATCTAAAGGATCCTGGAACTGACCAATCAGCTCACTCCATTTTTCACATCGACGAACACTCGCTCTCCGATGTTATTACCAGATATATCTGCTTTAGAAGGCGTGGCCTAGGAAACGCAATTCATGACATTTTATCAATGGTCCTACGGTGCTTCACCAGAACTGCTCAATCTTGTGCGATTGTGAAGATATAAAATATCGTTTGTGGTTAATTAATTTCAAATACAGATATAAATATGCCAGTTACCGCAATTGAATAACAGAAATTTATATGACATTAAATCTTCAGTACATTCTTTAACAACTTGCAGAAGAGTAGACAAAATAAAAACGTTGAATCTTCGCTGGAAGATAACAATTTCAGCACCTAAGAACTTTTCTTAACATAGAGGAATTCAGAGATGATAGTCATTAATACAATATAACAGTTATTTATAAGTTGCATACGACCTGTAACTTCCTTCCTTCTAATGACCTCGTCTTATACCAGCCGAGAATAAAACTTTTTACAAGTATATCACTTGTTGAAAAACCTCAACCGATCGCATCCAAGCCAACTTTAGAACTGATCTTTTTATTCCAGACTCTTATTAACCTACGAAAGAAAACCCGTGTTGCCACACCTCTCAACCAAACAATTTTCCAACAATAGATCCAAGAGCAGAATTTATTACTTACTCCATGGTAGACGCGTGAACGGACTAAACCATTGTTTCTATTTATTGTGAACTCCAAAAATACGCATGCTGGCGATAACACGCCAAGTTGGCCCCAAACTCGTAACAATAGGCTTATTCTGTCAACTGTTCAGCTAGCGGTTCTTAATCATTCTTTCCATCGAGCAGCTCGTTTAGAAATTACTGTGACAAATTCCCGTTTTCTATCCTCCGACCTATCTACCAATTGATATTTTGTAAAGTAGTAAAAAACCACGCAATTTCGTGAAGGAAGACATAAAACTGAAATATTTTCACCTTTAGTATCGTGGTAGAAAGGGTTTTAATCGAGTAATTTGGTTTTAATTGTAACTTTGACAATGCTACGAAAATTTCAGTTTTGATTTTCTGCCTGTGATACGGTTATAACCTTTGCATGGTTCATAAGACAACCGAATGGCAACAAAAATGTTCTTTTCTAGTTTATGAATTCTACTTGGGGATTTTTGTCCGACATTTATTGATACAATGCTTTAGACATGCATTACTACTGCAATCGGTAATACAATATTAGAAAACACTCCTTACTGTATTCAGTAATTTAATGCTTTAGGGACATGATTCTGGTTGTCTGGTTGTCGTTGAAAATAATGATTTCAAAATACACCAAAACTAAGGTTCATTTGGTATATGGTGGAGCAACCACAAGTTTAGGGGTACAATAAAGGTTAATATTTAATACTGGCTTCCTAAGCACTGGTTGTGTAATAAACTTTTTGACATGAAACAGGAAATATATAATGAACTGTTAAAGAGTTAAAGGAGCTGGTTGATCAATTTTAACAGGTGGTCCCATGCTTTGGCGAATGTTATCGTAATTTTCTTCCCAGGATGAAACTAACTTCGAAAGAAACCATCCCACTTATTCTTAGTTTTTCTCAAATGTAAAATAGACAGCAGTAGGACAGGACTTAGGTATTCCAGGAGGAGGGGATTCAATCCGTTGAAATTCTATGTACGTTTGATTACCAATCGAGGCCCGATCCGATACTCATTCGTGGATTTGGTACTTACAAAGCAATTACAGATGAAAATTTCATCCAGTATATGTGTTTGCGCTAATTTGAAACTACTCAACATAAAAACGTAGAGTTGCGCATGCATTTGCGCAATGTAATATGCTTTTCATATTCCATGATCGGAATATTCAAGGAATATGCTTTGCATATTCCACAAAACTTAAAAGGTAACACGTTAGAATTAACGCACAAGTTTGGTAAAAAAGACATTTGTGGGTGAACAAACAGTTAGATATAGTTAATTATGTCTCAAAGATATGACTTAGATGAAGGCTAAAGGTGGAGAGTAGTCGGTAGGATTTGAGCTGGTATGGCACAGTCGGATGTGGCCCAGTGAATATTACACAATGTATGATCTCCAATATCTGGATTCGGTTTCTAAGCACTGTAAGAGTTGGCAAGGGTGCTAATCAAGGTAGCTCAAGGAAAACCACTGCAACGGAAGATCGTTATTGGACTTTATTTACAAGAAAAATTCGGCATGCAGCCGCAAGGCAGCTGTTTCCTGACCTGACAGCAGCTCAGGTACCCGAATAAATAGGCATACGTCATAGGCATACGTCATACCGAAGGCTTGACACAGATGGACTGTATTCGAGACGATCAATGTGTTGAGTCTGTCTTTTCTTTGTCTTCCATAGCCCTTCTGGAAGATGACGTTTAAAGTGGTATCATCTTCATCGCCAAAAAAATTCAAATGATTAGACCCGAGTTCTGTTTACGGATGAGTGCAGGTTCCGTTCGAATAAGGATTCTGGATATACTTCGATTAGGAGAGAGTGTGGAACACGACGCCGTCCATCGAATATTTTTAAACGCTCCAGTTCAAACATGGTGGGAGGCTGCTTGTTTGGGGAGGAATAGTGATAAACGTCCACACCGAGCTTCATATCTACTAGAGATGTTCTGTAACCGGCCAGGGGTTACGTAGATGGTATCCTGCTAACGTTCTTTAGGGGTGCTGTTGATCGAGATTTCGTGTTAACGCGCGACAATGTCAAGCCTCATCGTGCTCGTTTGGTAGAGGAAGAACTTGAAAGTGATAATATCGTTCCGATGGATTGACCAGTATACTCGCCCGATCTCAATCCTATCAAACATGTGTGGGAGTCTTACGTCAGCGAGTAGCAGCACACCGGATTCTTTCACAGACTCTCTGAGGCCTCCCATAAGAATGGCGTTGAATCCCACAGAACTTAATTGATAATTTAGTTTAATCTGTGGGAAGACGTTGCTATGTATGCATTTCAACTATATGTGATCTCACACCTTAATAACGAACTTAAACCTGGAAAATAGTGATGACCCGGTTTGTGGATTTCGTAGTTTTACTCACATATTCTTTCTAAATCCTTATTTTGGCCTTATTCAACTTGCAAACAGCGTAGCATGCCTTTATTTACGTTTATGTACAACTACTAAATATTTTGTTTTTCCACCACAAGTAACTTTGTTTTTTCTTAATTATCCTACAATTTTGAGTACTAGTGTAATTTCATCCTTACAGGCAAAATTTAAACCTGAAAAAAATTACTGAAAATCATTGTTTTTAATGCATGTTTTAGAATCTTAACTTACATTATCTTGTCTCACGACAAGTTCCTCAGCATTAGGAAAAAAATTAAACATTATCTATTCCAATCAGAATAGGTATTAAATGTTTCGGAAACAAGTCTTTCATTAACGAGACTTATTTATAACACATGTATGTAAATTATATTCTGTAAACTAGAAAATTCCATTCAGTGGCAGTTGGATTGAAACTTGCGGCAAATTTCCCAATGATATTAATGTAAACATTTTCAAACTACAGTTTATAATCATAGCTATGTAACATTGCCGCGAGCAGTATGATTCATGCATACAAATTTCAATGAAATATTCATTGCATTGGAGTTTGAATGCACGCAAATATAATCTGAATCAGACATGCAGTATTATTTCCCACTGACATAATGGTTGTTAAAAGTAAATAGAATGTTGAAAGTATTATATGAAAAATTGAAAAGAAAATAGTTCTTAAAAACGCTGATTTCTTACTGAAAGAATATTTTTTTTTCTGATATGGCCGTTCTTATAATTTTTTTTTCATTTTAAATGAAGATAAAACTGTTTTTGTGTTTGGTAATTTGATACAGGAGAAAAAACACACAACAGCTCCATATTTTTAAGAATTCGGTAATCTTAAAAATAGCCTAAAACAAATTTACAGCGTTAGTTATCGAGTTAGGGACACTTTCAACTGAAGCCTTTAATTGTTAAAAGGGTATATGTGTCACTTTGGCCAATTTTGAGTGACATGTAAATTTATTATATACTTGAGTAGGCAAACAGTATAGTGTTAAAATGGGAAGTTATATGGAAAGTATATAGAGTTAAATGGGCGTAGATACCATGCAACAAGGTTTTGTTGGTATTTGATATTTTTGTATGTCGTTAAAGGGGTACATGCGACAGAACTCTGGGAAGTTTTTTGTGGATTACCAAAAACTGTAGTTTTGTTACACATACCCTTTTACAGTGACTATTTCAGTTATATTAAATAGCTTTATTGTTTATTACGTTAAGAGGAAAAATAAAGTTTGGTTTGGTTTGGAACGCTACGGTCCACTTTTTGCTACTCAAGGGCTGATTAGACAGGGCCCTACAGTTTAAAGCCGATTCCGAAAGGCTACAAACATCCATGCCCACAGGGGGACTCGAACCCTCAGGATCTGAACCGAATACGAGCGCCCTAATCCTGGAAAAATAACGATTGGAAGACCTTAAATAATTCACTCATGTTCAGATTGAATTTTCATAGTTAATTCAGCTTCCATTTTTAGTAGCAGAGTAAGAGAACGTCTACATTTTAAGTCATGGCTGGTTAATAGCCAACGCTATAACTTTTTTAGAATTTGAAACCGTTAAGCTTTGCTCTGCATTACTTTATAAATAATAATGTTCGTGTGCACCTCACTTTATTTAAAGCTAAATTTATGTTTTAAAATATCATTAGGCTTCTATAATGAAAGATTTAAAAAATCATTTTATTGCAGGCAGAAAAACACAAAGATTAAAACATATATATGTTGCCTTTCAAACCATGTGAATTTAAAATGGATACTTATTTATCTCAAATTTATATGTGTGAGGCCTTGTTCACATTGCTTCCGGGGCGTTTCTCTTTGCTATGTAACGTGAATCATTACGCTGTAACGTGTGTAACGTGACGTGTTACGTATGTAACGTGATCATTACGCTGAGCTCTGTGATTGGTTAAGCATTTTTCGCTGGTTCTCCGGTCCGAAAGAAATGTGAACACGGCTTAAGTTTTTTTTTTTCGAAATATGTCAGTCTCCGAAAGGGATTGACAATATTTTTCCAAAATATGTCAATCTCCGAAAGGGATTGACAATATTTTTCCGAAATATGTCAATCTCCGAAAGAGATTCACAATATTTTTTTCGAAATACGTCAATCTCCGAAAGGGATTCACAATATTTTTTTCGAAATATGTCAATCTCTGAAAGGGATTCACAATATTTTTTTCGAAATATGTCAATCTCCGAAAGGGATTCATATATTTTTTTCGAAATATGTCAATCCCTTTCGGACAGTTGTTGTGATCATCACAGCATCGAGAAAACTTGATGCTGTGATGATCACAAGAACTCTCCGAAAAGCAGGGGGTGCGTTTTCAATTCCCGAAAAAGAAAAAGTATCTTTTTAAAATAAGATTAAAAAACTGAGCAAGTACGCATGACAGCATAGTCGTCGTAGACGAAAACAACGATCAAGACAGCCATTTTGACCAGGTGCTAGGGCTTGGTTTGATGGGTTGTTGAAGCGTTCCGTTAATTTCTTGATTCACCATGACTAGCTACAGGAGGACCAACAGTTTAAATGGCATTCCAAAAGGCAACAAACTTTATAGATCAATTTTTGTGTCCCCATTTCGAAACCGAGATTCGGGAAAAATGCGAAGATTGCTGGGATCAGGAATCAACGTAATCCTCTGCAGAAGTGGTGCGCAAACTGAGGGTCGCGACCAAATGGGGGGGGGGAATTCCATGGTTGGCGAATAGTTCGAAGTAAATTTGTCATATTGAATCAAAGAATTTTTAAAAAATGCTTTAAGCTTTCTACAATTAATAATTTTCTGTAATTATTCTCTATAATTATCATATTTTTGATATTTTTAATTATAATTTTTTATATGTTAAAAAATAAGGGCGTGGTGGCCCAGTTGGCAAGAGCAGCGGGCCAGTGATCTGAACGTCTCTGGTTCGATGCTCATCGCTGCAAATCCACCGCCGTGTTCACTAATGGTGGCTGGGGCACGTAAAATAGGGCGTGGCTACAATGTCCTCTAAGTTCTCAAATTTTACCTCTGGAGGTGCGGGGCCAAGTGTTTCGGTCTCGTCACTTGACTCTGTTGAAAATTACGCGATCGATGTTCTTCGAGGTCAAGTCAGACTTCAGCCCTAGTGGTATCTCGCCTTAAAGTGAAGCTTCTTACTTCCCCTCTCCAAGGACTTAGGCTTTGAGAACCTGGGTCCTTTGGACTTGGTGTAGGCTTTCTTACATCAAGGGGATTGAAAACAACAACATATGTTAAAAAATGATATGATATTGTTATATAGGGTGGTGTCAAACAGTTTAAAAAAAACAAGTGCAGAAGTAAGCAAGACATTTTTTTGTTGTTATTACGTAAAATAAATAATAACGCTAAAAGTTATAATTTATTGTAAACGTTTTATTAAAAGTTATAATTTAAGTTATTACGCCAAAATGGGCAGTTTTCTTTATTCTTTCCCTTTTGTGATTTCCATGATTTTTTAAAAATAAAATTGTGTTTCTACTCAAGTATTTTAATTGGGATTCGAGTGGATTTTTATTCAAAGAAAGTGGTTTACTCTCGAAAAAAGTTTGCGCACCACTGCACTACAGTAGTCAGGACAGTCGTAGGATGCAAGAAGGACCGGGTTCGACCCCCGAGTCAGTTTTGATATTTTAAAGAAAAATAAAAGCTACGACCTGATTTGGGAGTCGGAAATAATGGCAGTTTAACCCTTCAGCGGGCGCGCCCGTGTACAGAGGGCAACATTTTCGTAATTTTGAATGGTTTGTTCTTAAATACAAGGTTTGGATGTTCTAAGCAGTTTCTATTTATAGATACACCCTTTATAATGCAGGTCTGATTTTTTTACCCTTGTATTCCTCTACATTCATTGTTAGTCGTCATCTAATCGTGGTAAACCAACGATTTTACTGGATGACAAAACAACAAAAGCAGGAGTTGATGTAGTCGATCCAATGTACAGCTATTACGCGGTATCCCGCATATCACGAATATGGACAATCTCATTGTTTTTTAGGTTTTTGGACATAATAGAATTCCATTTGGAAGTTGTCCTCAGATCCAATAAACCGAACAGTTTTGACATAAGGCGATTGTATCTGCATTCTTTGGCCTTTAACCTTTTCCTTACGGGGTGGGATAACATGTATCCCAAGAATACGGGACCAAGACTGAATAAATAAATAAATTAAACAAATAAATATATATATATATATAAATATATATAAATATATATATATATATATATATATATATATATATATATATATATATATATATATATATATATATATATATATATATATATACATATATATATATATATATATATATATATATATATACATATATATATATATATATATATATATATACATACATATATATATATATATATATACATATATATATATATATATATATATACATACATATATATATATATATATATATATATATAAATATATATATATATATATATATATATATATATATATATATATACATATATATATATATATATATATATATATATACATATATATATACATATATATATATGTATGTATGTATGTATATATATATATAATATATATATATATACATACATATATATATATATATATATATATATACACATATATATATATATATATATATATATATATATATATATATATATATATATATACATACATATATATATATATATATATATATATATATATATATATATATATATATATATATATATATATATATACACACATATAATATATATATACATATAATATATATATATACATATAGTATATTTATATATATAATATATATATAATCCCCTTAATGGCCGTTTGTAAAAAGGGGATATGGAGTTATCAGTTCTAATGAGGAAATCGGAAAAATGGGCCCCGTAGGCTAAAGGTTAATTATAAATATATCTCAATATTATCAACATTTTATATCTTGTCATAAAACGCAGAATTATTATTTTCAATTTGAAAAAAAAAAGTTTATTACAAAAGGAATAATCAAGATTGAAAAGGACGTTGCACTTTGTGCCACGTGCGTCTGCTGGTGTTCCAAAAATTGGAGCGCCCGTTGAAGGATTAAAATATATGCTTTTGAATGTATGGAATTAAGTTAGTTGTATTTGTTTGATTCCCGTTGCGTTTCCGAGTAACGTTTTATGCATATTTTCAAAATAAAATGCAAACTACACAAAAGAAACAAGTTATTAAGTTGGAGGTAACAAAATTTCATTTCATTCATAGAGAGTTTTTGTGTACATGAATATAAATGCAGTATCTTGGGTAATAGAATTTTATTCAAAACAAAGTAATAGAAAAAAATTCAATAAAAACATTATAAAGGGTTATAAATATTTTAATTCCAACATCAACATATTTTAGTGCGATGGAAGAGATATATTTCAAATCCTACTTGACCCCTCTCGTTTCATTTGCATTAATTAAGTTACACGAAAATAAAAAAAAAATAAAAATGTCGTTTTCAGCCAGAAAGAACATTATTTTACGTTTGCTCTTTTTCGCTCCATATAACTTTTTTTTCCAACGCCATTTTTTAATTTGATATTTTACACCCCCCTCCTCCCTCCTTCACCATGAAGCTATTTTTTTTCGTGTATCACGCCATGCTTCAAATTTAATTTTAAAAGGAAAGCGAATTAATTTAGGAAACACTATCCGAGAAAAAAGAGTCCCATTAAAACATTTTGCTGCTACAAAAAGTCGTTAGTTACGACTCTGAGAGAAGTTTCTGCTGGTCAGTTTTTTTTTTTTTTACTTTTGTTTCGGAGACTGTAATTGGATTCAGTTCTAACAACTGTATATGTTCCGTAATTTAGCAGAAGTTGGTAAAAATTATATAAAAATCTAATTAAGAAACCTGGTAAAAGAGTTAGAGATTAAAAAAAAAATAAACAAGACCCATATGATTTCACGTACTTTGCGTTAACGTTCAGTTTTATTTTATATGATGAAATCCTTGCAAATTTTCTGTTCTTAATCTTGATAATCCCATTATGTACTTCAGTATTATTTTCTAACAAATCCCATTTTTTTTCCCTTTGGATTTAATTATATTAATTTTTTAAATGATCTTACCTTTTTGCGTTCATTTTTTAAAGTCAGTTTCTAATGGTAATTACTTTATGACTAGACGTTCTCTCAAAGTGTAGGCAATAAGCCTGTTTTAAATTAATTTCATGTGTTAAATAAAATGAAGTAGTTTCAATAATACTATTAATTATCACGGTCCGAAATACGAAATCAGATCCGAAATACGAAAAAAATACTGTGTGTCACAGTTACCCCTGCAGTCACAGAGTCTTACGGTACCTCATTCTCGAGGCTCAGCAGTATTTTTACCATGCTTTTATTAACTCGCTTTCTTGTTTGTTTGTTTGTGTGTGTGTTTGTCCCGTACACATCTTGCAATCGATTTTTAACTAACTTCCCGACTAGCTAGACATTTGAAACTTTTAGAATAGCTCAGAACACGATGACAATGCATTATTTTAATACTTTTAGCCATCTTTCGGCAGGGTTGAATTCATTTTCAGTTAATAATGTTTTGTAGACAGGTGCACCCATCTATCATCCGGGATGGGAACGAAAAGTTAAACGCAAGTTAACTTCGAATTAACTTCATTTTCTTTCAAGTTGATGGGATAATTCATCAAAAAAATTTTTTAAAAGTATTTATTAATACATAGAATTGTCAAGTTTATATGATTCAACAGAAAATTTAAAAACATGGTATTGTGACAACGCAAGATTTGAAAATTGAAAGACATAGCTCGCGACTAGATGGCGGGACAGTTGACGAAGATTGTTAACGATGGCGTTGGGAGTTTTTTCCACGCGCTGGGAGTTTTTTCCACGCGCCGAGATTTTTGTATCTCAGCTCCGCTTGCTGAGATGTGATTGTAACTGATATTTAAAATGTTGTGTTCTTTTGTGGTTAATAAAACATCTATCCGGTCATTAGGACCAAAATGATCGCGTCTCGATGTGGTACTGTATATAATGATTTACAGTCGAACCTCGTTATAGCGAACACGGTATATAACGAACTCCCGGATATAACGAACACAAATTTTGCTCCCGTCGTTTTCCTAATGTATTTAATGCTAATTTATCCTTTTATAGCGAACCTCCGAAATCTTAAGAATCGGCTATAATGAACATTTATTTAGTCGACAATTGATTTTTTTTTAATTTTTAAATTTTTTTATGAATGTTGAAGATACAACGAATGTTGAAGATGGAAGACTTTTAGATACGGGTCCCGACCTGCCACTTACGGCTGATATCACCCATGAAAGTCACTGAAGCCCAGTCGCTACGTAGCAATACCTGCATGCGCAGTCGAGGGTTAATTTCCCATGTTCGGTGACATTTTTCATTAGTGTACGGCCCAGGGCTGCCGGATGGACGGTAAAATTCCGCCATCCACTCAAGGCACCACAAGCTGCCTATTGAAGAAGGAAAGAATGTTGAAGAAGATGATGAAGATTTATCTATCACGATGTGGATAGAAAAGCACAAAATTTCATCATTCTCAGATTGTGGCGTGCAATTTTTCGAAACATTTTATGATGAACTCATTACATGTGAAAATCCGGCTGATGAAGATATTGTGGAAGAAATTAAAATAAATCATTCTGAAATCGAAGATTCTGCTTCCGATGCTGATGGTGAGGACCACATAAATGACGAAATCTCCACCATCTCAGATGCTACAGCAGCGATGAATGTAGTTAATGAGTTTTTGTCTGCACAAACAGTGGAAGAAAGAGTGTTGGAGTCATCTGATGTATTGGACAAAGAAATTAATAAAATGTTTTTGAAATCGGCCTCACGTCAGCAGAAGATTACCGATTATTTCTGTATCAAAACAGTGAGCAACAATTAAAGGTAAAATCAATTTATTTCCATTTGTCTTCAATTTTAGTTAATTTAATTAGTATTGTGTCAGTTTAATGCAATCGATTTTAGTAAATTTAATTCATTAATGATCATTTCTTATAGATTTTATCATTCTTTCAATACATCATTATTGAATATACATAGCAACTAATGAGGTACACATTTTGTGAACTTTAACATTTTTCTTAATGGTTCGGATATAGCGAACCACCGGATATAGCGAATAAAACCTTTAGTCCCTTGAAGTTCGTTATAACGGGGTTCGACTGTATTACTTCTATATTCATGACAGGGGAAAATGTCTAAAGAGGTCAATGCGTCAAATGTATAACATTAAAATATTGCGTCAAAAGTGCAATTTATACAATTAATAGCCAGAAGAAGCATGATTTGAAGACTACATAGTATTGCCCAATTGTGATCTATGAATCGCAATTGGCTGAACGTTTGATATAATAAAAGTTCTTCGTGTAACTGTAGTTAAAGACACCTCTATGTATGCCTGAACTTATGTTATTTGAATAGGTCATATCATGTATTATAGTATATAACGATGATATAAAGCCTTGACGTTAATATTCCCTGTTATCTATTTTCTTCTGTCGACCATTCTTTTATCTCCCATATAACGATACATGTCTTCTATATAATGCTGTGGAAAGCCTTCAGAGTGCTGTCAAATCTGTTTCATATATGCTTTTTTCACGTTTCGTCGGAAGACTCACTCAGATCATGTCGTGCTGTATCAGGACGCCATTCTGAACTGTGCGAAAAAATAATGAACTGGAAAATAGTAAAACAAAGTTAAACAACAGTAAATAAATTTCGAAGTTTCGTTTTGCCGTTTCGTATAATTTGGTACGATGTACCGTACACGCCACGATACAAATCGTAATGCGGTTACGCTAATATGACTAAAGCAAGTGTGTACCTACACCATGTCTTCCCGTGTTTCATTTATTTCCCTTTTTCTTTTTCGTCTACTGTTTTATATTAAATCATTTTCATTTCAGATAAATTCAATGAAAGTCGTAGTATTAAATATGACGAGAAAAATTCCTTTTCATGTTCTGTATAAATCCTATATCTCTTTTAAAACATTGTAATTGCAAAAAAAGATTTATTTAATAAAACTTTTTATAAGAAAACTGAATTATGAAACTGTATTTTATATGAATTAATATATCTTGTATTTCGTTTATGAAAATTAAATTAATATTAATACATTTAGTTCCTTATTAATAATACTAAATTTATTTTCAGTCTATACTAATGAAACATCTTATTTGTTGCTTTTCCCGTGAAAATATTCGGGCTTGATGTTGACGATTAAACCACTGGGTTAATTTATTTAGCTTTCTGGTCCCCCGAGATATCAGTTTGCAAGTTGTGAAGTGTCATAAACTGTTTTATATTGAAAAATTTAAATTGTCTGTCTCGATGCGTTTTTTCACTTGCACCCAGACCTTTAGCGCAAAATTTTAACTCTCTTTCTCTTATTCCCTTCTTTTTTAGATTCTATCAGTCCCCATTTAATCAAAGAACATTTTTTTTCTTTATACCTGACGTATTATTTATTATTATTTTTTTTACTTTTACCTTCCGTTCCGAAAAATAAATTTTGTTTTTGGGGGCAGAAGTAATGAAAACGGCGAATTTACTATCATACCTGGCTGTAAAAGCATTTCATAAAGCAGATAACGAAATTCTTTCTTGTTGAGTTCGAATATCCAAATAAAAAGATGTCGCTTTGTCATTTTTTGCCCTTCAAAACGCTCCTTCAAACAAGATGCGTAGCCAAAACATTTACGAACATCTGCTCTCTAAGGACAATGTTCTGAAAAGTAAACCAGAGGCGTTGAGGAAGGACATCTGTAAAAAAAAATTTGTTCAGTTAAAATATTTTCTCAATGATCACAGATCACAAACTTCGAAATTTCTTTTTGAATTATTCTAGGCACTGAAAACAAATTAAAAAATTTCAAAAACTGGACGTAAATTTCTGTTGAGAATTAGGTCTCAAAGTCGAGAGGTTTCTGCGATTCAAAAGGGACAGACGTCTCTTTCGAATCGCAGTTTCGACAAAAGGACCCTACAGTTTTTTACTCAGTTGCATGAGGAATACTGAAACTTATAGGAAAATTCGGAAGCCTAAATAAAAAGTATTCACCGCATGGACAGACAGTGGACAATCAGTAGGCTGAGGGAATATAAGACAAGAAAGAAAGAGGAATATATATATATATATATATATATATATATATATATATATATATATATATATATATATATATATATATATATATATATATATATATATATATATATATATATATATATATATATATATATATATATATATATATATATACATACATATATATATATATATATACATATATATATATATATATATATATATATATATATATATATATATATATATATATATATATATATATATATATATATATACATATATATATATATATATATATACATATATATATATATATATATATATATATAGTATATTATATATATATATATATAATATAATATATATATATATATATATATATATATATATACACTGCTGGCCACCCAAATTGCAACACCAAGAAAGACAAGAGATATCACAACAAAATTTATTTGTAGATAACATGTTGACCAAGTATCAAATGATTAAATTTATAGACTTCTGTGAAGTGTGGTTCCTGCCAAAATCAGTATCCACAGTAGCCGCCATAATTGGATTTCACCGCTGCCACATGCCTCGGCATTGACTCAAAGAGACTTTGGATGAGTTCTTAGGGTATAGCAGACCAAGCAGCTTCCACACGTTGCCAAAGTTGATCTGCTGTGGCAGCTGGGGATGGAATCTGGGTCAATCGTAGAGCAACCATGGACCACATGTTTTCTATCAGCGAAAGATCCGGAGAGCGAGGTGGCCAGGGAAGCAATTCAATCGGGCGGTTGACGAAGAACCGTTGGACAATGCGTGCCACGTGTGGTCGCGAATTATCCTGTTGATATATGGCTGTGGGCATGCCCTGAAGGTAAGGAAGGACAACTGGCTCCAACACCTCGGAGATGTAGCGCTGGCTGTTTAAAGTACCGCCAATGCGTACTAGAGGTGTGCGAGAGTGATATCCAATACCGACCCATACCATAATACCCGGTGCAGGACCAGTATGGCGGTGCATAACGTAGCTGTTCAACATCCTCTCTTCATGGTGTCTCTAGACTCGAATGCGACCATCCTGGTGTTGCAGACAGAAGCGTGACTCTTCAGTAAAGACAATTTCATTCCATTCTGCCGTCCACATCCTTTTGTCATCGCACCATTGGAGGCGGAGACGTCTGTGGTGGTTCTGCGTCAAGGGTAGACAAAGCAATGGACGTCTTGCGGACAGACCACTCTGCTGTAAACGGCGTCGAATGGTACGCGCAGACATTGGATGATGCGTTACAGACTGCATGTGCTGTGCTATGGTTCGTGATGTGACTGAGCGATCCGTCACTGCCATGCGCACAATTTGCCTGTCATCACGTGAAGTGGTGCGCTGAGGTGGATGCGATCGAACACGCCGGTCCGTCGTACCCTCCTGCATCCAACGATCACATATCCGCATTACAGTTGTTTGGTTTCGTCCAACACGACTACCGATTTCCCTGAAAGATAATCCACAATCTCGGTAGGCCACTATCCTTTCTCTGTCGAACTCGGATACTTGATCAATAGATGATCGCTGTTTTCGACGAGGCATAATTGATCGTTTTTTTGAAAAAACCACAAGAAAACACAATTGCCGAACTTGAAATCGTCGAAATCTCCAAGCCTTAAATAGCGCTTTGAAGTGGCGCCACAGGCGCGCGTGATGTGTGTATGCGCTGAAATTCTAATCATTTGCATATCTCACCTCCGCTAATGCATGTTGTAAATTTCATGCATGTTGTAAATTTATATATATATATATATATATATATATATATATATATATATATATATATATATATATATATATATATATATATATATATATATATATATATAATATATATATATATATATATAATATATATATATATATATATATATTTATATATATATATATATATTCGATCGATGGTTCCGCGAATTATCGTTTTCCCGTATGTGTTGTTTATTTCATACAGTCCCAATGATTATAATTCTATGTTCCCGCATTTATCGTTCAGTTCAGTCGGTCCCTTGAAAAACGATAGATCGAGATTCCACTGTATATCGTATTTTAATCTTATTTACTATAAGAAATGGGAAAGAAGCATAGAACTAGACATATTAGAAGGAGCTTTAATTAATACGAATGAAAATACCTTATGTTCTACACCTGAAAATGATGAAACATCTACATTAGAACTTGACGGAAATCACACAACAAAATTTAAATTGCGAATATGAAAAACGTGTAACATTTTTATAAACCACTAAAGTTCATCTGATGTCTCTTGAAATTTTTATATCTCTTTACAGTGGAATTTCAATGAATTTAATTTATTAAAATTGTTAGAAACTGAGAAAAAAATTGCTTCTAAAATGATTTAAAATCTAAAAAAATCATTTATATATCAATGACAACCAACAACATGGCGAAATAAAGCAACACTTTCCATGTTTCATGAAATGATATCTTGCTACTTTATTGTTATCATGTCAAGTACAGTAGGGTGTTTCAAATAATTGTTTCTTGTTTATTACTATCAGACTTTAGACTTAATAGACTATAAATGAATTTAGAATTACCACTAGATTTATGTTATTACATTGCGGAAAAGTATAGAGGTCAAGGCATTTATTGCAGTTAAAACTATAATTTTGTTCTATGTGGTTGTTTTATAATTACTGAATAATTTTATCTCATCCTCCACTTTCAAATTTATTCGCGGGATTTATGCATGTTTCTTTATTCACTACGAAACTGTCGTTATTCCTTGCACTGTAGTTACTTGCTAAAAGTGAAACAATAGTGACGAACTGTTTTTACATTATAGGCAAACTATGACGCAATCTCTTATTTGTTATATCTCGTTATATAAACAAATACTTTGTTGATGATTCCCATTCATTTTGCTGGATTTTTCTAACTCACTAAAAATATACAAGTTTTCAAAGCACGAGAATTTCTAGGGCAAAATGTTTAATTTCGTTTGATATTTACTTCACAAAATCTTTTGATGGATTTAGTAAGTTAAAAAAAATGTCGTCTCTGGTGAAACAATTTGCATCGGTCTGTAATTGTTTGGGAACAGTGGTCAGACTACGCATGACTTTTGTTTGTAATTAAAATTAAAAAGGTTGTACTGCAGTAGTGTAAATATTAACTTCACTCGTTAAATAGGTTGCAACAACTTTTAAAATCGGTGTATCTTAGCATAGAAAGAATCCATTTTTTATAATACTATGATTTTAAGTACTTGATATTTAATGGAGTTAAATTTTATAATGTGAAAAGTCTCATCGCTCATTAATTCGAGGTTTATAGTCGTGAATAATGCATGGGATGGAAATTGCTTGAACTTAAGCTCCCTGGAGAAAAGAAAAAAAATGTTTTCTTGTTGTTTAATGTTCAAAAACTAGTTATATTTTAACATAGGATTATGTTCCTCCATAACGGTCCTCCGGAAAGAAAAATTTCAGATGTCCTGCGTCGCGAGTTATAATTTTGGCAGCACGCCAAACCCAGTTTGTATCGCTTGGGCAAGCGGTAAACAGTTAAACAAACACACACACGCATATATATATGTATACATACGTACATATATACATACCTCATACATACATACATATATGCAAAAGAGGTAAGCAACGATAAGTAATCCTACGTTAATAACCCGTGGTAGTTTCGTTAGAAGAGACTACCTGAATTTTTTTCTATTTGGGCTTACAAGGTTTTGTAACGAATTACAGTCTGCTTATAGAACAATTTGCATGTTATCATAAGACTTTTGTGTATAAAAACAGAAAAGCACATTAATTAAACAGGAATGATGCATTTCTAGCTCTTAAAAACTATAAAATTGCTTCAGTTTATTTTAATATTTTTTATAATTATCAAAGGATGTCTAACAACAGCCAACGATGCATTAAGTTTGTAATAAGAAATTCATCTTAACTGGCAGTTGGATGAATTTAATGAAACTAATATTTTTGCTCAAAATGCAATGTGTGATTTTTTAACAAATCTAATCGCCCGAAAAAGGGAAAATTTTATCCCGTATAAAATTCCTTTACTTTGCATTTCCTTTAGTTCTTACATACTACCATTCTTTCACTCGGAAAATCAGAGAATTTCTAACCCCCTTTTATTCCTCGTGAACGTACTTCTCTATTTAGAAACTAAAACATAGTTTAATTTTCGTTAGAGCAGTAACTGAAGAGGCAAGTGATTTAACCTAATTTCATCGTAGGATGAATTTTTATCTCGTGCAATATTCTGCAGTGCAGTTAACCGCTCCCCAAATCGGCAGTCGTGGAAAAATCAAAAAATAAAATGACGATCTGAAAGGCAATCTCGTTTTTAGTTGTGACCGATATGCTTTGAAGTGCAGATTAAACGAAAGGGGAATGTGATTGATCAAATTATTTGCTTTGATATTCACTTTAAATTAGGATTTTAAATGTTTGTTCGCGCTTTGAAATTTTCACATAAAAAATAAGATGAAGAGCAAATTGAAATTTGGGGTTCATTATCATATTTAAATGTCAGAGTCTTTTTAAGTTTTATAAAATAAATCATGTGTTTGGATTTTAAGAGAAATTATTAAAATTAAAATTTATGTTTTAAATTAAATATGTTTTAAAATAATGTTTGTTTTGTTTATACTTCTTTTTTTAATCCAAAATATATTAGTCAATATTAAAGATTTTGTTTGTGTCACGAAAATATAAGGAATTTTTTTAACGCAGCACCTTGTTAATTTAATTGACTGATAACTTCCACATGGCAAGTCATAAACAGTATAATAGTAATAACTGTATGTGCGAGAATATGCGAGCGCTGTTACTAAATATTTCGTAGTTATAATTTTATGTTTCTAAATGTAGTGGGAAATTACTTTTGTTAACACTTTTGCAGAGTTTCTAACAATTAAATAAGTTATTGTTGAAAGGAGAATATATGATCCTTCGTCCCATTTTGTAAAGTATATACTCTACCTAATCCATATATGAGATAATACAAACAGTTAAAACAGTGTTTGTAGATACGTTGGAAAATGGTTTTATTAATTCTTGAAATTCTTGGCTATTGTTAAAATGGTACATGTGACAGTCGTTGCATATCCCTCTATAACAGTAGTTCCCAACCTTTTTATGCCTATGGCTCCCCTTTGGCCGATATTCTTACCTTCACCCCTCCCCCCCGACGCATATATCTATATATATATATATATATATATATATATATATATGACGCGTCCTTTACTATCCATATAAATTGATTCTCGTTAAGCAGTCGTGGTTGAAACTAGGACTAAGTTCATGGTTATTTCTTTTGTTATCTTTAAACTATAAGAGAATCTCAGCTTACAATGGCGGTTCGCAATTTCTCAACTTCTCACCCCGCAACATACATCCTTTCGATACCACGTCAACCCAGGCTCTGCCTTTTTATTTTTTATCCCCGCAATGTAGCAAAGTTGGAGGGCAAGCGCAAGCATGCAAACGTTATATAACCAACTACAGAGGTCATATTCGTGCTTCCATCTGCTTTTTTGTTAATTATTTGTTCCCCAATAAGATAAGTTAATTCGTGACAACTTTTCCCCCTCCCCTCTAATGAAGGCTTGCTCACACAGGAGGGCCCTTCCCACTTGGCAAGTCCTCCGAAGAGAACCAACTAAAATATTAATCGCAAAAGTTTAAATTATAATAGAGGAAATATTAAACCCTTATAAAAATTATTCCTTCCGTGGACCCAACTGGATTGATCTGAGGTTTAGTTACAATTTACAGAAATATCCAACCCAGGCTAAGGTTAATGGCAATGCAATGCCAGGATGATTACATTAAGAAACTTCGATATCATTACAACTAAATCAAAATTTTACATCAATTATCTTAAAATATCACTAAATAAAAATGCAAAAATACCACAGTTTTTAAAATTCCAAGATAAAAATGATATCGTTTAAAATTAAATTTGTAAGAATGAAATAAAAATGCAAAATTCCCATAACAATTCACAACCTTTGCTTTACAATAGGAAAACACAGCAATATTTTTTGTTCATCCCGAAAAATTATCTCGCTGCACCCCTCGCCGATTTCGCTTCATCTTAGACTGCCGCGGCACACCGCTTGGGAATCACTGATGGATGCGGAAACAGCGTTATGAGTGAACATCATATCCAACAACTCAGCTGAGTTGTCAAATCGGAGCGTTTTGTTGAAGCAAGGTGTAGGAGTTAATTACCTAGAAGCAATGGATGCATGCATGGGTTGGAACAAGCAAGGAATACAACGCATTGACCTTAAACATACATTTATTTGATAACCCAAATTTCAATTAACTTGTCATAGCTATTAATATTTCAATCCGTTTCATATTAACAATTTTGACATACGATACCGAGAAGCAGAGGCAAACTATAGAGTCAAATATGTTTTTTAGAGACTATCGGGGAGGCACTTACTATAACGGATGTATGCAGCGATGATCGTAGCATCGGCGACCGGGACCCAGTATCATCTCCAGTGTAGGAACACCTTGGCGGGATATTCGCACTTCTCCAAGACTATGGGGCAGACGAGAGTCTCCCACATCTAACTCTCAGGAACCCAATCTAAAATCCGTCTCCTTCTTTTCCAATTCCTTCCGTCCTTAGCGGAGCTGTTGTCCGTTTACAGGGGGGCCATTCTGGCCCGCCCCTCACTTTCATTGGGCAGTGGGCTGTTTTTCTTTCAGTGGTTCCTACCCCCATTTGGTTTTTTATTATACCGCCTCTGTCGCCTCTGTCCATCGTCTATGTAGTACCTCCCCCAACATACTTTTATTTTGCAAAACAACTTTGATCCTTCTCATCTGACGTTTTTACTGTGGGCCATAAAATAACGACCATCCATCTTGTAAAATTTAGACTTCAGATCGCTATCACTGGCCACACCGACAGCTATTCTTCTATTTTTTATTGGTTTACAATCCTGTGTTTTCCCCTGCCTCTGCCTCCTTTATAATGCATTCTTTATTGTCCACACACAGTGGGGAATTATACCATTTTCACTTCTACACAAGGCTCCAAGTGGGACAATGATACTTCTTACTTTTTTGTTCTTGGTCTATAATATGTGGTGCCGGACCACTTCCGAAGCTCTGGAGGACCACCGGTCGGGAACCACTGCATTTAAGACAATGCAAAGAATTACCACCGTAACCAGCCCAGTCGGGACCCACAAGCTCAGGGGCGAGGACATTGCGCTCCCACCTCCAAGCCGGTATACCAACCAATTAAGGTCCTATCGATACAATTATTCCATCACATCCGGCAACAAAGGAAACATAGGAATAAGGGCGCACATCCACCCACCCCCCTGACGAGACCCCCACGAACCAGAGCAACACAGGAAACATACCAAGGGCAACCTAACCATTCTCCATACTACTGACCATTTTTTGCCCATCTTGGTTCAATAAAACTTTGCCATCTTGGCCACGTTACTTGGGTTATCCATTTCCGGTTCCTGGTTGCACCAATTTGGTTACGTCTCTTATTTCCTTACAGATCCATGCATATATACATACTCAGGCATAGTCACTTACGGTAATTGGTTGGCGATGCCTTGAAAGGAAAGTCAATATTTTTTTTTTGGGTGGGGGGGATTATATTTACATACCTTTATATGTCTGTACTACCAGAAAACCCGTACTTCGCTACGGAGTACATTCAAATTAAATGCAACGGTCAATGTATGCAATTAATACCATAATATATGTATAAATATATTTATAATAAATACAACGATCATTGTATGCAATTGATGTAATAAAACAAAGAAATATATTTATAAAAAAATCGTAACGGATATTTTTATAGACAAAATAATGTAGAATAAAATATTCAAATCAAATCTAATAGAACATACTAAAGAATATAGTACAGTTAAAATAGTACAGTTTGAGGAACATTTCTTTTACTGCATTTTAATATTTTTTTGGATAATGTCCAATCGTCTGCCGCATTAGCAAGAAAAACAAATTTTTTTTGTCTATTTAGTTTTTTTGCACGTGACGATAAATTTATTTTAAAGTACCAGAAAAATAAAACACGCGATCAGCCTTTAATAAATTAAATTCTAAAAATGAATCTTTAAAAATTCCCCCAAAATCAGAAAATGGAGGTAAAGATTCGAAAAAGATTTCATTTTAAAGGAATTTTTAGTATCTTTCTCATGGTATAAATTTTATAACCCTCAAATTATTATTTTAAATGCAAACTTTAAAAAAGTTACAAAAACAGCTTAAAAATTTAATTTTAAAAAATCTACGAAGAATTTTTCAAAAATCTTTCTTAGTGCACCCCTACACTATAAGAGGAATCGCCTTGCAAGATTTCAGCTCTTTGGTCCAGCGGTTTGGTCTGTGCGTTGTATGTCAGTCAGTCAATCAGTCAGTCAGTGAGTCACTCAGTTACGGAACTGTTTTATATATATAGATTACATTCACAAGCAATATGAAAATTACAATTGTTTTAATGATAAGATAAATATGTTATAATAAAACTAGATTCAATTTTTGCAAGATAATCCCATCATGAAATTGAAATAGCCTTATAAATTTAAAAATGAATAAAATTCCAACGACAATAGTTCGTTCTCATCCTCATTATGTCGTCAATTATCTTTCTCGTCATTCAAAATAGATTTAAAACTATGTGTTATTAACAGCAGCCTCTTGAAAACTTTTTATTATTAATCAAAGCAAAAAAGACTTTTCTCTTTTAGTAGAAACGGGTAATTCAGCATTAATGACGAAGAGCAATCTTTCAGCTTCTTATTAGCTAAATTGTCGAAAAATCATTTTGCGAGGAAAGTTTTTCAAAGCGGCATTGTACTCAAATAAAGTTTCAAAAACTGGAATCATAATGCTCGTTTTTTTTTCAGCTAGAGGAATTTATTCAACGCTAGAAAAATTTATTTTTTTATCTTTATTAAAAATGAAAATAATTTCTTCGTGTGCTTCTGAAAATAGATGTAAAAGTTATAAATAATTTATATGAGGATTGCTTATTTGTGTATATTTTGTAGCAATTTGTGCATTACATTTTTTGCTATCATTCAAATTACTAGAATTTATTTTCGCAAGATATATTTTTAAGTGAGTGTATTCACAAACTAAAAATAACTAAATATTATACATGAGTTATTCCAGAGTTCTTCCTCGGGGACATAATTAGGTTCTACCACATTTTTCGTTGGATTTCGTAATTCATAGATTTGCAGCATGCTAAACAAACGTAATATGATTATAAATAATGTCGGTGGCGTGGTCAATACTATGTATAACTAGTGAAATAAATTCTTTTAGATTTCTCATAAATCCAGTATTACCTTTTGAAGCATAATGTTTGGTAATTAGAATTTTAAAATTGCAGGAAACATATCGTAAGTGGAATGCCCTCTGAAAATAAAGAAACTTGGACCTAGGCTTTGACCTTGCTAAGAGATTCTTTGCATGACATAGCCACAAGTACGTGGGGGTTAAAACCAACAACGAATCTTTGGAGTGACTGTTAAAATCCAGGGAACAATGTAAAAAGACAACTGAGTCCTCTGAATTATGTTGACTGCTGACGTTCGGAACCAATTTTTTTAAATATTTTTAAAGGATTTTTTGGTCTTTTATGGTAAAATAGCACTTAAAAATTAAAAAAGGAACAAAACCTTACCTGTAAATACCATACTTTTTTATAAATTGGTCAATTTGAAGTAATTTTTAATGAAATTTAGCTAAAACACCTATCAAACTGCACAAAATTCTAATGCTACTATTTTAATTTCCTTCTCACAAATGATACATATGACAGTTATCTTCAAAAAATGACCTATAATCTAAGAGAAATTTTAAAATGCAAAAATAATACGGACAATTTTATGTTCTAATATGAAAATTTTCCCCGATTCGTTATTCCTCTCCTTATTAAAACAGCCCCATATAAAAAACTATTTATTATACATCAATAATTGTACGTCATTTCATTAACAATAGCATCTTAAACATTTCCTGAAAATTTTATCAAATTATGTACATCATTATGTGAGATATCATGATAACGGTAGATATTTGTGCTAAAAACATAATTCTGAGAAAAACGCATTTAAAGTTGTTTGATACTTCAATTTTGCAGCAGATGTTTTTTTTAAATAACTATAACTATTGATGTAGAATGAAAATCAAAACAGTTTTGAAAAGAGAAAAGATTGAATTACACGATTCTCGCATTAAACGAAATTGACCAAAATAGTCAAAAAATGACATTTTAAACGTAGGCATTTTTTGAAAATGTAAATTCTTTGACGTCTCATCCCACACATACTGGAAAACAGTAAGATTTATCACTCGTGTATATGCATTAATTAGAAATGAGCCCACTAGTTTTATCTGTAGTTAAAAATCCAGTACGAACTTTTCCACGAAACTCTTTTGTATCAAACTAGTACTTTTAGAACCAATTTCTTTTCGATTGCGGCCTTTTCTTGCCCTTCTTCACATCGGTTATGGGATCTAAGGCGATGCGCCTTGTCACTTTTCCACGCTCTGTCATCCACAACCTTTGATCTGTCACCCGTTGGTTATAATAGTGACGGGGTTCCCGTCACTATTTTAACCATAATGCGTTCCGTGTGCATTCATGCCTTTCGAAGGCTGATACAACCTGACTGACATGATTGAATAACTAGTCAATTTTACTTCGAATTCTGACGGTTGATTAGCGAGAGGATTTTCTGTAAAGAACATGACAAAAGGATAATATAGCTATCAATTTCTCTTTAAAAGGAATACATTAAAGGAGTTGGAGTGGAGCCAAATTCTGTAAGATATCTCTGGTGTTGTCTCAAAGGACTTCAATTTCGCCGAAAATGCTTAAATTTTATATGTTGTTCTTTCTATATCTTAATTTAAATTTTTGCTTAAATTAGTGGACCTCCAAGCGATTCTCTCATTTATGCATTTTTCATGGTCAGTACCTTTAAAAGACATGTGAGAGGTCAATCTATCACAATGAACTTAAGTGTGATACGTCATAACCGATAACTAATGCTCATTACCGATTAGTGATACATGTTCGTGGAAGACGTCTGCAAACTATTGCATCCCTAATCTAAATATTACTCATTCCAAAATGTGGGCTAACTGCCTGAAAAAAAAATTCAGGTAGTCTCTTCTAACGAAACTACCGCAGGTTATTAACGTAGGATTAATTATCGTTGCTTACATCTTTTGTATGTGTATATATATGTATGTGTTATGTATATATGTATCTATGTGTTGTGTATATATGTACCTATGTATTTATATATACATATATGTATGTCAAAATTTTAATGCATTTTGGTACTTTTCTGTTTAACTGCTTACTGCTTGTGGAAGCGATACAGACTGGGTTTGGTACGCTGCCAAAATTATAACGCGCGAGGACGGATGGACGGACGGATTTAGAGTCTAAAACTTTACTTTCCGATTGATTATTATGGTGGAACATAATCCTACGTTAAAATCCTGTAGTAGAGGAGAACTTAGTAAAAGTTTTTTTTTTAATGCTATCATAATTGTAGTTCGTGAAAAAAAATTTAGCATTTTCAGAACTCCCTATTTATTTTTTGTCAGGCATTTCATCTGTTAACATTCAATTCTCTGTCAACGCTATTAAGTTAATTCGATAGAACCATGGTGTTGCTAGGTTTACACACCTTTTGTGATAGCCTGGGTTTCGATTATCGGGCTTACCAATTTGTTTATCAAGTAAGATGAAAAGCAGTGGCGGATCATCGCACAAGAAGCTCGCGCTTGGAGCGTCCGAAAGTGAGCAGCTTACTTGTAAGGGGTTAAACCCTTACAAGTAACATTTATTTGAGAAAAATGCACCCAAAACGGAGCAATTGTTTACCTGCTTAATTTTGTGCATTATTGAAGCGAAATGAGCTAAAGAGGGCGCTATGTGCGCATCTCAAGTGTTTGAAGTGAGCGAAAATATTCTATTTAATTAGACTGATGTAATGATACGAGCTGAACCACCGTTTGAAGGTTGGCAAAACCTAATAATGTTCATCATTGAAAATATCAAATAAATGTTATGTGTTTGTTTAAAAGTGGCATAATGCAATGATTCTTGCATAATTATATCAATAAAAAGGTTAGAAAATGGTTATTTTTAAAAAATACAAAATTTTAAATGAAATAACTACTATAATTAATTATTTGACGCACATGAAAAATTAAGGGATATTTTATTCAAAAATTTTCAGTTATACGAAAATAAATCAAATGGCATTTTAAAGCTAATTATAAACTAATGTTAAACAATGCATAATTTTGAATATGCGAATTTCACAAATCCGTTACAGTATGATATATACAATAACATGGCACTGTACACAAGCCCACATCACACTCTTTGCAATAAACTCATCTCTTTACAATAAACTCGGCATCCGAGCCTGAAGAACCTAAAAGGTACTCGTTATCGTAGTTTGAATCAGACACTGCAAATCAAACTTTAGCAAAAGCAAAATTTGGGTATAAAATCCAGTAAAAAGAACAGAGCGGTTATTACAAATTTCGACTAACGGTACGAAACACTCATTCACGTCAATTCGCGCCTTTCGAACTCACCACAACCCCGCATATGAAATAAATGTCGGACAAATACCGCCATCTATTGTGACAATAGTAAAACTCCATATTAAATGTCCATTCGAAACGAAAACGTACATCACGGAAAAGAATCAGTAAGTTTTCTCCTGCCCGAACTCTGTTCGGGCATTTCAAATATTGCCCATTTTCGTTGCCCGAACCCATTTCGGGCCTCACTGGTAAGGGTTTTTTAAAAGAGGTACATTTAGCGAACCTCAGGAACAGATGCCTCAGCCAGACAATTTCCAGTTGGTCGGAGGACAAACGGCGTAATACAAGTTTTTACTACCTAATGACCGGTAAAATTTCCTTTCCGAATGTGATAAAATATCTTAAGTGGTAAATAATGTTTATTAATAGCATTTAGAACAAGGGGGCCTCCAAACAAGATTGCGTTTGGGGCCCTACAAATGCTCCATCCGCCACTGGATGCTAGACCAAACACATTTAAAAAATCCAAGACAAGGAGGGGACTCCGCGTCAAATCCTCTTTTTTAAGCCCCAAGCAATAAAGAAGATGGTCTTTGGTAGAAAGATTGATGTTACATTTTCCCCAAATGGGGAAGATCTTATTGCCTTGATCAAATTTAAGGCACTTCAGAGGACCACTTAGGAGTCTTAACAAAGAAGTCTGCTGAGCATGATTGCCCACAAAAGCCATAGCTCCTCCCGGCTGTCTGCCACAATGCCAGTCATGTGCTGGAGGAGATAGCCACGAAAGGGCAATGTAAGATTTAATTCTTGAGCAGATCTCCAAAAAAAGTTAAAGTGTTAGAGGTCAAATCCATTGTAGTTCCCTTCTTAGCCAGGGCATCAGTCGCTTTAGATGCGGAGTAGCTGTGTTTTATAACTAAAACTGTGTTTAAAAGCTAAAATGATTATTTCTGAAAGTTCAGAATTAATTTGTATTGCGCGTAGCATTTTCAGAATTCATTTTTGAATATTGAAAGTAAATCAAAGATAAGTCATGTTATGATTCAGAGTTTTTTGCACTGTGAAAAAAGATATTTACATGATATGCATGAATTTTAATCGTTCAAGCTTTAAGGAAGTAAGGTAAGTTGGTGTAACTAGGCCCATAGGGTAACTGGGCCATCCACTCCCAGATTTTTCCTTTACATATTAGGTTGGAATTCCACTCCATTGTGGCAACACTGGTATATCTTACAATAATCTATCTTACAACATTTGTAATTGCTTTGAAAAATTATTTTTAAAGGGGGGGGGGAGTTTTTTTCTTTTCTTAGATATACAAGCATTGGACCCACTTACCCAGTCACATATTCTGTTGGTTCTTATGAGAAATAGACCTGGATGGTCCACTTACCCCATTAATCAGGGGAACTGGGCCCACCTGTATTTAAAAATATATACAATATTTATATATACTATATATATATATATATATATATATATATATATATATATATATATATATATATATATATATATATATATATATATATATATATATATATATATATATATATATATATATAATAAAAATCAATATCATAGCTTAAACAGACTACGTAAGACTTCCTAAATTGCATGTAATACAAAGATTTTTGAAAATTATACATGTTAGTATAATTTTAATGTGTTAAAAATGTTGTATATAAAAAAGTTAAAAATCTATGGCCCAGTTGCCCCAACTTATCTTAGTAACTTATAATCTAATCTGTCGTACTTTAAGCAAGTGAAACATGCTGGACCTTGAGCATAGACACGCAGCGCTCCCTGGACATGTTTGAGAGAAAAATCCTCACGGCTATCTTTGACCCCGTGCAGGAAGAAGGACGTTGGAGAAGCAGATATAATTTTGAACTGTATAGGCAATCACAAATAGTACAAGTCATCCGTACTAATAGATTAAGATGGCTTGGCCATTTTTGGAGAAGCTTGGAAGATAATTCCACTAAGATCTTGACATTTAAAAAACCTGAGGGATCCTGAGCTAGAGGTAGACCACCGACTAGATGGTTAAATGACACTGAAAAAGACTTAAAAACTTTGAAAGTTAAAAATTGGAGAAGAGTCGTCGCAAACAGAAGACGCTGGAAGGAACGCTTGGTTGAGGCAGCCAGGGCCAGTAAGGGGCTGTTGTGCTTGTGAAGAAGAAGAAATAACTCAGAATTTCTAATCGATCAATGCTTTGGATGGAAGGTGCGATTTTGATTGTTTCACGAGGTGATGTTTAATTATGATGAGGGTAGACAAATGCTCGGAATTTTTTAGCATTATTATTCGTGCTACGGCAGTTACACACAACTATCCCTCTCAAAAGAAGAGAACATTTTTACATAATTATTCATAAGGATATTAAGCCCATGTTAAAGTTATTACAGTTGAATTGGACTGCATTTTCGCCAAACTTTCTTCAGAGTAGCAGGTCCTTTTATCTCATGCTAAGGGCGCGGTGGTCCGGTTGGAAAAGGCGTCGAGCCAGTGATCTGAAGGTTGCGAGTTCGAGGCCGGTCGCTGACAAAAATCCACCGCCGTCTTCACTAATTGTGGCCGGGCACGTAAAATAGGGCATGGCTGCAATGTCCTCCAATTTCTCAAATTTACCTCTGGAGGTGAAGGGTTAAGTGTTCTGGTCTCGTCACTTGACTCGGTTCTAAATTACGGGACCGGCCCATAGGGGGGTAATGTGCTCCCAGAAAAGTGGCCAGCAAAACCGCGGTGTCATATGACGGTAAGGATAATGTCCAGGAAACCGTCTGAATCGGAAAGGCCTTTTTTGGTTACACGAGAGGAAAACCTGTATGTATTTTATTCTGAATGACTACATGCGCGTATACCCACTCTCAAAATCGAAGGACAGCTCCTAAGGCCTTCGCTACCATCCAGCTATTAAGGAAGAAGGACATGAAGAATAAGAAAAAAAATATTCATTTTAATATTTAAATAAATATAAAAGGTTATACACAGATAGAACTGCAACTTTTACGAGCTTTAATGTCACAACAAACTAGTACAGAAAAGAACTTTTCATTTTTACACGAATAGATATACCAACCCTTAAATACTCACAAATGTAGAAAACTTTTTGTAATTTCAGACAAATTGATGTCAAAACGAGGGGCCTAGATTCTAAATGACACTGTTCTTTTGACTGTTCTTGACATTTTTTAATGCTTTTCACGTAGTGGTGTCTATTTGAAATATATTCCTTTCATTATTAACGTTATGACTTCACTATACTTACAGTTTATTTAAAAGTAAAGTAGAGTTGGGTTGTGTTAAGTACATAGGTTTGTATATATATTTTTTTTTAAATTCTACTAGTTATCTATAATTTTTCCGAATTTGAAATACACAGTTTCTCGATTCTCACAAAATGAATGCAATTTTTAAAACTCTTTTTCTTTTACCATTATTACTGAATTTTGATAGGAGTATAAAATATCGGGTGTTAATACCTCATCTACTCAACTTCCTTTATGACAATTCGACTTAAAAGCTAACACTAATACATTGTATTTTTCTTTTAATTTCATAACTCTTATAAATACTGCAGTATCAGGCATATTGGTTACATAAAATGGCTTTATATGTCAATAGAATATAAGTATTTATAATGTTAGTGGAAAATAATGTGTCATCTACAGTTTGCAAATATCCTTAAGAATGTAAATGTTTAGAAATCATTTAATTAAACTAACACACATAAAGCAAATAAAATGACTGAACTCATTTTAATCAATGAAGGTGTGTTCAAGCAACATTTTAAACATATTTGCAATTTCCTGCTAAAATAATGAAACACGGTGGGACTTCATTAAGAGAAAGTTTAATCTCTCCTAATTTTTCACTCTCGTCAGTTAATATAAGGGTTCATTGTGTACCGAAAAAATACTATTGTGAATAAATTTAAATACTCTTTGAATATACAAAAGGCGTTAAGGTTTGTTTAAAGTTTGTTAAATTAGACTAATTGAATCTATTTTAACTAAACTGAGAGCAATTAGAAAGTTTTGATCTTTTGAAATTCAAAGATACTGTTTAATATGAATAAACCAATTAATACGTTTGCACCTGATGTAAGTAAAATTTATTTGTATTTTTTGATCTTTCGAAATTTAATTGTATTTTTTTTATCTTTCGAAATTCAAAGATACTGTTAGGGATAAAATTATACTTTGTAAAATAAGATTTGATATCAATAAACCAATTAATTCATTTTCACCTGATGTAAGCAAAATTTAATTGTATTTTTTTTATCTTTCGAAATTCAAAGATACTGTTAGGGATAAAATTATACTTTGTAAAATAAGATTTGATATCAATAAACCAATTAATTCATTTTCACCTGATGGAAGCAAAATTTAATTGTATTTTTTTTATCTTTCGAAATTCAAAGATACTGTTAGGGATAAAATTATACTTTGTAAAATAAGATTTGATATCAATAAACCAATTAATTCATTTTCACCTGATGTAAGCAAAATTTAATTGTATTTTTTTTATCTTTCGAAATTCAAAGATACTGATAGGGATAAAATTATACTTTGCAAAATAATATTTGATATGAATAAACCAATTAATACGTTTGCACCTGATGTAAGTAAAATTTATTTGTAATTTTTTATCTTTCGAAATTTAAAGATACTGTTAGAGATAAAATTATACTTTGTAAAATCAGATTTGATATGAATAAACCAATTAATACATTTGCACCTGACGCAAGTAAAATTTATTTGCATTTATTGATCTTTCGAAATTTAAAGATACTGTTAGGGATAAAATTACACTTTGCAAAATCAGATTTAATATGAATAAACCAATTAATACATTTGCACCTGATGCAAGTAAAATTTATTTGTATTTTTTTTTATCTTTCGAAATTTAAATATACTGTTAGGGATAAAATTACACTTTGCAAAATAAGATTTGATATGAATAACCAATAATTACATTTTCACCTGATGCAAGTAAAATTTATTTGTAATTTTCTAAATCTCGTGTAAAAAAAAACATTTTCAATACCAATGTTTACAAACTTGGAAAATAATTTTGCTTACATATGAACAAATACACTTCAATTTGCAACTACTTTGAAAAATTCGGTTCCTTAGAACTGTGGAAAAAAACTGCTGCTCGAAGAATTAATGTTCTGAAAAATAATTTCATATGAGAAGGATTAATAAAATATGTCTTTAAATTAAGTACCAAGGACTTAATTAGAGATAAAAGAAGCACAAAAAGAGCTATAAAAGTGTTAATTATTAATCACAATTAAAAACTTAATTGTAGCTATTATTTTCTTTGATCGCCCCCAAACAAAAATTAATTTAATTATCTCCAAAGCAAGTTCACGTTTCTGTGTTTCAGAGTTAATGATCCTTTTAATTATTTAAGTCGTTTATCTCAGCATCTTTGAGAGAAGGAAAACGTGTTTCCCCTTACATTAAGCTTTGATTATTTGATATTTTCGCGGAATCAGCTGCTCGGAAAGTCTTATTTTTAAACAAGATTTTGCTTCGAGTTCACTTAATGTTGGTGTTGTAGCAATGAGAACATTGTGGCTAGGAAGCAAACATACGGGGAGTTAAACATGTTTGAGAGGTGAAACACCATGATTCGGACTTGGCAAATTTGGCGAACATGCAATAATGTTTGGCTTAAAAAAACAAGCTTTGGTTGGCGACGTTTAGAAATATCAAGATTTAGTATTTTTTGGATGAGAGTAGAAAGTATAAGTTGTTAACATTCAACTCGATAAATGCAGGGCAAATGTAATAGTATCGTGAGCACTTAAAACCAGTGCGTTGAGTTACAGTTTGCAGAGCTTTTGGAGATACTGTTTACGACTGATTCACGCTATTCGTGTATTTCAGTTGCCAGGGTACGAAAGGAATTTTTTCTAAGAAATAACTTAAGTAATATTCGTGGTTTTGATGTTTCAACGTGCTTGATGTTACAATACGTATTACTAAAGAGACGTGGTATTTTTACATAACTACCGTATTTTTCGGCCTATAACGCGCACTTTTAATACAAAAAATAAGATCGAAATTTACGGTTACGCGTTATACACCGGATATAAAAATGATAGATTTAAAAATAAGGAAGAGATGAACATAAAAAAGTAGATTTCTACATGTGACTGAGTACTGTTTATTTAAAAGGAATGACATACCATATGATCTTAAAAATTTTAACTAGTTGGTACCCATCAAAACATGACGGCTAGATAGCAAATAAATGTACTAATACACAAATTATACTCAACACATCATTGTCAAATGTTGAAAATTATAATAATGCGCAGAAACAAATTAATGTTTAAGCGGTCTCGTGCTTAGTATCTAAAGAAAGATTTAAAAATGTCACTGAGCATGCTCAGTAAGCAAATTTTTGTTTGTAAATTATCGCTAATTAAACAGTGCGAAATAAACAATTTCCATCAGGTTTAATCTTTTATTTCACAAACATGATTATCATAAAAATAAAAATGGCAGAGAGAGATCTAGAGAGACTCCTCGGCATTGAAACATCACTGAGCATGCGCAGAAACAGTAAGTTTCTAAAGCCAGATTAAAACATGCCACTGAGCATGCGCTCATATAGCTCATTAATAAAAATTACAGTTTACAAAAACCGAATTTGACAAATCTACAGATTACAATCTTTCGTTTAAGATCAAAATGAAGTAGAAATGGATGAAGTAGTTTTCTCTCACTTACTGCCCAAAAAGTCGGCTTAGAAACTTAGATATATAGATTATCGGATAACATGAATAGTTTGTCGTATTCGTCTTCCGTTATATCTTCAGGCACATCATCGAATTTTGTTTCCTCTTCACCATCACTATTACTCTGACCCACAAATAAATAATTATCTTCTGTTCCATCTAGATTGCTAGATATACTACATTTTTTAAATGACTTTTGAATCATGTCAAGTTTAATTTCATTCCATGCTTTTATTATCCACTAACACACTATTTCTAGACTGGAATGACACATTTGGTCTCCTGTTGTAAACGACTTTGCATTTGAAACCAGCACTGTGTTTGTGTCGTTTAGCGGGACACATATTTACCACTAAAAGAAACACTAGATTAACTGCATTTCAAATAAAGCAAGTGCGATTTACTAAAGCCTACGATGTTCACTTCAAAATCGCGGCTTCAAATGACTCGAGAAAGAGAAAAGAATCTAACTCCTAATTCCGCGATTTCATTCGGGTCATAAGTGCGTTCTTATCCCCTGTTTACAGAATTATTTACTGCCTCAAGCATTTTCCCAACACACACATTGTTCCCCTTATCGCTTTTCAATTCAGTATACCATTGTACGAAAGCCTGGGAAAATCTTTCGAATGAATGACTTCAAAAGGTAAGAGCATCGCATGTGTACATCTCAGCTTTCTTCGTCAAGAAAAGGGTGCGCGTTATACGGAGAATATACCTAAAAATTAAAAAATGTCGTTTAAAATTATAGGTGCGCGTTAAAAGCCGGAAAACAGGTACCTAACTTGCTAGTTCTTATGCTTACACGTTCTTTTGAGAAACACCTTTATCTTCTGAGATTAAGCATTAACAACTTTCAAATATTAAAAAGTAACTTCTTATGGTATTTTGGAAATAACTGAACTTTGTTCCTTTTAAATCTATTCACACTCCTTATAAAAACAGGCTAATAACCATATTGCAAAAATTTGGAGAACTCATATACCATTGCATTTCAAAAATCAGCTAATCTAGAAGAAATGACATCACAGTGCAAAACTAATCTGGCAAAAGATATAATGGTTAATATGAAGAACGTGATACGGTCATGATACGGTAGCCAAACTGTGGAGATTTGACGCCAATATGGCATTACGAATTGAAGAACCATGTGGTGAAAATTAACGGTAATCTTTCTAGCAAACTCCGAAACACGACATACCTTTGGCGTAAAAATTGGCTTGGCTGGACATTGTATAATAATACCGATTATATTATTAAAATAAGATTGATCTTCTTCAAAATAGTAAAAGAATATCTATCTTCAAATGGCTAATTTCTTTCTTGTAGAAATTTCATTTGTAATCCTATGTTTCTCAAATATATGGTTTTTAATGATAATGATGGTTATTTTTAAGAGGCTTAATTAAACCAATTGTTGAAAAGCGATACATTGATTCATGTAAAATGGTGAAAAAAACTCTATAATAACTAAGAATATTATTAAAAGATGTAACATTTTGTAAAAGTAAAGTTTGAAGTGTAACTATTTCTTAATACTGAAAATAATGGCTGAAGTAAAGAAACGGGTATCCCCTTCTTTGATGAAGGTGATAAATGCGCCAAAGTGACAGCTGGTGGCCTCGCATGCTAAAGCTGGGCTATGGCAAACCTATTTGCACATGCGCAGTGTACCTAATAATCATTTAAAAAATTGAAGAATTTTAGGCTTGTTAGCCATTTGTTGAGCTTACTCGTTTAGAATTTGCAGTTTTATTTGTAGAGTTTTGCTATAGGTTTTTAACTTTTAGAAAATGGATTCTGGAATGAATTTAATGTATTGAGGTTCCCCCGCTTAGATGAAAGTGGGGAGTATACCATACTAGTTCCTGATTTTGACTTTTAGAAAATGGATTCTGGAACTAAGAATAAATCTAGGTAATAAATTTAATATTCGTCTCGGTGTAATTTTGGCAAGGTTTTAAAAATTTCGCCAAACAGCGCCAAGGGATACCCTTTTCTTTACTTTTACCGAAAATGATAATTATTTTTATTGAAATGAATTTTGAGTTATTCATTCAAATCACTTAATCAGAAGTAGGAAAAAATCGCAGTCAGTGAGGAAGAAAACAGAATTTCACATTTCGTTCATCGCTTAATAATATTGTCTACGGAAAATTGCATTCTTGGTGTCATAGAAAAGTCAATCGTATCCCCTAGAGTATTTACCTACTCTTTTAAGATTCACAGGTAATGTTACAAATTTCTTTTACAGGCAGTGAAGTGTTACTAGTTACGTTTATGATAAAATATACGCATTAAAATAAAATACGATTTTTCCTTATTTTAAGTTTTTAATATTCAACTGAAACTAAAATAATTACAAGATAAAAAGAACTTTTTATATACAACGTTTTTAAATTTTCTGGTGAATCATATAAACTTGACTATTCTATGTATTAATAAATACTTTTTTAAAAGAGGAATTAAAATCCATTTAAAGTTTATGAAGAAAATTTAGTCATATTTTACACAGAATGAAACAAAACTATTTTACGTAGTTTGTTACATTACAATGTAGTAGTTTATATTGATAAACTATTACAACAATACAATTGCAAACTATTGCAACAATGGTTTGAAAGTCTAGCTAAAATATGATCTCTTCAACAATAAGACATCGATATCTTTATGTTCATAAAATGTAACAAGTAAGTTACAGACAGTAGGTAAAAACTTTGTACTAAAAAAGCTTTATTATTTACATGTAAAATATGCTCAAAGATCCGTTTCGTTGAAAAGTTACCCGTATCGGGAATTTTAGAAAATAATCAAACATTACGCTCAACGAATCACATCAAATATTTTACCAAATGTCATTAAACGATATCGTAAACAAAATGGCATTGTCCCCATTTTGCTATGCTATATAGTTAAAAGTAACTGAATGTTTTGCCAGTGTAGTTAAGGCAATTCAAACCTACAGTTACTCGGAATAAATTACTCGAAGACCCCCTTCCTAATCGGTAGGAAGTGATACTGAGTTGACAAACTACTGCTGAAACTTCGCTAGGGAAAGACGATAACCAGCCTAGCGAAGATAAAAGCATTAATTGCTGTCATTAAATACTGATACAACCCAACCATTCCCTATTTCTCCCGAAAGGATGCGTCTCGTACGAAATCACCGCTTCCCGCAGCCAGATCGAACTCCCCAATCTGTTCAAATGATACTGCGAACTGATCTTTAATGATTTCGATTTTTTTTTCCGTTTCCCTCTTCCCCTAGAAATGAAGCGTTTTTATTGTGATTGGAAACTAACACTTCTTTAAAAATCTATGGAAATTATATTTTACCCTGTAGAGTAAATCTAGATAAAAAGTAAATAATAATATACCACAGCAGTTGAATTTACTTAAATAAAATATTAAATGCTTGGTACAATGAATGTGCATATTTTTTTCCATTATGTTTAATGATGATTTACACTTTATTAGTCTTAAAAAAATTCATGGAAAATACTTTGCTTAAATTTCAGTGGAAATATTAAAATTATGAATTACAATAATTCTATTAAAAATTTAGTATAGAGAGATAACAAATAAAAATTGTACTAACTGATAACTTTGATCATGTCTATATTATCTTCAATATTTTTTATTCTATATCTTGTTAAATACACACACACACACACATACACTTATATATATACACTGCTGGCCACCCAAATTGCAACACCAAGAAAGACAAGAGATATCACAACAAAATTTATTTTATAGATAACATGTTGACCAAGTATCAAATGATTAAATTTATAGAGTTCTGTGAAGTGTGGTTCCTGCCAAAATCAGTAGCCAGAGTAGCCGCCATTGTTGGAGATCACCGCTGCCACACGCCTCGGCATTGATTCAAAGAGACTTTGGATGAGTTCCTGGGGTACAGCAGACCAAGCAGCTTCCACACGTTGCCAAAGTTGATCTGCTGTGGTAGCTGGGGATGGAATCTGGGTCAATCGAAGGGCAACCATGGACCACATGTTTTCTATCGGCGAAAGATCCGGAGAGCGAGGTGGCCAGGGAAGCCATTCAATCAGGCGATTGACGAAGAACCGTTGGACAATGCGTGCCACGTGTGGTCGCGCATTATCCTATTGAAATATGGCTGTGGGCAAGCCCTGAAGGTAAGGACGGACAACTGGCTCCAACACCTCGGAGATGTAGCGCTGGCTGTTTAAAGTACCGGCAATGCGTACTAGAGATGTGCGAGAGTGATATCCAATACCGCCCCATACCATAATACCGGTGCAGGACCAGTGTGGCGGTGCATAACGCAGCTGTTCAACATCTTTTCTTCACGGTGTCTCCAGACTTGAATGCGACCATCGTGGTGTTGCAGTCAGAAGCGTGACTCGTCAGTAAAGGCAATTTCATTCCATTCTGCCGTCCACATCCTTCTGTCATCTCACCATTGGCGGCGGAGACGTCTGTGGTTCTGCGTCAAGGGTAGACAAAGCAATGGACGTCTTGCGGACAGACCACTCTGCTGTAAACGGCGTCGAATGGTACGCGCAGTCACTGGATGATGCGTTACAGACTGCATGTGCTGTGCTATGGTTCGTGATGTGACTGAGCGATCCGTCACTGCCATGCGCACAATTTGCCTGTCATCACGTGAAGTGGTGCGCTGAGGTGGATGCGATCGAACACGCCGGTCAGTCGTACCCTCCTGCATCCAACGATCACATATCCGCATTACAGTTGTTTGGTTTCGTCCAACACGACTACCGATTTCCCTGAAAGATAATCCACAATCTCGGTAGGCCACTATCCTTCCTCTGTCGAACTCGGATACTTGATCAAATGATGATCGCTGTTTTCGACGAGGCATAATTGATCGTTTTTTGAAAAAAACCACAAGAAAAACACAATTGCCGAACTTGAAATCGTCGAAATCTCCAAGCCTTAAATAGCGCTTTGAAGTGGCGGCACAGGCGCGCGTGATGTGCGTCTGCGCTGAAATTCTAATCATTTGCATATCTCACCTCCGCTAATGCATGTTGTAAATTTCATGTTATTTGCATGTTTCCTTCAGGGTGTTGCATTTATAGTGGCCAGCAGTGTATATATATATATATATATATATATATATATATATATATATATATATATATATAAATTTTGTTTTTTAAATCTTGGATTTTTTTTATAAAAATCTACTGCGGCTTAGTATTCATGAAAATTAATTAATACCGCAACTTAAGTGATAGTTACACATTATAGTCATCGTGAGTAAAGAATTGAAGATCAAAATTAAAATAACATGTTCTCAATGTTTCTGTGTATATACGTACAATAAATCAATTTGTAAAGAATTTTCGAAAAGACCAAGAATTGTTTTTTGTAAAAAAAAAAATTCTTGGTGAAATTAGATTATATAACATGCAATTATATCAATAGCAACGTACTTTGATAGAAGAAATATATTTTTTGTATATTTTGAAGCCATATCTCTTTAAGATTGTGACCTGAAACCATATCTCTTTAAGATTGTGACGGTAGCACTCAACTAATGTGGTTTATGTTTACCATATTTTACCGTTACTAGCAAATTTCCCTGTCATTTCTTTCTGTAGTCTTCTTTCTGCTTGTAACAGTTTTGGGTATATGACATCATAATATGTAGCCAGTGTAATAAGAGCACTACACTAGACTTAACTGACTGGCTAGAGATTAGTTTGTTATACCCGCAAACTCTGTTGCGTGTTAGTTTGTTGGGTAGAAACCTGTTGTACGTGGCAATCCAGTCACTCTATAGTTTGTGAAGAGTCTTGAATTTTATACTTCCGTATGACAAGTTCAAGTGAACCGTGTAAACCAGGGAATCCTAACGGGTTCCAGGTAGACCTCATTGGGGTCAATGGAAGTTTATAAAGGGTCTATAGCAGTGGTTGCCAACCTTTTTCAGCTGGCGACTCACCTTTTCTTATTGGAATACCTCCACGGTCCATCGGTCTATGGTGGGGTAAACACCTTATTTGTATCGTATCCTTTACTTATGTATATATAATTTACCATCAAATATTGCAATTATATATATATATATATATATATATATATATATATATATATAATATATGCTTTTTTGAAGATACAGATTGATTATTGATAAACAATTTGTGTTCTGATTTGAAAATGGTTGACAAAATATAAGCACTTTGTAGCAAAACGGTTATTTATTTAACATTAGATATATGTTTGCAACATATGCAACAAGTGTTTTCATACTCACTAACAAGTGTTCCTAGGTGAGGATAAAAAACTACAACTATAAAAGTACACAAAGACCATTTTAATTTTTCAGGAAAAAATAATCATGCAGCTTTGATATAATTGCAGTTAAGAAAATTGTTATCACAATCTATCAATATGTAAAATTTCTGTTTTTTTAAGTAAATTTCAATTTTCTTATCTTTTCTGATGGTTTATTCGATGGTTTCTGATAGTTTTAGGATCGAGTCGCGACCCACCTGTTGGGAACCGCTGGTCTATAGTATTCCATGGGTATATTGGGGATATGTGATTTTTTCTGTTTTAAAATTTAATTTATTTTTTTAGGAAAGCAATTATTAGATAATAATATCCGTTTTAACATTATACATACATATTTGTATAGGGCGGAGTGATCCATGCATCTAAAGTCGGATGTCATGACGACTTTGTATATGCCTCGAATGCCGCCGTCGGCTTTTAGTTCTGTGCAAACACTAGGCATAACTGGGGGAATCTACTGGACCTTAAGCTTCACATGGGTCCTCCCGATGCAACCAATCAGGAGCAGTTTCCTTTTTCTGTTGGCGATGTTTGTGCAATTGCAATCTGTGTTTATGAAATCTTGTTTATATTTTTGAAATTAAAAATGAAAATAATTACGAAAATAATAAAATATAAACCTAATGAACCACTTTTTCTAATCTTTTGGTCATATTCTTAGTCAAATTGTTATCTTTAAGTGTTTTATGTGCAATTATTAGTATTTTAATTATGTTGTATACTGTATATCATAGAGAAAAATCTGAAGGTTTCGACGACGAAAATCATTCTTTTAAAAGGGGTTGATGTAGTAAAAAGGTTGGGAACCCCTGTTGTAAACCCTGTGAATATTATTTGTGAATACTGTGCCTTGGGGTCTATTTTGAAAGTTCTTAATTTAGATTTCCATTTTGGGTTATTTCAGTTATCAGTTACCTCATGATAGGCACATAGCATGAAATAGGTGAGAAATGTTAAAAAATTAGTAAATAATTATGGGTCAAACATATCCTTATACCCTTAAGCCAGATTTTATTATATGGAGATATAATTCATGGCTGTCCTGCTACAAGTTATCTAATTACTGTAGCATGGGAAATAGAAGACTTTATTCTAGATCAGCAATAACAACAAACTTTGCCATAGGCTGAACTAATATTGAATAAGTTGTCGTCTAAGTTAAGAAACTACAGTCAACTTCAATATATTTGTATGTTTTAAGTCTTTTAATGTTAATTGAGATTACATGAGCTTATGCCATTGTTTTTACAGTGAATATATGAGTCGCATGATAAATATGCAAGATAATTTCAGACGTTTTCTTCCTTGTAATCCTTTGCATTTTATGCCTTATCGAAAATTACTTTTTAAACCAATCTTAAAATTCACTGTTGTACAATAAAATTGGAGCTGTCCTATTAAAATATCACAAAATAGACACTTACCTATTTAAATAAATACTTATTGAACAAATAAAATAGAGAAATCAATAAACTGGTTTTCCGTCTGTCTGAAACGACTTATTTTGACCTTCTGTGTGAAACACGATCCCTAAACAAAGTAAAAACTTTCAATATTTGACAGTGCAAAGTAAATCCCTGTACGCAAAAATGCAGCGGGACTGAAAGAGAGCATCTGGATATTTTATGCACCTGAATTCAATAACCGTTTCAGTTTCATTTCCTATAAACGGACTTTAATAATACGTTTCGCTTTTCGTACTTCACTGCACTTTCTAGAATGTGAAAAATGTTTTTATGTAGACTATAAATTTTATACAGGTTTGCTCTCTGGCCATGGACTATAAAAGATTATATGAGATAGAAAAGATTAATCCATTTTACTGTGCAAATGAAATACCATTTTTATTTATATTAAATTAAAGACAAGTATAAAGCAAGACATTACTGATTTTATACTATTTTACTCACGCTTTAAGATAGCTATTTTAGAATTCTGCACTGTAAATGGTTGCTATATGCGCAAATTTTTCATTCAAAATTTACAGATATAGGTACATGAAAAGAAATTTTGGCTGTGGTATAAGATTTTTCAAAAAAATTTTCAAATATTTTGATACTGTAAAAAGTTTTTGAAGTAAACAAATTCCGTTAACTGTATGTCGGAAGTCTTATAATATTAAAACAGGTTAGGCGTTATTACTTTGATCCAACATTTTTTTTCAAAAAGGGTTTCAAAAACAATATTTGATAAGGCACAAAATACATATGCTGTATGGCACCCCAAGCCCACGGTCAAGAAAAAGGAGATGGGCACCACAGGCCTTGGCCACAACGGACTGCTGCGCCATTTGTTAGTTAGTTAGTTATAAGGCATAAAATGTAAAAGATTACAACAAAGAATGCCATTGTTTGTTACAGACATTAAATGAGTCACATGATAAACATGCAAAATAATTTCAGATATTTCCTTCGATGTAATCCTTTACATTATATGCCTTATCAAATATTATTTTTGAAACCATTTTTTGAAAAAAAAAGTTGGACCAAAGTAATAACGCCTAACCTGTTTCAAATGCGTCTTTTATTTACATTATTCAAAGTATTTCACAAGACCGCAATGAACAAAATATTTCCAGGCGTATCAGTCTTACTAGGTAGAACTCCTGAGACACAAATCATGAAACATTCATGTGCTCTTATCTGTCAATATTGAGCCTGAAAAATGTGCGCGTACAGAGGTATTATGCTGTGTGAAGTTCTAGTATTACCTATCGTAAAGCTAAAGCAAAGTAGTGCAAAATCCCTTCTCTCTTTTTTCATACTTAACTGGGGATTCCCACAAAAAAGGTCCAGAAAGATGGTTGTAAAGCATAGAAAAAAAGGGGACGAAAACAGCAAATATACGGCTAGAGAGAGGGGTGTGACAAAAAATGCCATTTCGGCTGACTAGATCTAAAAATGACCGAGCTGTTCGTTAATTTATCATTCTCTGTTTTCCGTTTTCACATATCGGACTCATAGGCGTAGCGTGCTTCTAACTTTTTTCTGGGGGAAAGGGGGGGGGGGGTGCACGAACTGAATTCAGTTAGGGCCCTCCTCAGTGCACTGACTGCTAGACGGTCCTTAAAATATAAATATGATTTTTTTAAAAATTGAATAACAATATAATTGATGTTTGAGTAGGTATAGTATTCAAAAATTATACAATGAGGAAAATAAATATAATATAAATAAAATGAGAAAAAAAAATATGGCATCGAATTTTTGTTATGGATTACATCGTTGCTAAAAATTATGTTAAGACTAAAGGCATAATCGGAATTTTCAGTTTCGCAGTTTGAAAAAGCGGGAAAAAACTAACTTTCTTAAAAGTTTTCTACAATTTTCCGACTTTAACTGAACTTCTATTAACGTTTTTATATATTTCAAGTTAAGTTGGAGGGGTACGTTCCCCCCTGTGCCCCACCGACGCTACGCCTGTGATCCGACCCCTCCTCCAACTGACCGCTAAATACTTCACCACTTAGACATTTATTTTTTCATCGATCTTGTACTACAGAAATATTCCTATATGGCTGTTTTCTAAGTCTATATCAACAAAGGCACATTTTTGCTTTCTTGTCCGAAAGTAGTTGTTTAATTACATATTTTTGAAATTGAAAATTCATTGCATGTTATGAGTAAATTTCTTTTGGAGAAAAAAAATCTCAAACAAAAATACTCTGTAAAAATTATCAAACTATCCTATCACTGAATGGCTGCGAGCCTCGCACTGAAAAGACTTTAAAAATAAAAATTTAAAAAACCCGAATTGAAAAATACTCATTTGCTGGTGTATGAGAAGAGGACTAACTACAATAGCGTCTTTCGACAGCTATAGTGCTTCCTAGAGTCTTAAGACATCCAGCCAAGGAGATGCATAACGTAAAAATGAAAAGGTAAGTTCTACAGACTTATAGCAGGCAGAGAAAGTAATTACCAGTAAACATCAGTTTAGAAAATTCAGATATAATCAAAATATGTAGCATAGTTACCAAAGAAAGAAAAACCTTAATTCATAAAAAAATTATCAGTTACACAAGTCTACGATTATTCAATGTCTGAAAAACGACTCTGAGAGAGGTAAGAAGACAAAAAATGACAAAAATTTTTAAATGTTATTTCATGGAGTAACTAAAATGTAAAATTTTGGGGAGAAATAAAATGCTACAGGATGTTATGTTTTTCAAAATTGCTTTCAAAACAGAATTTTGATTCTTTTGGTGTGGGATAGAAATTATCTGCGTTAATAAACCAACACTTGGAGGTCAAAGTATTCACATGATGAGATTTCTTACTATCACTGAAATGGTTTAGAAGCTAGGATTTCTTCGAAGTCCAGTGACCGGATTTCAACTTCCACTCTTAGCAAGTTACTTTATCATGACATATTAAGTTGATTGGATTGTTTGATTTATAGCTCTAACTTTTGCTACGCAAGGACTGGTTATACCGAGATCTACAGATTAAATCCTGGTTCGAACGGCTACAAACATCCATGCAAAACAGTGGCTCAAAACCGCACAGACTCTGAACCAAACACAAGCGTCCTAGCAATTCGGCGATCACACGATCATTAGGCCGTCCGCACACGGAGCAACTCAAAAGAAACTGATAACCGACTCAAATCACAAACCAGTCCGTGATGAGTCGTAACCTATGTAATTGAAACAACTGGACAAACCCGTCGGACGGGTTTGTAACCAGTTGCGCCGTGTGCGTGTCTCCATTCAATTACATAGGTTACGACTCATCACGGACTGGTTTGTGATTTGAGTCGGTTATCAGTTTCTTTTGAGTCGCTCCGTGTGCGGACGGCCTTACACACAAGTTGCATGTATATGCCTTTATTACGATGACAGTCTAGTCTTCTTTAAACTCGACAGGATTTTTCAGAAGTATTTGATCTTTAAAGATTATAGTTTATTATCATAAACATTTTATCTTTCCAGAGAAACAATTTTAACTGCATTTTATTTCAGACAAGATAAAATAAATAAATATATATAAATATATATATATATATATATATATATATATATATATATATATATATATATATATATATATATATATATATATGCTAGCTGAATACCCGTGTTTCACTACGGAGTACATTCAAATTAAATACAACGGTCAATGTATGCAATTAATGCCAAAAATAGATAAATTATAAAGAAATTGCAACGGATATTTTTATAGACAAAATAATGTAGAAGAAAATATTGAAATTAAACCTAATAAAACATACTAAAGAATATAGTACAGTTAATATGGTACAGTTTGGGGAACATTTCTTTTAATATATTTTAATATTTTTTTGGATAATGTTTAATCGTCTGCCGCATTAGAAAGAAAAACAAAATTTTTTTGTCAATTTATTTTGTTGATATGCACGTGCTGCAAAATTAGTTTAAAGTATCACAAAAAGAAAAACCACGTGGTAAGCATTTAATATCTTAAATTCTAAAAGTTAGTAATTAAAAATTCACCAAGGGCTTGTGGCGGCCCAGTGGTACAGCGCGCTGGTTTTCGGTGCTGAGGGTGCTCAGATCGAGTCCCAGCGTTGCGCCACGAAAAATGCCTCCGTTCGTGTCGTCCCTTCATAGGGGGTAATGCTGTCCGCCTATATGGTGCCCCCACAATAAAATGGACAGTAAAACTGCGGCGTAGTAAGGGCCAATGTTTGAAATACAAGTGCCTCCGCATTGGATAAAAAAAAAAAAAAAAAAAAAAAAAAAAAAAAAAAAAAAAAAAAAAATTCACCAAAAACCAGAAAATGAAGGTAAAGATTCGAAAAAGATTTCATTTTAAAGGAATTTTTATGATCTTTCTCGTGATGTAAATTTTATAACCCTCGGATTATTATTTTAAATGAAAACTTTAAAGAATGTTTCAAAAAAGATTAAAAATTTAATTTAAAAATATCTAAGATGAATTTTTCAAAAATCTCTCTTAGTGCACCCCTACACTATATATATATATATATATATATATATATATATATATATATATATATATATATATATATATATATATATATATATAATATATATATATATATATATATATATATATATATATATATATATATATATATATATATATATATATATATATATATATATATATATATATATATATATATATATATATATATATATATATATATATATATATATATATATATATATATATATATATATATATATATATATATATATATATATATATATATATATATATAAATATAATCTTCCATTCCGTATATACACTAGATATCCACCAATATTTATTTTTTTTTTTGATTCCGTAGAACTTGAGCGACTTTCTGAGATAACACTCTTGACATATTTATTTATACGAGCCAATCTGAGACGGGTCTTCATCTATTCGAGTGAATAGTATATCAAAATCAGAAGCTAATATCTTTTTATCAAAGACGATGATTGTATCTTTTGAACCTATGAAATACCGACTTCACTAAAGGTTTTACCCATCTGCCAAATGAGGTATTCAGGAGCATTTGGATCCTTTACGGCCCATTTTTCAAAGCACAATATAACCTCTAATTTGCGGTTCTTTTTTTTTAAATTGTCTCTTTGTGGTTTGTTTTTTTTCCTGTTTGCGTCTTTCGAAATATTCTCCTTTTCAATCAACGTCTTTAAATTTTATTGTGATAAAAGCTTTTTTTTTCCATGATATTTTCTCATGATTGATTAAAAAGGAATCTGTGATGCGCAAATGTAAAGACACACACAAAAAAAAGGATTTAAAAAGACTTTTGTAATAAATTAGAATATTATTGAACAGTCTTACTTTTAATACATAAATTTAACATGTTTTCTACTTATATAGGTTTTTCTGTTACTTTTATCTGTTCATTTATATAAGAACATGAATTTCTTTGAAACAGTTTTACGGAAAGTATTGCATTTGAGGGCTTTAAATATTACTGAATTTTAGAAAACGAAGTACAGTGGTACCTCGACTTACAAGTTTTTCGAGATACGAGCATTCTCTCGGCAGATTTTTTGCAGCGAGTTACGAGGTAAAATTCGGGTTACAAGCAAGCTTCAGATACCCCACAGATAGTTTGCGCAGCGAACACCATGTGCTCATCAAATGAGAACACGAGAAGCATATAATCTTTACAACCTTTATGTACAATTATTATACAATTGCATACATATTATTCTAAGACTGCTATCCAGTCTAAAACCTAGAGATTATCACTCAACAATTATCACCCGGGGTAGCTCGCTCTGCCCACACTCAAGTCGCCCGCCGAAACCGAACACCTTCCTCCCTCTCTCGCAGAGAGATAGCTTCAATTCCTTCCCCCACATTGGTACTCGCCATGGGTTCTAGGGGATGGGATGACCTTGGTCCTAGGATTGCAAGCTCTCCCTCGTTTACGGATTCCGAGAAAACGGTCTTCGGATTCTCAGAAAGAGGAATTTGGACGTTACATCCCAGTGAACTATGCAGCAATCGCTCAGCTTCCGTGTCTCACTTTCAGAGGGTAGCTCGTAATAAAAGCGAAAGCTAGGAAAATGTGGCGAAAAGATAAAAAATTAACAAATAAGATTTAATTTTTTCTGTTCAGCTTTTCTCCTCCTCTTTCATCAGCATCTTCAAGTCTGATCTCCAAAGTAAATGTTGCGCATTACAATTAATAAAACAAGTTTATTGCTGTACATTCTATTGTATTGCGTTTTTATACAACTTTCGTCATTTATAAGCACATTTTTCTTATTTATAAACATGTAACCAAAAATTGCTGTTTGGGGAGAGCCCGGAACGAATTAATGGCATTTCCATTCATTTCAATGGAGAAAATTGATTCGAGATACGAGTATTTCGAGTTACGAGCTCCGTCATGGAATGAATTTAACTCGCAAGTCGAGGTACCACTGTATGATGAATTAAATTATCTCTAAAACGAACAAGTTTGATTTAATACTGAAATTTATGAGAATGGTCTTAACTTAAGATAATTATTACATTTAAAATTGTGATTATCATTTTTTTTACACTCTAACTGTACGGTGGGGATTGGATCCGACACAGGGTCGTGTCTTCCCCCCTCTTGTGCTCTCCCCTCTCATTGCAACAGATCAAATTGACAAGGAACCCTACCAGGCAGTCTTGCAACAGGTGTTGGAGCGTTTTCAGTTATAAGTTCGTTCTAAATATCAGTGTCTCTGTTGAAAAACGTTATTCGTGATCACTAGTTATATTTTTTTAGATTTTTAATTTATTTATTTCGATTTTGAAGGCCAAAAATGTCAGTTTAAATTATTTTTTACATTTTTGAGCTCGGAAATTTGGTTCAGTAACTTCTAAATATAGGTGCACGACTAAATTACATATTAGACATAGCATATACGACATTCTATGTAAATGCCAGAGATATTTTTTTTCATTCAAAAAATTACAATTCGTTAGTCTTTTTTTCTATAAAAAGGGTTTTATTTCATGCAAAATATTATCAATAAATATTATTATACAACAAAAATGCTTATTGTGTTCTTATTCCTACCAAAAACCTCATCAAAAAAGTCATCGGGTCAGATCCCACCCGACCGTACTATCTATTTCGTCTCAAATCACTGTACTATTAGAGGGTTAATATTCATTGAAATGTTTCTTTGTAATTGATAATAGTTCTCTGCAGTCTCGTGAAGTTTTTTTGGTTAAACAACTTTTGGTTGTCACAACTTTTATCTAATTTCTAATATCTTGATAATGAGGGCATGCTGTATATTGCCTCATTTAAACAGTGAATTATGGAAATGCTTTTACGGTAGATTCATCCGGGTGGGAATTTTTTCATCTATATATTACTGAACTTGTATTTAAACAAAAAAAAAACTTTTATGTTAAAATTTGTTTGCAAATCTTGTGATATTTAAAATTATTGGAAAGAATACTAGGCTAGGTTTAGTCTGTTTTCTACCAGAAAGTATTATAGATAAAATAGTATTATATTTGGATGAATGATATAATATTTGATGCAAAACTGGTTTCAAGTCAAGCGGCAATTTTAAAAAGAACAGTGTGTATATTTAAATATTTTAGGTTCTAGACTTTACAGTATCTTGAATTTCCCCTTCTTTGAGTAGAACTTAATACGAGAATAAACTCTATTCTCAGAATAAATTCACTTCAAGAAAACAAAAATTATATTTTCTTGTAAACTTATAATTTTAAAATGTCTCCCTTTTTCGGAAATGCAGTTTTCTTTTGTGGATATACATTCTCCTAGAAAATTATATAGATAACCTTCTATAAAACAGAAACGACTTCATATGATATATTTTGCTCGATTTTTTTATATCTGATTCTTCTAGTAAAAAAGTCAGCCATTGAAATGTTAAAAAAAACCTTGAAATTTATGTTTTGTATATGATCTTTTTAATTTGTTTATAAGTTACTTGATAAACTACCATTCAAAAAGTCGCATTGCTTAATTAAATTTCTTGCCTCTCAGCATTGCTTCTTTTGAACGATTTTTTTAATATGCCGACGAAATAAATACTCTTTTGGAGAGAAAATTTTAATCACCCCTTAAACATAAACAAAATATAAATTAAATATAAGCAGTTTTCATAGTCATAAATTCAGTATATACGGTTTGTATAGAGTACAAATAAGGCGATATTCAGTTAAAAAAAACTAATGTTTTGATCTTTCTTCTCTTGACAATGAATGTATAGTATTAAAATGATTACGAAATATAATTTTGTTTTACGATAAATTTGTTGTTTTGTTTTCGTGATGATAAATTTCCTTATTTTTTTCTTCTGTAGTTTATTAATACTCGTATATTATACACAACAATATATTTTGCATAACCGCAACATCCACGGTAAGTTAATTACTCTATTTGTTTCATACATCTTGAATAAACGGGCCACTAAGTAAAAACATATTTCAAAATACAGAGCATACCAAAAACTCATGGCATAATTTTAAAAATTTCATGAATATAAAGTATGAAAAAGGAATGTAATATTTTCAGATAAACTTTTAAAAAAAATTTCTTTTTCCTTTTGTCAATATACATCAGTATGAACGCCTTGGTGGTGTATCGTTCGCATTTGTAGAAGTTATGCAAATTTAAAAACGTACAACTCTTTGCACTATAAATTAACTTTGTCTTTCTCATATTCCTACAAGTAAAAATGGAAAGAATGGAAAACTACCAATTGCTAAAATTCTATCGATAACACAAACCTGTTTGAAAGACTTATGGAGAAAGACTCAATATTGGCTTAAAGTGTGTAATAGTCTACATAGCATGAAGTTAAAGCTTCAGTTAAAAACTATAAAAAGATTACAATAGTTTACATAGAATGAAGGCTCTCCTTCAATTAAAAGCTGTAAAAGGATTACAATAGTCTATATAGAATGAAGGCTCTCCTTCATTTAAAAGCTATAAAAGGATTACAATAGTTTACATAGAATGAAGGCTCTCCTTCAGTTAAAAGCTATAAAAGGATTACAATAGTTTACATAGAATGAAGGCTTTCCTTCAGTTAAAAGCTATAAAAGGATTACAAATGGAGATAAAGCGCATTAAATGCTATATAAAATGATTATATAAATAATATTATTTCCCAGATAATATTAACGTTTGATTTATTTTTCAATTTCCAAAGCAGCAGACAGAATAGACAAACATACTAAGCCATAATATACAAAAAAGGAACAGTAAAATTTCTTAGACAAAAAGAAACAAGAAAACTGAATTTCACAAAACAAACACAATTAAAACTACAAAATTGACAAACAGTCTGCCAATAACGACAGCCATTCTCATTATACGACGAACAGACTTAGCTCGTCGGCGTTCATTAATTCACCTATACTACGATGCAGACACATGGGACCTCTTCAAATTCCAAGACGATGAAGATGAGAGACAATGCTGTCATGCCCAGGCGTCAGTCTGTATGCCGCCATAACCCTATGTCTCGGCCGATCGATCCACTGAAGCATAGACTCTCCCATGATGTATTTCTAAAGTCTGATTTTATAGATATCTTTGATTTTAAGATGGATAATAGAGGTCACCGATTTGTAAGATGTCACGTTGCAAGAAGCTTGAGTGACACAGGTAACTTTGCCAATGCACCTGCTGATTTCTATCCTGGGATGCTAAAGTAGGAGGGAATAAGTTGGAAAAAAAATTTTTTAGGATTATCGAACAATTCCCTTAAAACAGATCTACGTTCCCCGATAGCACTAGAAGTTGGAGCTCTGCTGCAATTTACAATATTCTTAATGTCTACATTATAGTCTGAAAGAATTATTGCTTGAGTAACAAACAGTAGCGATACAGTTCGTCAAATACTGCAAGCCTTCGGCTTAGGGGATGGCCGAATGGCTAGGGCTCTGGCATTCGGTTCAAATCCTGTGGGGTCGAGTCCCACTGTTGGCGTGGATGTTTGTAGCCGTTCGCACCAGGATTTAAACTGTAGATTTCGGTCTAATAAGCCCTTGCGTAGGAAAAGTTAGAGCTATAAATCAACCAAACTGATCAACTTAATATATCATGATGAAGTAACTTGCTAGGAGTGGAAGTTGAAATCCGGTCACCGAACTTCTAAGAAAGTACTTCGAAGAATCGGCTTTAAACTGTAGGTCCCGGTCTAGTTAGCCCTCGTGTAGCAAAAAGTTGACCGTAGCGCTCCAAATCAAACCAAACCAAATGCTACAAAGAAACTAATTGCCTCATCTCACATCAACCGCAGTACGTTCTGTTTCCTAAAGGAATCCGATGAAAAATTACTCGAAATAAGTTTCAGCAACACCTCTACCATTCATCTCCAGCTTTGAGCCGTCGTTATAGATTCGTAGTTTAGGTATCCAAAGTCTTTCCATTATTTGGTAAAATTAAAGAAACGGTAACAAAGAGTTCCTCTTGCTATAACTGTTTTCACATAGCTATGCGCGTACTCGATTGTTTTAGCCTATATATTTCAGGTCTTTTTTAGCTTTGTTATTATATTTTTTTTTACAAAAACATGTTGCATTGATAATAATGTTGAGTAATTTTATAAAAAGAATATATGGCCATATAAAAAAGTGAGAAAATTATATGGATATTTACTCTATTTCTCTTTAAGAAGACAAGCAATGTAAATCAATAAACTTATTAAATAATGAACTAATGATAATTTTAACACTTCAATGATATTTTAAACACTTCAAAAGACTTAACAATAACATTTTTATTTTTATTTTTGGAGATTCAAGTGATAATATCAATTTCAATAACATTTTTCAACAGAGATTTTAATCTTTTATCTTAATAAACTATGAAAATAGGATATGCCCATAATATTAAACCTGAACTGTTAACTTAAAAAAAATAGCACTGTGGTACCCAGCTTAGGGGTATCTGATGTCATGGGTATATGGGCACAACCGCAGTAGATATTTTTATGCTGTAGAAATCTACAGCGCTGCGCATAATTAATCTAAACAATGTATTGTTTACAAATTTACGCGTAGTTTATTCCGCGTAGCAGACATCGTGGTGCCAAACCTAGCAACCATCGTAGCACCAAAACCAGGGCCGGTCCCATAGGTGAGGCGGCAAGGCGAAAGCCTCAGGCGCCAACTGAAATAGGCGCCAAAATTAAGTAAAAATAGAAAATTTTTTAACCGAGTAACGAAAAAAAAAATAATAGTTTATAATCTGATGTATGACGAAATTCATTAAAATACCCGAATATGCGCGAATATTTAGACTGTTTTTAATATACTGCTGAATTTGAGATCACAGGATGAAATATACATTTTGAATGCCTATTTCCAAACGTTGTTGGCGCTCTAAGAATTCTACTCACACTACCTGTGACCATAGCAGAAGATGAGCGCAGTTTTTCAAAACTGGAAAATTTAAAGAATTATCTACGAACAACTTTAACCCAAGAACGATTTAATGATCTAGAAATAATTTCTCCAGTAAAGACGGTGTAACGACTCCCGTACAATAGATAATTTTTTGCACGGGGAAATTCCGGGAAGACCAATCAACGCGGTTTGAGCACACAATTCATTTAGACGGCTGCAGGCAGACAGTCGCCTGGTGACATTCAGTCAGCTACAAAAGAGAAGTTGCCGGCCGGAGGCGCCTAGTCGTCTGAGAATGTAACTGAATAAATAAAGGTGGCGCTTTCCAGACTTCTCGAGAACGTTCAGCGAAGGTATATAAAGTCGCCGGACGTGAGGTAAAAAAAGTCAGTGATTCAGAGATCATTCAGAGTGACGCGGGAGCCGGAGACAAGGAGATACTGTCCGGCCTAGGTAGACTTGAATGAGCTCAGTGACAACTCAAGTCTGACCTTTACTCGTCGATGCCGTGGACCCACGAATTTAATCTTTATATATCTTTATATATATATATATATATATATATATATATATATATATATATATATATTGTAAATAGTCTGTATTTAGTCGAGATATGCAATTAAAGCATAAAATACAAAAAGGCTGGCAGTCGTTTATTTAAGGCAAAGTCCTTACAACGGTATGTAAAACAGTTAATTATAAAGATGCAGTCGAGCCATTTGCTGCCGTAAAGGTTGGTAGAATGATTGAGTCATTATTTTTATTGCATAAATTTTATTTGAATTTATTTACTTTTTCTCCTTTTTTTAAGTTCTGTCATTTTTAACAATATTAGATTTTTTTAAAAATATATAAATATATTTTTATTGAATAGATCTTCAGAAAAATGACCGTTATTCTAAAAGTAGACTATTTCTAATAGCGATACATTCATTATTTACAGTCCGTCTAAAATTCTGAATTGGCGCCGATTTTAAAACTTGCCTGAAGCGCACACCACAACATGACCACAACATGTGCATACACCTCGTGATTTTATTTCTTATTTCTCTAATATTTCCCTTTCTCGAGTCAATCCCCATTTTAGTACCAAATAATAATAAAGAAAATGACTATTTTTCATTGAATAGAAAAGTTATCAAAGGGAAAATTTCTGAAACATTTCGGCAAAATGTATTCAGAGTATAAACGAAAAAAAAAATTTAATGAAACATTGAAACATTCCGCCTGCGAGTTAGGAGAGTTTCAAATGGCCGTTTCCCTGCCATTAAATCCCTCGGAACACATTTCAAATCGAGATAAATACGAAGTAAAGTGTCATTCTCATTATATACCTCATATCGCCCAGTTTTTGCATAGTTAAATATTTAATCCCCAAACAATCAACCATCGACTGTCCTGGGAGAATAAATTCTCCCTCCCGGAAATAAAATTTAAAGAAGTGAAAAAATAAAGAAAGAAAGAAATCAGCCGTTTTCAGACACCCCTGAAAAAAAAAATCAAATAAAATAGCATCCGTAAGAATTCAAAATGGCGACATAAAAAGACGGTGTCAAGTGACAGCAGGGCGAGCGGCTCCGTGTAGCAGCCGATTATTGCCTGGAATATGCCCATAAATCTTAATTACGCTTGTTTAATCCCCTAAGCGGTATTTCTGTTCCTCATTATCTCCGCTCACCCACCTCAGCAGAAAAATTTGGTTCTTTTCTCGAAAAGAAATATACACGTGTCATCTCCTATCCGATAATAGCCATTAAGAAGGGAACCAAAACGGGGGGGGGGGGGGAATAAAAAAAAGAAATGCAAATCAATCTTAAGAAGTAATTTCGGCTCTTATCGGGTGTCGCGTAACAAGAAGTGACGTTAGGAAATCGGGAAAAATTTCCGCATTGTAACTATCATAAAAATAGTAATCCACAAATGTATGTATTTTTTTTTTTTTTGTAGGGAAGATAAATTAACCAGTTATGAGTGGACACATTAGAATGTTTTGGATAGAAAAAGCGATCTTTTCCGTGTAATGATTTTATTGGTTAAGCAATTTTTGCAGTGGTTTTAAGTAGACCGGAAAGAATGGGAAAGCAGAATTTCGTTCGTGATTAATTATGTTGGGTTAGCGAGTGTTTTAAAAGTTAATAAAGTTTAGCAGAATTTTAAACAATGTTGCTTTTCTTTATGGAGTTAAAATTTTCCTAGACTTGTTTGGCGATGAAAGATAGGATCCGTAATTTGCTTAGGTGTATTTTTGTTCACAAATATTTACTTGCACCAGGAGTAATTTACTATCGAATATTTGCAATTTCAAAACTGGCATTCTTTCAAGCTTTTCAGACATTTATAAAGGATAAATTTCGATATGGATTCATTTTTTTTCCTTCTTGCAAAATATATTAAAATACTTTTGAAATCTAGGGCGTTATGGATCGAGGAAGTGAACCAGTTTACATGAACAAAAGGGGTAACACTCTAGTAAAATAGTTTCTTAAATTTCTCTATTTGTTAAGATCCTTTTTGTACTTACGAATAATTTACCATCTGAGAGGATATATTTTATTTTTCAAAAACCGAACAAGTGCCAATTTTCACCACTGACATTAATTGTAGTATTTTTTGGATATATAGATCTGTTTTTGTTATATCTGTTATAGATCTGATCCCCGGTGGCGTAGTGGTTAAATTCTTCAAGCTGCCACACTACAGGTCCAGTGTTCGACCCTGCGACTGGGAAAGGTCGACGCAGCCTTTCATCCCTTGAGTGGATAAAATGAGGACCAAGCATGCTTGGGAACTAACTCTGGGGGTGCCGCGTCAGGTTGACCACCTGACCGAGACATATGCTGTATGGCACCCTAAGCCCACGGTCATGAAAGCGGAGATGGGCACCGCAGGCCTTGGTCCACAATGCTGAAAAGCAATTCGGACTGTTGTGCCATGAGTTAGTTAGTTTAGTAATTTAGATATTAATTATAAATTGTAGTAATTTTTGGAGATGAATATATAGATCCGTTTTACTTCAGTGTGTGCACTAACTTTTATTTCAAATACTTTGTCTTCAGTCACCATTTGTAGTATCCAATTTTTAACCCTTTGTGGTTTAAGGAGACGGGCTGGTAAATTCAGGTCAGTACTCATCAGAAAGTACGTAACCAAACGAACAAAGTACTTAATGGGTGAGGATTCGGTGAGTTAGAAGGTGGTTACTCAAACAGACAGTCAACTATATAAACCTGGCCCAGGTTTCGTTTTTATTTAGCCCTTATAACTTAAATTTCCCCGCCTACTTGCTCAGCTCAACTTAAAGGGCAGTTATCATTTGTAGTTTCCAATTTTTAACATTTTGTGGTGCTAAGCAGGCTAACCGGTAATTTCATGTCAGTGCTCATCAGAAAGTGCAGAACCAAACGAACGAAGTACTTAATGAGTGAGGATTCGGTGGGTTAGAAGGTGGTAACTCCATGCCAGCAACATAGAGAGTCAACTGTATAAACCTGACCTAGGTCTCGTTTTTATTTATCGAATTTTATTTTATTAGTTTATATATATATATATATATATATATATATATATATATATATATATATATATATATATATATATATATATATATATATATATATATATATATATATTATCTCAGAAATAATTTCCGAAATGCAGAGTGCGGTATATTTCACCGTTGAAGAAAAACTCCATAAATAAGCAGACTTAATTTAAAAACATTCGATGGTTTATTTACAAAAATAATAAGATAAAACATTTAAAATAAAATGAGCTAACATCCTACAGCAGTTACAGCACATAGCAAGCACATGGCATACACATCGCCTGATGCAACTGCTTCAACTACGCAGTAAAAAATAACAATGCTGTTTTGCATAAGGCAGGGTGTCTTCTTCCTGAAAACACTTTATTCAATGGAAAAATGCAAATGTAGAAGAGTGACGTAAACACGGAAAACAATCCCGATTAATCCGATCATGAATGGCGTCATACAATACAATGACCGGTTCACTTAAAATAGCAAAAATTAAGAAACAGTATAAAGAACATGAGGGGAGTTAAAGTGAACGATACGCACGTGTACGAAGTTCGGATATTTAGGAAATCGAGCGTGACGTAACCGCTAAAGCTTATTGCCGAAGTACTGAAAGACGATAACATGACGTCATAGTTACGGTAAGATATGTAATAATATATATATGAACTCAATTGTGCATTGAATTTTTTTTTTGTATGAATAAAATGTCAAAAGTATACATTATTAAATCTGTCTGTTATATTTTAAAGTTTTTGCATGTTTCTAATTTATTTCATGGTCTATACATTTGAAAAATAATTGTGGTTTCAAAGAGTGATGCACAGTCTTGTGACAAACGCTGTAGTTAACAATCGTGAGAAATTTGAAAGAAATCAGAACAAAATTAAGGCGCATGGAGCATTTTGAAAAATTCTAGTAATTTTGAAGAATTATTTGAAAAAAATGGTTTTAATCTTCTCCAAAATACTTATTTGGGAATTCTAAGTTCCTTCAATGTAGTAAAAAACAATATTAATTACTCTCACTTTGTATATACTGTAAAATATTGAAAATTTATAAAAGGGATTGAAAGTCACTTAAGGGGTGGTAGACATTACATAGAAATTTTTGAAATTTTTACTTCAGAGGTATGAAATTTTGCATATATATTCATTAAAGTATAATTATATCAAACACCGTATGAAATTTTATAAATATTTAATTTTCTTAATATTTAAAAAATGGAAATTTTTATTATGTTTTTTAAAATGTTCCTTGCGAACCAATTTTTTACTCTCCCCCCCTTAATTTTTGCATGTATATTACTTATAAATACATTTTGAACAGAGGTATGTATTATTTTGTGCTTTCGATGAATATTTAATTTTCAGGAAATATTTTTATGCTTGTACTCTGAATTTTCGTCAAATTTTTGTACTTTTTTACACTTAAGTTTAAACTTTGGTAATGTTAATGATGTCGAAACCTGAAATGAATACGTAACTTTATTTTAACGTATAAGAGGAGTCTTTATTATAAGTTTTATAAAATTTCGTCAATAATTGGGACTCAAGGAGCATTTCAAAGACTTGCAAATCTGGAAATGACTCATTTTCATAAAAAGCCATTTAAAAGATATTTTTTCATCTACTTTTAATATTTACTTTTCTAAAGCCACCAAGTTTTCATTTAACTTTTCATTACATATTTGAAATGCATTTTATTTCAATATTTACATATTTTTAAAATATTAAAACACCCTCCAAAAAATTCCAATTTTTGTTCGATTTTTGGCAATTTGGAAGTGCACCATCCCCTTAAGAATCTTGTTGTTGGTAGGTATTTAGATCAACCCTGTTTAGTTGTATTCACAATTGAGGGTGAATAAATCCTATTTTTATTATTTTCGTTTTAGTTTGAACTTAGTATTACTGGAACCATGGTGATCATTAAGCCCCGTATGTTAAAAATTTACCACACATGTTCTTTGCAAACAAATGTTTTCAATAAGGTAAAACAAAATCACAGACTGCTTTAAAAAAAATTCTTTTGCTAATTTATACATAAAAATGAGTTTCCATTTTACACTGCTGTCAAAGTGAACTATGATTTTTTCCTTATCTAAGTAAAAATAATAATATTTTAATTTTAAAAATATTATGTAAAACCCTTCTAGTCTTAAAAGTAAAATGTCCTGCGACTTATTTATTAATAAAATTCATGGGCTCCGTTTCACATCATTAACTTTATAAATATCGTACATTTATTATCTCGTATATAATATGTTTTTAAAAAAACGAAAATCCACTTAATTTAGTGATGAATATGATATTTTTTTTGAAAAAATTGAGATTAGTTCTAGTTTAATTATAACATAACATTAATATTTGAAGTAGTTATAATTTTTATTTTAAAGTGTGAGAAAAGTGAAAGTAGAATTTTAAGTATAGGATTGCTTTAAAATGTTTATGAGTGTCCCATTAGTTGTGCGAGCTTTTAAAAAGCAATATTGGATTAAAAAAATTGAATATTGAGTTTGTTTTTCTGGAAGGAGAAGCCTTAGTTAATGATAAAGTCTCTTTTGTAGATATCAGTGTAAAAAAACTCTATTTGAAAGTACTCTCGAAGAATACTGAGATAAAAGCAAAAAACGCTACCAGCTGAGCTAGAAGGCATGTTCTAATAAAGAGATCGACAACTTACTCTACTTAAAAATTTACCACACAATTTTTTTCCTCCATTTGAGTAAAGATAAGTGAGTTTCAGAGAGTTAAGTTAGAAAAAAATGTATGCCAGAATATTGTGTCTTCTCTAAGTTTTTTTTTTTTTAATTCTCAAGAAAGGAAAAATGTTTTATTTTTATTGACATTTGCATTTTAGTCTCTCATTAAACGAACAAGATCGATTTATGTGTCTTAAAACAATCTTAAAATTTAGGATTATTTTCCGTTATGCCTTTTAAACATAATATTGAAATTTCTATTCAGTATAGTACAGATGCAAAGAAATATTTTCTTTTAAACTTTATCATTAATATGTGATTTTATTTTATTTCTTAATCATTTTAGAGGTAACAATTTTTCCATCTTAACAGTTAAATATTTAATTATTTAAATTTATTTGCTTCAAATATTCAAGGATAAATAGAACTTATTATAACACGCAAAGATTATAGTCTCTAAAATTTTCCTGTTTCTGTTTATAATACATGACACCATAATTTCGAAAATTTGAAATATAATAACCTAAGGTTTAATCTCTAAGACCACAGGAATATTGACCATTTACAGAAGGGTTATCTGATTATTTGAATTTTTTCGGCAGATGGGCAAGATAGAAAGAAATTTATTTCTTCCCGTCTCTGTCTCATACCATAGAAATAAAATTCAGAGTACAGCAGAATAATAGCAACGAGCGCTGTATAACGTTTCAATATTTATTGCAAACCATGGATCTATCACACATGTACATACATTAGAACATATATATCTGAAAAGTCTATGGTAGGTAGAGATTTAGTTTATATAATAATAGTTTCGAAGGATTAAAATAGTATTAGAATAGTAGATTGAGTTTAGTAGATATAGTATAGTATAAGAAAGTAGATATAGTTTATATTAGAACAGGACATATATTAAAATAGTTTTGTAAAGAAGACCGTACAGACACTTGGCTCTTTCTTGCCAAAAGCTACTGACACAAAAAAGTAGTTCTCTTAAGTTACTAACCAATTTGCTTTTTTTTTATTAATGAGTTATGCAAGTACTTTCAAATCGCGCCCCGCGGCCATTGGAAATTTAGTCAAGACCTTAAGGCTATGTTTATGGTATTATAGTGTGTATGGTCAAATTTTTATTTATTATTGTGACCTCCAATGTAGATTTCCTGCTTTCTTTTCAAATAAAAATGAAAATGTCCTCATCAGTTTACACAGTAACAAACTTGCATATTTTCAAGTTAAACAGGAAATTAAGTGTTCTAAAACATTTCGATGAATCAATGATTGTGAATCCATATTTGTTCACTTGTTTGTTTCCTAATCATTTTAGCGAGTTTCATTTAAGCGTATGGATTAGATTTTGCAATGCCGTGAATTGACAATCTCTTAGTTACAGTAGGCAATGGATATCAAACATCACGGATGTATTTGGACAGCCATAGCAGATATCTTGATGCTGTAAAATTCTACAGCCATCCAGACAATATGTATTGCTCACAAATACGCCCATGGTCTATTGATTAATATATTGCAGGTCGCGGGATAATGTGGATAGTCTCATAAGATTGCACTGTATGGACTATATAAAGAGATGTTGCAGGATAAATGGTGTCTTACCGACATGGATATTCTCATTAAACAACACGAATCTATTATACTATTAAATGATCCATTTGGAGCAGCATAAAATTTTTTAGTATACAAATCAATTCCTAATAACTCCTAATAAAGAAGATAACTCTAATAATGAATACTCTTCATTCTATAAGAAATTTAGAGGCCCAATATTACGGAATCTCGTGATTGGGTGCAAGTGTTTGTTTATTACCTGGAAGGTGCTAGCGATTCCTACCCCTCCAGATGAAAAGAATTCAATGCTCTATGACGGCAAATTTGGTGAAAAGTAGCTTAGGTATGTTAAAAAAATATGACTAGTAGTTTCGAAATATCATCCAAATTGCTTTGTTGTCAAACCCAAGAAAACAATGTAGGTCAGAAGAGCAATTTTCTTTAAAATAAACTTGTGTCCTTTCATAGAATTTCACTCTAGAAGAGTGATATATTTGTGTCTTTACATATATGTTTTGCAAAAAACATTGTCAGATAAAATGGGCAGGAAATAATATACTTGAATCTTTTTCTCTTTCAGGTTTTTAGCATCAGGATTTTAGCATCAGGATTTTAGCATCATGTTTCCTAGTTTTAAGAAGAAAATTTTCTCATCGAATACTGAGTGTTTATTATTAAGGTATAACAAAAATTTAAACGTCTGCTTACAGTGTGTGAGAACATGCTGAAATTAAAACTCGTGATTCAGGTTTTTGAATAAGAATCTACAACTAACCTGAGTATTGATCTTTCAAACCTTACAGATCCCATGCTGTAAAGTTATCAAGCTATTGACATAAGAGTGCTACATGACATAAGAGGAGTAAAAGAATAATTAATCATGCATTATTAAAGAAATTTCTGTTTCAACTTATGTTTTGTTTTACAGAAACGACGTTACTAATTCAACGTGTATAAATTATTTGCCTTTATCTCATTGCTATTGAAATTTTTAGTGAAAGAAATAAAAACAACTTCGTCTACGAAACATCTTTTTTTTAGGTAAAATTCAGCTAACCTGAGTATTGATATTTCAAATCTTACAGATCCCATGCTGTAAAGTTATCAAGCTATTGACATAAGAGTGCTGTATGACATGAGAGATGTAAAAAGAATAATTAATCATGCATTATTAAAGTCTTTTCTGTTTCAATTTATGTTTTGTTATACAGAAACAACGTTACGATTTATAGCGTGTATAAATCCTTTCCCTTAATCTCATTGCTATTGAAAATTATTGTCAAAGAAATAAAAACTGCTTCGTCTACGAAACATCTTTTTTTTTGTAAAAATCAGCTGTATTTAACGAAAATATTTCTGCCGTAAACATAAAACTTTTTTTATTAACATACGAATGACAGTTTAAAAATTTAATATAAAATTACAGAAAACCTTAATGTGAGAAATGTTTTTATTACTAAAAGAAAAATTTCTTCATGTAATAAAGTTTTCTGAATTTTAACAACTTTAAGGCTTATTACATACATTTGAATTAAAATACTTTCCTTTATCTAGTAACATATTTTATTTCTCTGAAGTGATTAAGATAGATATTTACAAAATGTAATAAATTTATATCATTTCAAACAATAACAGAAAAATATTTACAGCTAACGTATCTTTCTGAACCTCTCAAAATAAAAGAAAAATTCAATTTCTTTCGAAAAGGTACCTACCATAAAGCCATATCTTCAATCAGGCTTTATCAACAAAAGCAGATAAAAAAACTCTCAGGCTTCCAGATAACAAAGAAAGGAATTAAAAAAGGTATTTTATTTATTGAAGTCATTAGGCTACACAAGCAAACTAAAAAAGTTACTAATGTCATTAAATAAGGTACTCAAAGTGGCACACTTTTACTGTTATGTACTTCAAGAGAGACTTTAAGAAACTCAGGAGAATAATGGATCGACGAGTAAAACATCATTAAATAAACATTACTCCCATAAGTAAAGTATTCAACGTTTTAGAACGAAAAAATACTTTCTTTGTTCAGTACCTAACAAATAACAGGACTACATGAGTTATTTAACGTTTGTGCTCTAAGGAAAAGTTAAAGCCACAATGCCCGTAAACAGAGGTATTGACTTTTCGTTTTTAATAACAGTTGCACCTTTCAAAGGTTTTTTAGATCTACATTTTTTTTAGTTTTTCATGTGAGTTAAGAACTTTGTTGATAAATGAGGATTTTTAGTTGGCCAGATTACTTACCTCTGGCATCTAGCAAAATTTCTTGTTGTGAATAGCTCTTCTGTGAAAGATTTCTATTATAAAACTAGCAGAATACCAGTCTTCGCTACGGAGTACATTCAAATTAAATACAACGGTCAATGAATGCAATTAATGTCAATAAATATATATGTATATATATATATATATATATATATATATATATATATATATATTTATTTATTTATAAAAAATCGTAACGGATATTTTTATAGACAAAATAATGTAGAAGAAAATATTCAAATTAAATACAACGGTCAATATTTGCAATTAATTTGTATCTTCAATGTCAATAAAGCATACTAATTTGAATTAAATTCTTTAAAAACTCCATCTCAATTACGCTAATGGTGAAATTTTATTTTTTACCATATTTCAATATTTCTTTTGTCAATTTATTTCGTTGTTAGGCACGTGACACGAAATTAATTTAAAGTAACACAAAATGAATAGAAACCACGTGACCAGCATTTAATAAATTAAATTCTAAAAATTAATCTTTAAAAATTCACCAAAAATCAGAAGATGGAGGTAAAGATTCTAAAAAGATTTCATTTTAAAGGAATTTTTGTGATCTTTCTGGTGATGTAAATTTTATAACCCTCGGATTATTATCTTAAATGCAAACTTTAAAGAATGCTATAAAAACAGCTTAAAAATTTTATTTTAAAAAATCTAAGAATTTTTCAAAAATCTTCCTTAGAGGTTTGGTCTCTGCGTTATCTGTCAGTCAGTCAGTCAGTCAGTTACGGAACTGTTTTATATATATAGATAAACAGAATGAAGAACATTTCACTTTTCAAAGATCAAATATCTTAGTTTGAGCAATTTATAAAATAACAGGCATCGGCGAATTGAGATATTACTTCTTTATTCCTCTTTTCTGACCAAGGACTGAGAGAATATTTTATGAGAATTCAAAATATTGAAATGTATCTTCTAAATTTTTACAGTTAAAATGAGTGTTAGGATATGCCTCAGGTCATCTTTTATCGCTTATGTGATTTTGATTTGTAAATTTTATAAATATTACACATTTCACTCGGCTGAAAGAAATGACGTCCTCAAGGGTTTCACTTTTTCCCAGTAATAGTTTCCAGTTGCGCAGACGGTTGCATTTTTTACTTTTGTTTTTCGTACAGATTTTGTGCCGGTAAATTTTTTCAGCAGTGGAGATAAAACTATGTTCTGTTGCAGCTGAGCTCTGTTCAGATGAAATATAAGTTTTAAATCTTCACGCAAAAATAAATTTGTGGCAGAATAAAGTATTTATAGCTCTACAGATAAAATGCTGGATATCGTTAGCGGTGAGATATGACCAGTACTTAGAACTACCGTTCTATCATACTTAGGATAAGGTCAATACTATCTTGAGATTACATCACTTATTCTTTATACATCCGTTTTCAGCTGATGAATGCTTTCCAGTGGGTACAGACGTGTCTCAAAGATTTTAAAAAGCTGATCGATATGTGTGCGATAAGATTCAGATTCAGAGAATATAAAGATTTTGCGATAGAATTAAATGCTCATTATCTAACAGCATGTGAAAGCACAGCACTACGATTGGACTTTCTCGTTACTGTTCCCAAACACAAACTTGGGTTCGACGACTCCTCAGACTGACATATATGGAGTAACCTCAGTACAGAAGTTACAGTATCTAGAGCTCCTTCCCGTTATTCAATTAAACAATCTCCGAGGACAAGAATATTTCGACTATCACATGGTTCCTTCGATGTTCGTTTACAGTCCAGTCAAATTAGGTTTTCATTTCGCATTAAACGAAGTGGTTCTAATTTTTTCAGGAATGTGCAGTGGGTGGTCCCCTGAAAAACGCCTAATAAAGTCCCCTCGATTTCAGGCGCCGCGGGAGTGCGGGAGGGTCCCAAAGGTAACTTTTTTTCAGTTTTCGGCGTTTATCTCAAAAACGGTGCTTCGCACTGAAAATTGTCAAATTCCAAAGTTAAAGCTGATAAAATTCCCTTCAGTTGATTACATTTTATAAAAGCATCATACAGTGCTGACTATTTGATTTTTCTCATTCTCCCCCTCGGCGAACAGAGACATAGGGTATGGGGCTAATTCGTACTTTAGCAACTCCTCTACATCCCTTTCTTTCTTCATGGTGATCAGAGATCTCTGAAATATCATCAGAGGCTCTACCACCACTACCTCATCATTAACTTTGATCATATTGCTCATCGCAGCTAAAGGAACGACTGAGTTCTTGGATTGTTTCACTTCTGAGAAATTCATACCAACAAAAGTTCTCATTGTGCGGGTTCCAATTCCCAAAGCCTGGTAGCAGTTGGCGTTACTTGTTCCAATTACTCCCGTTGAAAGTGACATCAAACAATTACGTTCAGCAAAAAGCGGGTGATCAGCCAACCATTGAACAAGCTTCCATCTGTCTAGATCATCTCTGGTTATGCGTGATGCTCGAAACTTAACATGCTGTTCTCCGCTTGCAGTATGGACGCCACAAAACATCTCAAGTGAACTGCATATTGCTGTAGCTGTGCGTGCTCCCCCAACCCATTTCGCCAACACGGAATCACTCAAGCCTCGCCCACGTGTTAATCCTCCTTCACTCTTCATGTCACACATGAGTGTTACCTCAATTGCCAAGTCAGACCACACACTAGCCATTGGTGCTCCAGTTCTTTTGACAGTGAAGTATCCACGATCTATAAAATCCTGTTTAAGTTGAGGGTGGCGAGTTGTTAGTTCCAGCATGTCTTGTACATATAGGTGAGTACACTTTGCATAATGAAAATGCCCGCTGGCATGGAAGTAAGGTATCATCAGTTGGGCGCATGTCATATGATCTTTACAGTTACCAGTGCGCTGTGCTGCAATGAATTTTTTCATCAACACCACCATTTCAAAGTATTGGACCCACAAAGCTGCTGTTGGCACATTACTTTTGAGACGTGACAATTCGTTGCTCTATTTCCACTGAATGCTGTCAAAGGGGGAATTTGTGGAAATGTGTTTTGGAGTAATTTCTACTGAGGTTTTAAGTAACTGAAATACTTCATCTTTTTTCATATGGTGTGATATCTAAATTTTCCAAAATGATTTGATCTAAAGTGACACTTTTATACATTTTGGTTTGTTTTCTTGTTTCCTCCTTAGTACTACAAGTGTTCTGTATATTATGAGATGTACATTATACGTACAGGTATACATAATTTATAATTTTTACGGGTTATAAATACTATAAGTATCTAATTAAACAGTATACAAAGTGATTAAGAGAGTTACAGACCTTGGAAATGAAACTAGAGTGACGAGCATTTTACAAGCAAAATGTTGAAAAGTACCTCTAAACTTCAAAACGCTCTAACTATTTACCGGGTGAAGATAAATTAGCATAACAATATACATTTTTGACGGGCATTTTTCGCTCTACAACTTTCTTTTTCTGAGAAATGGAAGGGGAAAGAGTTAGAAGAGGGAGGTTGACGAGATACCTGAACGGCTACCACTTCTTTTAGCAAATTTTCATATTCGACGGCTAATATCTCGAAAACGGTAACACTTAGTTACAAACATGGATACACCATTTGGAAGGGAATTTTATCAGATTAAATTTTGAAACTTGACAATTTTTAATGCGATGCACCGTTTTCGAGATAAAAGCCGAAAACTGAAAAAAGTGACCTTTGGGACCCTCCCCCATCCTCTGCGGCGCATGAAATCGAGGGGACTTTATTAGGCGTAGTTCAGGGGACCACCCACTATACATTCCTGAAAAAATTAGTACTCCTTCATTTATTACAAGATTCGAAGCCATTTTGAGCTAATTTGAATGGGCTATTATTGGACTTATCACGCTCATGTGGTATACGAGTTCCAAAATTCTTATTCTTTTACAGGTAAAATTTGCTTACCTGTTCTTCCCGGTTGGCGACTGCTGTGTTTCTTGAAGTTCTATAGTATGCTAAAAGGAATCTTTCATGATTCGGAAATAAACCTTGCTGCTATAAAATAAGAGGCTAAATTAAGTTTAAGTAAATTATATTAGATAACAATATTTACATATAATGTATATCGTTCAAGTTATTGAGGAACAGCGCTCTCAAAAGGGTACATTTCTCGAGTAAGCCATCTAGCTGTCTGAACAGTTCACTTTGCCGTCCAACAGATGACCATGAAATTGAAGGACGGCTACAACACTCAACAACAACATTTAATTGTTGTTGTTGTTGCTTCTGCCGACAGTAGACATCAGATCAAGTCCCGAAGGCTATGGGCTATGAAGGTGCGGCTCCTGTTTTGGATTAGCACCACAAGGGTCGGAGTCCGACTTGGCTAAATGACCGGTCCCGTCATTTTGAACCGAGTCAAGTGACGAGACAGGAACACTTGACCCCGTACCTCCAGAGGTAAATTTCAGAACTTGGAGAACATTGTAGCCACGCCCTATTTTACGTGCCCCGGCCATCATTGGTGAACACGGCGGTAGATTTACAGCGACGACCATTGAACCAGGGACGTTCAAATCACTGACCCGCAGCTCTTGCCAATTGGGCTACCGCGCCCTACTCTATTTAATTCCATATTGAAAGTTCCATAAAGAATTTCCTATTGAAGTCCATAAACTCTGGCAAATCTAATCTACGTTCACAGGCAAACAGGAGCTTCTCCCAAAGTCTTTTATTCAGGGCTTCTATTTATCGTACCAAAGTTTGTTTGAAATGCCTGTTGTCTGCTGTGTTACCCCGTTGGAATGAGTGGTTTTTTTATACTTTGTTTTTTCTTTAAGAACAATGACTAATCCTTCGGAGGACTCAGACTCTCGGAAACCTGGCCATGAAAACTAAACAAAGCTGTATAACCGATACCGAAAACTTAGGCCACACTCTTGACACAATTCTCGTCATACAGACGTTCTCATTTCGGTAACTTCTACATTCTTGAAAATTTCTGCTTTTACCTGTTATGGTGTTACCACGACTTTTCCAGTAAACATTAAAAGTTTAACTCGGGTTAAACTTTTAATAGTTAAAATATGATGTCGCCACGGCTGAAGAGCCAATCGAAGACAGGGGATCGATTTTTCCAGTTACATTGCTTAACATTTTATCTTTTGGGTGTTGATTCGTCTATGATTTTATCCTTTCGGGATTAATTCACCTGAGTTTTTGAGTTTTGTTCTTTGGGTGTTAATTCACCTATAGTTTTTTTAATGTTAATTCACTTACGTTAGTTGTAAAGTGCAACGCTGCAGCATGCATACGGTTATAGAACTTGTAAATTTTGACAGGTGATATATATATATAACTTAAACTCACGGTGCAACAGTCCGATGTGGTCCAGGGCCGGCGGTACCCATCTCCGCTTTCGTAACCGTGGGTTTGGGGTGCCATACAGCAAATGTCTCAGTCAGGTGGTCAACGTGACGTGGGACCCCAGAGTTTAGTTCCCAAGCATGCTTGGTCCTCATTTTATCGACCCACTGAAGGGATGAAAGGCTGAGTCGACCTTGGCCAGTCACAGGATTGAACCCTGGACCTGTGGGATGTCAGCTTGACGCATTTAACCACTACGGCAGCGGACTTTTATATATATATATATATATATATATATATATATATATATATATCGGTGGCGATGAAACATCAGTTCAGAAAACTCGTGATTTTCCACACAGTTCGGTAGTCATGGCACAAGGTAGGAAGGCATATGGAGAGGAAAACTAAATAGACCGGATCAAGGAAGAGGCGCTTTCAATTCGATGAATCTTTATTTTCAGTAGATTCCGGGGAACATCCATTTGAGTTGGACGGACACATAGCGCGGTGGACGAGGACGGAACCCCGTCCGCAATTTGGCAGCTCGAAATTCTTACATCTGTTCTGGTTGAGAGCAAACACACAAAGACTTCAGACGCGCGAAATTTCTCGCCTACGTACGGGTCTATTAAATTTCTAATTGGTTAGAAACGGACACGTGATTATGTCGCGTCATATCGGTTGATGATCTCGCCAGGCTTCTAGAAAAATGTCCGTTAAATAACGCTTATATAAGGCTATCCGCATGTGGCGTTAGGGGAAAAGCTACGTGATTATCTTGGTTGGATTTAGGTCAAAATCAGAAAAAGGGGACGGCGTTCTGTTGCGTTAAGATAAAATAATTTGGAAAAGACGTGTTAATAATGAACAGGTTTGAAATTTATTTCATATATATATATGTAGACTGGAATTTGCCCCACACCTCTCCCCCCCCGATCAACTGAAGCGACCTCTACCGACCGCTACGACTATAAATACTGCAATCTGACTATAGGCAAGATATATGATGATATGGGGTATTGTGATGTGATATCTCGAGGCGACGTGTTAGTTCCTGAAGACGTTCTAACTTTTCAATTCTAAATGTGTTTAATTTTAATCCTATGTAACTTTTAATTCTTAATGTTTGCGTTTCGTTATTAAATGTAATTAAATGTCAGCTGTGTTTTTCTTCACTACTATCCACCAACGGCCATTCTGACAGCGCCCACAAATTCAGAAGTGGGATTTCGAGGAAATGAGATTCAAAGCAAGAACTAAAGATCGACCTGTTTGTTTCATACGGGGATTCCGAGGAAGCGAGATTCGAAGTAAGAACTAAAGAACGTCCGCTTTGTTTTCATCGTTGGATATCTGATTGGTTCCGAGACGACATTCTATTTTCAACGCGGTGAGTAAATACGGTTTTGTCTTTTAAAATGAAGTTGAATGATGTTGATGAAATTAGCAGTGCACTGAGGAATACGAAATCTACGAAAATAAAACAGTTGCATAGATTCATTTATGGTTCTGATAGTGACCGTAAAAATAGAGATAGGATTAGAAATTTTACTGGCTTTGAATTCAAAGCAGGTGATTCAGAATTTAAATCTAAATCAAAAGCTATAGAAGTAGCATTTTCGATTAATGAACTAATCAGTATTTACGACATTTTGAACGTTCCATTTGATGGGGATAAAGGTGAAATATCCGAAAGAATATTAACATTGTTATGCGATATTTCTTTGCTTGCTCAAAATATCGAGGACACTGAACTGTCAGAATCAGAAAACGAGATTGAAAGTGATTCGTCTGTGTAATGCGAAAGTGTTACTAAGGTTCAAAGAAATAATTTGTCGATTCAATGCAATGAAATTCAAATGCCTGTTAAAAACTGTGTTAAAAATGTGCTTGAAAACAAAACTCAATCCTTCCCAATTAACTTTTCTGATATCGAAAGTGTTATTCCACCATTTGGTGCTAACTCGTACGAAAATGTCTGAGTGTGGGTTGAACAATTTGAAAACGTTGCTCAGTTCTTTAATTTGTCTGATATTCAGAAGTTTATTTTTGCTAAGCGATCACTTGGTGGGAATGCCCTTCTGTTTGTTAAAAGTGAAAGAAATGTCATAACGTGGGAAAAGTTGAAACAAGTGCTGGTGTGGATTAAATGCAATATTGTTAGATAATTCGGGATATTTTTTAACTTTCATATACTTTTTCCATTATGACGTCATTATTAGTATTATGACGTCAAAATGACGGGTTGGATGGCAGTCTACTACTCCAATCGCATGAAAAACTAAATAAATAAAAAATAATGAAAGGATTTGCTTTTACAAGGTGTGGATTAAATGCAATATTGTTAGATAATTCGGGATATTTTTTAACTTTCATATACTTTCTCCATTATGACTTCATTATTAGTATTATGACGTCAAAATGACGGGTTACCTTCTAGTAAATGATAAACAGAAAAATAAACTAATTTTATATGAATGTAAAAATTTGTACAAATTTAAAGAAAAACTGAAAATATATGAAATGATAAAAATCGACTCTCGTAGAAACAAAAATACTTTTGGCTCGGTGAAACCTAAACATGAAAGCTATGGTAATTCAAAACAAAATTTTAACAGTTCTGTTTCTCGTAAATTTAAGGTGTGTTATTATTGTAGAGGTAGAAACCATTTATCTAAATTCTGTATGCATAAAAACCTCGGTCCGAAATGTTTTCGATGTTCCTGTTGGGGGCATAAATGGTCTGAGTGTTCTAAACCAGACCCAGATCCGAAACCAAGGGCAAGTAATGATGTATCAGCTCTTAATGTTAACGTTCATACTAATTTGAATAAAATTGTGAAAATTGGAAACTTAAGTTTTAACTCAATCATTGATACCGGAAGTCAAGTTACTCTATTACGGAAAGTTATTTTTTATCAACTAAATAATAACCAGTTAAGACCATCATATTCAACTTTGACACGATTAGGTAAATGCAATATCAGACCCTTGGGTTCCTTTACAAGTGAAATCGAAATTGAAAATTTCAAATGCAGTACAAATATTTGCGTGGTTGAAAATGACACAATGAATCACGATATAATCGTAGGACTTGATGTCCTTATGCAGGGTGAAACAGTTATAAGTGAAAACGGAATCATAATTGGAGATAAAAATCAGAATGAAGTAGTTAACTCCTTCACAGTGTTACCAGTAGATTTAACTTTTGATGATGTCGAACTTGATATTGCACAAAATGTTTCTGAATTCTATAAAGATGAAGTTTGCAAGATAGTTTTGAACTATAAACCTATAAAAACCAAAACAACTAATGTAGAAATGAATATTCTCGAGAAGGATAAAGAGCCAATTTTTCATCGACCTCGTCGTTTACCATTTACTGAAAGGAAAACTGTTGAAACTCAGGTAGCTAAATGGATAGAACAGGGCATAGTCGAACCATGTTCTCCTGAGTATTCAAGTCCGATCGTAATAGTTAAGAAGAAAGATGACACCCCTCGTGAATGCATAGATTACTGAAAATTAAATAAAATTATTATAAAGGATAGATTTCCACTGCCGTTAATAGAAGATATCGTAGACCGACTACAGTAGTCGCGCGTATTCAGTACAATCGATCTTAAAAACGGATTTTTTCATGTCGACGTAGACGACTCAAGTAAAAAATACACCTCCTTCGTCACTCATGAAGGACAATACCAATTTTTAAAAGTACCTTTTGGATTGTGCAATTCCCCAGCTGTCTTTCAACGTTTCATTAATACAATTTTTAGACCGTTGGTCAATGATGGTATTGTTTTGCCATACATGGATGATATAATTATTTTGTCTGAAAATGAGAAGGAAGGTATAGAAAGATTAAAAAGAGTATTTGATCTTGCTAGTGACTACGGATTGGAAATAAATCTTAAGAAATCTCAATTTCTAAAAAAAAGAGTCGAATTTTTGGGACATGTTATAGAAGAAGGTTACATTTCCCCATCCACCTTTAAAACAAAACCTGTACTTGATTTTCCTGAACCTACTAATCTGAGAGAAGTCCAATGCTTTTTAGGAATTGCAGGATATTTTAGAAAATTTATTCAAAGTTATTCTATCATTGCGAAACCATTAAGGGACCTTTTAAAGAAAGACTGTAAGTTTAAAGACTGTTTAAAGAAAGACTGTGTTAAATTTGATGAAAAGAAAGAAATGCTTTTAATACTCTCAAAAGATTACTGTCGCAGAAACCTGTTTTAGGCATTTACAACCCAAAATATGAGACAGAGGTGCACGCTGATGCTAGTCTAGACGGATACGGTGCAATTTTATTACAGAAATCACCCAATGATAACAATTTTCATCCGACATACTATATGAGTAGAAAAACAACGGACGCGGAAAGAAAATATACAAGCTATGAATTGGAAGCTCTCGCTATTATTGAGTCCTTAAAAAAATTTAGAATCTATTTGCTGGGTATTCCATTTAAAATTGCTACAGACTGTGCCGCATTCCAAAAGACGATGGATAAGAAAGAGTTGTCTACACGTGTTGCTCGTTGGGCTTTACTATTACAGGAATTTGATTACGTTATTGAACATCGAACCGGAAGTAAAATGACTCATGTTGACGCCCTAAGTAGATGTCCGATAAACACACTTTGCATTAGTATTGAAAATATCTTACCCAAACTTAAGTTGGCTCAGGACGAAGACAATGAAACTAAAACAATTAAAGAACTCTTGAAGGTTTCTAACTATGATGATTACTTTATGCGTAACGAAATTTTGTATAAGTTTATCGACGGTAAAGAATTAATTGTTGTTCTTGAAAATATGCAAACCGAAATCATCAAAAATGCTCACGAAAAGGGACACATGGGAATTAAACATACTGAAAAACACTTAGAAGACATGTACTTCATTCCAAAACTTAAAGCGAAAATCGAACGACTAATAGCTAATTGTGTACATTGTATTTTAGTAAATCGTAAAAGAGGGAAACAAGAAGGTTTTCTTCACCCTAATCATAAAGATGACTTACCTTTGTGTACATATCATATTGATCACTTAGGACCGTTAGAAAGTACTCCTAAAAATTACAAGTATATTTTGGCAATTATAGACGGATTTACCAAGTTTGTTTGGCTATATCCTACCAAAACAACCCAATCAGTCGAAGTAATATCTAAATTCGAACTGCAGAAAACTAGTTTTGGAAATCCGGTTAGAATAATCTCCGACAGAGGTACTGCTTTTACATCTAAGGAATTTGAAGAATATTGTTCCAAGGAAAACATACAGCACCATCTGATCATTACAGGACTTCCCCGTGCTAATGGCCAAGTCGAGCGTTTAAACCAAGTAATTATTTCGGTGTTATCAAAATTATCCATAGACAATCCCTCCCACTGGTATAAACATGTTAACGAACTGTAGCAAACCATAAATTCAACGTATCAAAGAAGTATTAATACCACCCCTTTCGAACTACTTTTCGGCCCTAAGATTAACTCAAAATCAACAGATAAATTAAAAGAAACGCTGGAAGCTGAATTTCAAGCAAATTTTGATAAACATCGCGAAGAATTAAGAAGAGAGGCTAAAAAACGAATTTTTGAGGTCCAGGAACAAAACAAAAGAACATACAATTTACGCAGACGAACCCCTCAGAAATATAAAATAGGAGATTTAGTTGCAATTAAGCGTACGCAATTCGGACCTCATCTCAAGTTAAAACCAAAGTATCTAGGACCATATAGGATTATAAAGGTTAAAGGCAACGAGACCTACGAAGTATTCAAAGAAGGCGATCACGAAGGCCCAAATACAACAACCACGTGAGCTGAATTTTTTAAAAGATGGAGCTTAACACCAACTTGATGATACTTTTTACAACCGACTAAGGACCGATTGAGACTTTTTCACGATGTGTGACTTTGCTTTAGCCCAATTAGGACTGTGTTTGTGTTTGTCTGATAGATTAGACGAATAAGACGATAAGACGAATGGATTTTGAAGGTGAAGAATTTGACACTGACTCAAGACGAAAAAACCTCGATGAATGGCGCTAAAAAGGAAAGAGAGAATTTTAATTGTTGTAAGAACAAACTGCTGCTGTTTTTTCTTTTGCTTTAAGGTGTTTTACAACAGGTGATCCGACCAGGAATGTGAGGTCACATTTTCCCCAGGACGGCCGATCTGTAGACTGGAATTTGCCAACACACCTCCCCCCCCCCAATCAACTGAATCGACGTCAACTAAAGCGACCTCTACCGACCGCTACGACTATAAATACTGCAGTCTGACTATAGGCAAGATATATGATGATATGGGGTATTGTGATGTGATATCTCGAGGCGACGTGTTAGTTCCTGAAGACGTTCTAACTTTTTAATTCTAAATGTGTTTAATTTTAATCCTATGTAACTTTTAATTCTTAATGTTTGCGTTTCGTTATTAAATGTAATTAAATGTCAGCTGTGTTTTTCTTCACTACTATCCACCAACGGCCATTCTGACAGCGCCCACATATATATATATATATATATGTGTGTGTGTGAGTGTAATAATAACGGCTCACTAATATTAAGTCCCACTAATGTCCTACATTTAACGCGTGTCCTAAATTTTCCTCAATAAAACACAGCCCTATTTCAAAAACGAAATCGGAAATCGAAATAACCTAATATTCTCTTCAATGCACGCGCAAAAAGTTGTTTTTAGACATCCCTGATCTAGATCGCCTTTTTTGATGAATGATACGACTTTCGACTCGTATACCACATGATGGGGGTCAGTCAATTAAAACAATTCTAAACCTGCGGCAAAATCAGAAGTTACTCAGTATAAAATCTGAGACAGAGGATTTTCGCGGTCTCTGCTTCATTACTACTTTGCTTCTATCCGCGTACTGTTTTCAATCCTATACCATAATGTAGAGTCTGCATTCACAAGCCTCGTCAGCCGGCCCGGTGACGATGCTATTGTGTGTGTCCAGTTGTAAAGTTCTTGCTGTCAAGATCTTTGCTGAAACGTCTTGGTTGGTGTGCTGTCTTCGTTATCCGGAAATAATAAAAGAATGTGCAGTGAAATCCCCTCTGCTGTGCGTGCTCTTTAATGGCTCTTCTCAATAGAGCTCTTCTCGTCCCTCTGCCTTGACTACAAAAGTGTTGAATCGTACCCGCTAATCTTGGGGATATCATCTCCTCCACATAGTTAAAATTATCGTGAGTGCAAAGCCCGTTCTCATTATTTATATATATATATATATATATATATATATATATATATATATATGTATGTATGTATGTATGTATGTATGTATGCTAGCATTATTGCCCGGCGTTGTACGGGTAGATATATAGATATAAAATATTTCATGCATTCTATCAAAAAAATATTGGGCTGCATTCCCGCTCTTCATGTTCATCTGGCCAGACAGAATGCGCTTAGCACGTTTCTACTGAAATGATATACAAACAATAAGAAAGAAAGAAACTTTGAGCCTGCGGACCTTCGTCTGATTTTAAGGTCATTCCCAACCCTCTTTCTCCCGTGCATTGGAATTTCACTCCCCCCTCCCCTCCGTCATCCTCAAACCACCCCTCTTAACACAGCTGGCGCGGGGAATCCACAGGGGGTAGACGCACCTCTATCGGGCACAAAAAACATTAAAAAATTAATTTTAAAAAAACTAATTGAGCCCCAAATTTCGTTTTTCCTGATTTAAGTTTCTCGGGTCCAAAACATTAACTGTGCCGAATTTGGTCCCGGTGGGTGAAACAGTCTATGATTCTATAGCGGACAAACAAACAGACAAGCTCTTTTATATATATAGATATATATATATATGTATATATATATATATGTATGTATATATATATATATATATATATATAAATATATATATATATATATATATATATATATATATATATATATATATATATATATATATATATATATATATATATATATATATATTAGATACAAGTTTTGATCGTAAAAATCTGTAGGTACTGGCAATATTTAGAGGGATAAATTTGTTTAAATTGGAATAAGTTCTGTAAATCGCAAGGATATAATACATTAAATCCTTAAATGTAGATAAATTTATTTATTTATTAATCTGTTAATCTATACAAAATATTCTTGCGATGCATTAGATACTTATATTCATACAAACATTACAAAAAAAATAAAAAGCGCTAGGACAACAATATAATTGGACTGCATTAATATTTCTAAACTGCTAGCTCCACCACCTTGCAAAGATGAGACGTTTTCGAGAAGGAAATAATACGTCTGATTCCAAATTATACGCGTAAGAGAGATAGTTCCTTTTAAAAACAAAACAAAAATAAATAAACAAAACTAATATCGATTTCATTTCGCCAGCGCAGGTAACGGAAATAAGCAACGAAAAAAGAAATCTCGTTTTATATATTTAATGGAGACTATTACAACACTAATGGGAGGAACTAAAAGCAATCATTTTTTGGAGATATACTTTCGGAAATAAAATAGTACTTCAGAAAAAAATATAGTGAATCGATGAATAATACATTGTAAAATAAACTTTAAAATCAGTGTACTCAACTTTCTAAAACACTATTAAATTCCAGTATATTATACTACATGACAGTGTGCAAGAAAGTCCATTTTTATAATTTTATATACCTGGTCGTTGCCCTTAATTTAAATTTTTTTTAATTAAGTGGCATATAGTTGTATATATTGGGGAAAATATGACTTACAAAAAAATAATTTAAATGTGTTAATATAATTATTCAAATAAAAACACTTACATAAATAAGAAAATTATACAGAGCAACGTCCAGTGCCAGGCTCAGGCACAATGACTTGCAGGCGCCAATATCGTAAACAAAGAATAATCTCTCTTTTCTAAATAAAAGTAACTCCCACTGCCGCTGTCAAAAGCTTGTCACGCTAACTACTCCGAAACCGCTGGGGGTATGGGGTCGAGAGCAATACCAATGGATGCAGAAAAATGGGGGGACCAAAGTAAGACATGTCTCATCTTCTTCGGACTTTTAAGTTTTTTTTATTTTATGTTTTGTGGGAAAATATTGACTTTTTCACCTTCAGATTACGATAACTCGCCAAAAAAGGATCGTAGAATTTTGATCTTTTTACAATCTAAGACTACAGACATTTCTCTTTTAAACTAGACCTCATTTGTTTAAAAATATTTTAAAACAGACTGATATTTTCATCAAAAAATGAAACATGGTTTTTCAAGAAATATCGTCCCCTATGTGGATATAATATCGATGCTCCTCGAGTTTTTATCTTACAAAGAAAATATTTACATCATCTGGAAGCTGAAAGCTTTCTTATTCATATAAACCTCATTTCAAGTCTATATATTAAATTTTCGATTTTTAATTGAAATTTTAAAGCTGATAATTCAACAGTGATGAAACGCCCTTCGCATTAAGGATGACAACAGTAAAAAGATGGAAGCTGTTACATTGCCCGAGAATCACCCCTATGTATCTCGCTATTAGCCATAACAGAGGAGCGAGCGTAGCGAGCCTAGGGGCGAAGCCCCTAGTAGTTAATAAATAATTGCATTTCGTTACTATTTTCGTTAATTATTCTTACGCTTTTTATAGATAGCACTTATGTACTTTATTTCACAATATTTTTTCTTTATTTATACGATAGGCATTTCTTATTATTGCCTACTGATATTAGAGGTAAAATTTTAAATATTTTACTCAATTTTGTTTTTTTAGTTTGTGAATAATTTATTGTTGTTATATAACTTTTGCAAATAAAATTTTGTAAATTTAATTTCAGGCAAGATATTTCAAATATATTCTATAATGACGTGCCCCTTTTGCAAAATTTATAAAGCTTAGCCCTTTAGCGGGCGTGCCAATTTTCTAATGCCAACAGATGCGCGTGGCACAAAGTGCAACGTCTCTTTCAACCTTGATTATTCCGTTTGTAAAAAACTTTTTTTTTCAAATTGAAAATAATAACTTTACGTTTTATGACGCGATATAAAATGTTTATAGTATTGATATATATTTATAATTAAAGGCCAAAGATTGCAGATACAATCGCCTTATTTCAAAACTGTCCGTTTTTGGAGATCTAAGGACAACTTGCGAATGGATTCCTATTATGTCCAAAAACCTAAAAAACAACGTGATTGTCCATCTTCGCGATATGCGGGATACCGTGCAATAGCTGCACATTTGATCGACTACATCAACTCCTGATTTTTTAGTATTGTAATCCAGTAAAATCTCTGGTTTGCCACGGTGAAATCACGACTAACAATAAATGGAGAGCATACATTGACCGTTGTATTTAATTTGAATGTACTCCGTAGCGAAGTGCGGGTTTTCAGCTAGTAATCTATATTAACTTTTACAAAAGATAGCAGAGGCTTTAATAAAAGGGCTTGAAACAAAAGAGTTTTAAAATGGAATTTAAAAAAATATTACACCAAGAAAAATGGATAAAATGATAAGAAATTATGTCCTATACGTTCATGTCAGGGAAGGAATTAAAAAAAAAATTTTTTTTGTTCTCATCTCGTCTTTCAGCCTTTGATAGATTGCTCGAGACATTTTTGCTGTTGTTTAACAACACGTCATTTTTTTTTCGCTTGATATCATCAATTGTTTAAGATGCTTTTTGAAAGGCTTTGTTAAGAAGCTGGCAGAAATAATTATTGTTCTAAAATTACGAAACATTTTTGTATCAAAGAATGCATGATTCGCGTTTTAAACATATATGAGTTTGTTGTTCATGTGAGTAAAGCGTTTATTGGAACAAAAAGCATAATTGTAATCGGTTTACTGATGTTTAAACATTTTAAGCGATAAATCTGATATTAAAGGAACTACTTACAATCCAGTTTGAACTAGGGAAGAATTTAAAATATTTTTCTCCCTGGTGAATACAAAACTATAAATAAAAGCTAAGAGTTATATCACGTAAATGAATGTAAGAAAATATGTAAAGATAAGAACAAATGTAAACAACGTTATATCATGTTAATGAATATAAGCAAACACTTACGAACATGATTCAATCTAGGCAAACTAAAAGCTGTATTATGAGATAAATAATCCACCTTACAAACATATTTCTTAAATATTTCCATGCATGCAATATTTTATTTACGATTAAAGTATTTTATATGGATTAATTAACAAAATAATAACTACATCGTAAGTCGGATATAAAATAATTATAACAAAAGTTACTGTTATTAAATTACATTTTATTAAAAGATGGGAAATATCGTTTTTCATAATACATATTTAAATCTAAAAATCCTTTAAGGTTAATCTCATCCTTATCTAACTGAACTTCGAAAGTTGAAGTGTATATATACAATATATGATGCAAAATATTCCAATTCCCTTTTAATCGTGCTGTGGCTTCATAGTTCGCTACGCGTGTGGGCATTTTGTTATGTTTATTTGAAACCTCAAAGTATTCAATATGCCAGCGATTTCTTTCCATCAGGCCCCGGGCAGGAATTTTTAAGTCTGCTGAAAACAACGTTATACGGGGTATCCCAAAAAACCTTGACACATTTTAAAAATTTATACAAGAAAAAGTATACAAGGTAAAAACTGGAAATTCACAGATGTGTTACTGTATATATTAAAGATTTTTTCTGTGTAAAAAAATTTAACAGGTGGTACTATTTGTTCCCTGAGAGTGAAAGTTGTAAAATGGCTACGCTATAAGAGACCGCAATATGTGTTGGCTGGTATTTCAAAACGGTATCTATCTATTACGCACGTGTAACGAAATTTGGAAAAGATCCTCCAAGTCGTAACAACATCTTAGCTTGATAGAAAAAGTTTCTGAAAATGGGAAGTGTCATTAATAGTCCGGTTGTAGTGTTGAAGAACTCAAAGGACGCATAAATTCTGCAATTTCATGTGTTACGGGATCCAATTTGGAACTCACATAGGCTGAGATTGATTGCCAACTAGATGCTCTCCGTTGTATAACTGTTCGTTAAATAAATATTTCAATGGATTTAGAACCTTTGTGGGAGCCACCTGGCAAGCACGTACATTTCGCTTTGCATTTGAACGTTGTAACCCGCTTTCACTTACTTCTGTAGACAGCGGTGCATGTAAGTGGTAGGCTCAAAATCCGAGTGTGATTCATTGTGGATACATCTTTTCCGGGAAATATCAAGACTGCAACTTGCTTTAGCATCTGGAAATGCAATTTATTTATCTCTTAAGTTGTTTTAAAACTAGTCTTACATTTCTTGGAATCATTTTATACTGTATCTCTTTAACGATGAGTGTCATTTACTTATCTCTTTAGTTATTTTAAAGGTAGTCTTAATTTTCTTGGAAGCATTTTTTACTCTATTTGCATTTTTAACGATACTTTATTTAGAATAATGACGGTTTTCCTTCCCAGAAAACAGCAAATGTTGATTGCAGAGAAAAGAGCTATAAATATTCTTATATTGTTAAATACCTTTTAAGTGAGAGATATTGTTAAATACCTTGTTGTTGTATTTAAAATTGTTTAGTTTATATTACTAGGGGCTTCGCCCCTAGGCTCGCTCCTCCTCTGTTATGGCTCGCTCCTCTGTTATGGCTAATAGCGAGATACATAGGGGTGATTCTCGGGCAACGTAACAGCTTCCATCCATTTACTGTGGTCACCCTTAATGCGAAGGGCGTTTCAACACTGCTGAATTATCAGCTTTAAAATTCAATTAAAAATCGAAAATTTAAGATATAGATTTGAAATGAGGTTTATATGAATAAGAAAGCTTTCAGGTTCCAGATGATGTAAATATTTTCTTTGTAAGATAAAAACTCGAGGAGCATCGATATTACATCCACATAGGGGACGATATTTCTTGAAAAACTGTGTTTCATTTTTTGATGAAAATATTAGTCTGTTTTAAAATATTTTTAAACAAATGAGGTCTAGTTTAAAAGAGAAATGTCTGTAGTCTTAGATTAGAAAAAGATCAAAATTCTACGATCATTTTTTGGTGAGTTATAGTAATCTGAAGATGATAAAGTCAATATTTTCCCACAAAACATAAAATAAAAAAAAACTTAGTCCGAAGAAAATGAGACATGTCTTACTTTGATCCCCCCATTTTTCTGCATTATCGTAATTTGTTATCGTAATTTGAAGTTATCGTAATTTGAAGATGAAAAAGTCAATATTTCCCCACAAAATTTAAAATAATAAAAAAAACTTAAAGTCCGACGAAGATTAGACATATCTTACTTTGTTCCCCACATTTTTCTGCATCTATTGGTATCGGTCTCGACCCCATACCCCTAGCGGTTTCGGAGTAGATAGCGTGACAAGCTTTTGACAGCGGCGGCAGCGGTAGCGCGAGCTACTTTTTTTAGAATAGAGAGATTTAAAACAAAGGTATTTTATTTATATTTAATATTTAATAAAGAAGTATTTAAGGTAAATGAATATTATAGTTAATTAATAAATGAAGTTATATAAAGATTATGGAAAGTACAAGTATATAAAAAATATTATTAATTATTGTTAACTTATTTATTATTATTAAATTGGATGAATTCTTAAACTCTCTTAATTACATTTTTCATTTCATTTAGTCGTATATTGGTTCACGTTGTGAGCATTGCGTTGTGTTTTATTTCCTCAAACTAAAACAATAACCTAGATTCTATGGCTAACAGAAATTCACAAATGAATACTCAAAAAACATGACAGACTTAATTTAAACTGAGGGACTAAACTGAATTTTATTCATTATTTATAACAAAATTTATTAAAATCAATTTCATTTTCTTATAACAGAAGAAGTTAGCGCAGATTTTTTCTCTCATTGCCTTAAACTTCAATATAGATTCAACATACAAATACATATTAATAACAATTCTCAATCTACTTGTAACTATAATACTATCAAATATTATCCCTCGTATTAAATAAATAAGTATCACCTTGAACATCATTAAGAGAAAACAAAATTGACCAATAAAAAATAAAATAAAATAATATTAAATTGACTGACAAAAAAATATTAAATGAACAAAAAAAATTAATTAAGCCACGGCTATAAAAAAATATTTACCTGAAGGGGGAGTTTATAGGGCTATCGAGGCATCCTCCAAGTCAAAGCTATCTTCGGATATCGGGAGAAAAACCCGTTCTCGATCTTATTCTTTAACATCTTCATCATGATAGCGTTCTTAGCAGTTGCAGATTGGTAAGCAGCAGTCAACAAACGAAGGGGGTCAGAGAGAGAGAGAGAGAGAGAGCCAGCCCCAGTTTTTCGTGTCAACCCTTTATATAATTTTCTTCCAGCCTCCTACAGGGCGCCCCTTCAATTTTCACCATATCTTCTCTGATTGGGCGAAACCATCTAAAGGGTTCTTGACCTCCACTAACTGAGGGGACCCTGGCCTAACTGAGGGGATCCCTTATTAGTACATTCTTGGCGTTAAACGGGCCTTCTTTTTGTTAACAGTGAGCAAAAATTGTCCCTTCTCCTGAATGAAACTGAGAATCTCTTAGCGCCATTTTCTTTCTGTGTCATCTGGATTTTTGTGAAGCAATTCTGAGTTTTAATTCATTTCGCGATAATTTAAAATTTATATAAAAAAGAAAAATTAAGCGTATAAAAAAAAATCTTTAAAAATATAAGGGAGTAAATAAATAAAAGACTAAACCAAACTTAATTCTTTAGAAGAAAAAAATTTTACCTTGAGTCAGTCAATCAAAATGAAAAGGAATTAAAATAAATTGAAAATTGTCAGTCAATCAAATACCAAAACAGATGAAATAACTGTATGCTATATTTATCGTACATAAAACATGATTTATAATTATTACCTAATTGAATACTCAACTTTCATGAATGCCACCAGAATTATTCCGCGCGAAAATTAATCTAATGACACTCAAAGTCAAACAATAGGTGGAGAAAATATTACGAACGTATTTGATGGTCTGTACGTTTAATTTAAGAAGTGATACACAACAACTATTAAGTAAACTTTCTGAAAGACATCAGACGGAGGAATCAAAAATTTTATGACAAAAAGATTTGAATTAAAAACAATATTACATAATTTTTCCCATGCTTAATCTACATATCTTCCCTGTGCATTACCTACAAGCTCTATTAAACTGCTCTATTAACCCTTCAACGGGCGTGCCAATTTTTGGAACACCAGTAGGCGCGCGTTGCATAAAGTACAACGTCTCTTTCAACCTTGATTATTCCTTTTGTAATAAACTTCCTTTTTTCAAATTGAAAATCTTAATTCTGTGATTTATGACAAAATATAAAATGTTAATAATATTGAGATATATTTATAATTAAAGGCCAAAGAATGCAGATACAATCGCCTTATTTCAAAACTGTTTTGTTTAATGCATCTAAGGACAACTTGTGAATCGATTCCTGTTATGTCCCAAAACCTAAAAAACAATGAGATTGTCCATCTTCGTGATATGCGGGATACCGTGTAATAGCTACACCTTTGATTTACTACATCAACTCATAATTTTGTCGTATGGTAATCCAGTATAATCGCTGGTTTACCACGGTTAAATCACGACTACCAATGAATGGAAAGTAATACAAGGGTCAGAAAATCACCTGCATTAGAAAGGGTGTAGCTATAAATAGAAACTGCTTAGAACATTCAAACCTTACATGTAAAAACAAACCATTCAAAATTACGAAAATGTTGCACTTTATACACGGGCGCGCCCGCTGAAGTGTTAAATATTCAGCTATATTAAAGTTATATCAAATAATATTTAATCATTAAAATAAGACCTCGTTTTTCTTAGAATTGAGAAATTTTGCGAAAAGGGAGAAATCATTTAAATTACATCGTTGCAAGGTAGTTGTCTTTAACATTTCATAATGCATTTCACCTCTAACAAAACAGAAATAAACGAGATTTAATTCTGAGAGGCTGGAAGTTTTATTAATATGTCTAACACGTAATTGCGTGAGTGCGAGAGAAATTTCCTTATAATCATATACTTTGAAGTGTACGAGAAATACATTTATATATAAAACGGGTGAAATTAAATTTAAAAACATTAATTCAGAGCATTTTCCTGAAAACATTTTCCCCCCTATTTCAGAATTATTCATTATTTTATACATTGTATCCCACCATAACTTGGAATACAAATATTTGTGTTGCCATTTTCTACACTTTTTACGCATTAGTTTTGATTTAAGTTTCTGTCCGTATTTCTGTCATGAACTTCCTTTCTTTATGCTGTATTTGACGTCTTTGAGATCAGTACGTGTATACGTGAAAACAAGTTTCCCCACTTCTTCATCAAAACATGTCGAGAAGAATTCCAAATATTTGTTGCAGAGGGTTAAACATTACAAGATCACTTCAATCCAAGACATCCACGAGTGTCGTACGGACGTTGTTGATCAACCCTCCAAACATATTTTCGCGTTCTTTTGTCATTTCCAGATGGACCATCTTATTTTTTTTCTGATGTTGTAAATACTTTGGCTGTAAACACACAGACAAAAAAAGGATGATATCAACATTTTTCTTTCATTTTGTATGTTTCGTTTATACATTTAGTAAATAATAACGCATTGATCGAATTCTTTGTTATTACCACCGAAGATGTCGAATTTTTTTTGCTTGTTTATCAGTTCCGCAGTTTTGTTTTGAAAGCTTTTTCTGGATTATTTCGAAACCTTCTTCGGCAAATAAAATATTTTATAATTTGTAAGTTTTTCAAATATAAATAAAATAAACAGAGGGCAACTTATTGATAATAAAGTATTGTATAATTAGTATTTATTCTAATATTAACAAATATTGTAATTTTCTTAAATGTTTATGGATTTAAGTTCAGCAATCTATAACATGTCAGAAATATGTTTATTAATAATTCGTCTTTATAATCTCCTTAAGATTTAATTAATCCAGCTAATTATTTTAGTTTATCGATATCGTTCATAATACTTATGAAATCCTTAAAATTAAAAACTTAAATGATCTGCTAATGTAATTATATATTATTCTTAATCAAGTCTGAAATCAAGTTAATTTTCATACAATAAAAAGTTTTGTAATCTTTAAGATTGAAAGTTTCCCCAAAAAGGGATTTCAAAATTATATATAGCAATTAAATCATGCTACACGTCTGTAAAAAGGGCAACTTAAGCAAAGATAAAAATTTTTAGAGGAAAGTTTCTCCTCACTATGGGAAATTCATGCAAATTTATAAAGTGGATTAACAAATATAACTAAAAGTAAATAATTTAACAAAGGAAGATAATTATTAGCAGGAGAAAACTATATATCTCCTGCTAATAATTATCTTTTGCTTTGTTGAATTATTTACTTTTAGTTATATTTGCCCATTTTCAGTATGAGGATTTGTTGCAACTGCACAATCATTTATTGAAAAGTTAAAATTCTCAACGCTAGGGTAGGTTTCTGTTAATTTGTTCGGCAGTCTATGTCCTCTTTATACGTTTTATTTCATGTTGAATTATTTGCATTGTTTGTGTGGATTACCAAAGTATAACAAAGTATATAGCCTAATAGCGCCCTTTAAACGTACGTTCTTTCGCGACTGTTTGGAGCGTACGGGATTGCGCGCACGCTCCAAGCACTCACAAAAAAGCGTACGTGTAAAGGGCGCTAATAGCGCCCTTTACACGTACGCTCTTGGAGTGCATTCGGGATTGCGCGCGGGAAAACTTGCATTACGCTCTAAAGCAGCTTTCCCTTCCTCTCCGACACCTTCACACGTGCACTCAATCGCGCAGGATCGTGGTTTCCAGCGGGAAAGAACGTACGTGTAAAGGGCGCTATTACGTCCACAGTTACCTTCCTCTATTTGAGGTACAAATTTATGATAGGTAGAAAATTTTTAGACTTTTAGCCCAGTCAAAATAGGTTTTATGGTAAAAAAAACAAAACAAAATCTCTAAACATCTCATGGAGATTATTGCTTTTGAAAACAGATATATCCATGGCGTCAAAATTTATTTTTGCTAAAGCTGTTTGGGTAAATAAATAAGCTACGTTTTTTCTAGCGTATGCATGGCCAGGCAACGCTTTTTCTACTGACGTAGTTGCATACATCAAATTTAGTATTTATTTTTACCCACTTCCAGCCATTTTGTACCCAATGCAGCCAAAGTATGACATAAAAAGATAGAATCCACCAAGCCTCACAATACAACCCGATAGCAATGGATTGGATGTTGCTGCAACTTTATCTCGAGCTTTCATATGCAGAGGTTTGGCAAACGTGAGTGTGCAAGACTTTTGGGGCACATGCGCGGGTCATCTCCCCATCGCGATGGGGATGATCCGCGCATCCGCGTCCTACGCGTGATTGTTCGCTATTTTCAGAGTCAATTATCTTTGTTCATGTTAGACTTATAAAAAAAATGTAAATAATGTTTTATTCATAATTTAATGCTCTTCAATTTTTGTATTCAATTTTTTTACATAAAATCAATATTTCTGAAGTTACTTGCAAAAAAACAAAAAAGTCTACACATTTTCCAAGATGGCGGCGAAAGCTCAAGTCTGATCGGTGGGGACTTTTAGTATGTTCAACAGTGTGCCCAAACAAACATCTCCACCAATTTTCAAAACTTTCATATTTTTTTTAGCCATTCGTCAAAATCGGGTCTATTTTGACTGGGGTATTTGTACCACAAGTCGTTAAAAGACATTTTTACAGTTTCCCCTGCACACAAGATTTTCTGCCACCGCTGAAAATGCAAGCAATTTCAATTTTTTTAATTTTTTTGTCTCTAGTGTACTCTACAGACGGTGCCATTCTGTTGAGCCCTATAATAAGGATGACATCATGGATCATCATTTTAGAGTACTCTGGAAATACTTAAAACTATGATAAATTCAACTTTTTTTCCCCTTACTGTGATAACTGTCAATTTGAATGGCAGACATGCATTAACCCTTTGTTTCTCAGTGTTCCACTGCATGGAACACCTAATTTGACTAGCTTGCCAAACCGTTAAATTCAACTTTAAATGGATAAAAAGATGTTTACTATATACTTTTAACTTTCCTTTTCAATATTAGATGGCACCAGAATACAAGAACATTCATGATCTTCAGCTGTGACTCGTTATTTAGAATCCTCGTATTTAGAAGAAATTTTGTGTGTATTTTTGGGATACAAAAAAAAATTGCTTTAAAAAAAATTTCTATGTTATTTCGTTGGCTGTACTCTAATCTATTTATTCTATATTATTTTTAATTTTTTTTATAGAAAACGTACGTAGAATCATTGAATAAAAGAAGGTGTTCCATCAAATGGAACACCGCACCACTAGACCTTATCATATTATGCAACCAAACGCGATGACGGGAGGAAACCGCTGTGTTTACGTTTTCTGCTTTTCTCTGTTTGGGGGAATGAATTCAAGCTTTCAGATGCTTCGAGGGAGGGTTGTTTGCCTATAGAAAACGAGAGATATACATACCATACCCATTACTCCCTACAAAATTCCAGGAAATGCCCTTTTCCCCACAAAATTCCAGGAAATGCCCTGCCCTTGTGGGGAGGTTTCAAACAGGGGTGATTTTATCAGTAGCTCGAGTCATCTTTACTTAGAGCTGCACGAATTTTTTTTGCACTCGCTGTTGAGTTTCGCTAGCCTATATTTTATATTATTGTGTAGATATTATTTTTCTACATATACATAGCTTATTTTTTCTTTATTCTAAATATAATTGTAGTTATTTTTTTATTAATTATTCTATTAATTATTATTTTATTAATTTTTTTATTAATTATTCTATTAATTATTATTTTATTAATTTTTTTATTAATTGTTCTATTAATTATTATTTTATTAATTTTTTTATTAATTATTCTATTAATTATTATTTTATTAATTTTTTTATTAATTATTCTATTAATTATTATTTTATTAATTATTTTTTTATTAATTATTTTTTTTATTAATTATTAATTTTTTATAAATTCTCCCAGTTTTAAAATTAAGGTCTCCGATGATAAAAGATACGGCAAAATTGAACATATGCCGGTGAAGGGTACGCGCAGACGATGTGCGTACTGTAGTACGAAAGCGAAGCCGCACAAAACAAGCTTCACGTGCAAAACATGCGATGTTGGTTTGTGTTTTTACAAACAGGGTGAGACGTGCTTCGAAAAATATCATGAAACCAAAAAATAGAAGAATTGTAAATATTTTTTCACATAGGACTTGTACATATTTAGGAACTGTAAATATTTATCTCATCATAAATAATCATATAACCAAGATATATTTTAAAAATTTTTTATCTTTTAATTTTTTTGGGGGGGGCGGGGGATGGGGTGTAGAGTAGATGGCCTCTCCGGGGTGCACCCTTGGTCACGCAAAATATGCTACACAGGTATAATACAGTATGTTTTCAATCATATGCAAAAGCGTCTACTGAATTACGCGCTTCACTGCGATGCTCGCTTAGACGCACTTTTCAGAGGTCTGGTGGCTCAGTGTTCCATCTTATGGAACACCCACAGAATCCAAACGGTAAGTGCAATCTTTACAAAATTTTACCTGCACACTACTTTTGGCCTAAGTAGGCAGCCTACAAATTTTTTTCTTCAAATTCCAACTTTAAAGGGTAGTGCGCCGCAAAGGGTTAAGATGAACGATTGCGTCATGATTTTTAATTTTGGAATTCCCATCCTGTGATTTAAGGATAACTGGCTTGCAGGATTACGGTTAAAATGTATAGAATGTGTGAGAAGGTACATACATTTCGCAATCCTATTTCCACTCGCTTCTGCATTGTGTCGTGTCAAATGATGGGTCTCGTGGAAAGACTTCAGCCGGAGGGGGATATAATTGCATACTTAGATAAAATCCGAGAGTATTTTTTTCAGATTGACTGGGTATTCGTTTATATGACAATATAACCGAATATATATGTTGACCGAATATATTGTTGGTTATATACAATATAACTGAATATATATATATATGTTGTAAACTGGTGGGACATATTTGCGTAATTGATTGAGACAGTTTTGATTTATGAACACACTACCCCGTGAAAAGTAAAAAACGTTAGTTGGCATGATAAACAAGAAAAATACCGTTAAATAAAAGATATTTTCGCCTTAAAGTTTATTAAATTATTGATTATTATTTTATTGAGACAAAAATAAGAATATATACGGGCTATATATATATATATATATATATATATATATATATATATATATATATATATAACGATTTTTTCGTTATTTTTTAATTCAAAGCGAATACTGAAAAGAAAACTTGCGTTAGAATTTCTTCCATAATAATATTTACTTAGCAATCAGATTAAACTTTATTTCTCGTAAGAAATGTATTGAAACTTTGGCCATTATTTACAGTTTTACAAAATCAATCATTTCTAAAATCATTTTTTTTAATTACAGGTACTATGTATTTTTGAAATTATTGGGAATTAAATTCCTCCCTCATAAATCCTGAATAGTGGTACATCAATCAAAATAAATTATTTTTAAAACTTTTCAATAATTTATAAAAAAAAGGAATTTGTTTTATGTTTACATAGTTCTATTTTTTTTTTACCTAATTCAAGGAACTTTCTTTCCTTGGTAATTTATGAATTTGATTATGTTCGACAATATCAATTTAACTGTTTAGAAAATCTGCTCATAATTAATTACTGCAAAGCAAAATAGAACCTGTTTGAAACGCAGTAAATGTTCCGGTTTCGTATAATCATACATTCGGAAAAACATTTAATAAATCTTGAAGTAATCAAAGTGAAATCGGAACATCATTACTTTCTCTGTTGATTTAAAAGCTAGGACAATTAATATATGAACAGGGAACGCTAATAAAACATACAAATTATAATTAGTAAGAAAAGTTCGTACTCATCTTTTGAATGAATTCGGACTGGAAAACACTGGAAAAATGAGTGCTGACTTCACCTTTTAGCAACGGCAAAATATTTTTCTTGTTTAAATAAGTCAGAAGTTTAAATATAAATCAGTTAACCCCTATTAACGTATAAAATTATCAATGAAATAAAGAATATTAGCCATTCTTTTATTACTTACGTATCATTTACAACATACTCGGGCCCAAATTAGCCTTGTGGTAGCGCGTTGGCTTTCCTGGGGTGCTGGGGTCGCATCCCGATAAGCTCTATTAAAATACCTCCCTGCCTAAGTCGGATATGGGCGTGTTAAATCCGTAGACCGAAGAGTCCCAATATGAGGTCAGAGTGGGTAGGAGAGGGTATGATCCCCCAGATTCCCTAGGGCTTCTCAGTCAAAATGGATGTGGCACCGGGTTCAGTCGGTATCCGACTCCTGTGGGGCCATTATAAACCGGAGTCGCACCCCTCAGCTCACTAGACTATATGGACCTGGTGTGGAATACTTTCCGGCCAGGGGGCATTAGAAACAACAACAACAATACAACATACACACAGGCACAAACAATGAAGTCTGCATTGTTTTTTTTTACGTACTAAATTTATTATTTTTATCAATTTGTCCATGTATATGATATCCATTATTCTGATCTAACACAATCGAAGCAGCATAGAAATGCATTGTAACGTCGTGGATTCTCATTTCCTGAGAAGAGATCACCCGAACCAAAGCTCTATTTTCTTCTAATTCTGAGGAGCTAGTGAAGGTCACAATTACCAGGTAAGAAGCAAGCCTCTGGGCTACTGGTGTGTAAGCTAGCTTTCATATATCTAGCTGTAAACAACTGACCCCATGACTACAGAGTGGCAGAAAACACCCCTGCCTCGCGTCTCTGTCTATCGATACGCAAGGTACAATGCGGAAGACTGACTGGCGCTGGCTCCTGGGTAGCCAAAGAATGATCAAGACTGGCCGGCGCTCGCCCACCGAGATCTAGACGGCCCCGTGGGGAGCTGAAGTGATGACGTTTCGTTTGACCAGCGTCTATAGTGGCAGATAGCGTGGGAAACCGCCACCAAACCAACAGATATATAGAAGTGTCTGACAACAGGATAGCGGAGACGGGGCCAGCAGCCGAAATCAACGAGATCAGCGGAAGGATTGTTTTGGAGCTGTCCCAGGTGCTGATCGGTGCGGATTCGTCTCTCAGTTGAAGATTGGAAGTATCTTAGTGAACATTTGAGAGATACCTCTCGGTTAAAGACTAAAAAAGGCCTGGTGATTTTTTGAGAGGAATCTCTCGGATGCATACTAGAATAGCCTCTATGCAACTATATATATATATTGTATATACGTGGATTTTTAATACAAGCTGTGTTTTAAAATAATGCTGTCTCTCGTGTGTTTATTTTCAACTACGAGGACGTTACAACATACTACAAAACAGTGCCGGACATTATACCAAGAGTAAAGCATTTTAAATTAAATAGTGAATCATTTAATAAGGTGATTGAAAGAACAAGAACGAATGAATGAATGAATCATTAGAAGAACGAAAAATATAGCAAACAACGCGATAACGAAGGATAAAAGTTTATGTACAAAGTGGTTTTCATTTTTGGGAAAATTAAACTAATTGCGGATAAACGCAAAGTAATCGTAATATGCAAACTGTTCGTTTCTGGAAAAAGCAGGTTAATAGGTGGGGGAAATGGTGAACACAAAGCCATGAAAAAATCTTTATTTAGTTATCTGTTCCAATATTCGATGACGAAGTGATTGGATAATGGCAAATGATTTAAATGATGCACAAACAACTTAAAACAGGAGTTCGCAAACAATTATGTTGAACTGAAAGGAGCTAGTTTAAAATTCTACATTTAGTTATTCAGTCTTAACCTGACCAGTTAAATATTGTTTGTCGTGCAGAGACATTTGCAGAAGTTCAAAATACAATATACATCGTGTTTTTATATGCACTATGTATCATATTAATTTATAATATGAGTAATTTTAATATAAAATGGCTACGTTGTGTTATCATTAATGCGAGTGACCAATGTGGTTGATACATATCTATAAACTTAAATACAGTGGAATCTCGATCTATCGTTTTTCAAGGGACCGATTGAAATGAACAATAAATGCGGGAAAAAGATAGATTCGGGAAACAATCGATCTAGATTCCACTGTATTATCAATAGTTATTTATAACGTTTAAAGTATCTAATAACCCATCCAATTGTGGTTATTAACGTTCATCATTAAAACTTTTTTTAAAATGGATTATTTTAGCATTTGCTAATCAATTCATGCCTGTCATCTATTTGTTAAACTTCCGCGTGAAATATTAGGAAACAGTAAACGTGAGTTATTTTTTAAAAACAAATAACGCTGAGAATTCGGACAATTCAGTGATAGCGTTTCTTATAGGGTCATATAAAATTAACGTGGACATCTTACGTCTACAGCTCTGTACAGTAATTAAAAGGAACTTGTAGCAACCACAGCAGATCGAAAGACCAAAAATATTTTTTGATTATCTCATCGCTGATAACTATGACAACATTCTACTTAAGTGACGTACATTATCAATAGACACTCGTAAGTCTCCTCCCCAATATATATATATATATATATATATATATATATATATATATATATACACACACTCAAGAGCCAAAACATTATGACCACCTGTCAATAACGAGTTGGCCCCCCTTTGGCGCGCAACACAGCTTCAACCCGCCTTGGCATGGATGCCAAAAGTCCTTGGTACATGGCCGGAGACAGATTGTACCAGATGTTTAAGCAACGGTTACGCAAATCCGAGATATTACGAATTGGTGGTCTTTGAACTCTGAGCTGCCGTTCCATGACATCCCAAATGTGTTCTATCGGATTGGATCCGGTGAGTTAGGCGGCCAGTACATTAACTGGAATTCAGCATCATGTTTCTGGAACCACTCCAACACAATTTTAGCCTTGTGACACGGGGCGTTGTCCTGTTGGAACATTCCATTTCCAGCTGGTCCGCAATGATGTTTAGATACCCTGTAGCATTCATGGTCTGCTCTACCACAACCACGGGTTCCAGAGACGCCAAGAGAACGTCCCCCAAAGCATAATACCGCCACCACCGGCCTGTGTATGACCTACTGTACATTGAGGGAGTAACAGCTCACCTGGAAGACGGCGTATACTGACACGGCCATCGGCGTGATGAATGACAAACCGTGATTCATCTGACCAGGCAACTCTCTCCCACTGATCCATGGACCAGTCGCGATGTTCCCGGGCCCAGCGCAGGCGCAGTTGGCGATGACGGTTGGTCAGCAAAGGCACACGAGTGGGCCGTTTGCTGCGTAGCCCCATATCCAACAGTGTCCGCTGAACAGTGTGCTGCGATACTATTCTACTTGGCCCTGCATTGTATTGGGCTGTCAGCTGAGCCACTGTCTGGCTCCGGTTTTGCTTCACCATGCGAGACAGTCTCCGACGACTTTTTTCTTTGATAGCGTGTGGACGTCCAACACCATGCCGTCTACTGCTGGTTTCACCGTCATTCATCCATTTTGCATAAGTACTAACAACTGTAGGTCGCGAACAACCCACGAGTCATGCAGTTTCGGAAATACTTGTTCCGAGCCTTCGAGCCATTACAATCTGCCCTCTATCAAAGTCGCTTAGATCCGCAGCCTTTCCCATCACACACAGAAGTAAGTGAGAGAATGATTCTTCAGACTCTCCAGCAGCAGTTAAATACCACTTCCACCTGATCACGTGCCTTCCACGTCATCCAGGCGAATTCATTGCAAAATTTAGGGGTGGTCATAATGTTTTGGCTCTTGAGTGTATATATATATATATATATATATATATATATATATATATATATATATATATATATATATATATATATATATATATTGATATTGATTGGGGTTCACCTTGCTTCTTGCCCTGCTCTACCTCACGTTTCTTTATGGGAGCGCTATTGGATTGCCAGACATAAATTGATGGATTAACTGATTCTAATGAAGAATTCTGTATTGTAGAGTTCAATATTGTAGAATCAGGTCACCATAACCTTTGACGGTGAAAGAAGGCCATTGTCTGAAAAGTTCACGTGGATAGTCTGCAAGGCCGAGATATTTAAGAGGGCCACTACGGAGTTGTAGATGCCACCTTCACAGCGACTGGTTGTGCCCGACTGAACCATAGTCCGCTCGCAGAAGTGCGGATGTTACTCGCAGGTAGACATCTCCTCAGGTCTCAGTAGGCCGGCGAACATATTCAGGAAAAAATGTTACTAAAAATAGTGGTTGGTTCGGAAACCCAGGTCAGGAACAATCATCAGACTGAGAGGTACTTAAATGAAACGAGTCCACGATACTTCGAATTAAACACAAAATTCTTTATTCTAAGAAGCCTCTCCTGATTAACGTTTTACAAGCACTCGCTAATAAGCATTTCACGTAGCTCGTCTTGAGCTGAACAATTCCTACAATGTATACTAAATCAACTTGTTATCATAAAAAAAAGGATGAGCCAAGACTTTAATAAAAAAACTATAGCATCTCCCGCAGGAAAAGAGCCAAAATGGCTCGTCCTGGGGAGAGCTCAATAAAAACAACCAATAGTTTTTTTAAAAATCACAAGTCTCTACTTTTTCTTTCAAATCTGGACAGAGCTAAAAATTAGAGCATAGGTTGCCATAGCGAGAAAAGCTCCAAATAAAAATTCTCTACGGACCACGTGCACGGCGTATGTAATATTACCGTAGCAACACCGCGAGCGCTTAATGGTCAACAAAAGAAACCCGGCCCTGCCGAAACCTCGCCAAGAGGAGAGTACGAAGCGCGCTGCCGAAATGGAGGACCGTGAATGGCCTAGCCCTGATAGAACGAAATTCGTGCCTCTGCATGATTGGTCGAACGAGGGGAGAAGGAATATCTCTGAGAGTGCCCTCACGCCAAGCTGTCTCCAAGTTCACTCGTGGGAAATCTTCCTCTCGGACAAAGGAAAAGGAGAGAACACATATTTCTAACTTAAAACTGATTTTATGGGCCAATTTAGTGAGCAAACTTAACACGGCATGCGTGGACAAAATCTGGATGTTCACATGACACACCCTGCAATTACCAGCCATAAAAAATGCATTTTAGTGAAACTTAACAAGGGAATCCTGAGACTAACACCTGGCTGAACAAATTATGGTTGAAGCTTTACGGTTTAAGAGAAATGGGGCAACGGCTAAATTCTCAAGAACACACACGTCGAGGGAACGGTATAGAAATTACGCTATTTCATTTTAAGGGACAACTATTTAGAATTAGAGATTTTACATTAATTTAACGTGCGTTATGAGCCCAACCAAATTAATTATATCTGGAACGAATTCCTCGTTACACTGATGTCATTTTTTCTATCTTGTTTTTGTATTTTTGTCTTTTTGATATCTGTTGTCCTGTAATACTTGCCATTGGAAATAATATATATATATATATATACATAAAATAATTACAGGTGTAAGCATATTTATAAGCTACTATCCACATGTTTGATAGTAACATAGCAAGCTCATACTATCTGGGCACAGATTCAGATACCAACTAATACGTGGATATTTCTGTACTGCTTCCACATTTAGAGAAAATTTAGTTCTCCCGTTGGATGCTCTCGAAATAAAGTGACTGACAAAAAGCTTGGTGCGTATGGGCAAATGTACGGAGCGAGGTACTAGCTGCATAAAATAAATATTTATAAGCTGATATAATTTCGATATATTTATCACTTACAAATGAAAGTTGCGAAGAATGCAATGTCATGCAATTCCTATTGTAAATAACTGTATAATCTGCCATCATCCTATGAATTGACGATGACGAATGGTTAGGGCGTTATTCTTTGGGATTGTAGTTGTTATATGTGTGTGTAGCCATTTATGCCAATCTCTTAGTGGCATTGACGACTTTAAAGTGACTGCCTACGTTGAAAATGTCATTTTTTGACTATTTTGGTGAATTTTATTTTTTGCTAGAATCGCGTAATTCAATCTTTTCTCTTTTCGAAACTGTTATTTTGATTTTCATTCTACATCAATCTGAAGCAGAGTTATAGCTATTTAAAAAAACATCTGCTACAAAATTGAAGTGACAAACAACATTAAATGTGTTTTTCTGAGAATTATTTTTTTAGCACAAATCTCTACGGTTATCATGATATCTCACAAAATAATGTATATAATTTGATAAAATTTTTGGGAAATGTTTTATATGCTATTGTTAACAAAATGATGCACAATAATTGGTGCATAATAAATAGTTTTTTTATTTGGGGCTGTTTTTATAAGGAAAGGAATGACGAATCGGGGAAAATTTTCATATTGGAACATAAAATTGCGTGTATTATTTTTGCATTTTAAAATTTCTCTTAGATTGTAAATCATTTTGAACATAACTCTCATATGTATCACGTGTGCGAAAGAAATTAAAATAGTAGCATTAGAATTTTGTTCAGAGTGATAGGCGTTTTAGATAAATTTTATTAAAAATTACTTCAAATTGACCAATTTATAAAAACGTATGCTATTTGCATATAAGCTTATGTTCCTCTTTTAAATTTTTAAGTGCTATTTTACCATAAAAGACCAAAAAATCCTTTAAAAAAAATTTTTTTTATAAAATTGAGTCCAAACGTAGGCAGTCATATTAAGATTTAAGTAGAATGACTTTCACTCCTTTGTTTCCAAAAATGGCCGTATTGTTCAAAATCAATCTCCCAACTGTAAGTATTGATCGTATGAAAAATTGTGGCAGTTGGAACTTACGCTATCATAATGAAGAAAGCAAAAAATTATTAGAGGATCGGTTAACAGAAATATCGTGGTTCTTTTGTCATGTACTACTGGACGCCTAAAAATCTTCTTTCATAGACACAAAAATTAAGTTTATTGACCTATACATAAAAAATTCACACAGATAACTTGATGGGAATACAAAGAAATAAATGTTCGTAAGGGATAAGGTTACCGCTTGTCGGTGGGACCTGCGTAATCGAGTTTTTCCTTCCAACTGAACGTAGGATGCTCTGGGCCTATAAATGACGAAAGGTTATGCACATAGGGGGGGGGGGCTACCATAGCAACGTTCCTGACAATAAACTTTGTTGTAAAATTGTTTATTCTAATTGCTCTTGTCGATTCCAACAGACTAATTCTTACAGATAACAATAATTCTTTTTAAACTAGTGGTTAGCCCGTCAAAAATGACGTGTTAATTTTAAATTTTATCAATTTACATCTGCAAAGTCAATATTATGTGTATACTTAATAGCTTCTCTGCTTTCTTTTATTTAAATTGTACACATTTTTAATTATTTAAAATTATGCAATATCACCACTATTAGGATCCATTTAAGATGCAATTTTTTAACATTTAAATAAAATCTGAACTCCACATAATAGGATCACTTTACTTAATTCTATTACATGTATTAATTATGAAATATTAAATTCTGTCTGTTAACAGTCTGCTGCACGTATTCGGTTTAGCGATTCCTGACTTTGTCTTGAAAGCTATCTACATTTCCGTTCATTGACCTTACGACGCTTTTTAGCAATGGGACTTTTGTCAACATTCATTTTAAATGTATTACATTGCGCTCTAAGTAAATTTTCCAGTAACGCTAAATAATTAATACAAAAAATTTAACTTAGTTGTTTCATAATTTTAATTCATAAATGAACTCGCGCCAAATATAAACGTTTTTTCTAATAAATTATTTGGGTTTAGATAGCAAATAATCTTTTATAACTTTTCTTTTAACTTGTAAAGCCTACCTCATAAAACAAAATGGATGCCATAGGCTGATATATTTATGAAGCGGTCGCTCCGGAAGCGTTCCAGATAGAGGGACAGAAATGGGCTATTATTAGGACAGATAATGATCAAAGTTTGCTGGGGGAAAAAAAGATACGCTTTACTGCATTGATACTGTTGAACCGATGTCGACAGTTGTGTTATGAATCAAATGTTAGGATAGGATGTCAGTTATTTGTTTGGATCTTCAATTCAGGGTTATTGCATGTTGCTATGCACACATGGTCAAATCTCAGGCATTTCCAGTAACACCAACATCAATATTCATCAGCACCGCTGTCGATTTAAACGATTTCACAGAAAATACAGTTCTATAACTATATCTCTTAGAGTTTTATTTTTAAATGTTTACAGTCTCCTTTTTAAAGGGATCTATTTCTTCTCTGATGATTTAATAGCAAGTTGAGAATTATGCATATCTTAAATTATACAAAATCCTTTTTATTTTGAATTTATAGTAACAAGGATCAATATTTTTGGAAAATTCTATATTTTAAACTCCTTACGCTCATTTCGTGCTCCTTTCTATGAGATTTTTACTACAAATACCTTCGCCAAGTAGTCAAGATAAAGTGGTCATAGTTTCCTTAATCAGTGCATGCAAACTATGTAGTCACATTCCACCGCATACGACGGCTTTATTAACGTGCAACAAATTATAAATACTAATAAAGGGCATAAACTGTAATACACATGGCGTAAATTGTGATACATATACATACATATCATTATATAGACTCATATACTGTGTCTACTAATGATATTAAATACATTCTAGGAGAAACATACTAATATTAGTATACTAACTTTATAATAAATATTTCCTCCACCTCCATCACAGAGTCATTTGCATATTAACATCCGAAAGCACAAACCATCGCGTTTCACAAAGAACTTAATTATTTCTCGTGGCGGAATATGACAGGAAAATCAAGCTAAATTAATAATGACTCGTAACTCGCTCGTGATATGATAATGACCAATAATCTGGATAAACTTTGCCGAGCCAGTTACGTGAAAATAAGAACATTCCAGCATTCGCTCTGCCGTACCCGCTTTTCGGAACATAAACGGACGAAATAAGGTCGCCCGAGATAAAGGACAAATGCGCCGACCATTTTAACAATGATTGCGAAGTCCTAGTTAGCAAGCGCTATCTCGTGAGCAATGAATACCCATAAATGAGTTCCTAGTCTGTGGAATGTGGGATATTATGTTATTTTTAGCGGCAATTGTTGTGTGCGCATTCCCTAAGCGAGGACAAATATTTCGTTCGGATGATCAGGAATAAGGATGAATTTTCCCTGAATGAAGATATGCTTCGAACAGGGAGTTGCAGAAATTTGCACTAATATCAAATTATATATATATATATATATATATATATATATATATATATACATATACCGTAAAATATCGACTATAATAGGCGTGCTTGATTTTACGAGAAATTTTCGGAAAAAATCAACTATAATACGCTCCCATAACTTTTCAATATTTTATTTAAAAGATGCACAAATATTTATTAGCCGAAATAAATTTGTAAATAAAAAACGAAAACGTTAAATTCATTAGAAAAAAAACTTAAATTTTTATTCAAAACAAACAATACTGTGAAATTATTAGTCTTAATCACTTTCACTAGAATACAGCTCATCTATTGTTTATCGTTTATTCAATGTTTAAAAGTACGTTTTTTTGTATACGAGTACTAGCTGAAAACCCGCACTTCGCTACGGAGTATATACAAATTAAATACAACTGTCAATGTATGCAATTAATGCCAAAAAAAAGTAAATATACACTGCTGGCCACCCAAATTGCAACACCAAGAAAGACAAGAGATATCACAAAAAATTTATTTTGTAGATAACATGTTGACCAAGTATCAAATGATTAAATTTATAGACTTCTGTGAAGTGTGGTTCCTGCCAAAATCAGTAGCCAGAGTAGCCGCCATTGTTGGAGATCACCGCTGCCACACGCCTCGGCATTGATTCAAAGAGACTTTGGATGATCTTCTTGGGGTACAGCAGACCAAGCAGCTTCCACACGTTGCCAAAGTTGATCTGCTGTGGCAGCTGGGGATGGAATCTGGGTCAATCGTAGAGCAACCATGGACCACATGTTTTCTATCGGCGAAAGATCAGGAGAGCGAGGCGGCCAGGGAAGCAATTCAATCTGGCGATTGAAGAAGAACCGTTGGACAATGCGTGCCACGTGTGGTCGCGCATTATCCTGTTGAAATATGGCTGTGGGCAAACCCTGAAGGTAAGGAAGGACAACTGGCTCCAACACCTCGGAGATGTAGCGCTGGCTGCTTAAAGTACCGGCAATGAGCACTAGAGGTGTGCGAGAGTGATATCCAATACCGCCCCATACCATAATACCCGGTGCAGGACCAGCGTGGAGGTGCATAACGCAGCTGTTCAGCATCCTCTCTTCACGGTGTCTCCAGACTCGAATGCGACCATCGTGGTGTTGCAGACAGAAGCGTGACTCGTCAGTAAAGACAATTTCATCCCATTCTGCCGTCCACATCCTTCTGTCATCGCACCATTGGCGGCGGAGACGTCTGTGGTTCTGCGTCAAGGGTAGACAAAGCAATGGACGTTTTGCGCACAGACCACTCTGCTGTAAACGACGTCTAATGGTACGCGCAGACACTGGATGATGCGTTACAGACTGCATGTGCTGTGCTATGGTTCGTGATGTGACTGAGCGATCCGTCACTGCCATGCGCACAATTTGCCTGTCATCACGTGAAGTGGTGCGCTGAGGTGGATGCGATCGAACACGCCGGTCCGTTGTACTCTCCTGCATCCAACGATCACATATCCGCATTACAGTTGTTTGGTTTCGTCCAACACGACTACCGATTTCCCTGAAAGATAATCCACAATCTCGGTAGGCCACTATCCTTCCTCTGTCGAACTCGGATACTTGATCAAAAGATGATCGCTGTTTTCGACGAGGCATAATTGATCGTTTTTTTGAAAAAATCACAAGAAAAACACAATTGCCGAACTTGAAATCGTCGAAATCTCCAAGCCTTAAATAGCGCTTTGATGTGGCGCCACAGGCGAGCGTGATGTGCGTCTGCGCTGAAATTCTAATTATTTGCATATCTCACCTCCGCTAATGCATGTTGTAAATTTCATGTTATTTACATGTTTCCTTCAGGGTGTTGCATCTACAGTGGCCAGCAGTGTATATATTTATAATTAATGCGAAAATCAATGTATACAATTGATGTAATATATATATATATATATATTTATAAAAAAATCGTAAGGGATATTTATTCTTTTTGTATAATATCCAATCATCTGCTGCATTAGAAAGAAAAAATTTATTTTTGTCTATTTAGTTGTTATGCACGTGACGATAAATTTATTTAAAGTACCAGAAAATGACATCACGTGATCAGCATTTAATAAATTAAATTCTAAAAATAAATCTTTAAAAATTCTCCAAAACTCAGAAAATTGAGGTAAAGATTCGGAAAAGATTTCATTTTAAAGGGATTTTTATGATCTTTCTCGTGATATAAATTTTATAACCCTCAAAGTATTATTTTAAATGGAAACTTAAAAAAAGTTACGAAAACAGCTTACAAATTTAATTTAAAAAATCTAAGAAGAATTTTTCAAAAATCTTTCTTAGTGCACCCCTACACCTTAAGAAGAATCGCCATGCAAAATTTCAGCCCTTTAGGTCCAGCGGTTTGGTCTGTGCGTTGTATGTCAGTGAGTCAGTGAGTCAGTCAGTTAGTTACGGAACTGTTTTATATATATAGATAATACGCACCCTCCTTTTTGCAGACTAAAATGTAGAAAAATGGGCGTATTATACTCAAGATTTTACTGTAGAGTATAACATCATAAGGACAATGAAATAAAACAAAAGATTAGAAATTGAGTAAAGTAAAACAATTTTAATTATCGTTTTTACACAAAAGCGTTTAAGTCCATGTCATAAGTATTGGTGCCGTCGTAATATATATCACCATCATCATTCTCATTTGATGACATCTGCCCATCCTGCCGTAATATGTAGATCTCACTGCCGTCTCACGTTTAACAAATAATAATTTTTCTTCTGTCGTACGGGACTGTCTTGAAGAAAATTTGAGGGAAATAAATAAATTAAAATAATAAATTTTTGCACAACTACAAGGAACTATCACTATTCCAAGGGACCTATTATTAAACGAACGCGTGTGCGATTCGAACAGTGAGTTTCGTTTGTTAAAAAGGAATGCCTGCTTAGTAAACGGGTGGATGAATCACGGAGTGCAGATGCGCACGCAACCTTGTTGCGACAATGTGTTATAGCTGCTGTACGTTCATTTATCCAATGTTTAACCCTTTGAGAGGTGCCGTTTGCACAATGCAAACGCCTAAATCTAGTATTTTTCTCACTTGCATTCAATGTATTCCAGTTAAATGGTCAGAAGAATGGCTAGTGCTGCCATCTGTTATCATTTTAAAGAAGTAAAAACATTTTGCAACCTTTAATTGGATTAAATTTCAAGATTCTTTAGGTTAAAAAAATCAGGAAAAAATTCTCTACCGTGCAAATGGTGGAGATTGTTGCCCCGGAAAGGGTTAAAACTATGTTTTTTCTACTCGAGTGTACCGGAGACTCGGCCGGTTTTGTGAAAGGGAATAGTTCGTTCTGTGATGTAGAAACTTATCTGCTATTGATGTTTTAGGATGACAACAAAAATTCTGTACCGGAGACTCGGCCGGTTTTGTGAAGGGGAAAATGAAGTGACGGAAACAGTCTAAGTGGAAGTCCAGAAGATAATGTTGAATCGTTGATGAGGGATCAAATCCAAGCCGCAGGATCCTTGAAGTGTCGTCCCATGAAATCAGGATGATTCTAATGCAACAGCTTAATTTTTTTAAGGGACGAGAGACTACGGTTTTCTTTTTTTTTTCTCCGAACGGTAGCAGGAGACCCCTAATTCGGGTGGCTGGAAATAGGAGTCGAATACTTGATCGTACTATATTGCCTGTGCCGCAATTACCCGTGATTCACTGTCAACGTTGTCCAAAAAAAGAAGAAAGCTGATAAGCAAGTAATCTTCCAAATCATTAACATAAGAAAAATGTTTATTTTCTGTGCCGTCTTGGGTAACATAAAAATCTTTACAAAAAAAGGAGCTCGGAATTATTGAGCTTGAAGATCAATAGCTCTCGACAAATGCAAAAATAGCCCCCCCTCCCCCCGATGCAGAATTGGCAGAGCCAAAACTGACCGGGGTGCTTAAAAACAAAAATTTATATATGAGACGACTCTATCACTAAAAAAATATGGCTAACTGGTATATTTCTTCTCATCACTGGACATGCCTGGAAAAACGCGGACACGAGGGTTGCCATAACAAGAAAAGCGCCAATTAACAAAGACAGACCACCCGCGCCACGCGTACGGCAGCTTACCTCAGCGCGGAGGAAAAATATAGTGAAAAAAAACTACGCGAGCGCTTAATGGCCAATAACAAGAACCCGGACATGCCGAAGCCTCGCCAAGAGGAGAACTCCGAACGCGCCGCCAAAATGGAGGACCGTGAATGGCTTAGCCCTGAGACAAGAACTTCGCGCCTCGGCGTGATTGGTCGAACGAGGAGAGAAAGCACATCTCGGAGAGTGCCTTCACGCCAAGCTGTCGCCAAATCCACACGTGGGAAAAGGATCTCTTGGACAAAAGAAAAAGGAGAGAACGCCATATATTTCTAACTTTCAACAGATTTTATGGGGCCAATTTAGTGAGCAAACTTACACGGCGTGCGTGGACAAAAGTTGGATGTCCACATGACACACCCTGCAATTATCAGCCATAAAAAGTGCATTTTAGTGAAACTTAACAAGGGTATCCTTTGACTAACACCTTGTTAAGCACATTATAGTTGGAGTTTTACTGTTTAAGAGAAATGGGCAACGGCTAAAATTCTCAAGAACACACACGTCGAGGGAACGGTATATAAATTACGCTATTTTATTTTAAGGGACAACTATTTAGAATTAGATTTATCATTAATTTAACGTGCGTTATGAGCCCAACCAAATTAACTATTTCTGAAACGAATTCCTCGTTACATCGAGTATAATACGCACCCTCGTTTTCGTAGACTAGAATGTGAAAAAAATGTGTGTATTATACTCTAGATTTTACGGTATATACAGTATGCCCACTAAAGTCCCTTCCCACCCTCTTAACTTCGGAACGGCTTCTGCTATTTTCATAAAAGTGGTGTCTAGGTATAGTAAAGTAGCCATGCGCTACTGAATGAAACCACCTACCGGGCCACTTGGTGGAAAACTGCGGAGTTAGCATTCCTATCTCGAAAACGGATCTATCTTGAAACGGAAAAAAAAGTGATTTACAAAATTGTAGAAAACCATCGATTTAGTACGAAAAGATACCTTGTGGACATTAATGCAAAGAATAGAACGGTTAAAACGCGCATTTGTTTTTTCGTGATTTCCTACACTGTGACGTCACGAAACTTGAACGAAAAGAGAAATGATTATCTTTCGGGCAAAACACGACACCGCACTGTGCACAGTGGTATATCGCTTTTGATCCCCAATCAAAAGGACCGCGGTTCAAACCTCGAGGGTTTCATCCTTGTACTGACTGTCTTTATAAACAGAGTAGACAATACGTAGATCGTGTAAAATAGTGTCGCATCAACTCAACGCAACTTGCGCTTGGTGTTCGAAATTTTTGGAGTACACAAATACGTAAGAAACGTCACGCCTGTACACCTGAGACAGCTATAAAAGAGACATCTTCTTGGGGTTGTAGTGTATTGATGCTCGTGGTCATGGCTAAGTATTCCAAATCTGAGATCTCCAGTGAAGCATTACCTCGTCAAGGAACTCGGGGACCAAATAATTGGGTATGGTGGTTTCGAAGAGTGGCCTCCACGTTCGCCTCCACTGGACTCCACTGGACATTTTCCTGTGGGGATACCTGAAACAGCAGGTGTATGCGACCAGTTCACAAACATTGCAGGACCTTAAACGACGCATTACGGACGCTTGTGCAGCGTGTCACGTTCTAAGCTCCAACGTGTGCAACGTAAGATCCAAACGAGAATCCAAACGTGTATTGCAGCTGACGGTGAGAAGTTTGAACATCTCAAATAAAGGTATATTGTTAAAATTAGTTGTTTTTTTTCTATCTCAGATCCTTTTGTCACGTCATAGTGTAGGAAATCACGAAAAAACAAATGCGCGTTTTAACCGTTGTAGTCTTCTCGTTAATGTCCATAAGGTATCTTTTCGTACTAAATTGATGATTTTCTACAACTTTTTTTCCCTATCTCATCCCGTTTTCGAGATAGGAATGCTAACTCCTCAGTTTTCCATCAGGTGGCGCGGTAGGTTGTTTCATTCAGTAGCGCATGGCTACTTTACTATACCTAGACACCACTTCTATGAATATAGCAGCAGCCGTTCCGAAGTTAAGATGGTGGGAAGGGACTTTAATGGGCATACTGTATATACTTTTTTGTAAAGAATTCACTTCTCAAGACTTTACTGAAGTGTTCGTAGTTGGCAACTTCTCCTACGCTTATTTGATATGCAGCTGAAAATGTAAACGATATTTGTTAAAATTAGCTGTATTATGCAAGATTCTGTAATGAAAATTTATGGCCATCAGCATAGTGTACTGTTACGCTACGGGTCTGAAAATGAAACTTCGTATGTCGCACTTCTGCTACAACAGTGTTACATCTCAAAATAGCCATATTTTCAGGAAGAGTTAACGAAGATATATGTCAAAATTTCATTTCTTGTTTAATGAATGTCTATGATAATTTTGTGAAAACTTATTGTTCGAATCACTTCAGAGGGCAAAACTATGTGCTATTAAAGTTGTTTTAAATTTTTAAAGCATAATTTTGAATTTTAATTACAAGATATAACCCTCTTCTAGTAATCTCATTTTGTCAACATGGACTGAAAAGCTCGAGGTAATATTGTCATATCTTTATGCTAATGCACAATCTATCTAAACTTTTCACAATACAAAAAAAAACCTTGCTAACATGAAGAGCAGGTTAGAAATAATACAAACTTATTTTCCAAATAAAAATATTTATTTTCCAAATAAAATTCAATGAACATTTTTATTACAGGAACATTTTAATACAATAACATTAGGCACGGTCAAAAATCTTCTTTTCATTCTTTGCGCGTGAGAAAGTGCCCCCTCCTGGTTGTGGAAGAGGGTAATAAGCCCTATCTAGGAGATTGTGTTGGTCCTAGGTTTATTCGAGAATGAGAAGCACTTCTTATAGAGCATTGTGGTGCAACTATCTCAAAATTGAAAATTGCGGAGATATGACACTCTTCTAGCAGAAGTGCGATGTTTTAAAGTATGTATGTAAATAATGAACTATAACACAGTTTTTAATATATTTCACCTTTAAGTAACATTACTGTAAAAATTACTGGACAGAAATAATTTCAAGTCTATAAGAAAACTTTTGAGTGAGATATTTATTAAGATGCATGCATTTTTACTCGTAACTAGCCCAATGCTTAGCTCGTTATTCTTTAAAAAAAAATCCCTCGTTTCTAAGAATAGGTGAAAATACAAATTTCCGGAGAATTAAACAGGAAAATACCTCCTCAAGAAGTTTCTTAGGGAGAGGGGGGATGGAAAGTCGCACACTCGAATTCACTGTATATACTTGTTACACCTAAAAGAGCTCCTTAGTATGTCAAAAATTACCACTTGAACAATAGTACAATGGCGCTTTACCTTTAAACAACCGCCCTGTGTTGGTATCTTCAATTATCATCGTCACATGTCAGGCGATGGTCGAATGGCTAGGGCGCTGACTTTCGGTTCAGATACTGTAGGTTCGAGTACCACTGTACGCATGGATGTTTGTAGCCGTTCGGAATCGGCTTTAAACTGTAGGTCCCGATCTAATTGGCCCTCGTGTAGCAAAAAGTCGACTATTGCGCTCCAAACCAAACCAAACCATGATCTCACAACTTTAACATAGAAATGTAAAACAATTGTAGCCTTACTATAAGTATCTATTTGATAAATATTCAGAAAATTACTTATGTTTATTAACACACACACACACACACACATATATATATATATATATATATATATATATATATATATATATATATATAATTCAGTAGCAAAACCTATTATTTCAAAATATGATCCATTATTTGCTCATTGAAATTGAATGCACTTTTTAATCTATTTAATTCTCATTGGATCTATACTGGTCTAGTTTATAATTTGAAAGTGTATATTATTGCTTAATTCAGTGGTCTGTCGGAAAGAGTTTTGCATACAAACAGATTCATTTATTTCGCGACTTGAATTACTTTTGAATGGCCTAGTTTTGAAATTGAATCTGATGTTTGATGAAAGTTGATATCGCTGTCGAACAATGGCCATTTTGAATAGAGAAACACCGTAGCTTCCCTGCAATAATAGACAAATCATGGAAATTGCCTGAAAACTAATCCGGCATATTAATGAGCTTTGAAGCCAAATTGTTAAAGTTCTCTTGCTTCATGAATTTATTTCTGCTCAGTTGGAAGCTACAGAAATACGGGAAATACAAATTTGGCCCCATACCCTAATAAAATGGTGACTTCATTAAAGTATAACTTTAAGTCACATTTTATACAGACGGTTTAAGGGAGGTCGTATAACATTGCCACCTTATTTCAGCCCTGTTGGTGAAGTGTAAAACTTCATTTTGAATCACGTGTTGTCTCTTGGGAGAACCATGCAGAACATGCTTAATGAATAGATATTTTAAAAGTAAAAAATTAGTTTTGGAACGTCTAAGATTCGGCATAGTGATGTTTTTGGCTTGTTTTGAAAGAGCCTTAAAAAAAATTCGCTCTAAATAACTGAAAGGGGAAACGCTATCAGTTATTTTTGGTAAATATTTTAAGGTAAATATTTCTACTATTGACAGCTATATAAATGCCGATAATCCAATAAAAATGGTATTTTTATACAGCTTGGACTTTTCTGCACCTTGCAACAGGATTTATTTTATAAATTGCGTCCCCTAAAGGAATGTCCAAGTGTTTAAAACACGCTAGACGAAATTTTTTCTCCCGAATAATTTAAACTTTAAAATACTATGGGCTTCGCTCCTAGGCTCGCTACTCTCGCTTCTCTGTTATGGTTAATAGCGAGATATATATAGGGGTGATTCTCGGGCAATGTAACAGCTTCCATCCATTTTCTGTTGTAACCCTTAATGCGAAGGGCGGTTCATCACTGTTGAATTATCAGCTTTAAAATTCAATTAAAAATGGAAAATTTAAGATATAGACTTGAAATGAGGTTTATATGAATAAGAAAGCTTTCAGCTTCCAGATGATGTAAATATTTTCTTTGTAAGATAAACACTCGAGAAGCATCGATATTACATCCACATAGGCGACGATATTTCTTGACAAACTGGGATTCATTTTTTGATGAAAATATTAGTCTGTTTTAAAATATTTTTAAACAAATGAGGTCTAGTTTGAAAGAGAAATGTCTTTAGTCTTAGACTGTAAAAAGATCAAAATTCTACGATCCTTTTTTGGCGAGTTATCGAAATCTGAAAATGAAAAAGTCAATATTTTCCCACAATACATAAAAAAAAACCTTAAAGTCCGACGAAGATGAGACATGTCTTACTTTGGTCTCCCCATTTTTCTGCATCCATTGTTATCGCTCTCGACCCCATACCCCCAGCGGTTTCGGAGGAGATAGCGTGACAAGGTTTTGACAGCGGCGGCGGGAGTTACTTTTTTTAGAATAGAGCGATTATTTGCTATTTTTAGAAAAACGAAAAATGCCCCAAGGTGTGCTCTATTACGGAGTGCAATTTAAAAAAATCTTTCAATCCATGTCGGCAATCCTTAGACACATTTTCTCCACTCTTTAACATTGGGGTGAGCGAATCTATTAGGGTTAGTACACAGCATCCTTAAAAGTATTACTGAAAATTTTCAGCGGGTTATTTAAGTTTCAATGCTTTTATGTATAAAACTTTTATGACTCACTGCATGAGTCAAAGATCTAAGAATCAAACAAAGTAGAAGGAGGGGGGGGGGGGGGGGGAGGTTGAAATAATTCTGAGCGATCACATGACACTATGGTCTGGATTCGAGTTTTACGGTGTTTAAACCGATAACCTTTTGGTGGGTTCCGTGGTTGGACGATCAAGCATTATACTATGTTGGAAAGTTAAAGAAATACTATAAGAAAAGAAATTTGAACTCATGAAAGTTTTCCTTCAATGAATATACATCTTATATGTTGCTTTTTTTTACAAACAGAAACAAAATTTTTACGTGCAACGACTAATCACAACAAATGCTACAATAAGCTTCCGAGTGTTTTTTTACTTGCATCGTAACTGACTTTTTTTGGCTAGAGTATTTCTGGAATTAGTTGGAGGATTATGCAGGATTAATGTGTGTCGATAAACACGTTCCTAGAAACATATAACAGAAATCTTTATTATTACTTGCCTATAGATCCGATTACGACTTTCCCGTTCAATTCTAAGTCGTATTTTAAAATCTTTTGTTATCGTCCCTATATTGCGTCTAAAACGTTAAGAATTACAGCTTGTGTAAAAAAAAATGTTAAGATCTTTATAATGAGGCACAAAAAAAGTTAATGATATCAGCGGCTGACATGGGGCTTGGCTTATTTTAAAATAATACACCCTTATCATTATGCACAGCTGTTGTCTCAACGTCTATTAAAATCAAAGATACACAAAATTTTTATCAAAAGTAGAAAAAAAAATGAATCTATTAAATAAAGATCTCGTATTCGTACCAGAGAGAGAAAAAAATTTAAAAAGGGACTATGCAAATCTCCATTAATTTAACATTAGGAGAAAACTGTAAAGAGCGTAAAAAAGAAATACCACTAACTTGTATGAAACGGAAAATTTTTCCTCGTGCCAGCCAGTGAAATAATACAGTGCGTGATTAATCACGAGGAATTATATAAAGTCCTGAACTCCTTTGAAAAATTCCGCTTTTATTTACTTCAAAGCATCCCTAAAACTCTGGAAAATTACATTTTAAATTTCTTATTTATATGACCAACAAAACTGTGCATTTATTCATTTAAGCAAGAATATGCTATAAAATGCTAAACTCGTTCTGCTTTCCGTTTGCGTATCTTAAATTTTTAAATCGTAATGGCATGTCTAATAATTAAATGAAATCGAGTGGGGGGCATGTTTGAAAAGGGAAAGAAACGGAGCAGGTATAGAAAACTGCAACATGATAATACCAATTATTGAACACAATACATCAGTTGGAAACGTTAGGAGCTGGGACTTTTCAAGTCAACTAGATGCAAATGTTCATCCCGTCTTGTGACATTGTTTCAATTACTACACAACATTAGTACTTATATAAGTATGTGATGCCCCTGTCCTACCTCTCAACATGTCATCTATCTGAGAACTGTTGATCTGAGCGGTCTCATAAACTTCTCCGATAAGAGGCCATAAAGTTTTTGCAATGTGCGGTTTTGACGTTATAGCACGCATAAATCCCAGAGTACTTCGAGGGATCTTCAAATTTTGATAGTGACGGCTGGAATCTCATAAACTTCGAACACTTACCAATACTTCAAATGCCAGAGAAATCCCTTTGAATTCGCCGACAGTATAAAGATAGACGGCAATTGTCCACGAGCCAGAGAGCTGTTTTTGAGTGCAGAGAGACGGAGCTCTCCTGGTCGGAGGCCTTGGTAGGCCGGAGTTGTCTTGGAACCCCAAAAAGCCAACCTGATCATCTAACTATATATTCTAACTCACTCTACATACTTGCTCTAAATGTTGTTGTAGTATGTTTAACGTATCGTAGTCAATAGTTGAAGCGAAAGGTTTGTCTTATTATTGACTACGGTACAGTCTAAAGAAGCTTGAAGGGTGTGTATTTGTCAACAAATGTTTGTTAATTCACTTTAACCCTCTGAAGACCGGAACCTGCCTAGCCGGCCGGCCAAAATTCTCATAGATTGCCTTCCCCTCCCCGCCGAGTGCCTGGTAGGTGTTCATTCTACCAACAGTTGAACGTCACCACAGAGTCGTTCTCTTATCTGTTAGATCGTCTTTTATTGTCTAGAACCGATCCCTGCGTACTTTATGACCTGATGCTGATAGAGGAGACTGCTGATAGTGGGTCACACCCCCGTGAAAAATTTTAGTACAATGGTTAGGATGTTCTGTGGGGGGAGGGAAAGCCACTTCTCGTTCTCAGCCGGAACGGTCTTTTGGGGTAAGCTTCAAAATGGGCCTTCGCTCGTCAGAGGGTTAAGCTATGAAGCAGCAATTCATTTATATTAATTTTCCCTTGAAACGGAATTATATCTAGAAGATGAGATAAAAAGTATTTTTTAAACTGAAATCAGAATGATAGAAGTTTGCATAGAAGAAAAGTTCTAGGATAGTTTTTTTCTCTTTATCCAGATATTTTTAAAGAAGGAAATTCGAGGGAAAATGGGATTGGTTCAAATATTGTTATCAAAGAGATTAATCTCAAGCCTATAAAAGCTTGAGTCATGCGCATGTGCCAACAAAATATAGCTAGACAATATTTATAAGTCAATTTTTCCTTCCAACAGAATTATTACTACAAGATATAAGTACAAAATAATTTTTCGATAAATCGAAAGGAAATAGAATGAGAAATGGGAGATTTACATTAAAAAACATCACTCCACTATAGTTTTCTGTTTATTCAAGTTATTTTTAATGAGAAATTTAGGAAATATGATTAGGTTAAAGATTGTTATCGAGGAAGGATATAACTACAAAGATAAACCTTTTTAGAGATGAGGAAGGGGGTTTGTTTCTCTTGTTAATATAATTGTGATAATTTAAGATATAAGTTTAGTACTGTCTCAGCTTCTACCCACCCAACCCCCTGCCTTTTCCCTGTAGCAAGAATATCAATCTGAAGTCCAAAAGATCTTTAATCATCTGTATTTTTCAATAAAAATTCGTAATTGTATATATGGTCAATAAAACTCAAATATTAGTCAATTTCTCTTTTTAGCAGAATTTTTTCTAGAAAATATAAGCATAAAGACAATATCAGCATATCGAAATCGGAAGATAAATACACATGAAAAGATTACATAAATGAACCGCTGTATTTCAATTTTTTTTTTCATGCATGTTATTTCAAACGATGTATTTCCAGAAACATCCTGGCACAGCTTCCAGACCTGGGTTTTTCAATAACCATATGGGTTTATGGGTTTTTTTTTTTTTTAAATATCTCAAAATCTGGGTTTTTACATTGTAAGTTAAAAGTATAGCAAAAAATCAATATTTATATTTGTCATTGTAAACATAAGTTATGTAAATGTAATTATATAATTACAGTAATACCTCGTTTATCCGGCCCTCGTTTATCCGGATCTCTGGATAATGTGGATCAGATTTGTAGACATTATTTTCATTTAATGTTCATATTAGATAATAATTTTTACTATGATACCAAGAACGTAACTACAAGTACGTCAAATATACGCTTTTTAGTTTGATTCAATGTGCAATTCCTGCATAGAATGTACAATAAATTTTGGTAATAAAATGCTTTTTGTTGAGTTTAAGAAAGCTTTACTAGACTTACCATTTCTTTGTTAAGAAATGATGTGAAGAGTTATTTTTATATTTTTTAATGTCTTGTAAACAATATTATGTAATTTTGTTACAAAACGTAGTTTTTTATCGTAATAAACGGTAAGTCTGCTTAGTTAAGGATTTTGTTTTGCTGATTACCCGTATTACCCGGATCATCTGGATTATCGATTATCCGGATTGCCTATGGTCACAGTTAAACCGGATAAACGAGGTTTTACTGTATGTGAAATGATACAAATGGAAACCATTTCTATTGAATCGTGATATATCTCGCTCCAACGAAACCATTCCAGAATTTTGATATGTGTTACGTCCTATCAAAGATGGATTCAATCATCCCAAATATAAAATCTTATCACACTTCATGATCCATTTGGCTATTTTGCCTCACTTTTCCGAATGCGTAGAGAGAGTTTTTTTTTCATAAGTTAATAGAGTCGCAACAAAACACACACTTTCTCTTAAAACTAAAACTCTAAACGATCGTACGATGCAGAATATATGCAGTCGAGCCATGTTATAGTGAAGCCGGTATATAACAACTCCCGGATATAACGAGCACAAATTTTGGTCCCGCCGTTTTCCTATTGTATTTAATGCTAAATTATCCTTTTATAGCGAACCTCCAAATCTTAAGAATCGGCTATAACGAAACTTTTTTTTACGTCGACTACTGCTTTTTTTTTTTTAAACTTTTTAAGAATGTTAAAGATACAACGAATGTTGAAAAAGATGATGAAGACTTACCTATCGCGATGTGGATAGAAAGAACAAAATTTCATCGTTCTCAGATTGTGACATGCAATTGTTCAAAACATGTGATGATGAAGTCATTAATGTGAAAATCCGACTGATGAACATATTGTGGAAGAAATTAAAATAAATCATTCTGAAATCGAAGATTCTGCATCTAATGCCGAAGAAGAGAAGCACATAAATGACGAAATCCCCACCATCTCAGATGCTACAGCAGCGATGAGTGTTATTAATAAGTTTTTGTCTTCACATACAGTGGAAGAAAGAGTGTTGGAGTCTTTCGATGACTCGGTAATTTTCTGCTGACGTGATGCCAATTTCAAAAACACGTTATGAATTTCTTTGTACAATAATCAGTAGAATAATATAATTTGTAGAATAATCATTCTGTATCAAAACTGTGAATCATTAATGATCATTTTTAATAGATTTTATCATTTTTGTAATACATCATTATTGAATACACATAGCCACTAATGAATTATTTATTTTGTGAACTCTAGCATTTTTCTTAACGGTTCGGATATAGCGAACAAAACATTTGATCCCTTGAAGTTCGTTATAACGGGGTTCGACTGTATATAGATAGATATTATCCAAATTGTCGTTCGTGGATACCTAAAACAGAAGTGGTAAAAGACGTCATAGACAGAGCATGTTCTACACAATAAGAAGCATGCATTAAAAAATAAAAATAAAATACACTGAAAAGATCTTCAGCAAATCAATTTGGAGGCGAATGATTCAATCTAACTACAACTAAATAAAATTAACTAAATTTCATTCAAGTACCCTTAGAAAATTTTTAAAAATCTTTGCATGCATTTCAGTAAGTCTTAGGGACTCTGTTTAAGCTAGGATATTGATTTTTATTATATATATATATATATATATATATATATATATATATATATATATATATATATATATATATATATATATATATATATATATATATATATATATATATATATATATATATATTGTACATATTTTTAAATACAGGTGGGCCCAGTTCACCTGATTATGGGGTAAGTTTCCCACCCAGGTCTATTTCTCATAAGAAATAACAGTATCTGTGACTGGGTAACTGCGTTCAATGCTTGTTTATCTAGAAAAAGAAAAACAAATTCTACCCCGATTTAAAAATATTTTTTCAAAGCAATTACCAATGTTGTAAAATAGACTATTGTAAGATAAACCAGTGTTGCCTCAAAAGAGTGGAATTCCCACCTAATATGTAAAGAAAAAATCTGGGAGGGGAGGGCCCAGTTACACCAACTTACCTTATGGCATTTAAATAAGAAAATACTAATGTAAAGAAATATGCATGATGGGGTACGCAGGATCACGAGACAATTCCTGGGATTCAAATGATTTTCATGACAATGGTTTAAGTAAGATAATCTTATAAAGAGAAATGTCCCGTAAAAACGAAAATTGAGTAAATTTGAGGAGCACGATTAGCTCCACACTTTTTTCTCCAATGAACATAGGTTATGGGAAACATTGTGAAATAAAATAATTTTCTGGTTAAAAAAAGGGGGAAACGTTAATTAACTCTTATCATTGTCGTCAATACAACAATAGCTGTTGATTTTTATAATTTTTTCTTTCTTCTTTAGAAAAACTCATTAAAAGTGCGAAATAAAAAGCACCTTGCGCTGACGTTTTTGTTCATATATTTCCCGCGAAATTTATTCATCATCAGTGCATGTAAGAAACGAAATTTAATGAAGGTTGTGAGAATATTCAAATGGTGTGTCTCAAACTCTAGGGCTACATCCATCAAGCAAATAAATTAGATCCCGATATTTGCATGAAAATCGCGCGAGACACCCGCTATGAAAGAAAAATGGTTGATGAATAATTAAGGAATTTGATAAAAGAATCCATGGCATCGTTTTAAAACACTATCTGAGGAACAGGATGATTAAATTGGAAGTTGTTATAAATATTTATAAGAGAGGGGAGATGTCTATCTGAAAATGCAATAAAGTATCTGCGAACGGTCCTTTCAAATATCCAATTATCAGGCATGAAGGTTAGAGGTAATATATGAATTTTATTTTGATCTTAACATTACTTGCTACTACCTCTTGTGGTATCGTTATAACATGAGAAATTGTGCGAAGGATAAACAAATGAATGATTTAACACACTCATGAAATTGCCTCTACTAAAGACGCAAATAATAAGCTACTGTTATCAAAGAGAAAAGTAGATATTTTCAAACAAAAATGAGAATAATTACAAGATAAAAAGAACTTTTTATATACCATGATTTTAAATTTTCTGTTGAATCATATAAACATGACAATTCTATGTATTAATAAATGCTTTTTTAAAATTTTTTTCATGAATTATCCCGTACTCTTGAAAGAAAATGAAGTTAAGTGGAAGTTAACTTGCATTTAACTTTTCGTTCCCGTACCGGCCGATAGATGGCTGCACCAGTCTACTAAACAAAGTTAACTGAAAATGTATTCAAATCTGGTTGAAGATGGCTAAAAGTATTTAAAAAATGCATTGTCATCGTGTTCTGAGCTATTCTAAAAGTGTCAAATGTCTAGATAGTCGGGAAGTTAGTTAAAAATCGATTGCAAGATTTGTAAGAGACAAACACACAAACAAACAAGAAATCAAGTTAGTAAAAACATGGTCAAAAATAGCTTATTATCCTTGATTTCTTTATTTTAACGTATGATTATGTTTCTCAATGACGGTTCTCCGGAGAGGAAAAAGTGTCCTGAGTCGCGAGTTATAATTTTGGCAGCGCACCAAACTCAGCGGCAGTAAACAGTTAAACAGAAAAGTACCAAAATGCATTTACAAAAAAGAGGTAACCAACGATAAGTAATCGTTGTTAATCCGCGTTAACCTACGTTGTTAATCGTTGTTAATCGTTGTTAATCGCAACGATTAACCGCGTTAACCTACGTTGTTAATCGTTGTTAACCTACGTTGATAATCCGCGGTAGTTTCGTTACAAGAAACTACTTGAAATACTTTTTATAAATATGTCTCTGTACCAAATATTTATAACCACAGAAATATATTTTTTCAACAGTATATAAGAACATCATATACACCTATACCTCACTATACGGCCTCTCTTTATACGGTATTTCGCTATAACGGCCTTTTTTAATTATGGCACTTTTTCGATTTACGGCCCATAATGTTTCGTTATACGGCCACAACAGTGGAATGTGAAGATGGCAGCATATTATAGCTTAGTGATTCTTCATGTTAATGTTCGTTATCACATTAAAACAGTTTTTAAACATTTTATTTTATGTTTTTTTTATTATCTGTATACATATGTGCATATGATTTCTTTTGTTTTATGTTTATAAGTTTATTTTTTGAATTTCTGTCTATTAGTACACTGTTTTGTACTTTTATTTTTCTGTAAGCATTTTTTTAGGAAATAAAAAGAATAAAATGCTTTATGTACTAAAAACTATGTTATTTATAAAAAATTGGAACAGATCCAATTAAATTTGTATGGGTTTGTATCAAAATAATTGAATTAATAAAATTTATAAAAAATTGGAATCGATCCAATTCAATTTGTATGGGTTTGTAACAAAATAATGGATTCGTTATACAGCTTTTCGCTTCACGGCCAACATTTTCCGGAACGTATCTAGGCCGTAAAGTCACGTATGAGTGTATTTTTTTTTCGTATAAAACTTTACTATAAATTTTAAATATGAACACTTCGTTAAGCCCCGGCGTTCTATTATCAAAAGTGTTCGAGGAATAGCACTACCAACTTAAATACATTATCCTTGTACAGTAAAACCTCGTTGATTCGGACTAACTGGGACCATAGGCAATCCGGATAGTCGAAAATCCGGATAATCTAGGTAATATGGGTAATAAACAAAACAAAATCCTTAAGTAAGCAGACTTACCGTTTATTACGATAAAAAACTATGTTTGTAACAAAATTACATAGTATTGTTTAGAAGACATTAAAAAATATAAAAATAACTTTTCACATCATTTCTTAACAAATAAATGGTAATTCTAGTAAAGCTTTCTTAAATTCAACAAAAAGCATTTTACTACCGTAATTTATTGTACAATCTATGCAGGGACTGTACATTGAATCAAACTAAAACGCGAGTATTTACTTGTAGTTACGTTCTTACTATCATAGTTAAAAATTATTATCTAATGTGAACATTAAATAAAAATGTCTACAAATCTAATCCGGATTATCCGGAGATCCGGATAAACGAGCTTTTACTGAACATATTTGTGACACAGGAACACTCAGATGCATGTGTTGTGTTGATAAATTACAGTAACCTCGAATCATTGATATGATAGTAAACAATTAAATTTTAGTAACGGTTCTGCTTTGTTTTAAATTAAATTTTTAAGCATCTGCTAAATATACTTGGTGGTTAAAATTGTGGTGATCAAATATTCATTTATTTGATTAATGTCATCGTATTTGGAGGAGGGTGCGCAAGTTTCTCGAAATGTTTTGACATTATGAAGAATCATATTGAAGGCGATCATCACATGTTATACATTATTGTTCAAATTTTATAGAATTTAATAAATGTTATTTATAAACCTTGGAAGTGGCTGGGGTGAAGTTATTCTTTGTTGGCTGGTGAATTTTACTTCAAAGTTTGAAGGAATTTAGATAAATAGTAAAGATTTTGATATATTCCTTGTTTTCCTGCCTTTCCAAAAAGAATTTGTGGCCTGCAACATTTCTCCTCCAAGTTTATGTCCCACATTGATGGCGCCCCATCGGACTCTTTCATATCATGCGGCGCTCTGCGCACGACTACAAGGAGTGGAGCGGTGACTCGGAAAGCGCGGGAGAGTTTGAAAGATATTCTGGAATGGAGCGAGGGGGTGTAAGACCCAATCTTAGGGCCGTCCGGCTCCCGGCCTCGGGATGTAGCAAGTGGCCCTATCCCGGAGAACCCTGAGTTTGCGATGGGTGAAATCTTTCGTTTCCTTTCCTTTCCATTCTTTAATTCCTACCTTTAATTTCTCGTATTTTTGTTGGAAGGCTGCAGCAGTGTCTTTAAGACACTGCTGCAATTAAGATTTCATTTTAAAGATTGCTTAAGATTTTATTTTAAATTTTTTATAAATATTTGCAATTACAATTAGAGTAGCAAAGTTTTGATTCACCAGCCACTTCACTTTTAATTCATTGATTTTTATTTAAATATTTGTGTTGTATGGAGATTAGATTTGGTTTAACCAGAATTGTATTTTAATTAATTGAATTTGGTTTGTCGGAATAATACTGAGAACTTGAGTTTATAAGGATGATTATTATAATGTTAAATGGAATTGCATTTTAATTAATTGAATTTAGTTTGTCGGAATAATTCTGCGAAGTACTTGAAATTATAAGGATGATTGTTATAATGTTAATAAAATTGTTATTTTTATTCTGCAACGTTGTGTCATGTCTAGTCTTACCTTTGAATTAAATTTTCTAGTTTGCAGCTTTGGGTTCTTTTATTTCACCAAAATTGATTTCCTTAAATTTTTCTTTTAGGAGAAGTTGTTTAGTTTTAGATGTGCTCTAATAATAGGGAAATAATTTTATTTGATTTAATTTAATTTTTCTTTTTGGCTCATATACCACCAAACAGTGAATCGAACCAGTTTTAATAATTAATTTTTGGGTTATTGCTAAACACAACGCATCTGTCATAAATTGTACTAACCACTATAGCTAATGATAGGTTTAAAATGTAAATGAACTTTAATTGTATCTGTACTAAAAGTAAAATGTAAATTATGCAAATGATGGTTAAGATTGATCCTAACTTTAATTAGTAATTACTAAATAGATAAATTTACCCAATCTATCTACAAAGTTCGTCCCTACACATGCATCATGCCTCCACTTCATTACTTGTGATGGATATATACTCCAGTTTGCTTAAATGAAGAATGATAAATATTTTTAAAGCCTTTGCACGACATGACATATGGCAAAGGCTATAAAATAGAGAAGTAGGGCCTTATAAGTAGGGCTTAGGCAAGACCTCAAAGGTACATTAAGTGAATAACAGGATTTTTTAAAATTCATAGTGTATTTTCCTTTTATATTAGACATTTCCGTATGATTAGCACCTTCAACTTTCACTTGCGCTTTATGTATTTTAAGTATAAAAGAATATTTTATTGGAATAAACAGGATATTTGTGGGTTTCACGAAATATTTTTATATTTTTGATCGGTAAATAAAGAGTTCCAAAGGTTTAACTGGTCCCTTAAATCTATCCAAGTGAAAGGATTACACTAAATATTTATGGTAAAACCTATCAATACTTTCTCTCAAATACTTATGTTTATATTTTAATTCAAATGTAAAAGAAAAAGTACCAAAAGGAACTGAAGTGGCAAAAAAAAAAAAGAAACAGGATATGAAACAATAAGAAGTTGTAAAAACTATGAAAAATTTTTTCCTTATGAACTTCTCAAAGAAGACTTTCTCCTACTCGGACACGAAACTTATATTATTTCCTGCGTGGGATAAGACCATGGCATGTTATTGATTTTCTCTGAACACTGTTGAGGTTTGAAATATCTTCGTTCAAATGTGCACACTCTCTTTTTCTAAATACATTTACAATATTTTTTACAACATTCTTTCTTACAGGTTTACTGCATTTTTTTTTCTCTTTAAATAACGGGGTTCCAATTGTATCCAAGTTTCTGGCACTTGTATAACAACTAAAATAACAAATAACAATCTTACGAAATCCCAGTTTGGAATCTGATAACATTTAAAATGGAAATTCTAAACATTTATTTCAAATATGATTTCATCCAATTCAGTTAGTTACCGGAGATAAAGAGTGGATATGTAAATATTTAAAGAATTTATACAGGGTGTCCCAAAACGACCGCATAAACTCTGCACGGCTAGATTCCTCTTTAGGAGTACATAAAAACTGCCCAAAGAAACGTTCCTGTACGATCCATAGTTTACGAGAAAAATACGAAAAACAAAGTATGACGTCACTGACAGTGCAAGAAAAAAACACTTTATTGAACATATCAACAGCATGCACAATTTAAAGCAGATGTTCAAAGTGTCCGCCGTGCATGTCGAGGCAGCTTGAGCACGCCGTGGAATGACTGTCATCACACGTTGCAGCATCGCGGGGTCCACCGAAGTACAAGCAGCATGCAGACGAGCAACTGCAGAAGTCCATTTGTGTTGTCACTACGTCTCGATACACCAGTTCCTTGAGATGGCCCCATAGGAAAAAATCCAACGGTGTAAGATCTGGCGAACGTGGCGGCCATAGAACCGAACCCCCACGTCCGATCCAGCGGCCGGGGTATTCCATATCCAGCCAATCACGTACAGGAGCACAGAAATGCGCCGGAGCCCCATCATGCTGGAACCAAAGTCCCTGTATTGCCGCTAATGGTATGTCATCGAGGAACTCGGTTAAGACCTCATTGAGAAACACCAAGTACGACTGTCCCGAGAGCCGTTCAGGCAACAGATATGGTCAAAGCAGGCGATCCCCGAGTATGCCGGCCCACACGTTAATAGACCAACGTTCCTGATGTTTCTGCAGCCAGATTGCATGCTGATTGACCTGGGACCACATATGGCTGTTGTGATGGTTGAATACCCCATCACGAGTGAAACATGATTCATCAGTCCACAGGATATGTGCAATGAAACCATTATCTGTGTTCTGTTGCTGCAACAGCCATTCACAGAAGGCCACGCGTTTCTGAAAGTCATTTGGTTTCAGACCTTGCACGGTTGTGTACCGAAATGGGTGTAGCCTCTCAGACCGTAAAAGCCTGTGCACAGTACTTTTACTCGAAGTCATCTCACGGGCTAATGCGCTTGTGCTTACCTCGGGCGTCTCTTCTACCCGCTGCAGTATTGCATCCGCCTGTGCTACCGTCAGGCCGCTCCGCGGTCTTCCAGTATCGTGAAGATTGGCTGTTGGCAAGACGTTCCCGTATTTCGCAGTCTGTCGTCCAGATGACGTTGACATCGGGAGAACGGCGGGACGGATATCGACGGGCATACTCCCTAGCAGTTCGTAAGGCATTTCCATTACATCGGCCGTACATCAAGTACATGTCACAGTAGTCACGAACGGAGTACATGGCCACCATACGAAGACTACCGGTAGCTGCAAGATGTAGCCTTTTAAATACCAGTTCAACGGCGGCTTAACGTCATTCCATGGCGCGCGCGTATGCATGACGCGATATGCGCGGCGAACGTTTTAAACATTATCGTCTGGAAAGATATGCAAATATTGTTGTTGATATGTCCAATAAAGTGTTTTTTTCTTGCACCGGCAGTGACGTCATACTTTGTTTATCGTATTTTTCTCGTAAACTATGGATCGTACAGGAACGCTTCTTTGGGCAGTTTTTATGTACTCCCAACGAGGAATCTAGCTGTGCAGAGTTTATGCGGTCGTTTTGGGACACCCTGTATATTAAAAACAGTTCCGTAATTGACTGACTGACAGATAACGCACAGACCAAACCGCTGGACCTAAAGGGCTGAAATTTTGCATGGCGATTCTTCTTATAGTGCAGGGGTGCACTACGAAATATTTTTGAAAATTTCTTCTTAGATTTTTTTAAATTAAATTTTTAAGCTGTGTTTGTAACATTCTTTAAAGTTTGTATTTAAAATAATAATCTGAGAGTTATAAAATTTATATCACGAGAAAGATCCTAAACATTCCTTTAAAATGGAATCTTTTTCGAATCTTTTCCTCCATTTTCTGATTTTTGGTGATTTTTTAAAGATTAATTTTTAGAATTTTTAAATGCTGATCATGTGGTTTTTCTTTTTGTGATACTTTAAACTAATTTTGTAGCACGTGCATAACAACAAAATAAATTGACAAAAAAATTTTGTTTTTCTTTCTAATGCGGCAGGCGATTAGACATTATCCAAAAAAATATTAAAATATAGTAAAAGAAATGTTTCTCAAAGTGTACTATATTCTTTAGTATGTTCTATTAGATTTAATTTGAATATTTTCTTCTACATTTATTTGTCTAAAAAATATCCTTTACGATTTTTTTATAAATATATATATATATACATATTTTGGCATTAATTGCATACATTGTCTGTTGTATTTAATTTGAATGTATTCCGTAGCGAATCACGGGTATTCAGCTAGACTTCATATAAATACTGTAGTCACGAAAGTTATACACAAATCATACGTTTTATTTTCCTGACACTTCTAGTCATGCTGTACACGCACTGGAGAGTTAAGAAGATGTTTGTCCTGCATTCGAGAGAAAATGTGGGCGAGAAAAATCAAAAGCGATGCAATCGAATCAGAAACAAGAGTTGTTCAGTTGTGGATCTCGAGCAGGACTCCCACACCTGGGTTTTTAAACCTAGTCTGAGTTTTCCAATAGCCATTGACGAAAGCCAACATTCTTATCTTCTAATTAATGTTGAAGGAAATTAAACAATAACGGCTGCAAATAATCATCCAACACGTGACGACACAAAACAAAAGGTACTTTAACTCCACACACATATAGACAGTTCAAATAATCAGAACAGAATCGCAACGCTATCTTAGCACGAAGCTAAAACAGACACAACCATCTTATTCGATTTCAAACTTCATTCTAAAGAAAGACAAAAACATTACTACGAGATGTCTTTCCATGAATACAAAACTATCAGAATTCTAAATACATTACGATTACATTGATTGGGCTGACATCTAGGGAGGAAAGAATAAAACTGTAAGTACTTTCAAACAACCGTCCTAGTTCTCTAAGAATAACAAAAGCTTCAAGAAGGACTTTCGTGAAGTGTCAAGCGGTTAGACCAAATATGACCGTATCCCCGCATGCTCCTCGGGATTTTAAAAATCTCTCTAATTCGATAATCCTTGCCGCTCAGAGACCCTGAAGCCTCCACCCCCTCGCTCTCCTGGATTTGTGGACTGCTCTGCAGGATTCATGATGTGAATTGCCCCCAGGATTCCTTCAGACATTAGTTGAGTCCATGCCACGTCGTATTCTGACACTTCTGAGTGCTCTTGGGGCCCTACACGATATTATGCAGGTGTAACAGTTTTTTTTTGCTTTAGTTTGTGTATATATATATATATATATATACACTCGCTTCCAAAAGTTAAGCACGGAGAGGAAAATGTTAATTTCCGTAAGCCAATCTCAATTAAAGAAGCTGAAATTTGCTTCAAACGTAGAAGGAAGTATACAAATATGTTAGGTAACAGACAATCACGGTTTCTCGTCGAGAAATATGCAAAACGGGTAGTCGTATACGAAGCCGGCATTGTAAAGGGTTACAGGAGTTGCATGTAAGTGCTGATGAAAGGTGTTTAGAACATTCGTACGATTTGTTTTCAAGCTAGACGTGTTTCTATAGCTGCCAAAAGACTAATGGAAGATTCTGAGAGCTGTCGGGCTGTCGGACGCATTGAAGTAGGACAGTCTATCACAGATGTTACTCTTTTCTTCGGCGTTCATCATTCCGTCATTTCACGATTATCGGAACAATTCCAAACCAGCCAAACAGTTGTCCGAAGACCTGTAGCCGGTCGTCCAAGGGTTAAGACCCCCTCGGAAGATCGATATATTGCGGTTGTAGCGAAGCGGAATCGAAGATCGACCTTCACACGTGTGACATCTATGGTTGAAGCTGCCATAGGTAAGACGATATCTGCCACTACTGTTCGTCGAAGGCTACACATGAATGGTCTGTACACCCGGGTACCACAAGTTTGTGTTCCTTTATCCGTCCAATCTAGAGGGACACGATTAAAGTGGTGCCTCCAGCATGTGAATTGGACTGTGTCTCATTGGGGCAACGTTATGTTCACAGATGAGTCCAGATTTGCCCGATGATAAGCGTGTAAGGGTCTGGAGGGAACAAGACACATGCAATCGGCCCGAGAACATCACCGAACATCACGCAATCCGCGGTGGAAGCATCATGGTCTGGGCAGGGATTTCATTGGGATATCGCACCGACCTGCACATCTACAGGCTAGGTTCTGTGACGGCTGGACGGTATCGAGATGAAGTCCTAGACCCCAATGTAAAACTGTACGCTGCAGCAGTTGGTCCTTCTTTCGTTTTAATGGACGATAATGTCTGTCCGCATACAGCTGTCATCGGTGACGACTTTCTGGAGAGGGAGGGGATTCCACGTATGGAGTGGCCGGCTTACTCGCCAGACCCTAATCCAAATAAAAATCTTTGGGATGCCTTCGGCCTTGCTGTATGTAGACGTTTGCCACCTCCAGCCACTCTCCAAGAATTAGAAACTGCCCTACAAGAGGAATGGCAATTACTGGACTCTACGGTGGTTGATCACCTCGTAACAAGCATGATCACACGCTGTATACTTTGTATGAAGGTGAGGGGTGCTAACATACCTTATAAATGTTGGTTTTCGTTGTTTGTATTGAATTTAAACATAATTTTGTTAATGACGCAAATATGACGTCATCTTATAATTTATGAAAATTCAAAATTTTTTTATCTCTGTATGTAATTCTTTGTTTTGTTTCATGAATAAACATAGAGCTACTTACTTGCAGCATTTCATGTCAATCAAAGCAGTACTTGTCCATTTTTTCGCATTTTACCTCTCCGTGCTTAACTTTTGGAAGTGAGTGTATATATATATATACACTCATGGACAAAAAAATTAGCGCACCAAGAAATAATTGCGGGATCGTAACGAAACTTGCAATGAAGGTACATGTCGGGGAGATATGCAAATGATTAGAAATGCAGCGTGATTGCGCACTACGTATAGCCGGTAGAGGGCGTTGAACATCGTACTCTGTGGAGTATAAAACAGGTAACCAAAGCTTGTTTGAGTGTGCTGAATCATTTGCAAAGGAAGAGCTGAGATAGACATGCCATTACGCCGTGTTCGAAGACAATATAAGCAGTTGTCGCAGTTTGAGAGGGGGAGAATCGTCGGGATGATGGAAGCTGGGTGGTCAGCTAGGCGAGTAGCTCGTCAATTAGGCCGCTCTGATTGTGTTGTAAGGAGGTGCTGGTACCAGTGGACCCGAGAGATGTCATGTACACGAAGACCAGGCTCAGGACGCGCTCGACAGACCTGTCGTCGAGAAGACCGCCACATCGTAAGAAATGCACGCGTACAGCCAACTGCTTCATCGGCCGCCATACAGGCACAGGTAGCACCTTCACTAGGGGCCTCTGTGTCTTCTCGAACCATACGAAGGCGCCTGGCTGAAGGACAGTTGGTATCGAGGCGCCCATTACATGTGCTGCTCTTGACGCCCACCCATCGACGCCTCCGTTTGGAGTTTTGCCGCGCACGAGGAAACTGGACTGCAGCGGAATGGAACCAGGTCGTCTTTAGCGACGAATCCAGATTCAATCTCGGCAGTGATGACAATCGTGTTCGTGTGTGGAGAGCCCGTGGTGAACGCTTCAATCCTGCCTTTGCTGTACAGCGACACATCGCTCCCACAGCTGGTGTGATGGTATGGGCTGCCATTGCCTACAATACACGGTCCCCCCTAGTATTGTTCCGTGGCACCATGACAGCCCAGCGGTATGTTCATGAAATCCAACAACCACATGTGTTGCCACTCATGCAACGGCTCCCAGGAGCCATTTTTCAACACGACAATGCTCGGCCTCATACGGCAAGGGTGTCACAAGACTGTCTCCGCACTGTTACTACCCTTCCTTGGCCTGCCCGATCTCCAGATTTGTCTCCAATCGAGCATATCTGGGATCATTTGGGACGACGAGTTGGGCATCCCACGAGTTTGAACGAACTAGAAGCAAGGTTACAGCAAATATGGAACGAAATGTCTCAAGACATCATACAGAACTTGTATGACTCAATGCCCGATCGTATCGCATCGTGCATTCGCGCTAGAGGGGGTCCAACGGAGTATTAACTCCTCTGTTCTTTTGCCTATTTCTCTGAAATAAATTATCATTTTTCTTTGATTTTCTTATCATTTTCTTATATCAAAGTAGTCATTGCGTATGTAAAATTTCGTTTCATTTTGACGACTCCTTCTTGGTGCGCTAATTTTTTTGTCCATGAGTGTATATATATATTTAATTTTTGCCTTGAAAATGGTATTGTTACTCAATACAGCTGCTTGATATTGCCTTTTTATGACGAAGATTCAGTATTTAACAACAAATCTTATTTTAATTATCTCCATATTAAATTTTAAATACTCAAACAATCTTCACCCGAGTCTTAAACAGTTTCTTGCCCTTCCCTTTACAATAGACTTGCGTTTTTTTTTACGATGCTTTCTGCAAAAAACCCCAAACGAGCGTTTTCGGATAAGGTTCGTCGCAGACATCGAATGACTTTTTCTCAACAGTAATTTTGGATAATTCTTGATACGATAATAAATTGTATTCATTCCATTAAATACATTCATTCTGCATTAAATAGATAACTTTAATTAAATACATTTAATAACTAAGTGTGTTTATTTCCTTAATTGTAATTTAATTATTAATTACGTCTGAAAATATTTCATTACATTTCTTTCGTTTCTCCGAGGTATTAGTTCATAAACTTGAGTCAAATTTAAAGACTACAGTGATAAATTTTAATAGTATCGCTTGCGTTCCGTACATTTCAAACAAGTCTTGAATAACTTAAGAAGTTTTCAGCTCAACTTTAAGCTAAATATGATTATTCTGCCTCACTGTTACTGACTGTAAAATGTTGAATTTAAGGACCTGTTCACATAGAATACCTCAGCGGCTGCGTTACTCGTATTGACATATTTTAAACCAATAGCAGGCCTAAACAATTTCAATGCTAATCGTTTGGAGGTTTCAAATTGGTTGAATATATTTCAATATGAGTAAAGTTGACGCTGATGGATTCTATGTGAACAGGCCCTTAGGCCGTCCGCACACGGAGCGACTCAAAGGAAACTCAACTGGTTAGCGACTGAAATTGCTTATGGGTTGCAAACTCGTTAGTGATGCGGCTCCGCACACGGGCCGACTCAAAAGTGATTCAAATCAATAGCTTGCGACCTATCATGGAAGGAAGAACATCATTATTCCGGGCATTATTTTTAGTTAAATTATTATCAGAAATTAATTTATTTTAAAAAATCGTCACAATAGATTGTCATTGATCAATCGTTTAAAAATGGACTGTATATATGGGCGCACATATTGCATACAACAAGAAAGTTAGAATTTCATTTCATCGCTAGGCAGAAGTCACGTGACTCGTGTACGTCATTTGGCAGCTTGCCAAAAGAGCGGCTGTAACATAGATTGCGTAATAACACGCACAACACAAGAGAAACTGGCGACTGAAGTTGCTAGCGACTCGACACGTTGAGTTGCCTGCGACTGATTACAAACGCTTTGCTGACGGGTTTGTAACCAGTTGCGCCGTGTGCGTGGTTCCATTCAATTACATAGGTTACGACTCATCACGGACTGGTTTGTGATTGGAGTCAGTTATCAGTTTCTTTTGAGTTGCTCCGTGTGCGGACGGCCTTAGTGTTCTAAGCGACTAAAGTTTTTTATCTAATCTGTGAGTAATGCTCATCATCAAATGCAAAATTTTAATCATAAACGGAAAATATATATTAGAAGTTGTGGGATCAATTATTTTATTAATATAATTTTATATCTTAGCGGACTTATTAGAATCCATTAACAAAAATATTTGATGTTCTTGTTTAAGTGCAACTCATCAATCGTCTTACTTCTTTTAAATAAGGTAATACTGGAATGACTTACCTTTCGTATCATCTGAATAATACTTAAATGATAAGTCAACACTAAAAAATTTAGTTCCATGCATGTATCCTTAAAATGCATTTAATTATGGACTTCATTTTAAGACATAACTGTTGAATTCATGACAGACTGAATAACCCTTCGGAATTAGGTTTTACAAAACGAATAATTGACTTCAAAATGTCAACAGCTTGACAAATAATCTGTACAGAATCTTTAACAAACAAAAGAATAAACGGAATCGCATCCATCATAGCGATTTTTTAATTCTTACATGGCATTGCTTAAAATACAATGTACATCACAACAGATTAAACATTTCTTAGCCCTTTTCTTGCCATTATTCAGAATTGAATGCGTAACAACAACTGAATAAAAAAAAATTTAGCTTGAAGTTTAAAAAAAAGTTATACAGTGATGCCATCTATTGACCAGAAACAAAACTAGAATACAAATTACAATCAATTTGATGAATAAAATGAACAATTAATATCATGAATTATTTAAAATTAAAAATAAAAATAGCAAGTCCTTTATGAAGATTGTATAGAAGTGTTCAGTTAAAATATAATTCTATAGCAAGTAAGGAGTTTATGTAGTCACCTTGTGATATCGTTATTTTTCTAAGTAAATTTTCTCCACAAATTCGAAAATATATTCTTCATTTAAACACGGTTACTGGATTATTAAGCCCGCGTCAATTGGATAAAGACAAATGCAAAAACTCTAAAATACCTTTAAATCTAAAGTTTAAATCATACACGCTCAAGTGATTCTAAACATCAGTAAACAAATAGAAAATTTTTAAAATGTTAAAGAAACCAAGTTATCACAACCTTATGTTAAAAAAAAATTATATACAATTGCATGTTTAAAGACAGTAAATTTACTGCTCCTTGCCATTTAAAAGAAGAAATAAAAGTAAGACAGTTTTTTTTACTGTAAGGTATAATGTTTAGCGTGGGAAGTGCTTAATTTTAGACCTATTTAAAATGAAGGCTGAACTCCTTCCTTACAGCCCTCATACAGAACTAAGCAAATTCTCGATGTCTTAATGCTGTTCCATTTGCATTTCAGGGACAGCTAGCAACTTTCAGTAGTTTATTTCATGTAACTCATTTGTTGGTATTGTCATCTATTTTCAGGCTATGTTATAATAAGAGAGAGAAAAATAAGAATCGCTCATTAACCCTTTCTAAAGCATTTAAGTATTTAAGCATAAATAAGATTAAATACGTACATATTGAGTGTTGAATGCGCAAGTATTTATGTCTAAATATCGACGAGAAAATAGAAACTATTTTATTATTGTATTAATGTTTCGTAATAATTATTAAAATTGGAGGATGGAAAAAAATAGACTGAAATATATTTACATGATAAGGTTGTCTGTGTTATGTATATATGTATCTATATATATGTACACATGTATGTATTTATGTATATATATATATATATATATATATATATATGTGTGTGTGTGTGTGTGTGTGTGTGTATGTCAAAATTTTGACGCATTTTGGTACTTTTCTGTTTATCTGTTTACTGCTTGCCCAAGTGATGTTTACAGCGTGCAAACTGGATTTAGCACGCTGCCAAAATTATAACTCGCGACGCAGGACATTTGAAATTTTGCTTTCCGGAGGACCGTTACGGAGGAATGTAATCCTACGTTAAAAATTTAAATTGTAGAATTTTGAATTTCAAATTACAATTTCAGTTATCTTTTTAAGTTCACTTAGTTTGTCAAAATCACTGTCTAAAATAAAATCACCAATAAAATGCATCAAAGACAATATAAGCCTAAGTACTACTTATACTTAAAAACAAATCGATTTAAAATCACTTACGTTTTTGTACTTCTAGCGTTTTTTTTATAAAAAATCATTTTTCATGCATTTACTGAGAAGTAAACTGTAGCTAAAATGTCCTATCAAATTTTTGTCATTTTACCAAATTTACCAATAAATGAGTCTTCCGTACATCCATTTGCAGATCATTTTCTGCTCTGGTAATTGAGTAATAATTATCATTGCACTCTACTAATGGCTATCGACTTACGAGAATGATGGTGTTTTCTCTCAAAATTAGGTTGTCAGTTTTATTTATTGCTAACAGTATTTGCTCCGATTCATATAAATTGTTAATTATTCCACCATGTCTTTGTTTTATACTGCGAGGTACGTAATATTAATAGAATAGCAATATTTCTTAATTGTGTTACTTGAATGCAACAATTATTACTTACTTTAATGTGCTATAAAGATCGTAATTTATCTAATACAGTCGAACCCCGCTATAGCAAACCTGGTATATAACAAACCCACGGATATAACGAACGAAAATTTTGGTCCCACCGTTTTCCTATTGTACTTAATGCTGATTTTTCCTTTTATAGCGAACCTCCGAATTCTTAAGAATCGGCTATAATGAACCTTTTTCTCAGTCAACTACTGATTTTTTTTTAAAATTTTAAACTTTTTAAGAATGTTCAAGATACAACCAACGAATGTCGAAGAAGCAAAGAATGTTGAAGAAAAAGGTGATGGAGATTTACCTGTCGCGATGTGGACAGAAAAGCACAAAATTTCATCATTCTCAGATTTTGACGTGCAATTGTTCGAAATGGGTGACGATGAAGTCATTACTTGTGAAAATCCGACTGATGATAATATTGTGGAAGAAATTACAATGAATCATTCTGAAATCGAAGATTCTGCAACTGATGCTGATGAAGAGGAGCACATAAATGACGAAATCCCCACTATCTCAGATGCTACAGCCGCGATACGAGAAATTAATAAGTTCTTGTCTACACAAACAGTGGAAGCAAGAGCATTGGAGTCATTTGATGTATTGGACAAAGAAATTCATAAAATGTTTTTGAAATCGGCACCACGTCAGAAGATTACCGATTATTTCTGTATCAAAACAGTGAGCAACAATTGAAGGTAAAATGAATTTACTTCCATTTGTCTTCATTTTTACCATGTTTTTATTAACTTGCTTTCTTGTTTGTTTGTGTGTGTGTTTGTCCCTTACAAATCTCGCAATCGATTTTTAACTAACTTCCCGACTAGCTAGATATTTGAAACTTTTATGACCATGTTTTTATTAACTTGCTTGCTTGTTTGTTTGTGCGTGTGTTTGTCCTTACAAATCTTGCAATCGATTTTTAACTAACTTCCCGACTAGCTAGACATTTGAAACGTTTAGAATAGCTCAGAACACGATGACAATGCATTTTTTTAATACTTTTAGCCATCTTCAATCAGATTTGAATACATTTTCAGTTAATTTTGTTTTGTAGTCTGGTGCAGCCATCTATCGGCCGGGACGAGAACAAAAAGTTAAACGCAAGTTAACTTCCAATTAACTTCATTTTCTTTCAAGTTGATGGCAGAATTCATCAAAAAAAATTTTTTTAAGTATTTATTAATACATAGAATTGTCAAGTTCATATGATTCAACAGAAAATTTAAAAACATGGTATATAAAAAGTCCTTTTTATCTTGTAATTAGTTAATTTAGTTAGTATTGTGTCAGTTTAATGTAATCGATTTTAGTCAATTTAATTCCTTAAGGATCATTTTAAATAGATTTTATAATTTTTTAAATACATCATTATTGTATATACATAGCAGCTTACGACTTATACATTTTGTGAAATCTAGCATTTTTCTTAACGGTTCGGATATAGCGAACCACTGGATATAGCGAACAAAACCTTTGGTCCCTTGAAGTTCCTTATAACGTGGTTCAGCTGTAATACCGATATTAATTTCTCCGTTTTGGCCTGCAAAGACATAATAGTAGCTTAATCTCATAATTTAAAAGTTCTTTTAACAAGATATTTTATCTTATCCTTTCCGTAACAGCAGGGGTCCCCGACTTGTGGGTCACGAACAGTTTTCTGGGGGGGGGGTCTCCATGTCTTCAGTTTAAATAACCTTTTAGCAAATCTCGCCGAAAAATTTATCAACATTTATTTACCATGAAACTGTAAGGTAGGGATGTGCTTTAAAGGGGAAAGTCTTTTTTAAAACGCCAACTCGGTTTGTTAGAATTCTGCTGCCTTCATTTACTGGTAAACGAAATTCGCTGTTATTTACAAAGTACAATGCACAAATTCTAAATTATTTTATTCATTAGGATAAAAAAAACGATGTTTATGTTATATAGATCATCAATTTTGTAGACACAGATGCTACTACAATATGCCAACTGAAATCAAACTTACACACGTACTAACGGATTAATGATTGTCCAGCTTTTAAAGAACTCTCCTCTCAAATATTTCTGATACAACAACACTACTAACATCACATACATAGAAGACAATCTCAGAGTGATCTGATTCTGTGACCTAGTTTTAACAACGCATTACACAATAGTGAACGGGACTTGCTATAATACTTAAAGGCTAAAACTGTGCTTTTCATGTACAGGAACAATCATTTTAGAGACTAAAGCATTATGAAGCATACTCTATTTGCAAAGAAACAAATTAATGTAAGGTAAAGTTTTGGAAGTTTGCTTACTTAAAAAGTACGCACCTTTCAAGAAAAAAAACAGATATACCAAATAGTCTTATTAACTAAAAAAAGAAATACAGATCGGCATCATGCAAAAATACATCAGGATATCCTACTAACGAAACTAAACGTAACTTTACTAGAAATAAAATTTTCATTGAAGTTTTTTATTTCCTACGTAAACGACGCACTCAACAACTTTGCCAATACAGACACACACACACACACACACACACACACATATATATATATATATATATATATAATATATATATATATATAATATATATATATATATATATATATATATATATATATATATATATATGTATATATATATATATTACTTAGAATAACCGAAACATATTTACCTTTTGATATTTTTTAGCTAACTTTATAAATATTTATAAGATTCAAATCATTTAAGTCTGAAATTAATTTTCCGCTTCAATAATGCATCTGTTAAATTAAAATGCTCAAACGATGCGGTATAATATTTTAGAAAATATTAATAAGGCATTAAAACTTTTAAAAACAAGATAGGTAATTAAAGTTCGAAATGCGACTGAAGTTACAGACAAATGATTAATTATATATTTTTAATAATTTCTGATTTACGGCTAAAACTTTTCATTGCTTTTCTAAATCAAAGGGAAAAGTCTAAAAAGGATATCACCAGTAAAACGTATATAACTAACATAAAATTTTAAATTTTAATTTACGCTTCAAACGCATAAACCTCGAATTTATACCGCTCTTAAAAAATATATAATTATATACAATCGTATAAGGCATCACACTTAAAAAGATTCGCAAGATTATTTAAACCTGTACGACAAAAAATTAATCTTTGAGTATTAAACAAATTTTATATTTAATGCCAGCTAAAATTATATCAGAGAATGGTGTTTAAAGTGTAGTAACAAAACTAAAATATATTTTAGCAAATGCTCATGACTTTAATATTTTTATTTGTTGAACTTATTAAGTTCTTAAATATTGAACTAAAAGGTTTTTGAGAGTAAATCAAATTATTTAATGGTTTTTTTCCTAATATAATGTTTTAAGTAGATTACCTTTAATGTTATTTCTTTTGAAATCTTCATTCTTATACGGATAAGTTTTTGTTTCTTCAACGGATTTTTAAAAGAGGTGTTGCGATAACAAAATTAAATTAAACCTACCAGATCTGAAGTCCGTGCTAGGAATAATATCATGTTTTTTGAATAAGTATTCAAATCTTGTAGTTTTCTTAACATAATATTTTTAGAGTATCATTGAATGATTTTCAATGATTAGCATAATAAAAATGCTTCTTAATAAAACCGTTAAACACTCACTGTATATTTTTTATATAAGTATAACTTTAATCAAGTTACCAATATGAAGTAAGCAATATAGATGTATAAAAGAATGCAAAATAAAAGCAATTAATGCGTCTTTTTGTAAATGACTCCCATTCAAATTAAAAAGAACTAATTTACTTTATCTTCACTGCAGTTGTCAATAAGTTTCTGAATTTTCCTTCTGTTCACCTGAAAGAAGTACAATGAATATATATATATATATATATATATATATATATATATATATATATATATATATGCATATATATATATATATATGATGGGTGCAAACAACCCGATCAAGGTGGTCCCACAGATTCTCGATTGGGTTCAAGTCCGGAGAATTTGCTGGCCAAGGGAGTACGGTAAACTCATCCTGGTGGTCTTCGAACCACGCACGTACACTGCGAGCTTTATGACATGTCGCATTGTCCTGCTGGTAGATGCCATCATCCTGAGGAAAAGCAGTTCGCATGTAGGGGTGAACATGGTCCGCAAGGATACATGCATACTTGTGTTGATCCATTGTGCCTTCCACAATGATGGGTGAACCCAGAGAATACCACGAAAACATTCCCCAGACCATAATGCTCCCTCCTCCAGCTTGGATCCCTACGGCAATTGTTGCAGGGTGTTTGCTTTCAGACGTGTCACGTCGTATACGCCAACGTGCATCTGTCCGATGGAGCTTAAAACGTGATTCATCGGAAAAAGCCACCTGTCTCCACTCAGTGGAAGTTCAGTTGCGGTACTGGCGTGCAAATTCCAGCCTTCGTCGCCGATGAACAGCGGTCAGCATAGCTGCATTATCCAGGCGTCTGCTGCGGAGGCCTATACGCAGCAACGTTCGCTGAACCGTCGTTGTGGAGACACTGTTGGTAGCCCCTTGGTCCATCTGGACGGTCAGTTGCTCAACGGTTGCACGTCTATTCGCCCGAACAAATCTCCGTAGCCGTCGTTCACCTCTGCCATCTATGGCCATGGGCCATAGATGGTTATCATTTGCCACGTCGCTGATTTTGGACAATGTCATCTTGCCATGCACGGTATACTTTTACCACGGCGGCTCTCGAACAGTTTACAAAACATATATATATATATATATATACATATACCTTGACAATGGGTTTGGGGTGTCATACAACATATGTCTCGCGCAGGTGGTCAGCTTGCCGCAGGACCCCCAGAGTTAGTTCCCAAGCCTTTTTAGTCCTCATTTTATCGACCCACTCAAAGGATGAAAGGGTGAGTTGACTTTGTACAGTCGCTGGGTCGAATCCTTGACCTATGGTGTTGGCTATGATGGACCTATGGTGTAAAGATTGAAGTTTTAAACCACTACTCCCCCATATAAATATATAAATATATATGTGTGTGTGTGTGTATATAAAAATTTACATATATATATATATATATATATATGTGTGTGTGTATATATATATATATATATATATATATATATATATATATATATATATATATATATATATGGGTACTATATATACAACAAGAGCCTAATACAGTTTTCTCCAAGATGACTTTGTTTGCTTAGGTCTCTTAAAAAAATATCATTTTCAAAGTACCCAAGTCTGTTCGATGCTTTAAAGGTGTAGGTGTTTTCTAAACCATTGTACAGACTTGGTACAAGAAGTGCCTAAGTCATCTTGGAGACTTTGGCACTCCTTGTACCATTCCACAGCTATATATATATACATATATATATATATATATATATATATATATATATATATATATATATATATATATATATATGAGAAATCTTAAAATATTTTACATCATTTCATCAATCATAGTTGAATGAAATTAGATGTTTCTGCAAATTTCAAAATTTCTTTCAATATTATTATCTGCTGCGCACTGAATATCTACTTATATGAATTTCGCGTTTTCCTTCTTAAGTTTTTCTACTTTCTTAGGTTCTCTTCTACTCATGTTTTCTTTTCTTTCCATTGCTGCTGACTTACTTTCTAGATAAATAAATTAAACATAACAAATATGATTATTGTTTTCAAGCAAATTGTGAAAATATCTATATCTGCTTGATTTGGAACACATAATTTTCATACAGATAATAAATGATTAAAGTTCGAAATATCTGGCGTCTATTTACTCTGACTCTATAATCGACTCTACAAATGCAATGCTGTTACTCCAAGAGATACTGTATCTTTTACTTCTTGAAAGATGATACTAATAAGATTTTTTTTCTCCTAGCAGTCGGAACCTGTGATATGAAAAAAAGGAAGTAAAGCTCTATGAAATTCCTTACCAGAGAGGTATATGCTATTACTGACTCTTCCAAATGGTTTAGAAATAGGAATGGTGAGCTAGCAAACTAACTAACTAACTAACCAATGGCACAACAATCCATTGTGGACCAAGGCCTGTGTTGCCTATCTCCGCTTTCTTGACCATGGGCTTCGGGTGCCATACAGCATATGTCTCAGTCAGGTGGTCAGCCTGCCGCGGGAACTCCAGAGTTAGTTCCCAAGCATGCTTGGTCCTCATTTTATCAACTCACTCAAGGAATGGAAGGCTGAGTCGACCTTGCTCAGTCGCAGAGTCGAACCCAGGACCTGTGGTTTTGTAACTTGAAGCTTTTAACCACTACGACACCAGGCGTCTGGTGAGCTGACAAGTGATATGAAAAATGTGCGATGATGAGTAAAAACTTTTATAATACAAAACATGTGTTGGTAAAAAAATGCAGAGCAGTCAACAGTGAAAACCAGATGATAATTGACGGCATGATTTAAAATAGCAGATCTGCGACTTTGTTATGAAAACTTGGCAGTGGCTACAGTGTTGGCGATCTGGTCATCAATCACCTTGGAAACGGAAAATTTTTTTCACCAATGTGAGATCGTCGTTAGTTAAAAGATGAGACTTAAGAGTTTAAGACTTTTTAACAGCATTTGGAGCCAGCAGTTTGGGGAATGTTAGGTCTTAAGGTTGCTATGTACAAACCCCATTGGATTCGCTCATCTCAATGTTAACCTATGGAGAAAATTTGTCCATGGATTGCCGACTTGAATTCAAAGATTTTTTTTTAAAAAAATTGTACTCCGTCATAGAGAAAGAAATTTTACATTTGTGTACCTTTTTCGTTTTTTTTAAAAAATGCAATTAATATTTTAAAATTTAAATTATTCGGAGAAAAATCTGGTATAGTGTGTTTTAAACGCTCATAAATTCTTTCGGTGGGCGAAATTTATAAAATGAATCCTGTAGCGCTTAGCAGAAAAGTTCAGGCTATCTGGCAATACCAATTTTATTGGATTATCAGCATGTACCTGTAAATTGTTGATAAAAATATATTTTAAATAAAAATTTTTGGAGCAGCGCTTAATCCCCCTATATAGAGAGAACCATTACAATAGCTCAAAATGTCAATCCTAAGGGGTTCAGAATCCTCGAACTGTCAACTAGACTCCTCCCACCACAAGAGTCTGCAAGAAGAGGAAAAGGTAAATACGATTTTTTCTTAGTACATAGCAGCCTTAAGATGAGAGATGTTAAGTCCGGCTTTATAGTTCTCCTGCAAGAAAAAAAATAAATAAATAAATAATTCAAAAATCAAAACTCTGTGCGGGCTTATGGAGAATGTGGTTTGGGATGGCAAAAAGTGGATTTTATTTGATTGTTATCTTGGAAATCAATAAATTAAGAGCATTGTTCTATAGTGGTCTGGAGAGTTTACAAGAATCAGTTGTAAGGGAAATGATAGATTCGGCTGAATTTAGTTACACCTTGACAGTGCTATCCCTTCCATCAACCTCATTAATATTAAATGTCCTTGCAAAATATTAGAATGAACAGTTCTGACGCATGACATTTATATTCCAAATTTTGCACTTACTGACTCTCTCTCGTTTCGTTAAAAGAGAAGATATTGTTAGGAATACGTAAATTTCGCAAAAGTTTAGCATTTATTAAAAAAAATTACAATTTTACTTACTTGGATAGGTAAGTATAAAAATTCTTAGTTAAAAGCTAATATTGTAGTAGTCTCCACATTCTGTTCCTTAAGTCTTTGTCTTCTGTCATTAATTACTATGTTTTACATACTAAAATGTCTCAGCATTTACTCTGTTAACGGGATTGTAGAGGCTTTGTATAACTTTATAGAGCCTTTGCAAAGTTAAGGTAGCACCATTTCGTTGCAATTAAAATCTGTATAACATCAACAGGAGTCGCTTGGTTGACTACTGTAAATCGCTCAAATACCTATGAGATTTGGCGCTCAAGCGACATTCTTAAATGTACTAAATTGTTCCACAAAACTTGATAGTTGGTTTTTACAGTTAGTTTTTTAGGTTCGACCCCGGTAAGGACAAACAGTCCGGGTGAAATTCGGAGCAAATCCGAAGGAGAGTGGGATTTCTCAGTTAAAGACCGCATAGGGTCTTAGTTAAACAATTATGCTAATAAATTATTACTATTATTACCTAATTTCGGTTAAAAAGCCGTTTATCACCGAATCTTCACCGAAAATTAGTAAAAAAATAATTTTTGCATTTATTCACTCATATTAACAAATTTCGCATTTATTCGCATCTGTTTCGTAAATACGAAAATTACGTATCCTTAGGCATCGTGTATTGCGCTTCTGTGATGCAGATCAAGTAGGAAACGCTAACAAACGACTGTTGAAGAAGTGTCTAAAAGCGACAACTTTTGTTGTATTCAGGAAAAAAAAAACATTTATGAGCAATTGTTTCAAATTTATCCCTCTAAGTACTTCATCACATATCGCTTTTTTCATATTTTTTTCCTCATGAAAAATAATCTTGTCTCTCCAGCCCAGTGTGGCGCTGATTTTCTGAAGCAGTCTAAACTGGAACAACCTGCCAATGATTATTTTTCAATATTCAAGATGTTAAGTTTTTTTTTGTTCCAATACAGTCGACCCGTCTACATTTTAACCTCTTGAACAAACACGGGAATTCTTCCATTATTCATTCAAATCTCAAGGCAATTCAGCTTTATTCTTCGACTTTAATATACTAAACTAAATCTGACTCCTTAAAAAAGCGATTAAAAGTGCAACGAGTACAAATATATTGTGGCCATATGTTCTAAATGGGTGTGACAAAAGAAGTAAATATTCTGTCATTTCTTAACTTTCATTCTAAATTCTGCAGGGAAGCATAGGTACCTTGTTTGTGTGAATTCATCAAATAAATATCTTCTGTATAACTTTGTGGTCAGTTCGTCATCAAGAAATATCAGGGAAATATCATACATTTTATAAGAAAAGTGTACTCTTGCAAGATGAGAAATCGTAACAAATCAAGGGTCCAATAAAATGTTTATTTCTTTCGCGTAGGAGATATCGAATTGTTATAAAGCCATTCATGTATTCTGTTTCAGGGATAATTGATGAGCTTTATAACTGTTGCGCAATCGTAAACCTTAATGGCATTAAAAATATCGAGTGGAATTATCACCATTAGGGGTAATGCAAGCCAAATATATAGGCTCCATCTCGCATGTGACTTGGCGAGAACGAATGGGAGAAGAAAGTGGTTTTTCCACTCACGTTGGAACGAGACACACTCTCTGCTTGGCCGTGATAGAGGAAGGTCTTTTTTTTCCATGAAGGACTTCAATTTATTATCTTAAAGCACTTGTTGTAAAGATTATTAACGAAATTAAGATTCACCAAATTAAGCCTAACTTCATCCACTCTCCCAATCTCCTCGCACCAACAAATTGAAACGACCCTCTTTTATAGAGAGTGTGTCTCGTTAATAGCTATGTGTTATCAGAGAAAAATATTCAAATAAAGCATCTCAGCAAAACGCAGAACAGCAAGAAAAACAAATTACTGCTTTTCTTGAATTTTTGACAATAAAGGCTATAATTTTAATAATAAAAATTCATCTTTATTCAAACATTTCATAAACTTTACTAACTGCTCCCCGTGATTGTAAAGGGTAACAGTGACTTATGTAATCCTTTCGATACACATTTTATATTTCCGCTGAACATTATTTCAACATTAATGTTTAGTAAGTTTATACTCAGAACAGAAATACGTCCATACTAATTGAGAAAAACCAGCTTGATGAAGAATAACTAAGCCGATTTTTCGAATCAGCAAAATGCAAAGCAGATTTTTAGGATGAATTTTCTGACACCACTTCGAAATTTTTTTTGTACTGCAATAAAATAAAAAAAAAATTGTGTTACATTTACTGTAGGAAAGGTAAAAAAAATTCAGGGTAGTTTCTTCAAACGAAACTACCGCGGGTAAATAACGTAGGATTATTTATCGTTGCTTACCTCTTTTGTATGTATATATGTATCTATATATATGTGCGTATGTATAGATATACATATATGTATGTCAAAATTTTGAAGCATCTTGGTACTTTTCATTTTAATTTGTCCAAGCGATAGACTGTGTTTGGCGCCCTGCCAAAATTATAACTCGCGAGTACGGACAGACGGACAGTTTTAATGTCTGAAATTTTCCTTTCCGCAGAGGACGTTACGGAGGAACGTAATCGTATATTAAAAACCCGTGAATGACAGCCTGAGAGCCTTAACCTTAACCGTAAGTCACGATCTATAATAAAAGTACCTTTGAAATCAGCAGTCTACAAAAAGTAAGTTGAAAGCACTGGAAAAGACATTTAATTAAATAAGAAGTCGAACTATCTATGAAGATTTACATTAATCTTACTTTGATTTTCATTTTAGAAAGTTAAACAGATATCATTACTACTTAATTTCCTCCACCAAAAGAATTTTTTTGCATTATCTAATTAAAATATTAACTCCAATAAAAGCTTTTATCACGCAAACTACTTTAAATTGCAATAAAGAAAAATTCTTCATTACTTATAATTAACTTTTGATTCAGCAGCATGTATGACTCGGTTCTAATGAGGTCGATATTGCCATAGAAAATGTTCTCATTCTGGTAATGGAGACGATGGGGGGGGGGGGATTCACAAAATCGTACAATTAATGTTAAAAGTAGTTAAAGAAAGGCGAAGGAAAAGATTCAAAATAAATCCTGTCTAATTACCGCATAGCTAATTTCAAATTTTCCCAAGCTTTGAAATTGCTTCATGTCTAGATTAGAATAACCGTTATCAATTTTTAAATTATTCGAATTAAATATTCATATATATTGCTAGAAGGATTTTTTTTCTTACATCATGTCATAACACCTGTTTTCACTGCCTAATAATTTTTTTATTTAATCAGTTTAGTATGTTACCCAAGTAAACTATGTGACATCCTTTTACTATTGCAAAATCCTACAATACTTAGTGGTATGGCCCACGATTATTCGCTGAGTACCTTCACCACCAGGCTGTGAGTTCGATTCCCGCTTGTCCTTGAGGACAAGGCTTAGATTAAGGAGCTACTATGTTGGCTAACCTCCTTGGTGCTCCCTTAATAAAGAAGCCAACACATTCCAGGTGTGGATGGGCGAATGTTGTAATTGACCGCGTTTTACACAACAACAATACTTAGTGTTATTTCACTGCTTCGAGACATCCTAGAGATTATCGAGCCGGAGGGTGCTAGGTTCGAATCCCGTCAAGTGCCACTGAATGATTTCGTGTCAAGCCGGGTAAGTTCACTTTAAACCTGAAGTCTGGAAAGTCACTTCGTGTGATTTGTAAGGGTACAAGACCACCAAATATAGCCCCCTCGAGTAGTTCTGTCCGAACTGTAGTGACTCAAGTGCAGAAGTCGAACCCCAACCCTTGTGGTGCATGTGTTGAAACACGCACAGTAATGACTGCTTTGAGTACGAGTATTTTCTGTCATTTTTCATTCAAAATGAGTATAATACAGTTCTAGTTATTTTCAAACATCGTACCTACTTCTTTTTCACTTTATCGAAGAATGGACATTAGTCTAGTTTGCAAGCAACATGGATAAAAAGCATTTTTTTTAAACAAATTCTGAGTTGAATTCTTATTATTCCATCAAGCTAATAAAAATGCAAATTTTCTTTTAACATCAATACAAGCCTGCAGTACAGGAAAACACAGCTTCTAAATTTCCATAGCAAAAAATAGAGGACTGTAGCTAGTTTCACTCAATCATAATTCCTCCTGCAGCCATGGAGCACTAGAACAATGCACATATCATTTGTGATTTGTCCATGGAGGCAATTACACCTAATGCCCCTCCGAGCAAAGGCCTTTGTGAATTGTCCTCAGAGAGAGAATAACACCTAAAGCCCCTCGGTCTGAAAATTAGTTCGGAAGTAGTTGCCACCTTTTTACTTTTTATTGTGGATCATAAAGAAGCCGTGTTTCCCTGTTTTACTTTTACAACAAGTTTCCTGTAAGTTACAAGTTTGCAATATTTCCTAATCACTAATATCAGGAAAATAATCAGCATATATTTCCTACATGTCGGTAATTACTTGTAATTGATTGTTTTGAAAATATTTCGGGGATCAGTCATCTTAGAAGAATGTGTCTGACAACGAAACAGTTAATTTTCAGTTATCATTCATTAGTTTCAACGAAATTAAACTTATGTCCATTATTTTAAATTTCTTGTTTAAGATATGAATACTACTTGAATATCAAATAGAAAAAATATCAATTCTTAACTAAATAATTTCTTTTGAAACAACGTACACGGAGAAATTAATGACTCGCATAGCTACTTTGAACTACCAGACCACGACTCCCATTTCAAAGAACTATAAAAATTTCTGAACGGAAATTAGGCAGAATTTACCGCACGTAAAAAGGTCACTGTTTTTTATAAACAAACTGAAATCCAAATAATCTTCAAATACACAACTTAAAGATGAACTCTTTCATGGATTTCTAAACGGAAGTTTTCGACCCATTTATATGAAAATAGTTCACGAAATTTCAGACTTTCCGCATCTAGAGAAGAATTGAGCGTGCGTGAAGATGACAGCAGCTGGCTGCCAAAGTCAAACCTGTCTCTTCAGAACTTCAGTGACGTTAAGCGTCCCTTTTTCCTTGAAAATCCCTCATTCCCGATGTCAATATGTCTTTCTTTCTTTGGAGTGACACAACTTTAAATAATGCCCAAATGAACTGAATAACATTTTAAAAATTATTTTTAAGGCAGTTTACCAATTAACCTCGCAAGCTTTCATTCCCTATGCTAAACTATGAGGGTATTTTTTTAAAACAAATTGCTAAATTGTGTGTGAGTTTACTCCCGCTATTGTCCTAATCATAGATTAATCCCATATTGTTGAATTCTGCCACAGTTTTAATCAAAGTATTCAATTTTGCGTTTTAGAATATGAAGGTAGACGTTTAAATAGAGTCCGTCGTTTTTTTTTTCAATTTAAGCCTTCGAACTCCAAGCATTTTAACGTAGGATTACGTTCCTCCATAATGGCTCTTCCGAAAGCAAAATTTCAGATGTCCTGCACCGCGAGCTATAATTTTGGCAGCGCGCCAAACCGAGTCTGTATCGCTTGGGCAAGCAGTAAAGAGTTAAACAGAAAAGTACCAAAAGGCGTCAAAATTTTGACATATATATATATATATATATATATATATATATATATATAAATATATACATATCCTACATTAATAAACCGCGGTAGTTTCGCTAGCAGAGACTACCTGTTTTTTTTTTTTTTTTGATGCTATCGACTCGTAACTCCAACATACTTTTGTTCGGGGAAAAGAAAATTTTTGTTTTAAAGAGAAAAAAATTACATGTGCTGGCGATTTTTTTTTATTTTATTTGTAAATTTACTTTATTTGAATGTAAAAAAATCTTTAATTTTACATTTTGAAATTCTTCATGTAGATCTTAAAACAACCTTCCATGTACATTATTGGCTTGTTTGGACAAGTATCGAAGTAGTCACTCGTTTGATATCTCCCACTTTTTTTAAACAGTGAGAACCAATCCTATTTTATTTTTTGCCTTTTCTCATGACGGGAAGCTTTCCATGTCCCCTTTTAGGGGCCAATGGAGCTATGTAATACATTATGATGTCTCCATAGGGTAATGAATTGAGTTATTAGGAGTGGTTTAAGTTTATTAGGCGTGTCCCCACAGAAAAACCAATGGGATTTTGGGGCATATAAGGAGTGTCTACGGAACGGAGTCTGAGCCATGGAATATATTAGGAGTGTCTACACAGAACTAGAAGAGCTATGGAATATATTAGATGTGTCCCTACAACAGAATCGAAGGAGTTGTAAAACATGGCCGGACTATCTTCACAGATAACCAATGGAATTATGGAATATAGAAGGAGTGTCTCCAGAGCAGAATCCATAGAGTCACAGAATATATGAGGAGTTGCTCCACAGCAGAGGACGATTGGAGTTATGAAATGTGAGTGTCTGCGACGCAGAACCAATAGAAATATGGAATATAGGTATTATAAATGTCCTCATAGTGGACCTAGCGGATTGCAAAGGTTTCAGTTTTTCAGTAGTCATTTTTTTTTATTTTTTTTGCAGGAGATTATGTCATGGATGTCGATCGCTACATAATTAAATCTTTTTTTTTTTAGTTAACAAAATTAAAATAGGGGAATTTTGAAAACAGGCACACTAAATTGAACGATTGCGCTTGAAATGCAGAAAACAGAAGTCGAAAATAGGCATTTGATAATAAATGATTAGAAAAACAATAAGGAGAAAAATATCAAGAAATGAACAAGGGAGATGACGATGCCAACTAGTTCGCTGTTTTAACACTCTTTGGGTGTTATTGTTTTATTGCTTCATAAAGCTGTTAAAATTCATATCTATTCATACAATTATTAAAATTTTTTGACAAATGTCCTACAATCTGTGACACAAAGTATACAAAAGTCTGGAGTATTTCTAAATGACGCAATATGTGCAAAAAGTCAAATTAATTTAGCTCTCATAATATAAAATTTTCTCATTCAGAATTTTGTTTAAAATATAATCCTAAAAGGAAATAATAAATATAGTGAAATTTTTAGTAATAAAATTTAATTGCAGCTAAAGTAATATTTCATTTAATACTAGAATACTACAACAGAATTAATCTCTGTTCTTAAAAGATAACTTGTTATAGTTGCTTTCTCCATTAATAGCTATACCAGGCAATTTTCTTTCTTCCGTTCGCGTACCCGTGTCTAATAACTATAATTTCATTTTTAATGCCATTAAAGTATTTCATATATTCCCATTTTATGTATCCTGACAGTTATTGTAATAAACATCAACTGCAGTTTGAAAACTGTAGCAGTTATACAATCTTTTGACTCCTTTAAACTACTGAAATATTTCAAATCGTATGCTTCGTAAAATATACACATGCCTCATGCTTTTTCCTACTCTTTAAATGAATATTTTATGATGTTTCTCAGAAAGGCAATCAGATCAGCAATTAGGAAAGAACTCCTTTCCGACATACAGATACCATAAAAGAAAAAGAAAACATTTATTCCAAAATAGCACCTCAAACACGTAAGCGAACGTTTACAATAAACAAGTTGCTACAAAATTTTGATTGCAGTTACGAGAATTTCAAGGCATTTCTTAACTTAAAAGGGACGATATCGTAAAATTTCCTGTGCTCTGTTTTAATTAAAAGCGTGTTTGAAACATGCACTACCTAGAGTTGTTATTATGCAGAGTAGATTGCGATTTTATGTTTGGGTATGAAATCTTGCTCAATTATATACATATATATATACATATATATATATATATATATATATATATATATATATATATATATATATATATATATATATATATATATATATATATATATATATATATATATATACGAGGGTTGGGGCAAAAGTCATGGCAACTATTTTTTTTCTTGAAGATAGCAGTCCGGTTGGAAAATGTGACATATACAGACGAAAGGAACGTCTTAACTACATGTGTGGTCTTAACTACATGTGTGGACAATGAATAGCACTCAAATTTCGTAACACACTAATTTATTACGGTAGTATACAGGGAAATATGGCCTTCACCGTGCAAAAGAATGATAACACAGTACACATAAAGTTGACATGACAAACCTGGGCCTAAAGACCCTCAATGTAGTCCCCTTCTAGTGTCACCACACGCTGCCATCGATGTGGGAGGCGCTGAATACCATCAGCCTCAGCATTTGCCGCACCATGTGTGAATCGGGTCATCTGTTGGCGCACAGCATTAGCAATGTCCTCTCGTGTTGCAAACCGCCTACCACGTATTGGTTCCTTAATTTTGGGAATGAGATCAAAGTCACAGGGTGAAAGATCAGGAGAGTACGGTAGTTGCTCCAATTCTTCCCATCCCCAACGTCGGAGTAGCTGCCGTACACATCCTGCTTTATGTGGTCTTGCGTTGTCGTGCAGGATTATTGCACTGTCCACAAGATCCGGACGTTTATCCCGAACGCCACGTTGTACCTGTCGCACCAGGAAGTCCCTGTAGTACTGTGCGGTCACTGTTCTGCCATGAGGAACAAAGTGGCAAACAATGACACCCCTGACGTCATACGCGACGATCACCATCAATTTGACTGGGGAAGGATTCCGACGGAACTTCTGCTGCCTTGGTGATCCAGGATGTCGCCACTCCGCGGACTGACGTTTCAGTTCTGGTTCGTATGACCTGGCCCAAAATTCATCGATGGCGATTATTCGTGACAAGAATTGATCGCCGTCCTGTTGCCAGCGTACAAAGTGGTCGGAGCATATTGCATACCGCACCGACCTTTGAACTTCCGTCAGTGCATGCGGTACCCACCGCGAAGCGATTTTGCGTAGCTGTAGCTCATTATGCAATATCCTGTGGACGGTGCGTTTCTCGATGCCACTTGCCCTCTCTAACTCCAGTAACGTCCATTGTCGTATTGTCTGTCCTGAATTTAGATTTTGGGCGTGAATCGTAGTTTATTTGGGTTAGTACATATTTATTTATAATTAAAATTATTTGGTTCCGTTGTGTTTAAGTTATTTTGTTGAATCCAACCCAAAAGCTCTGGACACTAATTAACAATAACGAACAGATCAAATAGACATAAATTAAACCAACTCATTACGTTTAAAATAGATCATAATTTATTTACAAAAAAACTAATATTTACAAATTATGCTACGAACATTTATAATCATAACCTTCTTAGCAAAATATTCAATTTTCAAATTCCAACTTTTTCAATGTTTCAAAATTTTAAGCATACACAATCATTTAATCAAAATATTTTATCAATTTATTTACCACCTTCATAGGATTAGGGAGCGTAAAGACTTAGAACCAACAAACACAAAATTTGACTCTAACCGAAACAATCTATACTCTTTTTCTATCTCTCTAACACACCAAAACTAACTCGAAACCGTGGGAACTGAACAAATCAAAATAATGCAAAACACTCACTCAGTTTGCTGACCTTTGATGATTGTTGACATTCGATTTAATGCGATGGGGTCCGGGGGTCGAAAACCTTCCTTGGCATGGGGTGGTCACGTCTGGCTTTAAGATGAGGAAAACCTCTCGACGTCTGGCTGAATATCTAAGTAGTCTCCACTCTATGATTCCATCAACTCCTTGTCTCAAACTCAGGTGCGGTCTTCACTTGATTAACGGTCGATAACGTCTATGAGTAACCCCAGATGCGGGCTCCACTCCAACCGCTATCGATTGCGTCTTCTACCTAACTTAGATGCTGACTCCACTCGACCAATTGCCGATTTATGTCTTCCACGTAAATTTAGATTCACGGGAAACCAACAGCCTGACCCGTCAAAAAAACTCCGATTCAAAATTCTATGAAAGAGAACACAGGGTTGCGGGGACCCTACAGCTTCCCCGTCAAAATCTTAATCCCCCTCTTTTTTTTTCTCTCAGAACCAAGTATATATTTTCTTTCATTCTCTTTGTCTAAAATTAATCCCGCCTTCTAATAAAACCTCTAGCCATTCCACGTTCTGCAATGTTTTTTTATTCGTCTATCCAGAACTCAAAGACTTCGATTGGATATCTCTCTCCAAATGGGTGTGTACTTCAAATTCGTCACAAGACCACCCAAAGTCAACTCCACGTGTCTTGCGGTCTATCTCCCAAACAGGCCCAATAAATTCGTTTACAAAAGGGTATTTTACTTTAATGTCAAACCCTGGTGCCATCCCCTTATCTGCGTCGGGAATCGGAAACCACCGACAAACCGCTGGGCTCATAAAACCTTCGTAAATTGGCTAAAGTTGCCGACAAACACTTTGCCCTATAATTACGTCGGCATTAAAGACGTTACCGACCTTAGACACAAAATGTAATGAATCAAGCTTTCAAACTTTTTATTTTCTCTTAAAATATTAATTTGAATCTTTTTTGAAAGCGCTTCATTACATCCATCGTCTGTCTTCATCCATGAGCTGCTCAATGACGGCACGTTCCAAGTCGGTCCGCACACTCACCGGTCGTCCCGAAAGTTGCTCATCACTGGTTGACACACGTCCTTGCTGAAACTTTCCTACCCACCGTGCTACTGTACGATATGGTAGGGCATTATTCCAAGAGCTTCTACTAATTCACTGTGACATTCCATCGCATTTCTCCCTCGGAGAACGGCTATTTTGATGTAAGCGCGCTGCTCAACACGGGTTACTTCCATCTCGCACGACACTCACCAACTGACTGATTTCAGAGCCCTCGCTGCGCTACTACCAGCTATCACAGAGCCATCTGTTGTTCTGCATGCACACTATGCCTGCAGAACTTCCACACGACACATATACGTTTGTGATCCGTTCACATATCTACAAGAAAAAAAATAGTTGCCATGACTTATGCCCCAACCCTCGTATATATATATATATATATATATATATATATATATATATATATATATATATAAATATATATATATATATATATATAATATATATATATAATATATATATATATATATATATATATATATATATATATATATATATATATATATATATATATTATATATATATATATATATTATATATATATATATATATATTATATATATATATATATATATATATATATATATATATATATATATATATATATATATATATATATACTAGCATTATTGGCCGGCGTTGCCCGCATAGATATATAGATATAAAATTTTTCATGCATTCAATCAAAAAAATACTGGGCTGCAACCCCGCTCTTCATGTTCATCTGGCCAGACAGAATGCGCTTTGCGCGTTTCTACTGAAATGGTATACAAACAATAAGAAAGAAACAAACTCTGAGCCTGCGGACCTTCGTCTGATTTTATTGAGAATTAATAACAACGTGTTGCGTAATTCGCACGTACGTTTGGATTGAATAAGCTTACTGTTTAATTATATTTGTTAGATACTGTTTAATTAGATTTAATTAGATTTGTTCTATCGACTGTTTAATTAGAAATATGTTTTATAATTTACATTTGCCTTTATTATTTATTTTTCCCTTAAAAACGCACTTTTTTCCACATCACTCAAGAGGTAAAGTGCAAGATGTGTTATCAACTTTATTTAATCAAAGTAAGGTGGGATTCCCCATGAAGCCTATTTTCCTTAAGCTTGTATGTTTTGTAAGAAATGTTTTGAATTAGATATATTACATGTGAGTAATGTTCTCAAAGGCTCGGGTGATTTTTAAATTGCAGGCAATTGTACGTTCCCATTACTGCAACACATTCCTGGTGATTCTCTAGACCACTTTTTAGCACCACAGCTGTCATATATGTTCGACATTGATCCAATACTTACTTCATTAGCAGATGCATAATTACATTCTGGATTATAGTGAAATGTACATAAACTCCACTGGTCAGCATTCATGGCACGATATCTACTTTGAGCATGTCTTGTTCTATCAGCGAGAAGTCGTAGATTTTGTTGCACTTCGTTTTCTTGTTGCCTTCGCGCAGCTTGTCTTTCAGCAATACCTTGAAGCCTTCGATTGAGTTCTTCTATTTCGACTGCTCTTTGCGCTTGTTTTCTTTTCACATCAGAAGACTTTCCAAACGAAGTACATTTCTTTGGTTGCAATATTAGTTTATCTCCTTTATTTAAATTAAAGATAAACATCCAGATGCATTTATTCCTTTATACTTTTTAAGAACGTCATCCGTTTAAAAATCCGTTAAAAAAATCGTCTGCATCACTTTCCGCATGAAAACGAATGTGACGTCATATGAGCATCCAAACGATATGTGTTATCAAAATCATCTGCAGATTTCACAAAGCAGAGTCAGGAGAGTTGTGTTTATCTGGGGAGCAAGAGCCAAAGGTCATTCCCAACCCTCTTCCTCCCGCGCATTGGAATTTGAACCCCCCCGTCACCCCCAAACCAACCCTCTTAACGCAGCTGGTTATGGGGAAAGGTCTATATCCACAGGGGGTACGCGCACCTCTTAGGGGCACAAAAAATCATTAAAAATTAATTTAAAAAACTAATTCAGCCCCAAATTTCGTTTTGCTGCGTTAAGTTTCTCGGGTCCTAAACATTAACTGTGCCGAATTTGGTCCCGGTGGGTGAAACAGTCTATGATTCTATAGCGGACAAACAAACAAACGAGCTCTTTATATATATATATATATATACACAAGGCACGATTTGAGGCGGAACGCGCCGGAACGGCGTTCTGGTACCACTCTTTAGGTAAAAAAGATAACGATACTTCCAGGATTCCGAAAGTATCTCTATTTCCGAGTGTTCCCAGAAAGTCTCACCCCTCTGAAACAATCAGTCAATTCGATAGCCATATCGTCGAGTGAATGTGAAAGAGGTTTCTCACAAATGAATCTCATTATCACATTATTGAGATCATCACTGACTATTGCAACAGTTTCTGGCTTGTTCTTTGTAAAGGTCATTAAACCTCCTCTTCGGCTCTTTTACCCAGCTAAGTATGTTGATTCTTGGCTTATGTCTGCACACCATTCAGCATTAGCCCTCAAGAGTAAGGAAAGGTCAAGAGACAAGAAGTATGTTGAAAACATGTAGAATTTTTGGACTTTCTTTTAGGATGGGCAGTAAACTTAAAGAATCGTGAAACTGGGCTTTTTTACTGATTTTATTACTTTACTAGAACACATTTTTGTACTTGTTTTGCAAAATAAAATTTAAAATTAAATAAAATGTTCAAGTTTTTGTACCCCCAAAGATTTCTTTTTTTCAGGCCAATAATTTGGAATACCCCCCACACAACCCGGAAGGTTACAGTTCCGGCACCTCTATTTCTAGAAATCAAGCACTGTATGCATACACACACACACACACATATATATATATATATATATATATATATATATATATATATATATATATTTGCAACTCATGGGCAAAGTTGGTATTTGAACCCAAAATAGGATTTTTTTTCTACGACCCAGTTAATTAAATTCATAGTAATCGCAAATTATTATCTTGTAAAAGAAACTGCAAATTAGAAGAGTAATTAAGGTTTAATTTCTGTTAAGTGCAGTTAAACAACTTAGATGTAGCTAATATTCTAAAATATTTAATATAAACAAACCAAGGGGTTTATATTTCAACAAAATCAACTTAAGTGTGATATGAGAATAAACTAAAAACTAAGACAAAAAATCCCTCAACACTTTAAATTTACAGAACAATTTAAGTTTCAATTTTCTTTCTTTTTAAAGTATACACCACCTCATAAAACATGTGACTCGCACCTCTCGCGATTTATTTGGTGCCTTCATGCATAAGAAATGAAGTACTGTTACGAAACATGCGGATTTTTGCACTCTGGAGAAATTATCGTAGCTTAAAGTTTCTATCTCGAAAATAAGAACATTAAGAAGAAGAAAAATTATTTTTGCATAAGAAATCCTAAAATAGACGAGCGAAGTTTAGATTTTTCTCTAGCTATTTTTTATTTTATTTTTTTTTTTTGCATACATTACAGTGAATCATTTCTGTCCTTTCATTCGAAAATAAAGCATTACTGTCATATACGAATTTTTAATTGCTAATTTTCCCTAAATATAAGGAAACAGCTCACATTTCTCTATGAATGTGTTAATACAATCCATTGTTAAACCTTCCTCCTAGTTGACGTTATATATATATATATATATATATATATATATATATATAAAGTCTATGAATTTATTATGCTTTATTAATTCGTTAATTATTGGAACAATTTACTCAATATTTTAACGTTCCGGAACTAAAAGATTGTTCGGCTATGTGCTATATTTGAAACCAGTGAACATTAATTGCGACCACTTAGTTTTAAGCCATTGAGGCATGATAATCATCGGGTACGATTTACTTATGTAGAATATCCTCGCATCGCCAGAATGGTCTAGCGTCAGGACGCTGTCTTAAGCCTGATGAGGTACAGAGGATCGAAGTTTGGTCTCCAAGTTCTGTCAAATCAACCTGCACTAATTCCACAATTCTAACTCATTGTGTCCAATTATAAGATCATTATAAATGTACATGATTGCTCCTCAAAGAATTTTTCTGTTATGTGTTAACTACAATTTTTTCATTAACATTTTCCTTATTTTATATAAGGAATCAGAACTAACCATATGAACTCCTCTACAAGATAAAAACTAAAATTTTACAACTGAAAATGGCGATTTAGGCCCAAATGTGAAATCCTACTACGAAAAAATAGATACATCCTTGACTATCAATTTATTTATAGCCTTTAAACAATAATTTAACAGTTATATTCCTTTTAGAAATTTATTATATGCCTCATTTCCAAATAAATATAAGTTGAAAGTAATTTCCATTTTAACTATTGTTGAGGATTCTTTAGATCATCTTCGCTACAATCTTTGAACTCACAGTAAGATGGACTACATAAGCTTTACGGAAATCTGGAAGACAGAAATACAAATTCATACATACTCAGAAAGTAATCAGTATTGTGATTCAAGTGAAAAGTCTTTAATTCATCAGATTTTAAGGTATTGAGTTTTAAATTATCCTGCAAGATCTGAGGTTATTATATATATTTATATATATATATATATATATATATATATATATATATATATATAGTTCAAACAGTTCATTTTAATATGACCATATTCTCTCTTTCATTGCTGCTTCATTCACTACCCTTTGAAATCCTTCTCTTTCATGTCCCACGACTTTAAAAAGCCGACGTTTGACATATAAGTCTTCAGTAATAATAATAGGAAGAATAATAAGTTATGGCGCTGGGAGGGAGGGGAGGGTCACACCCCAAACCGCCTACGACGGACCTACCTGTGTTGGCGGATAGCTGCATTTCTAGGAGAACCCTTTAAGGCTACGGGGCACGATTTTTCTTTATATTCCATAAATGATGCATCGCAGATAATATCACTGTTGAAAGCGACACTGATTCGTGAAAATGGGCAGGCGAAGTTCGCAAAATGCTAGGGTGAAGTTAATGTCATCGCGCTTATAACGTCGCCACTCTGCAAATAATGGGTGGTGGTGGGGGGGGGGGGGGATTTTAATTTTCCGAGCCGAGATCATTTTGGACCTTAAAAAACGGCCACTGATTTTCTGAACACATCTAGGTCTAAACGGCCTGAATTTTCCTTTCAAATGCAAAATGCTGTGACGCAAATAACGTCACTGCCTTTTGAGGTCTCCACTACGTGAAGATTTGCACTAACGCATTGTGGGATTTTCCCCTTTCGAGTTGAGATTATTCCAGACCCGAAAAAATTGGCAACGATTTAATAGTGCATTCCCACAGGTCCCAGGACTTTAATTCATCACTGACAGCATACCAGTGTTAACAGGTTGCACAAAAATCTCTGAAATGATCTTTATGACAAATTCATTTCCGATTTCTGATTAGTTTCTTATTCACCAATTCCATTTATAATCCTCTTATTAGATAGTTCTCTTCATCGCGTATTCTTTGTTTAACCCTTCAGCGGGCGCGCCAATTTTTGGAACACCAACAGGCGCTCGTGGCACAAAGTGCAACGTCTCTTTCAACCTTCATTATTCCTTTTGTAGAAAACTTTTTTTTTAAGTTGAAAATAATAATTCTGCGTTTTATAACAAGATATGAAATGTTGATAATATTGAGATATATTTATAATTAAATGCCAAATAATGCAGATACAATCGCCTTATTTCAAAACTGTCCGGTTTATTGGATCTAAGGACGACTTGCGAATGGATTCCTGTTATGTCCAAAAACCTAAAAAAACAATGAGATTGTTCATCTTCGGGATATGCGAGATACCGTGTAATAGCTGCAGATTGGATCGAGTACATCGACTCTTGCTTTTGTCGTATTGTAATTCAGTATAATCGCTGGTTTACCACGGTTAAATCACGACTAACAATGAATGAAAGTATTACAAGGGTCTGAAAATCACACCTGCATTAGAAAGGGTGTAGCTATAAATAGAAACTGCTTAGAACATTCAAACCTTGCATGTAAAAACAAACAATTCAAAATTACGAAAATGTTGCACTCTGTACACGGGCGCGTCCGCTGAGGAGTTAATTGCAACAACGCTGTAGATTTTTCACATTTCCAGTTCATTAAAAATCTCGTTTTAGTAATTTCACGGTCACCATTTTTAAAAAAAAAATCCCTTAAAAAATTTTTTTTTAATATAATAGATTCAGGTTTACATAATTATATTTTTTCAGATGCGCCACTGAAATTTTTTACAAAATGTTGAACTTCAAATAATTTTTTAAGGAACCACCTTGGAAGTGGACATATAAATATTTCGAGTTGTATATGTTGAAGGACATGAAAATGCAGCTGGTTAGACTATTTTAAATAATATCTAAGAGATCGCGCTTTTAGCCGTCACGTCAGCTACGGCTTAGTACGAAACGAGCACGGATTTTCATGAGCTTTCTACAGCGGAAAGATACCCGCGCTCGTTTAAATCGGGGAGATGCTCTCCGAAATAGCACGCAAATGGTCTTTTAACAACGCCTTATGAATAATGCATGCTTTCCTATAAATATACAGCAAAAACACAATCTTTGAAGTTTTAAACATAGTGATTGAAACGAAGAAATCTGTTTCGAGCATTTACAAGGAAATGATTATTCCTCTTTTTACTTAAGTAGTGAATAATTTATCATGTTTGGAAACGCATAGTAATTGAATTTGTGAGTAGTGTTACTTATTTTGTTTCTTGCTTATATTGGAACTTGAAAAGTTGGGCTACAACAGTAAAAGTTTCGCTAGATAAATATTAAAACCTAACTCGAGTAATTGGACTTTATACGCGATTACAAAAATAAGTAAGGATTTCTTTTGAATGGGAGTTCGAAAGACTTTTAACGAGGGGGTAGGAGAATGCCACATAGAATCTAAACAAAAGCATTTGTAGGGTCCTTAATAAGTTCTTGATCGAAGTTTGGAGGGGATAGAACTTTGGCATGAAGCATTAGATTGTTAATTTGAGCTCAATGATATAATTTAAAAAACACGAATCTTATATTTCAACCCAGGCTTGAAAAATTGACATCAATATCTCCATCTGGAAATAATTACGAGATAAAAAGAACTTTTTATATACCATGTTTCTAAATTTTCTGTTGAATCATATAAACTTGACAATTTTATGTATGAATAAATACTTTTTAAAATTTTTTGATGAATTATCCCATCAACTTGAAAACAAATGAAGTTAATTGGAAGTTAACTTGCGTTTAACTTTTCGTTCCCGTCCCTGTCGATAGATGGCTGCACCAGTCTACAAAACAAAATTAACTGAAAATGAATTCAAAGCTGCTTAAAGATGGCTAAAAGTATTCAAAAAATGCATTGTCATCGTGTTCTGAGCTATTCTCAAAGTTTCAAATGTCTAGCTAGTCTGGAAGTTAGTTAAAAATCGATTGCAAGATTTGTACCGGACAAACACACACACACATACACAAACAAGAAAGCGAGTTAATAAAAACATGGTAATAAAAATATTCGTTTCTCTCGTCACCCTATATATGCTATTGATCAATTCAGGAAGTATCGGTAGCTGTCTCAACTTTCATTTTTTTTCTGTTCATAAATGGGAAGGTTTTTGTTAAGTTCATGAAAAAGCGATTACATACAGTCAGTCTTCTATATGAATAAGATTTCATCCTCCAATTTCACAGAAGGTCGTTTCTGTTAAATGAAATACCCATTTGTTGATCAACGTTTAGTTTATAAATGTGTTTATTTATATTCTTTTAGCTTATATATTGCATATAAATTTCATTCTTGCTTCATTTTTTCGTTTATGTATGCAAATTTACTTCACCGTAGGGCATTGTCATTTATTGATGTAAAAAGCTGCTACTTTTGACAGTTATGTAAGAAATGTGATTACTTACTTTCTGAGGTGAACTGTAATGAAGTTTGCGTGTTATTGCTTGGAAAATCAAACACGTCCTAGTGAACAGCAGGAATTAAAATGATATAACCGTCCCTAACACAACATTAATTAAACTCTCGAGTTTAAATGTGTATAATTTGTTTAAAATGACATTTATGTCGGCATTAGATAAAGAATGATTCAGTTTTAATTATACGCACATTATTTTTTAAAGAGTTTGAAACTAAAGTAATACATGTAGTGTTATAATATTGATTCATTTAATTTTGATTCAGTGACAGGATAAATTCGATTATTTCACAGCAAATGCCTCTTCATATTGGATCTGGAACGGTGCGTTACGTTTCAACGTTGGCTCCGAGTTTGTACACATGGCCAGTGATTCGTCTGCAGCATCACGCGGTGAATGAATTGTACTCTGTGATTGGTTAAAATTTTTAAAGCTGACGCTACGTAACACTTTGGATTCAGTGTGAACAGGCCGTTAGAGTATCTTTTTTCCCATTTATGCAATTTCTTATTTTTCAATGTTAATGATTGAGTAGCTTTTAACCCTTCAGCAGGCGCGCGTGGCACAAAGTGCAACGTCTCTTTCAAACTTGATTATTCTTTTTGTAATAAACTTTTTTTTAAAATTGAAAAAAATAATTCTGAGTTTTATGACAAGATATAAAATGTCGATAATATTGAGATATATTTGTAATTAAAGGCCAAAGAATGCAGATCCAATCGCCTAATTTCAAAACTGTCCGGTTTATTGGATCTAAGGACAACTTTCGAATAGATTCCTATTATGTTCAAAAACCTGAAAAACAATGAGATTGTCCATCTTCGGGATATGCAGGAGACCGTGTAATAGCTGCACATTTGATCGACTACATCAACTCCTGCTTTTGTCGTATTCTAATCCAGTATAATATGGATTACACGTATCTTATTGTATCTGGTTTACCACGGTTAAAATACGACTAACAATGAATAGAAAGGAATAAAAGGATCAGAGAGTCATACCTGTATAAGAAAGGGTGTAGCTATAGATAGAAACTGCTTAGAACATTCAAACCTTACATGTAAAAGCAAACCTATTCAAAATTACGAAAATGTTGCCCTTTGTACACGGGCGCGCCCACTGAAAAGTTAAATTAAAAGAATACTGCAAACTTTGGCTTTCTTTTAACTGATCACAACCAATTTCCCACTGGAATTTACGAATTTCTTTTTAAATTTCCAACGGTTAGGGAACTTAAAACAATATCTTACCTTTGGAATTTAAAGTATCCTGATTAATTTTACATTACGCTAACTATTAAAAAACTGTTGTATCTATCAACTATTATAAACTATAAATAAAACTTTTTATTTGGCAATATAGAGAAAACATGAATTGATTTATCTTTTTTATGGCCAATACCAATGAAGTTACGCATGCCTACGTAATAAAAATTATTTTGGAATTACCTAAACAAAATAGTTATATTTAACAGCAACCAGATTTGAAAATCAGAATTATAATTGCTTATCATGCAAGAGTGATAATTTTCTCTTTTCCCTAATGCAAAAACCCAAAATCAATTTTAATTGCAAAATTCACAATTATCTGATATTTAATATTCCGTCTCGAAAACTGCATAATATTGTGTTAAGAACTCTTTAACTTGGCATCAGAAAGGAAAAAATTATCAAGATAATCCTTTTCGTTTGGCATAATTTAATTGTATCGATACAGATTAAATTTGCCTCAGACGCTCTGAATTATGACAAAACATGATAATTAGATATAAAATTGAAACTTCAAATTAAATCTTTTTTTAATCTGTTGAAGTAATTAGAACTTTGTCCGATATATGAGACGCAGAAAAATGCTTCGCTGATGCTTTTAAATCTAGTTTACTCGGCTGTTATCATATTTCTCTTAAACTGAATTAATAACAGATTTTTGAAGCATATGAAAATTAACGTCTTTATTGAAATTCTAGCAATGTGATAAGAATCGTTAAAACGACAGAGGGAAACGACAAATAGACATAAATAAAGTCAAATTACAATTACCAGTAATAGATGTACATACTAATAATTTCAATGCTAATAAAAATATAGGCGTATGTAAGGCTGATTTTCTTCATATTAACTTAATTAGTGAATTTAATAAAGGATTTAAATCTCATTCAAGAGAAATTATTCGACTATATATCTCTATAATATATTGCGGTTTTAAATTTCATTCACACACACCGAAAAAAAAATTAATCGCAACAATACAACAATACTTTAAAGAATTATTTTAATCCTTTTCAGAAAAAAGTTTTACAAGCAAGAGTTTATTTAAACCCCTTTGAATGAAGTTTGAAAAGAATTTCTGTTTACTGATGACACGAGTAAAAATCACAGAAAAGGCTGCAATGACAATGTTCGTCCATCTTCCCCACCACTGGTTCCATATGCCAACTACTTCAAAATTACTGTGTTTTTTTTAATTTTTCTCCTAGTGTTTTGCCAATAATGGGAATCAAACTATACAACTGCATGGAACACACTCTCAAATTTATGCAACGATAGACAAGTCTAGCTCACCCACTTGTTATGGAAAGATGATTTGAGATAACAGTCTCCTCAGCATGAGACAGACACAGACACAGACACACACACACACACACACACGCACACATATATATATATATATATATATATATATATATATGTATGTATGTATGTATATATGTGTGTGTGTGTTTGTGTAAGGGAAAACATAAAACTAAAATATAGGGGGCTTTTATTTGGGAAAATGGGGAATTGACAATCAAAAATTATTAACTCACGAAAGTTCGCCATAAAAAGAAGAAGGATTATTAATAGCAAAAACTATCAATAGGGGTCGCCACTAGACGGGTACCGTTCAGAAAACAGATATTTTTCGGCAGAAGCAAGTTACGTAAAGATATTACATAAGAGAAATTTCGAGAACATTCGATGATGAATCAGCGAAAAGATTGGGCGGGAGTTTAACAAAGAAAATCTAGTTAGTCGGCATTTAAGTTTGAGAGAGGTAACATGTAAGTCATCATGAGAGATTTCGAATGGGGTGGTTTGTTGGAATTTTGTTGGAGCTCTGAACGTATAGTAATGGAATAAAAGCCAGTTAACGGAGTTATGTCTTGTATCTTCATTGCTGTGCCCGATTGCATTTCTTTAATTAATTCCATGACAACGAAGTGTGTCATCAGCCGGTATGGACGGTCCTGTGCGGATTTGAGATTTTCTTTTTAATTTCGGGAAGGCCGACGTCGTTAAGCAACCACTCGTCTTTTCATTCAAAAAGTGTTACTCTCTCATAAAAAATTGAAATTTGTGAGCTCCGACGTCAAAATATTCTTCTTTAACCAAACTTTTTTTGATCGGATTGGAAGCTTTGGAGTCAGAGATGTTTTTCCAAAATTCTCCAAATTTGTCGATTTTTTATATGCTGAAGCTGAAATTGCATTTTCAATCTTGCCCCTTGTCGTAATTTCTGGGGAAATTCTTTTGTGAAATTGAATCCAGGAGACTTTACATTGTCAGTGAAGAATTTTTGTCAAAAATACAAATGGATAAACCGAAGGTTAAGCAGGAAGAAAACGACGATAGTACAACAGTAAACGACGATAATGAAAATAAAAATGAGAATAAAGGTGAAAAGAAGCAAGTGAAAGACTTGAAAAAGGAACAGTTCTAACATTAAGTGATTGCAGTGGACAGACAAATAACAAGGGAATGTTACGAGAAACAAAATTAATATTACCGAAATATGAAACGAAGATTTTCAAAAATATTTTGCCCTCGATAACAATATTTGAAGAAAAAACAAATGACTTAAAGCTGGACGATGACTGGAGAAGATAAAATTTATTAACTTACGTAGACAGTGGAATTCAGGAATTCATTATAACAACGCAACTTTACAGGAAGACTTATCAGGAAATAAGGAAAAATATCATTGCCGTTTATTCAAGAAGCAGACAAGAAATGGAAAAGGACTTTAGAAGCATGAAATTGACAGCTGAAGGAAATCTTTTAGAATATTACCAACAAAAAGTGGAATTAGGGAATTCTCTACAAAAAGATGAACGAGAAATAATAGAGGCTATGAATATGGATACAACACCAGCAATGTGCACGCTACTGAATTTACAAAAAATAGAATCACCTACAGATTGGCTTGCGACAGCGAAAATGATTTTCCCGTCCATTGCAGTGAAAGAAAGAAGAGAAACAAAAGAAAAAGCAAGAGACTTTCGATGTGTAGAGTGACAAACAGCCGGATTCCAGCAATGGAGAGAAAGAAACAACTGCAGACCCCAGTCAAGACAATATGAGAGCAACCAAGAAAGAAATTTCTTCAGACCAACAACAAATAGATATGAAAGAAAATATCTATTTGTTGTTGGTCATCGAAGTACCAACGAGGAAACATCATTCCAGAGCAATACAGAAACAGAAGGAGCAACTATTATGAATCCAGTAGTTATCACATACCAAATGAAAACAGACAGGAGAGAAGGTGACTACTGATATCTGCAGAGGTGAGTGACTTTAAAATTTTGTGTCTTTTGGACACGGGTTCTTCAGTGACGATAATATGAGAAAAATTATGTAAAAATTTGACTAATTTAAAAGTTCTAAAGCATCAACAAATAATTTTAAACCAAACAAATGGTTAAATCAATGCGAAAGCAATAACTACTAATGTCAGGATTGGAAAAATTCAAAAAGTAATAAGCTTATATGTTGTGGACACAGAGTTACCATATTTATTATTAGGTCTTAATGAAATAAGAAAGTTTAAATTAGAAATTAATTTTAAAAATTTAAGGGTATATCAATGTAGAAATGAAATTGAATTATGTTGTGATTATAAATTTAAAAGTCCTAATGCATTTCATATACAAAATTTTGATAATTGTGGTGAAAAATGTAATTCTTATAATTTGTGTAATGCTAAGAATTTAAGAAATTGTGATAATGTTGGTAAAACTTTTAAAAGTTATAACTGTGTTAAAAATGGTCATTCACTTAAGCAGAAATTTGAAAATGAAAATGTTTGTTGTGATGATTCAAATGTAAACAGTGTTTTAAAAAATGATTGTGTGAAACAAAAAAAATGACTTAAACCCTAATGTGAGAGAACCAAACTTGAGATGTGAGGATTTTGAAATTGAAAATAGAACTGTAAACAATAATGTTGAGTTTAAGGAGGAATCAGGTATCCCCGATGGTACTCTGAATGCTCTTTTTAAAATGCCCAGTGATGTTTTGGAAAGTTTGGCCCCAGAACAAATACCTGAGGACTGGTCAAAATTAGATTGCATTTTAGGGAAAATTTGATAAAGTATTTTCAAGAGATAAATATGATGTAGGAAAAATAAAATTAGAACCTCAAAGGGTCCACTTAACTTCAGAACTTCCAATAGCTCTTAGACCTTATCGTGCCTCACAAACTGAAAATTTAGAAATACAAAAACAAAATAAATCAGTTGTTAAAAGCAGGATTTATTAAACCATCCCATTCACCATTTGCATCACCAGTGTGTTTGGTAAACAAGAAAGGAGAAGGAAAAACTCGATTATGCATAGATTATCGTAAATTGAATTCTATCACAAAATTTGATTCAGAACCTATTCCAAGAATAGATGACCTCTTAGACCAACTGACCCATGCAAGGTACTTCTCAACACTTGTCTTAACTTCGGGTTATTGGCATATTGCAATACAGGACAAAGACTCAGAAAAATTAGCATTTACAACTAATTTTGGACTATATGAGTGGCTCAGGCTCCCCTTTGGTTGGAAAAATGCTCCAAGTGTGTTTCAACGAGCAATTAGACAAATTTTAAACAAGTATCAAATAAAATATGCACTAAATTACTTTGATGACATAATAATTTTTTCTCAAAATTTTAATGAACATATGCAACACTTAGAAGAAATTTTTCAAATTTGTTAACAAGAAAATATCGAACTAAAGAAATCAAAGTGTCAATTTGCAAAGAAGGAAATAAATTTCTTAGGTTATGAGGTGTCACAAGGACAATATTCTCCACAAAATACAAACATTGAGACAATAAAAAAAATTGTTACCACCCAAAAATGTAAAAGAACTCCAAAGATTTTTAGGTTCCATAAATGTATACCAAACGTTCATTCAAGATTATGCAAAGTTAAGATTACCACTCAACAAATTATTAAAGAAAGATGTAAAATGGAACTGGTCCCCTGAATGTCAAATGTCATATAAAAAATTAAAAGATGAGTTAATTTCAAAACCAATTTTGACTTTATATAATCCAAATTATCCATGCCACTTGTACGTTGATGCCAGTCAAGAAGCAATAGCTGCAGTTTTGAAACAAAAACATCCAAATGGACAATTACACCCAATAGCTTTTCATTCCAGACAATTAAGAAAACATGAGAATAATTATGCCATAACTGAGCTCGAATGCCTGGAAATTCTTGATGCGATTGACAAATATCTCTGTTATTTACATGGTCAAAAATTTACAATACATTCAGATCACTCTGCATTACAATGGCTAAAAAATGTAAAAAATTTAACTGGCAGGCTATTTAGATAGTCATTCAAATTATCAATGTATGATTATGATATAGTGTATATTAAAGTAAAATGCAATCATGAGGCTGATACGTTATCCAGAAACCCTGTAAGTCATTTTGTTAATCAATATTGTTATATCCTAAGCACAGCTGAAATAATTAAAGACAGTGGGATGATAATATAAATAGCATTAAGTATAAAAAATATAATGGAGTCTTAACTGTAAAAAAGAAAAACTTAGTCAAAATTGTAGTTCCGCCATCACTAAGAGTAAAATTACTAAATTCAGCTCATGAAAAATTTGGTCACCCAGGTGTAAAAAAGATGTTATGATAATTTCCCCAATTTACTAATGGCAAGACATAATTGTAGTCATAGCAAATTTTGTTCGTTGTTGCGAAACCTGTCAAAGGAATAAAAAACCAACTCAGAAAAAATTTGGTCTGATGGAGCAAGTGCCTGTGGCGAAAGAACCTTTTGGCTTAATTTCAGTTGATACTGTTGGGGGTTTCAATTATTACAATTCAACAAAAAAATATCTTCATCTTGTAATTGATCATGCAACCAGATATATATGGACATTCCCCTCAAAGAGTGTAACCAGTGAAAAAATATACAAATTGCTTGAGACAAGTTTTCAACATTAAGGTTCCAAAGCAAATACTCAGTGATTAAATGCTGCATTCATTTCTGCCAGATTTAAGAAATTTTTGAAGCATCACAATATACGACAATTATTGACCAGCTCGCATAGACCTAAGACAAACGGAAAGAATGAACGATGTAATCAAACAATAGTAGCAAAAAAAAGATGTAAAGTAAATTCCTCTTCGAAAAAAATTCCCTGGACAAAAATTTTAGAACAAATAACTTCTGAATACAATAATCAACCCCATTCTGTGACTGTTTATTTCCCAAACTACCTTTTATTTGGAATACTACACTGCTGGCCACTGTAAATGCAACACTCTGAAGGAAACATGCAAATAACATGAAATTTACAACATGCATTAGCGGAGGTGAGATATGCAAATGATTAGAATTTCAGCGCAGACGCACATCACGCGTGCCTGTGGCGCCACTTCAAAGCGCTATTTAAGGCTTGGAGATGTCGACGATTTCAAGTTCGGCAATTGTGTTTTTCTTGTGGTGTTTTTAAAAAAGACGATCAATTATGCCTCGTCGAAAACAGCGATGATCTTTTGATCAAGTATCCGACTTCGACAGAGGAAGGATAGTGGCCTACCGAGATTGTGGATTATCTTTCAGGGAAATCGGTAGTCGTGTTGGACGGAACCAAACAAATGTAATGCGGATATGTGATCGTTGGATGCAGGAGGGTACGACGGACCGGCGTGTTCGATCGCATCCACCTCAGCGCACCACTTCACGTGATGACAGGCAAATTGTGCACATGGCAGTGACGGATCGCTCAGTCACATCACGAACCATAGCACAGCACATGCAGTCTGTAATGCATCATCCAGTGTCTGCGCGTACCATTCGACGCCGTTTACAGCAGGGTGGTCTGTCCGCAAGACGTCCATTGCTTTGTCTACCCTTGACGCAGAACCACAGACGTCTCCGCCGCCAATGGTGCGATGACAGAAGGATGTGGACGGCAGAATGGAATGAAATTGTCTTTACTGACGATTCACGCTTCTGTCTGCAACACCACGATGGTCGCATTCGAGTCTGGAGACACCGTGAAGAGAGGATGCTGAACAGCTGCGTTATGCACCGCCACACTGGTCCTGCACCGGGTATTATGGTATGGGGCGGTATTGGATATCACTCTCGCACACCTCTAGTACGCATTGCCGGTACTTTAATCAGCCATCGCTACATCTCCGAGGTGTTGGAGCCAGTTGTCCTTCCTTACCTTCAGGGCTTGCCCACAGCCATATTTCAACAGGATAATGCGCGACCCCACGTGGCACGCATTGTCCAACGGTTCTTCGTCAATCGCCAGATTGAATTGCTTCACTGGCCGCCTCGCTCTCCGGATCTTTCACCGATAGAAAACATGTAGTCCATGGTTGCTCTACGATTGACCCAGATTCCATCCCCAGCTGCCACAGTAGATCAACTTTGGCAACGTGTGAAGCTGCTTGGTCTGCTGTACCTCAAGAACTCATGCAAAGTCTCTTTGAATCAATGCCGAGGTGTGTGGCAGCGGTGATCTCCAACAATGGCGGCTACTCTGGCTACTGATTTTGTCAGGAACCACACTTCACAGAAGTTTATAAATTTAATCATTTGATACTTGGTCAACATGTTATCTACAAAATAAATTGTGTTGTGATAACTCTTGTCTTTCTTGGTGTTGCAATTTGGGTGGCCAGAAGTATACCATATGATTCACCTTTGCCCAATACAACTTCATTAAATTACCCACCTGTTGAGGAAGCCAGGAAAATTGCACTATTCAACACCATAAATTTAATAAACGAAGATATGATAAACATTTTGTTCAGTCAAATTTTAAAATTGGTGACTTAGTGATGTATGAAGAATTTAAATATCCAAATTCAAGAAAACTAGATCCACCTTATTCAGGCCCCTATACAATTTTAAGTCAACTGTCTAATGTAAATTTTGAAATTAACAGACCAAATCAATATACTGGAAAGGCCACCGACATTGTACATTCAACAAGATTAAGATATTTTCATCCACAAAATGAGTTTAAATTAAAATAAATTTGAGTTCATGCAGCATTTCTGGGGGGAGGGGGGAAAATAAGGAAAGTTTTGTACTAATTGCAAATAAAATTGAAATTGTGAATTTTGAATGTTAATAATGATAAAACTATGAAAATTAAATTGTATTTCTGAAATTAAGGAAAAACTATAACATGATTTGTATTGATTTTTTATTTGACCTTAACAATTGTATGATATGAGTTAAAATCTAAATAACTGTTGAAAGACCTTTTTCTAAATCTACAAAATCTGAGTATGTTGAAATGTTTATCACTAGTTTATAATTTTGAATTGTTTTATAAGCTGATCTGTATGTGATATTTGCCCAATTATGATCAACCTCAAGCTCAGAGATCCATTTCTTTTGGTTTTATTTCTTTGTGTGTTGTCTAAAAAATAATTTAAAAAACTGTCTTGATTTAAACTCTCTACTAGAAAACTGTTTTATGTGATGTTTTGGATCTTCTGAGTCAACAACCGATTATTACAAGTCTAATTCTTTTACCTTTTTTTAATTTCCCTCTTACTTGAAGTTTCATACTATCACCCACTTCTACCTTCGCGTTGGAAGTCATCCCAATTACCTAATCATTTGTATATAAGCAATTCTACGTGTCAGTCACTTTAAGTGCTGAATTAATGCAAAATAAACAAAATAATGACCAAAGACAGGCTGTGGAATGACCGCTCCTTGTCCTCCCTTTCCTTCAGGTTTCTGTTGACTCATGTTTTCCCCATTGGAATTCATGAGTGAACGGATTACATTTTTCCTCTTGGTTGGCTGGGTGTTAAATCCTTTCCTTTTTCTGGAGTCAGTGAGTGATTACTGGTCTCTTTTGAGCCTTTCCCAACCTAGAGTTTCAGTGTCGTGCACTATACGCACCAATTTTTCACTCTAAATTTTGTTTAGAGTAAACAGTTGTGGTTAAGACGGTGGGAAATTGTTGAACCTGCTCTCCTCTGACCCAACTATCGACTTGTTCACTCAACTACACCAACACACACAAACAAAAACTTTCACCTTGAATTAAACAGAATGTACACAGATGAAGGAGTGGTACACCAGTACCAGAAGTGAATTGTATTACATAATGAATCTGTCATTATGAAAATTTAATGTGGTAAATTGTAACTGAAAATTTTGTCTAAATGAAAATTGTAAATTAAATTAAGAAGAAGTGTTGAATTTCATGTAAGTAAATTTTAAAATGTTGGAAAAGTTTTATAAGAGGAATGAAATTGATGAAGCTTAAAATATGATGTGTTATAAATTGGATCCTATGAGAAAAGTCGAATTTGTTATAGTGTCAAATATTAATGTTTTTGCCTCTGAGTCTTTACAGAGACAAGATAGCTAAACAAGATGGAGGCCTCCTGGAATACGTGGCGCCACAATATCTATTTTTTAGTACTTTTGTATTACTTTCTTGTTTTTAATGATATTTTATTAATATTTTTGAATTTATATGTGAAATGTTTTCTGGAACTGTCCAAATAGCTGGAGTAAGAATGTTATTGATGAAGAATTAAGAATTTTGTAACTAGTCAAAGAACTATAGAACTCCAAGGTAACCAATACTAGGCATGGACTTGATAAAATTCAAGCATGTATTTTGTGTAACTTTAATTGTGGCAGTCCAATTCTTACTACATAAAATTGTTATGGATAATTGATAAAAAAGAGGGTACTATTGTTAACTATTGAATACTTAATTTTCACGTGTCAAGGTAATAATAATGTATATTTAGTGATTTAATTTTGTTTTCATAAGTGCTTTAAATTATTTTTGACTTTTGTAGATAATGTTGTGAACTTTATTGTAATGATTAATAATGTGATATATTAGTTTCTGTCTCGACTGGAGACAGCTGTAAGTTGTATATTTCATCTAGAGCTCCTTCATGGTTGTGTACAATAATAATTTAATTTAGAGATAGTTACGAAACCAAGTTAGGAATAAGAAAAGATAAATTAAGTTAGGAATAGTTTTCATTTAGGTTTTCATTTAATTTTGTTGATTAGGGACTGCAGCCCTGTTCAGCATCCTTTTCAAGTAACAATCAGTTGAGTTTGAATTTAATTTTAATTTTCTCTTCTGGAGACTTGCCGCACTGAACTGACCATTCTGTGTGTGCACGCCTTCAGAGGACGGGGGGGGGGAGTTGTAAGGAAAAACATAAAACTAAAATACAGGGGGGTTTTTGTTTGGGAAAAAGGGGAATTGGCAATCAAAAATTATTAACTCACGAAAGTTCGCCATAAAAAGAAGAAGGGTTGTTAATAGCAAAAACTATCAATAGGGATCGCCACTAGACGGGTACCGTTCAGAAAACAGATATTTTTCGGCAGAAACAAGTTACGTAAAGAGATTACATAAGAGAAATCTGGATAACATTCGATGATGAATCAGCGAAAAGATTGGGCGGGAGTTTAACAAAGAAAATTTAGTTTGTCGGCACTTAAGTTTGAGAGAGGTAACACGTACGTCGTCATGAGAGTTTTCGAATCGGGTGGTTTGCTGAATTTTGTCGGAGCTCTGGACGTATAGTAATGGAATAAAAGCCAGTTAACGGAGTATCTTGTATCTTCATTGCAGTGCCCGATTGCATTTCTTTAATTAATTCCATGACAACGAAGTGTGTCATATATATATATATATATATATATATATATATATATATATATATATATATATATATATATATATATATATATATATATATATATATATATATATTTATATATTTATTTATATATATATATGTATATATATATATATATATATATATATATATATATATATATATATATATATATATATATATATATATACATATATTTATATATATATATACATACATATATATATATATATATATATATATATATATATATATATATATATATATATATATATATATATATATATAAAGACAGAGAGAGAGAGAGAGAGAGGGGGGGACAGACAGACAGACAGAGAGAGATAGGGGGAGGCAACAAAATTTGAGAGAATTTTAAATTTGACTGACAAGGAATTTAGCCTTCAGAAAGAATTAAATGTCTTCTATGACCTGCGATAGAAAACCAAGGAATCCAGAATAACTGACTCTCAGACTATACCATGCTGAGGTACAAATTGCTTCCGACATCAGATTTGCCTTAATAAAACAGTTAAATATGAAGGCTTTGTTTGAATAGTGATCCGACTTCATTCTTGTTCATTTTGAGATACAGAGCTTCAAATTCTAATGAGTGCTGAGAAATGACTGCTGAAGTCTGATTTTCAATGCCCTCTGGTGGCAGCAGAAATAAGCTGGAGGTGTACCAGTTTAAAAAAAGATAGAAATGACTTACATGAACAGGAAAGTGAGGCTAACTCCATTTTTTTTAAAAAGTGAAGTTGGACCATTATTTAAATAAGACCTTCATATTTTTCTTACAGCATAGAATGTACCCCTTAGTGGCTTTGCTCCCTTTGACCTTTATAAATTACTAAATTTAAAAATAATGAGGATTCAAATATAAAGATTCAGCATCAGTTAAAAATAGGATATAACTTATGCCTTTTTTATGTGCAAAGTAAGAAATTAATTATTGTGATAAAGGCGGTGAAAGAAACAATAAGCAAATTCTTTCATAACAGACGTATTGTATGTTTATATATATATATATATTGCTATTCAGAATTTCTGGGTTTATTGGGGGGGGGGGGGGGGAAATAAACTCATCCTATTTAAAGACATTGCAATAAATTGAAAAAGAAGGAAATTACAAGCATTCTTTTTTGTTTTGCAATGGCAATACTAATTAAAAAAGAACCACATAAAGATAAACAACAGCATTAGATCCGGAATTGTTTATGAATAATACATAGTGATTCAATTTAAAGCACACTTCTGTAATTCTCCTCCTTTTATCTGAGAATTGCAATGCCTGCAATCTGTGTCATAAAATTCCTGGAGCACTTACAGTATTTCCATAACGAAAATAAATTTATAACTGTTTCACTTTTCCGTATTAAGCCGTACGGCAGAAGGAAGTGGAACGTATGTTTTCAGATACAAACATAAGTAATACTCGCGATAAAGAAACACATTTCCGCCCGTGCTTCAACATCTGAGTTCCCTTTCAAGGAAAAGAATAATGTTATAAAGTAGGGAAATATGCTAATATGAGAGCAAACGAAAAACTTGCGCTACATAAAGTCTCCAGATAACTTATATGATCATAAATTCTCAAGTAGCATTTACATAGTAAGGAACGCTTCTATTAAAGGTAGCTTTTATTGGAGTAGTTTATTTCCTAAGGCGATAACTTTTATGTGTGTATTGCAACAAATATTAAAATTTGCTTCTCGCTATTTACGTATATTAAGAGTTATGTATATTTACAGATACTTTTATAAATATAATTATCCTTGAACTTATATTATTTGTATTTGAAACAGAGTTAACCTAGACATCGTTTTGAGATTTTGCTATTTATTTTACATTACTCATGTAAGAACGAAAAACCATCATTTGGTCAAATTTGATCATTACATTTTTATTTATGCCAATTAAGTATCTAAGGGATTACCTTGAAGTTTTAAGGGCAGACTAAGTTACAATTTAATTGATGAGAATGTTTTTTATCCTATTCCAGAATTTAGTACGCCCGGTGACGTAGTGGTTAAAAGCGTCAAGCGGCCACCTTACTGGTCCCGGGTTCGACCCTGCGAGAGGGCAAAGTGGACTCAGCCTGTCATCCCTTGAGTGGGTCGATAAAATGAGGACCAGGCATGTTGGGAACTAAACTCTGGGGATCCCACGTCAGGTTGACCATCTGACTGAGACATATACTGTATGGCACCCCAAGTCACGGTCAAGACAGCGGAGATGGGTACCGCCGGCCTTGGTCCACAGCGTACTGTTGCGCCATGAGTTTAGTTTAGTTTTTAGCCAGACCTTAGTTTCTTCAATAACAGTCTTTCTCTAGCAGCCCGATACAATTGCGAGATATTGAAATAAAAGTTAAGATCCAAGTTCTGCAGAATTATTAGCTACAGCGCAACTTTTGATATTGGTTCCTATCAAATCGGGGAGACCACACAACGGGCAAGTTGGGGAATTTGCCCCACCGATTCGATTCAGCTATTTTTGGAGGTAGTCATGACCAGTAAGGACACGAAAACATGCAACACCAATAGCTCTCGGTAGGTCCCACGGTAAATGAGGTGTTAATAAAGTGCTCCAGTATTTGTCTTCGAGTAATTCCTGGCTAATATTACATCTGCATATTTTGATTTTTGCCTTTTTTATAGACGGGAATGTAAGATGTTGTATATTTGAGGAGGTTGCTATTTACCACGTCGGAGCTTCTGTAAGAGTTGAATTTTCGTGATCGGGGTAAAAAGTATTTAGAAATTCTCATAGGTTAGATTTCGTCTGAAAACAGGGAACTTAGCTTTCCGGAAGCGGAGACATTTTAACTGCAGTTTTATGCTATCCTCCTCAGTTTTAAGTCGGTTGGTAATATATGAATGAATTGGCGGAGAAAGAATGAACTTTTATTCTTGGGGAGATAGATCCATGCTTCGAGTAAGAAACGTCGCCCTTTAATCGTGGAAGCAAAATTTTAAGATTATAACAGAAAGTCATCGTAAAACAAGTCCGTTTATTAAAAGTTAGCATATTGTTGGCAGTAGGTAAACTACGTAAATATGATTACGTTGAATAGCCTTCCCTTTTTCTTATAATCTGTAAATAACATTGCAACGACCGACTGCTAAGATAAGAATTAAACACAGGTTCATAACCTCGAGACCAAAAATCTACGAAGAGAACTTAAACTGGGGTATGAGAAAACCTCTCTTTAATGACTTCAATTCATCTAAAAGACAATGGTTAGAGGATAAAAAATAAAAGAAATACAATTTGCGTACTCTTTGAAATAATTCTTCTCCACACATCCTCTATATTAAGAGACCATATTGAAACAAAACAAACAAAAAAAAGTTCTATTGATGTCCTCAATTTAAAATTCACTTCAGCATGTTCTAAAAAATTGGTATAGTGAACGCCGCCTAATACCGATGCTCCGAATCAACTTCTGCTGCTTTCTATTGTCTAACTATCATGTGCATACTATATGCATATATACACGCGAACGAACACGAACACACACAAACACACACACAAACAAACAAACAAACAAACAAACACACACATATATATATATATATATATATATATATATATATATATATATATATATATATATTATATATATATATGTATATATATACATAATATATATACAGTCGAACCCCGTTATAACGAACTTCAATGGACCAAAGGTTTTGTTCCCTTTATCCGGTAGTTCGCTATATCCGAACCGTTAAGAAAAATGCTATAGTTCGCAAAATGTATTTCATTATGTATCACAAAATGTAAACTCATTAGTTGCAATGTGTATTCAATAATGATGTATTAAAAAAATGATAAAATCGATTAAAAATGATCATTAATGAATAAAATCGATTAAAATCGATTACTTTAAACTGACACAATACTAACTAAATTACGTACAATAGGAATACGGCGGGACTAAAATTTTCATTCGTTATATCCGTGAGTTCGTTATATACCGGGTTCGTTATAACGGGTTTCGACTGTTTATATATATATATATATATATATAAATATTGCGTGTATAAAATGTTTTACAGCAACTGAAATACACATGGAAAATGTATTTGTGTTATGTAAAGTTCGCGAATAAAATAAGCTGAATATAAATAAAGAGTGCATAGAAAACTATAAACTTCATCCCCTAAACACGTAACTTTAATTTTTCATGAAAATATACTAAAAATTTCATTACTAACTTACTATAAATGGAAAGTTTAAACCTGACGTGTTTCATTTCTCTTCCTCCGTTATTAAACGGAAGCAAAATTGTAAAAAAAAATTACTTGAAATGCTCCTTATTTTTCCCGAAAAAGAGGGGCCTCTGCAACTTTCATTTATTCCGTGGCGTTTATTTTGTAGATTACCGAGTCACGCAATTTATCCTATCGCGTGCTTTTGTATCATTCCAAAATTTCTCTTTTCGGATGTTCTTGCATGTCCGACGTATGTTCAAGAAGAGTATAACGGAAAAGCTGTTTCAAAACCGTCAACAACAGAATCATATATTACGAGCATTTTTTTTTACGAAACTGAAAGTGTCCGGGCTTTCATTTCAGTAAAACGGTCTGGGCATGGAAAAGCGTTATTTTTGTATGCGTGTGAAACGGCCTCAGCTAAAATAAATGCAACCGAAACAGGAAAATTTTCCAAACTTTAATACGTAGTTTATAAATATTCCGAATCGATTTTGACGTATATTTTCAGAGCGAGGCTGTGCTGCTGAATATTTTTCACATTTTTATGTAATGGTTGTGAAATTTCTTGGCATACATTTAACATGCATGTGTTTACCTTGCGCGAAAGCATAACCAACTGATTGCAGCTTTAGAAATATCTGTTGATGATTTGCGTCTGTCTTTTACTGTCTGGGACACGATGGTTATGTTTTTCGATAACCAGAAATACGGTGCAGAAATTCGCATACATATTTTTAGCTTTGGCAATGGACCTTCAGATTGACAAAAATATGTCCCAAAAACGATTTTTTTTTCTTTTAGAAAATGATTCTGCAACTCATCAGCTTTAAATTTTATAAAAAGTATGTTGATCCTATCATTATTAACCGAGTTATAAGTATTTTTCAAACGTAAACAGTGGAAATGTTACGTTAAATAAAAACTTTAAATACTATTTTCTCAAAACAAGTTTTCAGGTCGTTTCGGTAAGTTCAAAATGTTCCACGCGTCATAATTTTTCTTGAATTCTCATAAAATTTCATAAAATGATTATTTATATATTTTAGAATAAAACTTAGTAATAAACTCATAATACTATTTTAAAACACCTTAAAATTTTTACGATCCCAAAAAATTTTTTTATAAAATTTTTCATAAAATGACCTATTTTCATCGATTTCTTTTCTAGTTTTTATAAATATGACTGTCAATCAAATATTTCTACTAACTTTTATTATAACTATAACAAGCTAGCTTAAGAGAGAAAACTAGATATATGAGACAAAAATGGATGCGCATGGAGCATTTTTAAATAGAGTCATTAACAAACTGATTTCAATTAATATCTTAATTAATTACATGCTGATTTTTTTTTAATTTATCATTTTCATCTCTAAACAACACTGTATAAGTATACAAATTTTCCTAGCAATTGGTTGAAAAATGAAAAAAATGATTTTCATGGTCCATTGTCGCGTTAACCTCAAGTATTACTATACGAGCTAAACATTTTAATGTTATTTCGATCATCAGACGTAAAATTAGACCATACTTTGAAGTCATTCATTAATTATGCCCGTGACCTGCTTAGCTTTAGCCAACATGTATTGCAATATTATAAATAATTTTGCTATGCTACAATTAAGCAATACCTGGGTACTTATTCAATTATTTTCATGTCGAATACGATTCCACCAGACTGTTGCAGACGCATACAAGATATGATTCAAACACAGTGATCAGACATCTGTTTCCCAGCACATAGCCTACTAGTTCTAAGATAAATTCTTTTGACCTGGATCTACAAATTTTTAAATTACTGTATGCAATCGCATTCACTTCAAATGTTTCTCAAGATGTTTGTAAAGCTGTGACAAAGATAGTGACACGCAGTTTTAACGTAATTGCACACCAAATGAGGCCCTTCAAGTTATGCCACAAACTTGGAACTTTACAAGTGGGAAGTTTGTGGGGAAGAACAGTGAACAATTAAACGCGTGATAGTTCCCTGGAAGGGAACATATATTATGTGTGTAGCTATCCTCCTTATAACGTTTTCCAAAAAATGACTTTATCAGAAAAAAGTCCATGAAAAATTACCCATAATGATGGACGTCTGAACTTAATCCTTGTTAAACTTTCATTCTTATCTCACATCTTATCTTATGACGTCATAGTCTTGCATGTTATGCCTATAAGTGTATATATATGACTGTCATTGCTTTTTCCGTTTAAATTAATCAAATTTCTGTGAATGTCAAGTATTTCTGTACTGAAACAAATTTAATGTTATTTCTGCAAAGGGCTTTGTTTAACCCGAAATTTGTATTTTGGTACATTATTAAATGATTATGTAACTTTACCATGATCAAGTACAAGAAATGTATGTATTTTTAAGATTCATGTTTTCCAGTTAGTTTAGTTCATAATGCAAGTAGATTCAAAGACTTGTTTTAGGTGAAACTGTAATATACTTGTAAAGTTGGTACAAGTTTTTTTTTTGTAAAGATGTGAGAGGCGGGCCTATTGTTAAACTTTCATTCTTATCTCATATCTTATATGACGTCATAGTCTTGCATGAAGTATGTGTGTTAATTTCTTTTAATGTTAATTTCCTTTCTATCAGTGGCAACACTGACTATAACTTGTATTTAAGGAATGCAACATGCAGTCGAGAGAGAGGCAATTTATGCAACGGATAATAACTCTAAATATGCTGTCAAATATCGGCAAATCGTTAATGCACCGTGGTATTTCAGGAATGCTGAAATCCACGAGTAGCTTGGCTTCCTTACTGTTCCAAATTTTCTCAAAAATTTAACTATTAATTTCCATAAATCGATAAACAATGATCTCTTATTAAATCTTGCCAACTATGACTTTGCCGACCCTGCTAACAGAAAACGGCCTAGAGCCGTTCTCTGTTTATAATTATTTTTAACTTTTATTTTCCTAATTCTTTTTGTAATCTTACTACTTACTTCGGTAAGCAGTGAGCTCTTATTTTTTAATTTTTTTATTTTTAATTATTAAGGATTTTCTCACTTAATCCCGCACTGCTCTCCTCGAGCTTTGCATTTTCAATCAACTTAAACTTCCTATTCTCCTGCCACTCCCCCGGATCCAAATTCCACCTATCTCTTTCATCTTTCTATGGTCAATTCACTATGCAAGCCTACGTTGGAAGGCGTGGCCTATGTAACGTAGGTACAACATTTTTCCTGATGGTCCTGGTCGAGAGAGAGTCTGGTCTAGGCTGCCTAGTTATTCTTGCAACTCGATAGTATTCGAGTTGTATATGAGATTAGTTAATCTAGTATGTTAATAAACTTAATTTATTTGCTTTTAAACCTGTGTCCTTACTTTTTACACTGAAACTCTGCTAAAGTCTTCGTCTTATTAAGGGACGGAGACTATCAATCCTTTTCTCAGACGCCGTTTATGCATAATCCCCGGTGTGTTCCTGGTATATTTGGCAGAACTTCATACAATTCACATCACAAACTGTTGCCGATGGGGATAGTCATCTGCGGTTAATGATTGGACTTTCTGCCCGTGGAAGGGATGCATGCGTGCCTCATACAAAACATTCCACACCGAATTGTGAGAAACACCCATTTCATTTCCCACTGCTCGCGTAGTTGTGGCAGGAGCTGCTGCAAATCTCGCCATGACGCGCTCTTCCGTTCGTAGCGCACTCACACTTCTCTTATGTTCCGTATCTCTCTTTGGGATTTCGCACGAGCCAGTCTCGCGCTTTCTTCTATCAACATAGGCAAGAGTAGAATGTCATGGAATACGACGCCTCGGAAATCTCTCCCGGTACAATCTCTGTTCTTCGCGTCCGTTCCCACGTTTTTGACTGTGCATTAAATGCAGATGGGCTCGAGTATTGGCCTTGCGGTAACGTGCTGGCTTTTGAGGGTGCTCGGATCAAATCCTGGCGCGAGCCGTTAAAATGCCTCGGTGTCTAGGCCGGATATGGACACGTTAAATCCGTAAACCGGAAAGTTCCTCTATGAAGGTCAGTGAGGGTAGGAGAGGGTACGATCCCCCCGGATGTCGCCCCTAGGGGTGCTCGGTCAAAATGGAGGTGACAATTAGCTAAGACTGACTCCGACCCTTGTGGTGCTAATTAAACCGGAGCCGCACACTTCAGCCCGAAGTCTATATGGACCTCGTCTGGAACTTCCAACCACGGCACATAAGAAACAACAACAACATATCTGCGAATGCCTTGTATTTGTAATTCTCCATGGCCTTCACGAAATTATTTCGGAAGATGATATCACAGTAACGATCGGAAGCACTGAAAGTGCGACGCTTTTAACCCTTTGAGGGGCGCCGTTTGCACAGTGCAAACGCTTAAACCTAGTCCTCTTTTTCACTTGCTTTCAATGTGTTCCAGTTAAATAATTCAAAAAATGGTTACTACTGCCATCTGTTGTCAGATTAGAGAACTAAAATCATTTTGCAACCTTTCATTGGAAAATTTTCCAAGATTTTTTACGTTAAAAGAAATCGGTAAAAAATTTGCACCCTACAAACGGGTGAGTTTGATGCCCCTGAAAGGGTTAAACAATAACGTTCGCTTCGGCTGGCTTCCTATTGAACCTTGATGCGCCAATCACCAGCAACTGTCGATGCTGCTCCTTTTTCACTGGAAGTTTGCATACGGCGCGCCTTTCAGTCTTCCTGATCTAAATGGGACTGGGGAACTTATGATTTCGTTCATTCCCATTCTACGAAAGTTCAACTTGGGCATCGAACTCTTCTGACAGACTGAGTTAAATTTCCCTTAATGAAAGAATACCAAAAGATAAACGTATACTATAGGGTATTCTGATCCCCGGTGGCGTAGTGGTTAAAAGCATCAAGCTGCTATCCCACAGGTCCAGGGTCCAACCCTGCGTCTGTGCAAGGTCGACTCAGGCTTTCATCTCTTGAATGGATCGATAAAGTGAGGACCAAGCATACTTGGGAACTAAACTCTGGGGATCCCACGTCAGGTTGACCACCTGACTGAGACCTGTATGGCACCCCAAGCCCACGGTTAAGACAGCGGAAATGGGTACCGCCGGCCTTGGTTCACAGCGGACTGTTGCGCCATGAATTTAGTTTAGTTATGGGGTATTCTAGTTAAGAATAGAAGAAAAAAGGATTTGTTCTGTCAAAAAACTTCGAATCCTCTTCATTTTCAGCTTCCGATGACTGTTTATATACCTTCGACGTTCGAAAAGAGAATATTTTTACCAATTCTATCGATTTTTTTTATCTTTTACTATGTCGTAAAGAATAAATCTATAATTTATTCTTTTAATTTTTTATTTTCTTAATTTTTATATATGTTTAAAAAACATTGCCACACACATATTTGCATGTATAAATTAAGAGAGAACATTTATGTGTTCTCTGTAATGGAATTACACATTTTTATATTAGTTCTGAATTATAGGTTATAATGGGATTCCTTAAAAAAAACTCATAGGTTTGGAATCTTATATTAACTTGCTAACTCACAAAAAAGTTATAAAATTATAAAATTAGTATGTTTAACGTATAAATGGATGTTTTGATTCCAATCGCTTTTTGCCAATCCTTTCCTGTTTTACATTTATATATCCAACACATTTCTGCAAACTTTTATTTTCCGATACATTTCGCCATTTCCGAGATGCTACGTTCACAAGATGTGATATGAAAAAAATGGCACATTTTATGACTGTCTCAAATATCAGCATCTCTCTGAATACGTGATTCTATTTTAAACTAGAATAAAACAAATACTTTTCACGATGTAAGGCTATATATACACTTGCGTAAAATTAAAAAAGCCGTATCAGAACTAAATACTTTTATATTTCTTTAATTATAATTAAAAGTTTACTATACCTATTGAACGAAACTTAAATGGGTTCAATTTTTTAAACTTCCGTATCTTTGAAAATATCTAACTCTTTTGTAAAATTTTTCACAAGCTTTATAGATATGTTTGAGCTAATTAAACGTATCCTGGTTTTAATTTTGTGCATTTTTATTGGATTACCTTTATTTGATTTTATTATTGCGATCTCATAATCATAAATGAGGTCTCAAATCATAAAAAAGCTGTGCAGAAATCTGTTCCTTAACGTTTTACTACATTTATAGGTTTCTAAGGGTTTTATTAATTTTCTTTTCAGCATTAACCTTTTCCTTGCGGGGTGGGATAACATGTATCCCAAGAATGCGGGTCCAAGTATGAATATATATATATATATATATATATATATATATATATATATACTAGCTGAAAACCCACAATTCGCTTCGAAGTACATTCAAATTGAATACAACGGTCAATGTATGCAATTAATGCCAAAATATATATATATATATATATATATATATATATTTATATTTATAATAAATACGACGATCAATGTATACAATTCATGTAAAAAAAAACAAAATATATATTAATAAAAAAATCGTAAGGGATATTTTTATGGACAAAATAATGTAGAAGAAAATATTCAAATTAAATGTAATAGGACATACTAAAGAATATAGTACAGTTAACATAGTACAGTTTGAGGAACATATCTTTTATTGTATTTTAATATTTTTTTGGATAATGTCCAATCGTCTGCCGCATTAGCAAGAAAAATAATTCTTTTTGTATATTTATTTGTTATGCACGTGACGATAAATTTATTTAAAGTACCAGAAAAAGAAATCACGTGATCAGCATTTAATAAATTAAATTTTAAAATTTAATGTTTAAAAATTCACCAAAAATCAGAAAATGAACTTAAAAATTCGAAAAAGATGTCATTTTAAAGGAGTTTTTATGATATTTCTTGTGATATAAATTTTATAACCCTCAAAATATTATTTTAAATGCAAACTTAAATAAAATTAGTAAAACAGCTTAAAAATTTAATTTTAAAAATCTAAAAATTTTTCAAAAATCTTTCTTAGTGCACCCCTATACTATAAGAAGAATCGCCATGCAAAATTTCAGCCCTTTATGTCCAGCGGTTTGGTCTGTGCGTTGTATGTCAGTCAGTCAATCAGTCAGTGAGTCAATCAGTTACGGAACTGTTATATATATATATATATATATATATATATATATATATATATATATATAAGAATAAGATGAAAGAGAAAACCAGTAATAGCTCTAAAGCTACTTGCAGCCAGGAACAAACAACATGTAAAGAAAAGTATGAATAAGGTTTTTGACAGCATTTCTTCATCAGCGGTGTCAATACTGTCTAAAAACCAATGGATTGTTTCTGATGAGTATGATCTATAAAATAAACACACTCAGACACCGTACAATCCATTATTAACAGAAGAATTGATTAAAAAATGAATTAAGTTTGATTAACAGTATTTAACCAAAGAACACCATGCCTGGCGCTAGTCAGAGTGGAAGTTAAAAACTTGTAACCGCAAGATGACTGACGTCATAAAACTTGCAACCATTGAGGTAGTGGATTCTCAGTTACAGAGTTACTTAGGTTACCGTATTTTAAGACTATTATTCCCTTAATTATTTAGTTTTTATTATTATTACTACTATGAGTTAATTTTATTATTATTTTATTTTACTTATGATTTTTATTTTTATTTTTAGTAGTTATTTTTTCTATTTTAACCTATTGTTATGTTTAACATATTAATGCAACAGAACAAACTATTCATTAAAACAATCACAACCAATTATGTGTTTGGATAGACTTACTGGGTAATTATTCCGAGTTAGCACAGCTTTCAAATCTATAATATGCTTAATCCTATTGTCTTTAGAACATAGCCTATTTATACGAACTAACTGATTTACAATAATGTTATTAAAAACAGATTTATGTAAACAGGTTAGATAATTTTGAAATTTAACAATATTAAAATTATAGTCAGATCTTTTGTCGTATAAGTCAAAAGTAAATTTACTGTGAGTACTTAATTTAATATTAATATCTAAAATGTTTACATTAATATTATCATGGCTACTTTTAATTAGTTCCAGATTAGGAGGGTAAAAATTTAAGTCTATAGGGTTATTACTTTTATTAATTACTATTATATCATCTATACATCTAAATATATTGTAATTGCTATTTTCTATATTATTAATTTCAAAATAATATAAGTATAAATTAGCTAGCATACTTGAAGCATCACCACCTTGTGGTACACCTTTGGACTGTAAGTATATACTATTATTATGAACTATGTATTTATGTTTAGTTACTAATTCTAGGAGCCTATTGAAACGAGTTAGTTTAATTTCGTTGCTTAAGTATTGAATATTATTTTGTACTAACATTATGATTATTCTATTTAAATCAATTATATCAATATTATTAAATAGATCTTTAAAATTATAAGTTACTATATATTTACAGTTATCTAATGTTTGTAGTTTTCTAATTAGACTATAGCTATTATCAATTATACCACAAACACCAGATGTTATATTTTTATAGATTAATTTAAGGTTCTTTAATAATAATTTACTTGCTTTTGTAGCATAAGTGTTGTGACCACAGGTTACTGCTCTAAAAGCAATAGGTGTTTTATGAAATTTAGGAACTAAAGTAATATAAGGAAAAAGATAATTGTTAGATGAAATACCTAGTTGTTTATATTTTGCTATTATTTTCTTAATAATAATACTAGTAGTTTCTTTTAATGGCTGAAAAAGATCACTATTTCGTGTGCATGTATATATATATATATATATATATATATATATATATATATATATATATATATATATATATATATATATACATGCACATATATACGATATATACATATACATACATACATATATATATGTATATATAACCCTCTTAACGGCAGTTCTTACAAAGGGGTATGGAATGTCCCGTGCTAAAGGTTAAGGTGCATTTCAGCATTAACGGAAGATCCTGGTGATTCGTTCAGGAAACAGTACTCACGGATAATAGCAGAATTCAAGCCGTTCAATATTGCACTGAAATTAAGCTTTTTGTGAGAGGATTAAATTATATGTTACAATGCCCTCGTAATTCTGAAATAGGAATCTCACATTCCTCCCTTGTTTTCAGAAGTTACTTTTTTGTAAAGGGATTTTTGAAAATCACTGATGTGTTTTTTTTTACATTTTCTTCAGCTTAAAAATGATAGAAGAGAAACAAAATAAAAAAAATAAAATAAAATAGAACATACAAAAAGTTCATGTACACCAATTTTCTTTCTATTTCGATTGCATTCATCACGTTTCTTGAGCTTTTATTGAATTTCTTTTGTGATTTTCAGTACGAAATGAATCACCTGTTTGGGACATAGTACTCATAGCATACAGAATAATTTCAGATTTTTAAGGAACTTCGATATTACTCTGAAATTAAGCTTTTTGTGAAATAATTAAATTAAGTATTTCCAAATACTCCTTACTCAGAAATCAGAATCTATTATTTTCCATTATTTTTTTGAGAAGTTACTTGTATGATATCAACAAAGGGTGGTTTGAGGCCATTTTTCAGCTGAGTTGCGGTCTTTGAAAAGTACTGACATACTTTCCTTTCGTTTTCTTTGGCCTAAAACTGATTGTCGGGCAGCAAAATTTTCACGAAAATTAAATATTTTCACTGTAGGTAAGAGATTCTTGTTACACGGCAGCGGTGAAATTTGAAATGAACGTAAATTTTATTTGATCTTATTAATGAGTCTGTGATATAAGGTTAATTCTACTGCATATACAGGCCGTTTTCAAAATAATGGAAATACTAAGAAACATCATGAAAACGTTTATTAATACGGCACAGAATCACCTTTGTCTTGTAATACCACCTAATTCACTTTGGAATAAGATTATACAAGTCATGATTAGTGGTTAAGAATATATTATACCATTCGTCAGGGGAAAATCATGAAAGTTCCTGTAGAGATGCTGTGGTGTATATCGATACCTATCTCTATCCGTTTATACAGATCACAGTGGTTGGGTGATATACAATCGGAGGGGTGGGTGGGTGGGGTTGTGCAGGGCAACATAAAATATTTGACATATTTTCATGCTCTTCAAACCAATACTTGATATATTTAGCTCTATGTACAGGGGTATTAACATCCTGGAGAACTCCCTCTCCTACAAGAGACAATGTTTGCACCATAGGATGGACTAGTGAGCTAAAATTTCGACATAGTCCTTCCCATTCAATCTCCCTTTTAGGGTTACATTAGGGCATGAAGAAAACCATCAGATGCCATTCCAAACCCTGATAGATCTATCTCCATGACTGACAGTTGAGATGAAATAGCCAGAATCTTACGCTTGTGTAGGTGTTCTCCAGACATACGCACGTCCTGTGGCGAGGAACAATGTGAAAAATGATTCGTCGGACCAAATACCGTTTTTCGACATATTACTCGACCAGGATTTGCTCTCGTGGCAACATTGTGGACGATATTTTGTATTAGCATCAATTACGAGTGGTTTGGGAATAGCTACTTTTCCGTAAATGCTTTGTTTGTGAAGTTCCCTTCTACCTCTGTTGGTTGATACCGGAGCATGCAGATGCAAATTCAGCTCTTCGGTCATTTTGGTTGCAGTTGCTTTCTTTCTTCATGTCACAATCCGCTTCAATACCTCGTCCGTCTCTTTCACTCAGCTCTCCCTTTCATCCACTATTCTGTTTGGCAAAGGATGTTTTTTCGTGCACTCTGTATGTTGTCATTGCTTTCGATACCATACCTCAAAAAACACTGATTAGCCTGGGGGTTGCAGTAACAGATACTCCAATTAAAACGCACTCAAACAATTTGCCCTTTTCGCAAGGTCTGCAAGGTTTGACATTTTGCGCTGTTTCCCCCTAAAAGTACGGTGCCCTTAGCTTTATTACTGCTACCTGATAGTAGATTAATACATACACTTTATTATATAAAAAAATACCGGTGGCCAGACTTGTTTTTTAAGGATTACGAAGCACATTCATAAGCACCACTGATATTCATAGGTGTTTCCATTATTTTGATAACCACTTGTATATATATATATATATATATATATATATATATATATATATATATATATATATATATATATATATGTGTGTGTGTGTGTGTGTGTGTGTATATATATATATATATATATATATATATATATATATATATATATATATATATATATATACAGTAGACTCCAGTATAACGCGATTCCCCTATAACGCCCTATAGAATAAAATATGGGAACTTCCCTTTTAAACTCTAAACATACACTTATTTTTAATGCACACGGGGTTTTGAACGATTTGGACGAAGTAGTTAACGTATGCCATCTTAGATATTGCAGTAAAAACAAAGGTTAAACGGGATATATATGTGTGTGTGTGTGCGTGCGTTCGGGCTTCATCATTCTCCCATTTTCACAAGAATATCAGAGAGGTGGTAGAGGTGGTGATAATAGGTGAGATTGCAATGTATCCAGTCCATTATAACCCAACTTTTATTAATCTTTCATTTATTCACCATTTCATATTTCCCACAACCCTCCGACATACGTCTTACCTGTACAATACTATGCCTACAACATCATCGTGAAACATTATTTATAGGATGTTTTCCAGGGATATCGGTAAATGAACTGTATCAAATACACGCGGATGAAGAGAATTTCTCAAACTTTAGTATATTGATAACAGGGGTATATATTGATAAAAAGGGGTAATTTGAAAGTCAGGAGTGGTTATAAACCTGCATTAAAATTAACCGTAATTGATAATGCGATTATTAAAATTCAATGAGAGATGAGTTCATTTCTAATATATAAATGTGTGTATGTATATATACATCTATATCTATAGATATATCTGTGTGTGTGTGTGTGTGTGCGTACACTCAAACAGCTTCAGCCTTTCTCGTATCGAAAATTTTCTCTCTAATCCCGTTTCAAAAGAGTTAACTACGAGGTTGTTATGATCTATTATTGGAAAACCTTTCTCAATGCAGGTAAACTGTGACTCTGACGTATGCAATATGAAAAGCCTTCATGATTTACAAATTCTTAAAATTTCAGCGTTCTTCCGAAATACTCTGCATATGCCGTAAGGCTTTAGTAATTCTTCGAGCTTGATATCACAAGGTTGCATTTATTAAAGCACTCACGAAATGCGCTTCCTTTGATGTAAAGCAGAAAACGTACAAACTTGGCGATTCATCTGCTACGTATGCAGAAAGTAAACAAACAACCTACCGAAAAGATAGAAACATCACGGATTCGGAGATATAGCCTCCAGTACTGGCCAATAAGGCTGCGCTACTTCATAAATGAAAACAAATACACATACCTCCAGCCAATGGGAAGAAAAGAACTCTCGCTCAACGAGCTGGAAACGGGAATTCCGGGAATATAAATAAAGGCTAAATTTACATACAACGGCAGCGTCGGTTGATCATCCGTTGAATAACAAATACAGATTGCCAAATTTGATGAGAAATCACTCCAAATTCGTCCAAATTTGTTGAGGTAAGTTCAAATGAATCACAAACGACCGGCCTGCAATTTAGCGCTCCTGCGGCAAAAGTTTGTCTAGAAAAGCGAGCAAGACTGTGTCGCCGCCAAAATTTCATTGCCTTCGTACACTACCTCATGCAAATATAAATTAAAAAAAAAAATATATATATATATATATATATATATATATATATATATATATTACTGTCATTGGAAAAAAAACATTCGTATGCGACTTCGATTAATCGTCCATAAAACGACAAATAAAATTTCTGGATTGCCAAATTTGTCAAGAAATCATTCCAAAATTATCAAACACGGGGTAGTTTACATTCATCACGAATGATCGGTAGGCAATTCTCTATCCCTGAGGGGAAATGTTTGCCAGAGATGGTGAGAAAATACAAACTGCCATCGAAATGTGGCTCATTAAAGAAAACATGCGTAATTCCAATCCTCGCTACATTTTCGAGACACTTCTTTCTTCTTGTAAGAATACACTACCTACCAGTAAGTATTTGGACACCTGTGATAGAAAAGAAAAACAAAATTTATTCATATTCAATAGTTGGTAGAGTCTCCACGAGAGGCAATTACATCCTGAACCCTCCGGGACATGCTTTCCACAAGTCCTTGTATGACGGCTAGTGGTATTTTCTTTCTTTCGACTTCCTTTCGAGAAGAGATGTAAGCTCCTTCACCGATCTTGGACGGTTGTTGCACCTCTCAATTCGGCGATCCAACTCGTCTCAGACGTTCTCAATAGGCCAGCCCATTCGGTTAACCCCATTGTCACCATACCAATCCATGGTGGACCTCGCAACATGACAGCTGGCGTTCTCGTCCTGGAAGTAACATGGATTCAACCCTAAAAACTGCCATAACGTAGGAAGCACACTGACATCCAAAATAGTGCATTAGGCGCCTGCGTTGAGCTTACCATGAATTGGGACCAGGGTTCCTAGTCCATACCAGGAGAAACACCCCCAGACCATAATTCCATCTCCGCCGAACTTTACGGTGGGCACAATGCATTCTGACAGGAGGCGTTCTCCAGGCATACGCTAGACCCAGACCCTTCCATCCAAACGGTAGAGGGTGAACCTTGATTCGTCGCTATAGAGAACCCGTTTCCACTGATCTACGGTCCACTTTCAACGTGCTTTGCACCACATTAACCGATCAAAGCGGTTGGACTTCAATCAAAGGCTTGTGGGCGACAGCACGACCATGAAAACCAAGCAGATGTGCTTCCTTACGGAGGGTATTCATCGAAACAACACTCTCGGATACTTGTTGAAACTCCTGGAGTATGTGGGCCATCGGTTGGGTGCGGTTCTTCCGAATTCCTCTGGACAGCACCTTCGGTCTCTATCTCCCAGTTTGGTGGGTCTCCCGACTCGGGGCACATTCCGACAAGCACCGCTCACCTCCCACTTCTGAATCACATAGACCACTGTCGATTTTTGTAATTCAGTTCGCTAGATATGTCCCTTAACGATCGGCCATTTCTGTGATACCCGACGATTACACCTTTCTCGAAATCAGATAACTCTGCACTTCGTGGTATTTTGCGTGCGACTAATGCCAATGTTCTTTCCTACAAGTTATTTAACGGCGGAGGGTGTGACGTATATCAAGACCGCAGATATCGTCATTTGCATGGGTGTCCAAATACTTATTGGTAGATATAGCCCAGTCAAAATAGGTTTTATGGCTAAAAAAAATATGAAAGTTTTGAAATTTGGTGGAGATGTTTGTTTAGGCATGCTAATGAACATACTAAAAGTCCCCACCGATCAGACTTGAGCTTTCGCCGCCATCTTGGAAAATGTGTACACTTTTTTGGTTTTTTGGAAATAACTTTAAAAATATTAATTTTATAAAAAATAATGAAATACAAAAATTAAAGAGCATTAAATTATGAACAAAAACATTCCTAGCATTTTTTTTTTATATGTCTAACAGGAACAAAGATAATTGACTTTGAAAAGATCGCACTATCACACCTGGGACGCGCAAGCGCGGTTTCTCATCGCGGTGGGGGGAAATACCCGCGCATGTGCATACCATAATTAGCCAAATTAGTTTTACACTAAATGGGAAGGTTTTTTGTATTTTTCAAATAACTAGGGAAATATTAACTTTACGTAAAAAAAGTTTATTTCAAAAATTAAAAAACATTAAATTATGTACAAAAACGGTTTTATTCATTTTTGTCGTAAACCTAACAGGAACGAAGATATTGACTATAAAATGCGCGGTGATAATGGAGGTAGCTTTAAAGTCTCGTTGCAGGCGCTCTTCTTTGAATTTCTAACCTCTCCCACATTTCGGCATTCTTTAAACACAAGAAAATAGACTTTGATGTTTTTGGCTATGTAGATAATTAATCATTATTAGTTTTATACATGAATGTAGTAATCTTGGGGGTATTCACTATCAGATTTCCATTGCGAATAATTGTTCAAGCTTACCTACTTCAGGATTTACGTGCTTTTTTCGGTACGGGATTCTCCCCTTCGTCAGGCATGTATAAATCGTCTATGGATCCGCTAGCATCGGCCCATTCATCAACTTCTTTCATTCCATCGTCATCATCAACAGGGCTGATGCCATTCTGACATACCCCATTGCAATTATTACAGGCCGTTGTGCAGTTGATGCCTGCTTTCCGACATCCCCATCTTACTCCACAGGCAGTCTTACAGTTGCAAAACACCATGTTTAAAACAGAATCGGGAGCTACTGCATCCATAGTTGTGATGGGCACAAGAATTTTCTCTTGACGCTTCCAGCCCCACAGGCAGTTGGGCCTTTCTTTTTCAGGTGCTCCAAAGTTTACCTCATTTTAATTTCGATGGATCGTATTTTAGTGTGTGCGTTTAAGGTTTCTTGCGATGGTGGTTCAGTAGCAAAATCTCGAAACAACTCACGGAGATTTTTACATTCAAAATCCGATATGTCCATGCCGTCAAAAATTATTTTTGCTAAAGCTGTTTGAGTCAATAAATGAGCTCGGACGGCCAGGCAACATTTTTTCTACTGACGTAGGTGCATAAATCAAAGTGAGTATTTCTTTTAACCCACTTCCAGCCATTATGTACCCAATGCAGCCTAAGAATGACATTAAAAGATGGAATCCACCAAGCCTCACAATACAACTTGATAATAATGGATTGGATGTTGCTGCGACTATCTCTCGAGCTTTAATATACAGTGGTTGGTCAAACGTGAGTATGCAAGACTTTTGGTGCATTTTAACACACTGCTGGACAACATATTTAAGCACAGTGAAAATGGTGCCATAACTTGCTTGGTGGTGAATTAACAAAAGGAAGGGGTATTACTTTGGTCTTTTCACAAGGCTGGTTTCTGGTTATACAATGGAAAAATCCTTTCCATTCAGGAATCTGTGGAAGACCTAACCACTTAGCACACATCCAGGAGATATCAGATGGCTTAGGCAGTGGTAAATCTTCCACTAAAGGATTTAAGACATTCAAATCTTCGATAGTAATTGTTTTTAACCCAGGCCCTCGAAAATTTTCAAACGTTTCCAGAGGAATGATTCCCATTTTGCCTACGGTCGAAGCGGATGTAAGTTCGGTTAATTTTTTTATCTTCGTCCCGGGTTCCACTGTTGATGCTGGAGTAAAACAAGCAATGCCCCCCATGCTATGAAACGTATTCAGGCCATCGATTGTTGACACATTGAAATCTGCATTGTCAAATACGAATTGGCAGAATGATCCCTCGCGCATTTGGGGTTGCGGATGATTTATGGCTGACATCTCAAGTGTTTGGGCTTCATAGTAAGAAGAACAAAATCCTAAATTCGAGAGCGTTGTTATTAAATTCTTGGAACAGAACTTTTTGTACAAAAATAAAGCAAGACCATTGAGCAGAGGAGACATAAATGATCATGGCCTTAGCGCTGGTATAATGACGTGAGCTATTGAAGTGACTTTTTTTCCGCCTTAGAAATCTTTTTTTTTAATAATCAAGTGCTCCAAAAAAGATTTTAGGCTTTTTGGAATGCCTTTGTTCACATCTCTGAAAAAGTTATCACTTGGAGTATAGCAACGAGTGTCATAAACTGGTGTCTGGATATCTTCTTTTATTATGGCTGCAGCAGTTTGTACTATTCGTAGACGCTCCTCACGATCATTTCGTATCCTTTTGTCGTACAAGAGTCTGATAAGACTTTCATTTCAGTATTACGTAAACATATGACAGTAACTTTTTTGGAGTTTGAAGCAAAAATAATGCCATCCCCGTATTTTTGTTTCAACTTATTTCTCAAAGTGATGTCGTCTGGAACTAGCCCTGTAATTTGAGATTTGAGTTCGGGTAGTGAGAATTGACAGTCGTCATTATTATCAAGGAAGAAGGATATTTCGTCTACAGCTGCTGAGACGTAATCCGACTCAGGCCGCCCTCTCTTTCTGATTGGTGCAATGTGTAGAAAAAAAGTCATGAAGCAATCTTGGTGATAAATCGCATCAGCTGCAACTAAATCAGCAACGTTTATTATACGACTCTGAACTTCCTCTCCCCACTGGTCATGTCTATTCTCTGCAGCTTCAAGAACTTTGTTTTTCATTTCAAGACTCCTAACTTCGTATATAGTTCTTCGCCTGTCAGTTGGTTTTTTCTTTTGTCTTGCTTTGAATTCTTCGTCTATCACTGCCATACAAAAGAAACATTTTGTTCTAAAATCGAACTGAGGTAAAAAAGATCGTAAACTTACCGCGCGCTCTTCACTTTGGTATGTTGACGCGATTTCTGCATTTCTTTTTAAATCAACTTTTATACTTCCTGGTCTGGTGTAATTTCTCCGACACAACGAATGAACCGAAACAGATTTTAAATGTTCCAACTGTTCATGCTTATTGTCTTTTCTTTGGACTCTAGCTCTCTTAAGGCTCCGCTGGAGTTATTTTTTTCCCCCGTGTTCGCTAAAACCCACAAGAAACCTCCACGAGGAAGGCAGGGACTATGTCGACATGATTGACAGAAAAGCAACCAATCAGAGAGGCAATAGTTTTCGAAATTGAGAAGGGGTATAAAACCCCCTCGTAATTTGAAACTGTCAACAAAGCTATCAATGGTTCTTGCCTACACTTCGACTGAACAAGGGATGGGGTCAGGTATCTTCCCCTATTTACAGCCTTTCACATTCAATTCTCCCCCCCCCCCACACACACTCTAACTTCCTGCATTTTAGTGATAAGACAGACAGCTAGTTGGGATTTGGAAATCTACCGCTCTAGCTAAACTTAATTTTAATTTTTAATAATGTGTTTTTATCAAGTAGATCGATTAATAAGCTTTCCCGTTAACAATTTAGAAATGAGAAATAATAATTTAAATAGAAAATTGAGTTTTCTTCCTACAACATTTGTTTAAAAACAGTTAAAGTTACGAACACGTTTCTCACAAAGTCTTTTATGAAAACTCTGACGGTTTTATAAACAATTTTAAAATGCATATGTGTATTTTATTTGATACAGTATATAAGGATTATTTCTTTTGTACTTGATTTTTGCATTTCTTTATTTAGAATATTTCTGTAAGGGGAAAATTTTCAAAAATGTGAAAATTTGTTAAGCAATTAACCTGTAAAATATTAGAATTTGTGTGTTTTCTTTCTACTAACTTATGAAAACTTTCTGTACGTACACAGAACCGTAAGCTTAAATCGTCAAGAGGGTTATAAAGATTGATGAGATTTCATATTTTAGGATGATTAGATCCATCTTTGATATTACATAACAAATACCAAAATTCTGGGATGATTTCGCAAAAGAGACACATATATTATGATTCAAACGATATGTTCTTCATTTGTATTATTTTACATTCATTTATTTACAAAATTACATATTCAAATCACATAATTACGTTTACATAATTAAATAACTCTTACATGAGAAATTTGAGAAATTTTTGATAAAAAAAAAACAACTCAATAAACCCATATGGTAATTGAAAGATCCAGATCTGGGTTTAAAAACCCAGCATATATATATATATATATATATATATATATATATATATATATATACAGTCTTAAATAAACAGGAAAACCAACGTAAACAAAGCACAAATAGCAGTAAGATGCAATAATTTTTGCATACGGCTGTTTCGAAGCTACAAAGGAGCTTATACAGTCTTAGACAAAAAAAAAGACACACCAAGAAGGGGTAATGCAAATTGGACACAAATTGATATGCATACATGTTTCGACGGAAAATGCAAAATTTTAAAGTTTGGCGGCCAATGAATGAACATGTGACGCTGCAAAGCATCTTAACTGCGCAACTGGCAGGATATTAAAGAGGAGAAATTTCGATTCCAGGTCATAAATTCTTTGCGAATTTCATTCCGTGTACTCAGGTAGACAGTAACTATGCCTCGCATACAGGTGCGCGAACAATATGCGCAGATGTCAGCATTTGAGAGAGGACGTGTTGTTGGGCTGAAAGAAGCCGGTTAGTCTAATCGGTGAATCCCTCGACATTTGGATAGGAGCGATGCCACTATCAAACGATGTTGGCAGGAATGGGTGAACCATGTCCGAACACAGCGTCAATAAGGAAGCGCTCGGCCTAGAGAAACAACAGAATGTGAGGACCGAGCAATCGTCAAAGCGGCACTCACAGCCCCAGATTCATCATTA